>CAWUFW010000692.1:2645000-3245000 GCA_963921515.1 Calotriton arnoldi
ACCCAATTTATGTTGCAATGGGACACATACACTATTTTGCCACAGATGAGTTTTTGGTTCTGTGACCAGGAATGATCCATGCAGTTTGGCAGTTGCAGCTCTTTCTTTGTCAACACTTACCTTTTGGTCACTGTGATGATGGGGGTGTAGACCCCATTGCCACAATGGTCAAAATGTGCTTCAGCTATGGACCCCACACTTCCCTTTTGGTCACTGTGATGATGGGGGTTTAGACCCCATTGCCACAATGGTCAAAATGTGCTTCAGCTATGGACCCCACACTTGCCTTTTGGTCACTGTGATGATGGGGGTTTAGACCCCATTGCCACAATGGTCAAAATGTGCTTCAGCTATGGACCCCACACTTGCCTTTTGGTCACTGTGATGATGGGGGTTTAGACCCCATTGCCACAATGGTCAAAATGTGCTTCAGCTATGGACCCCACACTTACCTTTTGGTCAGTGTGTGGTAGGCATCCAGCCCCCCTGGCTAAGGGTGGTAGTAGTGGTAGTAGTGGTAGGCATCCTGCCCCCCCTGGGTAAGTGTGGTAGTGGTGGTAGGCATCCAGCCCCCCCCTGGGTGAGGGTGGTAGTAGTGGTAGGCATCCAGCCCCCCCTGGCTAAGGGTGGTAGTAGTGGTAGCCATCCAGCCCCCCCTGGGTGAGGGTGGTAGTAGTGGTAGGCATCCCGCCCCCCCTGGCTAAGGGTGGTAGTAGTGGTAGGCATCCAGCCCCCCTGGCTAAGGGTGGTAGTAGTGGTAGGCATCCAGCCCCCCCTGGCTAAGGGTGGTAGTAGTGGTAGGCATCCAGCCCCCCCTGGGTAGGGGTGGTGGTGCGCATTCAGGCCCCTGTGTGCATATGTGGCATTGGTGATGGGCATCCCGCCCCTATGGTGCTGCTGTTGCTGGTGTAAGTATATTCAGCATCCCCGTGTGTGTGTGTGATGTGTCGTGTACGTGTTGTATGTGTTTTGTGGTTGGTGTCTGGCTTACCTTCTGCGCCGTACGCGTCCGTGCCTGTTCCGGTAGTAAATGTAGAATATTGGTATGATCGGGACGAAGGGATTCATGGTTGGTTCGTGTCGTTCGTCCTTCTCGTTGCTTGGCGTCGTCCTCGTCGCTTCGCCTCGTCCTCGTCGCTTCGCGTCGTCCTCGTCGGTGCCGTGTTCGTCTCGGAGCCGTGGATCGTGTTGTGGCGCGAATCGGAGCTTATGTGCGCCTCTCCCGGATGCTTTGACGTGCCGTGTGTAGCGACGGGTTCGGAGCGTACGGAAAGCGCATCGTACTTGTCCGGCCGGACGGGGCTGCATTTTTCCTTCCGTGCGACTCGATTCGGCGTTTCCGGATTCGCCTCGGTCGGAGAACAGGACCTGGTTTGGGTGAGTACGGCTCGGCCGGATTTTTTGCTGTTGTGCGCATCGTACTTGCTCGTTCGGTGTACTGTACGAATCGGTCGGGAAACAGGCTTTCGCATGGCTTTTTTCCCGACCGAATGGTATTGGGTGCGCCTCCGACCGAGATCGGAATCGGCCCCTTTGTATTTATAGTCGTTGCTTATGAGAAGCAAGGCTGGCGGTAACTGCGCCTCTTTTACTGCCAGCCTCGCTTCTCATAAGCAAGGCAGGTTTTCAAAACACATAAATAAAAGACATTGTCATTTACAATGCCAATAGCTCAAACTCTCGCAAATGCGAGACCTATTACATTGCACATGCTTGTTACTATATTATTACTGCTTTATATTTTATAGTTAGTTGTGTTTTACAACTAGTACTCTGTTGTCTATTGGATCTTGTCTGTGTTATATAAGCCTGTTAATAAATAAATAAATAATATTCACCCAGTTTTCACTACATTGAGGCTGCCCTTTGTTTGCCCCATTTTTTACTTACATGGAAGGTCCGGGGGGCGTTGTGGAGATGTATTTGGAAGCTGAGCTAACAGATTCTATTTTGTGCTTCTAAAGCTCTTCGCTTCTACCAACTTCTAATACAGAAATACCCCGGGAGTTTTCACAATTTCTCAACCAGACCACCAGACTAGCAAAATAAACACTGTAATTAATTCCAAGGCAAGACAGGAAGTGTACCATAAGTGTCGACCCTTTGTCACCACTCACACAGAAGCACGATCCTTAATGTTTGGAAAATATTCCATCACAGTGATTGCCAGGTAGGGGAGGGAGAGCAGAGAGTGGGGTGGAGGAGCTGGGAAAAGACAATGAAAGCAAAACCAGCGCGGCGTATGTATGTTCGTAATTATTAAACAAGCAGGGTTGGGGTGGGAGGGAAGTGCACGGAACAAAACAGGCGCACATCGACTGCTGGAGTAGGGCAGGAGATGAGTAAAAAGAACAGACAGCGGGAGGAGGGCAGGGTAGTTTAATGAGAACAGAGGATGGAGGGGTGGCTAAAGAAGAATTAACTGTGGGAGGAGGGCGGGGTGGATAAAAAGAACAAACACCGGGAGTAGATAAAGCAAGGGGAAGAAAGCGGAAGGAGGCTCCGTTGACATCACAGCTGTTCTCTAACAGAGGAGCAAATCTTATAATCGCATGTAAACAGACCTGACATTTAGACACAAAAAAAAGATCATGGGTAGTAGTACCTGGTCCGTTATTCTGCGGGGCGTGACCACGGAGCTACTGTTCTGTCAGCGCCGCTCCGGAGCTCTCAATACTTCCCGTTCCAGCCCCACTGTCAGCTGCTCTGCCCGAACCCAGTGCGAAAGAGAAACCCAACCGGCTGCAAAAGTAAACCGAAGAAACAATTAACAGCGCAGCGCCCCCAGTGCGAAAGAGAAACCCAACCGGCTGTGAAAGGAAACTGAAGAAACAATTAACAGCGTAGTGCTCCCCCCAGTGCCAAAGAGAAACCCAACCGGCTGCGAATGGAAACTGAAGAAACAATTAACAGCGCAGTGCCCCGCCAGTGCGAAAGAGAAACCCAACCGGCTGCGAAAGGAAACCAAAGAAACAATTAACAGCGCGGCGCTCTACCTTTCAGATTACATACAATAAACAAGTGCGTCCTGGTCCTGTTAACTATCTAATGGAGAAACATTGTTGTTTATTAAACCACATCCAGTTCAACACTGTCCGGGCGTGAAAGGCGGCACCAGGCAACAATGAAGTAGTCCCTACATTGAAAGATACCGCCCTGCAGCGTAACGTAACTGTAGTTGGTCGATGCTGCTTCCTCCTAAAACGGAAGTGACATATCGGACCAACAGCCAATAATGAGCGCGATAAAAAGAGCAATGGAAGATTTAAACCAATGGCAAGGGACAAAACAAAAAAAACGCAATGGGTGGAGTTTCACCTCTATTACTAATTACTTGCTGCCTCGTAGAGGCAGCGCATGCGCTGCCTATGCGAGACCTAAAAAAAGAAATTAATATAGGGCAAAATGGTGCATTTTACTGCACAATTTCCATTCCAAATTGACAAGAAAGTCTAATGTTGTACTGGCATTTCACATAATCTTACTTTTATTTTTAAAACTCTTTTTATTGTTAACATGAGGTCATAGTAACAAAGCAAATAAAATAGACAGGAATACCAATTTCATAACATAACATAAGAGGGTAAGAAATAATTAGAGAGGAATAAGGTTTGTCTTTAAGTAAATGCTCCCCAAATTTTTTCCATTTTATACAATGATCGAATCCCCCTAGTTTTAGCAAGTGCGAGCTCCATGTTATATATTTCTTTAACAATACCCCACCATTCCAGCGTCGTCGGTGAGCTCCTTGCAATCCAAACCCGGGCTATAGCTAACCTAGCACAAGCTAATAAAATAGTTATAAGATCTCTCTGGCTAGGGTCTCCGATCTGTCCACCCAACAACACATCTGACACTGTAAGTAATATAGGTCTTCCAAGCTTATGAGACATAATTTTGGTGACTCCTCGCCAGAATTCTGTTAATAACGGGCATTGAAAGAACATATGTTGCAAATCAGCTCCAAATAGATCACATTTTGGACAACTAGTCCGATCACTATTGGAATTAACTAGTGGCCATTTCGCTATCCTTTCAGGAGTGTAGTACAGTGAACAGATAGTTCTATGCAATTGTAGTCTCAGATTGGATGAGTGTACTGACTTACAGATACCACTGAGTGCAGACGAAATAGTATTAGCAGTAATAGTAATCCCCATTTTCTGACTCCAGCGTGCAGCTAATCTCCCGCAATCATCTTCTTTATAAGAGTTAAAACCTTTATATCCAACACTAATCAGTGATTTAACTTTAGCTGAATAGATACAATCCCATATATCAGAATCTAATAACACCGTAAGTTTCATACTGCGTATAAGATAATCACGAATTTGATAGTACTTTAGCCGCATGCTCTCCGTGAAATTATATAGCAGCTTTAATTTATCAAATGTTGAAAACCCATTAGAATCATACCGATCCCCTAAGTTTTTTATACCCAGATTGTCCCATTGTCTCCCACCCCCATCATGAAAAATTCCTGGGAAGATTGGATTATCCCATAAGGGAAGTTTGGGATGATACATCGGTATTTTGTATTTATTAACGACAGCCCTCCAGATGAGTACAATATCCCGCGCAGTCTTGAATTTGACCCGTTTAAAATAGTTTGGATCGTTGGTTCGATACAAAAACATTTTAAATTCTTCTCCCAACATAAATACATAGTAGAAGAGGGGATTATTATTAGGATTTACTAAACTACGCATACGTCCTAAGAAGGCCGACCAGAAGTATAATTTAAAATCTGGGAAGTCAAGACCCCCTTGACTAAATGGAAGTTTCAGTAACTCAATTGCGCGACGCGCTTTTTTGTAACTCCAAATAAAACTACTTAATATACCATCTAAACGTTTGAAGAAAGAATTATTAATACGAAAAGGAATAGACCGGAATAAATAAAGAAATTTAGGGAGAATCTTCATTTTAATTAAATTTATATGCCCACTTATACTGAGAGGGACATTGTGCCATTTTTTTAATGCGATAGCTGTCTCTTTCAGTAATATGTCGTAGTTTAATGCACCTATCTCTGCTGAGTTGGCCGAGACTTTAATCCCCAAGTAGGTAGCAGTATTACAGACTCCTTGTATCGGATTCAATGGTCTATAGTTCATCACTACTTGAGTTTTATTTGTATTCAGTCTGTAGCCTGAAACAACCCCGAATCTCCTTGCTTCCAAGAAGATTCCTTCCATAGCTTCTCCTACATCAACTGAATATACCGCAATGTCGTCTGCATATACCGTTATTTTAAGAGTATTCAGACCTGAGACAAAAGGAATTATGCGTGACTGATTTTGTAATGCCAATAAAAATGGTTCCATAGACAGGGCAAATAATAAAGGTGACAGAGGGCACCCTTGACGGGTACCCCGGAGTATAGAAAATAATGTCGATTGCAGCCCTGCATAGCAAACTTTAGCACTAGGATAGTCATAAAGGGCTTGTATCCATTGTAGAAACTGACCTTTGAACCCAAAGATTTTTAATATAGCCCAAAGATAGTCCCGCCCCACTCGGTCAAATGCTTTCTCAGCATCTAATAATATCATACCGAGTGGGGTCGACTTAATCCTGGCAACATCAAATGCTGTAAAGGCCGTGTTAATATGGGTCGTAGTATCCCTGCCCGGGATAAACCCGTGTTGCTGTGGAGATACCAAGCCAGACATTATTGGGGCGAGGCGAGAAGCCAATATTTTAGCAAATATTTTTGCGTCAGTATTTATAAGAGAGATGGGTCTATATGACCCACATTCATCAGCTGGCTTATTTTTTTTTAAAAAGAATACAATCTGCGTGATATTCCATGATTTAGGAGCTTTCCCTCCAGATCCGATGTACCCAGCTACTAAACTAAATAATGGGGCTAGTTCCTCAATACATTTTTTATACAATTCCATAGGAATTGAATCTTCTCCAGACGCTTTGCCCGATGATAGAGCAGCAACTGCCAATTTGATTTCGGCCAATGTAACATCGCTAGTCAACATATCTAATTGTTCATCCTCAATACGATTCACTGAATTAGTTTGTAAATATGTATCAATGTCACCTAGCACCGGACTAATTTCAGGAGTATATAACTCCTTATAGTAATTAGCAAATTGTTCAAGTATCTGCTGGGGTCTGTTATACGTCACATTATTAGGCCCTTTAATAACCTTAACTAAAGTTTTTGCTTTTTCATCTGCCACCTTATATGCTAATATTTTCCCTACTTTCTCCCCACCCTCATACTGGGATAAACGGTATTTATTCAATTTAATGAGGCTTCTTTCCCTAAATGTATTTTTTAAAGCAGATTTAAGATCCACTAGCATGTAGCCCAATTCTTCTACTTCGATTGAGCCCTGCAAAAGTGCTTCAGCCATTTGATTTTCTACTGAGAGTATTCTTGCGATGGTTTCGTCTGCCCTCTTTTTACGTTCATAATTCTGTCTAAATATATACTGTTGAGTGAAGCCCCTGATACTAGCTTTACAAGTATCCCAAACCACAGTATGTAAAGCTGAGCCAATATTAATTTCAAGAAATTCTTTTATATGTATCTTAAGTTTTAATGTAAAATCCTCATTTGAAAAAAGATGCCTGGGAAACGAGAAAAGCCGGGGACTCTGTTTCCCTGTCTTAATTTTAAAAGAGATGAGGATAGGGTTGTGATCAGAAGTAACCCTTGGGCATATCTCCATCTGGCTTGTCTCCAGAACGCTATCTGATACCCAGGCCATATCTATGCGGGAGCACAATTTATGAGCAGCGGAATAGTAAGTATAGCCAGCCACATCAGGATGTAATACCCGCCAAGCATCTTTTATGGCATGCATCCATCCTAGTTCTCTAATTGCCGCCCGTGTTTTACGCATCCTCTTAAATGCCCCCCGTCTGGTAGTATCCATATCATAATTCATAATACAATTAAAATCACCCATTACCAACCGCTCCCCCTCCCAGCCCAGCAATTCCATATTAACCTTATCCACAACAGTAGGATCGTCTATATTTGGTCCATACAGGACGCAGAACGTATATTTACTGCCCTGAACTATGATCTGAGCTATAGCCCATCTGCCATTTTTATCTGAGAATGTCTTACTGATCTCAGCTTTAAATTGTTTATGCTTCAGAATTGCGACCCCTCGGATTGAAGCGTTTAGCTCTGAACTGACAGCTACTTCATACCCTAATTGTTTAAAAAATTCCGGTCTTTATAAGAGATGTGTGTTTCCGAAATTAAGACTATGTGCGGATTATACATCCTTAACTCTTCGAGGACCAATCTACGTTTATTCCTACTATTCAATCCCGCCACATTCCACGTTAAACATCTTATTCTATCCATTCCGTAGATTTCTTTTCTGACCCGCCCTTTCTTCTTCCTTATTCATTGTCAAAAGAAAAGGAGAAAAAAAGGAAAAAAAGTCCCGTCACTTGTTTTCTCATTATGCATTTCCCTCATGTTATTTTTACTAGATTTAACCCCCCCATGAACTCCCCACACCCCAGCCATCACCCCCCACCCCCTCACCACCCTACTCCCCTTTCTCACGGAGGAGACTACCTTTATCTGACCAGCTGCCATTGGTCTAGGCAGCCTTAAAGAGATACAGCCATGGTGATCCCCCCCCCCAATCCCAGAGCTCCAACACCTTAGATAGCACAGCCGGTTAGTAAACCTTAGCCATATTCTTCATAGAAAGAGTAAGACGCAGCCCCCTCAACAATCCTGAATTACTATACATTTTTATACACTTGGACCATTAACATATTATTAGTGGCAAACACCTATGTTATTATTCTGCTATTTCTCTGTGGCTTCTCCTCGCCATTTGACTAGCATCTTCTCAACTTCCCGATCATCCATGAAAAAATATGTATGACCGCTCTTGAGTACTTTTAGCCGCGCTGGTTCTTGAAGAAAAGCTTGTCCCCCAAGAGCCTTGATACGGTCAATATATTGTCGCAGTTTCCAGCGTTTCTCCATAGTAATTTTACTCAGATCTGACCTAACAAAGAAAGTTACAGATTCTGTCGTAACTGGAGTATTAGGGCGAGCCTTCAGTGCTACCGCCTGTCTCAACAAGAAATTTCCCACATAGATCAGAAAGGGCTGGGGGTATTGACTTCCCTTGTTCTTCTGTACTAACGGTAATCTGTGGACCCTTTGCAGTTGCGAGTCCCAGTCCCAGTCAGAGAGATCAGGGAATGCTTTTTGAAAGAGTTGAACCATATACGCTCTTGGATCTCCCCCCTCAGCCCCTTCTGGGATGCCAAAAAGTCGTAAGTTTTGTCGTCGTTGTCGGTTTTCCATATCTTCTATCTTGGCCTGTAGACTTGTGATCTGAACTTCATGTTTATTTACACAGACTTCTGTGCGAGAAGACAGTTCTTCAGTATCCACCACCCTCTGTTGTAATTCTGCCATCTCCTGCGTCAGGCCCCCTAATTTGCCTGCCATCTCGAATAAAGAGCGATGCATTTTATCATTGTCTTCTCGCACGTGCACATAGTGTTGCTGCGCTTCATATTTCTGCTCGCTAAGCAGTTGGAGTATCAGGTCAAGTGATGTTTTCTCTTTACTGACCCCAGTCTCAGCTCCCAGCTGAGCAGTCAGTTGATTCAGATTCCAACTCTGACTTTCCGTAATGTGGGCCGAGTTATTAGCAGGAGACATAGCTGGGGGTATAATTTGATCAGGCAGATCCAGCTTGGGGCTATCCAATGATCCTGGTATAATTGTATGAATTGTATTAGTTGTATTAGCTTTCATGAAGCCCTCCTCCAATGGGCTGGTACCTGACAACCGAAGTGCCATCGTCTTAACACCTCCCTTTGCTTGCACCCATTTCCGTAGAGGACTATTATCAGCGATAGCCTTAGTTCTTACGGCAGATTGCCCGCAGATCAGTTTTTTATTTTTATTTTAAACTTCCCTCTGCCTTTCTTACCCACAGAGCCCTTATTCGCTCCCATAGGGGGTGTTATGGTCTCCTCCAACTCTTCGCGCTATTCATTAGAGCCTGAGTCCACACACGCATCTGCATCTTCAGTCAAGTTATCTATAGCTGCATACATCTTTGCCCCCAGCTCTGCCACTGAATCCGCGCCAATGTTAGGGGAGTACGTCCCAGGGTCTAATGTGCCTGACATGTCCTGTAGTGTATCTAGCAGCCCCTGCTAATTTTTTTTTTTTGTTTAAATCTCTTTTATTGAGTTTTCATATAACAAAAGCCATTAATATGACAGATAGCGAGCATGGTATAATATATGACAGCTCAGGGTAACAAAACATTGCCAATAGTAAGACCAATCGTACAGTATCCGTTATAGTGGGCGTTTTACCAGAGCAAATGTCCGGATAAAATGCAAGAGATCCATTTTAAGTAACATACTACGGCAGCAAAAACAACAGCCAGAATTTTAGAGATATTACAATAGCATGGAACAGGCAGTTTACTTCGTACAGTTATCCTCTAGCGCAAACCCTTAATCCCGGTACTTGTTATACTTAATAAGGTCGTTGTTCCCCAGGTACGCACGTAAAGTGTGGTAGTGTATCTCTCAGGTCCAAAAGACCCTGGCGCCTGTAGACACGGTATGTGTTCGGCAGAGCACCCCATCTAGATAAGATGTCCCTCATAGTGGCCTTACCTAGGCTCTACATTCGAAGGCAGTAGCTGCGGTGTCCGCGGCCAGTGAGCTGAGGAGGACATAGTTCTGTCTATGTCGGGAGAGTTAACTAAGAAGAAGGGATAGTCAAGAAGAGATTAGAAAAGTGAGAAAGGATAGAAAAGAGGAAATGAGAGGATAGTCTGGGGAGATATCCCCGTGCAGCAGTTCTTCAGAAGGGAAGGGGCCCAGGGCTCTCCCGTGGTGTGGTTGTGGGCTTATTTGAGGGGCCGGCATCCCTGTTCTCCCTACTGTGTGTCTTCCTCGTACGGTTCCCCCCATGGAAGTATGGGGTCCGCAAAGAGTTGGAGGGCTCTCAACCTGGGGGGCACAGATCGTGTATGCTCCAACCGAGAGAGATGCGAGACCAGTGGCTGCCATATGCGGTCGAATTTAGCATCCGTACATGCCAACCTATGAGAGAGGAGTTCCATCGCCATGACATGCCAAAGACGAGTAAGCCAAATCAAGGACGAGGGGGAGCACGTTTTCTTCCAATGTATGGCAATGACCTGCTTAGCGGCAGTGAACATGTGAAAAATCAGATGCCAGTCTGTGTGCTTCATTGCTCTAAGAGCCGTCGGTCGGAGCCCCAGAATAACCACCCTCGGGTCATTTGGCAAGGGGAAGCCCACTACCTCTCCAATGTGGCCCATCACCTCTCTCCAAAAGGTAAGAATGAGCGGACAGGTCCACCATATATGAAGAAAAGAACCCTGAGCCGCCTGGCATCGCCAGCAAAGAGGGGCGAAGCCCGGGAACATCTTCTGGAGTCTGAGAGGAGTATAATACCAGCGAGTCATGACTTTATAGACCGATTCCTGTTGTGTTATACTTTTAAAGATACGAGGGATATCGCGCCATAACTGCTCCCATTGGTCTGAATGTATATCTCCTTCGATGTCCATCTGCCACTGGCGCTGGTAGGTGTGTGGGGGCACCGAATGTGAATGCTGAAGCACGTTGTAGGTCCGGGAAATCAGCCCCCGGGATCCATCGAAAGCACGGACCAGCGTTTCAAAAGGCGTTAGGCGCCTCGTGGCTCCCTCCATGTAAGAGGGGGCCCGGAGCCAGTGCCGGATCTGAAAGTACTCCATGCGCGTGGTTTTTGGAAGGTTGAAGTCCTGTCTGCACTGGTCAAATGATTTAAAGATACCCTTCTCAAAAAGTTGTTCTATGACACAGCACTCCCCAGCCGACCAAGCCGAAAACGACGTTAGGGGTAGGGCCGACGGGAAATCCGGGTTGAGCGCTAGTGATGTGTTGGGAGAGGGGAATGTAGTGAGACCACGGGATACTGCAATCCTGTCCCAGATCTCCAAGACCGTCTTGGTTGGAGTAGCTATGTATGCACTACGATGTCTGGCCCCCCTTCTAATCCAGGCCAGGTCCCACAGTGGGCGACACGCCACTGCCCTGTCCATATGGAACCAGTGTTTTTCGCTTTCGCGAACCGACCATTCCGATATGTATCGCAAGTGCGAGGCCCAGTAATAGGCGAGCAGATCGGGACAAGCCAGACCACCCCTGTCGCGAGGTAGCAACAGGACCCGTGTGGAAAACGCGGCCTGCCTCCTCCCCAGATGAACGCCGTGAGATCCCGTTGGAGGTTCTGGATATCTCGCTGGGGGATCGGCGTGGGAAGAGTCTGGAAAAGGTACAGTACCTTTGGCAAAATTGCCATTTTAACTGCATTCAAGCGGCCCAGCCACGAAATTGGGAGTGATTTCCAGCGACGGAGCTCAGCCCGGACAGCCGTCCTGCATGCCGGCCAATTAGCTCCAGTCCAGGTGTCTAGGGTAGCAGTAACGTTAATCCCTAGGTAGCGTATGGAATGTGAGGCCCATTGAAACGGGTTAACTGGACCTAGGTTATCCAGCTGTAGCTGGGGGAGAGTGAGATTGAGTGCCTGCGATTTGGAAAGATTAATTTTAAGACCCGATATCAATTCAAATTGAGAGAGAATGTCCAATAATGCGGGTAGTGAGCTTGCTGGTTCCGTTAGTGTCAGGAGAAGGTCATCTGCAAAAAGGCAAATTTTTTGTTCTACGCCTCCTATGCGTAGTCCCCGAATTTCTGTCGACTGCCTGATAGCAATCGCCAGGGGCTCCACCACAAGAGCAAACAGTAAGGGTGAGAGCGGGCACCCCTGGCGCGTACCCCTGCTGATGGAGAAGGACGGAGTGAGAAGACCATTTACTCGGATCCGCGCCGAGGGCGCCGCATACGGCGCCATGATGCGCGCAATCATGGTCGGTCCGAGTCCCACGCGATGCAGGACCGCCCGCAAAAAGGACCAGTCAACCCGGTCAAAAGCCTTTTCGGCGTCCAGGGAGAGCAGAAAGGCCGGTGTATTATAATGCTGTGTCTTTTGCACCAGATGGGCTACTCGGCGAATATTATCCGCTCCCTGTCTCTCCCTCACAAAACCCACCTGATCCGGTTCGATCAGGCCCGGGAGGTGAGGGCCTATCCTTTGGGCGAGTATTTTGGTATATAGTTTGGCATCTACGTTCAATAAGGAGATAGGCCGAAAAGAGGCGCATGCCGTGGGGTCTTTCCCAGGTTTAGGGATAAGGATTATCTCCGCCTCTGCCATCGTCGGCGTTACTGACCCTGCCTCCGCAAATGAATTAAAAAGACGCAATAGATGGGCCTGAAGTTCGGGGAGGAAGAGGCGATAGAAAGCCAGCATTAGGCCATCAGGCCCTGGGGACTTTCCCACTGGCATGCCTTTTAGGGCCTTTTGGAGTTCCGCCGCTATGATAGGTTCCTCTAATTGCTCCTTAAAGAAGGGGGTCAGTGGCGTCCAGGCGCAAGCAGCTAAAAAGGGATCCGTCTGGTCTCCACAAGTCTCTCCCCGACCATATAGTTCGGAGAAAAAGGCGTGAAACTCCTGTTGTTTAGCGTTTTCGGAGGTAGCCCAGCCCCCCCCACTTTGGACTATTTTTGCGATATGGCCCTTAGAGATCTGAGTCCACCCTGTTGCCCCCCCCATAGAACTTCTGCTTAAGAGTCAAGAGAGAACGCTCTGCTTTGTTCACCCGGAGAGCCTTGAGCTGACCCCGAAGGGAGGCAAGTCTCTTGCTTGTGACGATAGAAGGCGCGTTACGATTTTGTTGTTCCATGGTTTTAAGATCACGGGTGAGGTTGTCCTCCACCAGGCGAGACTCCCGCCTGCGGGCTATAGAGATGGAAGTGATAACGCCCCGGATCGTGGCCTTGAAGGCGTCCCACAGCATGGGTATTGTGGTCTCCGGGAGGTCATTGGCCGTAAAGTATGATTGTATAGCCTGTCTGAGCTCGGCCACATCCACCTGATCGCGGAGAACATGCGGAGGGAGTCGCCAGCGCGGTGCAGAGTTCGGGGGACGGCCCAAGGTGGACAGGGTTATCTCCAAGTGAGCGTGGTCCGAGATAGAGATATCTGAAATCCCTACTGTTTCTAGGGAGCGAATGAGTGCGTGGGATAGAAAAAGGTAATCTATACGGGAGTGCGAGCGATGCACATGGGAGTAGAAAGTGTAGTCCTGTGTGTCCGGTTCCTTATAGCGCCAAGCGTCTACCAGACCCAAGGCTTCCAGGTCGCGTTTGAGAGCGGCGGACATAGCCCCTACCCCCTGATAAGAGGGGGAGGTGCGGTCCATGGTGGGGTCCCAAACTAGGTTAAAGTCACCCCCAAGGATGATAGGATTAGTTTCCTTGGAGAGGGAAGTTTGGAGGAGGTGGCGGATGAAAGCATCCTGTGCCTGGTTGGGTGCATATAAATTAAGGAGGGTAAGCTGTCTGCCCTGTATTGATAGCTGGAGCTTAAGAGATCTACCTTCCGCATCCCGAACGGTGCGTTCTATGTTTACCGAGAGACCTACTTTAAAAAGGATCCCCACCCCTGCTGTCTTAGATGGTGCAGACGCCCATAGTTGTAGGGGGAATTTAGGATGAGACATGCGGATAGTATCGGTCCGTAAAAGATGGGTCTCTTGGAGAAAGACAATGTCTGGATCCTGAAGTTGGAGGTAGCGCCAGATCTGTCTTCTCTTATTCGGGGCATTCAGGCCTTTGACATTAAGGGAGAGACATTTAAGCTGAGCCATTGATCTGTACCCGAAAAGGCATGCATTGGCCGGAACTGATGGAGTCCCATCTCTCTCTGGTCGGAGCTTGAAGCGGCAACCGCTGTGAGAGTTGGAGCAAGCGTGGATTCCCCCCCAGGGGTGGAGTGTGAGATATAGTACCCGGTGTCCCCAAAGCTGCCGGTCTCAGAGCCATGGCCCTTCGCTGCGATTCGGGGTCCTCCCCTCGAGTCCAGAGAAAGAAAGGAAGTAAGGGAAAGAATAGAAGAGGGGAAGATTCCCAGAATGGAGAAAGTACCAAATAACTAAGGGGCCAACTGGGCCCAACAGGACCTTTCCAGTCCAGGAGCGGCCCAATGGTGGGAACCAGGGTGGCTCTGAGGAAGTCACTCCCCTTGGGGACTAAGGAAATGCGGGGTAGGTCTCAGACTTCCTTGGGAGCAAGAGTCGTCCGCCCCCCAGGGGCGACCCGTCGCAGTAACGACGGGGAAAAACGCGTCCAAGATGGAGCCACAGGGGGACCCCCTCCGGAGTGGATCCGGAGCCCAACAACACATCCTGGCACCCTCGCCCTCCAAGCCTTTGGGCGATCTAAAAACTCGGGCACCCTTAGAGTAACCGACAGGTGTGGGGGAGGGGCACCTCGCCCCCCGTCACGCCTACAACAGTGTAAAGCTGGTGTGGATACGGTAGCCTAGAGTAACGCGCATAAATAAGCCCTCCCAAGAGCCCACCCACGACAGACACATCCCGTCAAGGGAGTGTGGTGCTTTGCAGGCATGATCCCCCACCCCGAGGGATAACCAGACATTGCCTCCCCTGACACTCTTCTTGAGACAAATCCTATTAAGTGTATGGACGCCTAGTTGCCCCAACACTTCGTTCAAGTAGTCAAGGTGATCCAACGCCCTCTCCCATCTGAGGCCTCTGACAATGGGGCGTGAGAGGTATGTTCTACCAGTCCACGTGTCTGTGGAGGTCTCTCAACCGGTTATCAGTTGCCCCCGCTGGCGCCAGGGGGGGAAGGCGGCCTCGATCTCAGGCCCTCTCTCGTTGAAGTCTGTGACGCCTCCATGTTCCGTAGGTGTTGGATAATGTCCTGCTTGGCTTGAAGGTCTGTACCCCCTGCTCCGGAGGCTCCAGCCCTGGGGCGCCCGACCCTCGACCACTCAGGGCGGAGAGAGATCTGGGATGCCGACTCAGCGGGCCCGGGAGAGGAAGGCCTCGATCCAGACGAGATGTTCAGCAGTTGGAGGGCTTCACGAAGAGATCTCAGAGACCTTTGCCTCCCCTCCCAGTGAAAGATCAGAGCAAACGGGTGGCCCCATTGATATTTGACGTTGGCTTCTCTCAGTTTAGCAGTGACTGGCCGGAAGTCCCTACGGCGGCGCAGGGTGAAGGGCGATAGGTCCTGAAAGATTTGGATGGCGTGTCCCTCGTGTTCCAACTTTTCGGTCGCCCTGGCCGCTCGGAGGATTGCCTCCTTTTCTGTGAAAAAATGTACCCTGGTCAGGATGTCGGGGATCAGGTTGGTGTTTCCCCGTGGGGGTGCTACCCTATGCGCTCGGTCCAGTGTGGGTGGGGAGGAGTCCTCATCTCCCCTGACCGCATGCAGTAGGTCTGCGACATATGTCATTATGTCCTGTCCCTCTGCGCCCCGCGGCACACCCCGGACGCGGAGGTTGTTCCGGCGGCTCCTATTCTCTAAATCCTCCTGCTTGAGTTGGAGTTCCACATGTTGCTCCTCTAGAGTTAGGACGCGGCGCCTAAGATCTTCCTGCTCCTCTGTGCGCGTGTCGAGGGTGTGCTCCAGGTCGTCCACCCTAGTGCCAATTTCGGTGACATCTCGTCTAATGTCCGTGAGGTAGGACTTGACCTCCAGCTTAAGAGATGAGATCTCTGATTTGATGTCCTGAAGGAAACTAGACATAAATGCCTGCGTAATGGTGCCTGATTCAAGCATATCCAGCTTGGAGGTCATTGCTGTGTCGTCCCCTGAGGCTACCGGGGTTTGCTTGCCCCACAGGTCCGCCACCGAGGTATCTTTAGGCGCCAATTGGGCTGCGGCCTTTCCCGTCTTGGGCTTGGTCATGATTTCAGCGCCGGGGGTGTAGATCCCACCTGCCCTCGCTCGGTTCCAAACCGGGGCCTCCTCACTTCCCCCTAGTCGATGCTTCGCGAGTCCGTCCGGCGGCAGGACAAGGCGGCGCAGGCCTGACCGCAGGATCCGCCCGTCAGACCAACTCGGGCCCCCTCGTCGCCGATCCCGGCAGGAGGTATCGTCCCGGGGTCTATACCCCACGCTCCAGCCGCCGTCGATTCAAATCATAGGGGCCACTCACCTCCGTCACCCCCCGGCGGGGCCCCGACAACTTCAGCGTAGCCTAGGGCAGCCCCACGCCAGTTCTGCTCGGGTACCGGAAGGAGCCCGATCCGGCCCCCGAGTCGCTCCAGTCCCCGAGCGTAATACAGGGCACCCCCACTGCCAGCCCGGTCCAACAACAAGGGCCCGCCCCGCTGCCCCTCACCGCCGTCCAGGCCAAGCTCTCCCCACTCTTCAGGGTCCTCTACTCTCAGGGGAGTATACGCAAAGTCAGAGGTCCAGGAGCAGGGGCCTCCGACCACGAGTGTTGTCCACCCACCAGGGCAGTCACAGCGGGGCAGCAAGCACTATCAACGCCTCCACCTCGGGGCCAGCCATCCGGTCAACCTCGCCAGTTCTCAGGGCGCTGTGCGCGATGGGCCCAAGGGAGCCGGGTCTCACTAGGCCTCCGGCTCTGTAAATGCCGCTCCTCCGACCTCGCCGGGCCGCTACTGTGTGGGGGAGGGGCACACGAGGTCCACAGCCCCAGGCACAGCCGCGGGGGGCGGGGAAGAGTCCACCACCAGCTGCAGGTATTCACGACAGTCCTCAGCCTTCTCAGGGCCGCCGCTCCATCCCCCGGGCCAGTCGCGATCCCCCTCCTCACCTCCGTCTATCTCTCTGCTCTTCCCCGGTCTCCGTCAACGGGCTCGCGGGGCCTCAGGAGCCCGGCCAAAGTCCGCTCTCAAAGGGAGGGGGCAGGCTCCTCAACTCAGCCCACCGCCGCAGGCAGGGTCTCCAGGGCCAAGCGACCCTCTGCAGGACCCCCTCCGGCCAAGGACCAGCGATTCTCGCGTCTCCCGCAGACAAGGGCCGACACTCCGGTGCGGGCAAGATGGCGGACGGGATCGCCACGATCAACTTCTCTCGGCTCTCCCAGCCGCTGTGTCTGTTCGAGGTCCCCCCAAAACTCCAGGGATCTGCAGCGGGCTATACGCTATCGATGGGGGGGCACAGACTTTGCCCCCGTGCCTTAAATCGCTTAAGGTACGCCCCAGGCCGCCCCTGGAAAGCGGAGCTCAGTCCTCGTGCGTCTTACGCCATCGGAGTCCAGGCCACGCCCCCAGCCCTTGGTAATTTAATGCTTCAGCCACCCCAACCGCCCCGAGGGAGCCGGAGGGGCTGGCAAGATCTTTGTCCATTACTCCTGCTACGGGTGCTGTTGGTGCTGCTGTTGGTGCTATTATTTCTTTATTTTCGGCCCCCTGTCCCCTGACCAGCATCTCACTTGTTGCTTCTGTCTCCAAAACCAGAGACCCGCTATGGCAGGGATCGCTGAGAACCTCGTTGCTTAGTACTGCAATTGTGTTGCCCAGCTTAATTGCTGGGATTGAGACCGCGGTAACAATGTTGCCATTAGTCTCCCTCTCCGCTTCTCTCTTTTCAAGTTTGCTGGCAGTATTCTCAACCGACTTAAAAAGTTGTGGCATACGGATAAGTGACTTATTCAAAGTCTGACCTGTTTTCTCCAATGAGGTCCCTTCATTATTGTTTTCCCCAGCCGCAGCAGTCCTGCCGGTACGCGTGGATCTGGCTGGATTCTTAGGTGCCATCTCTTGTTGTAGCAGGGACTGGGCTCCGACCTGAACCCGAGCTCCAACCTGTGCTCCAGCCTCCGGCAGAATCCGGAGCGTGGCAGGGACGACTCTAAGCAGTAGACGTGGCCAGTCGAGCGCCGATCGGCCCAAGGCTCTCACTGCAGGTAGCCGTTCGACCCGCAGCAGCCACCAGATGCGAGCCCCGCTTGAACGCCACATCCACCTCCTCACCCGTGTTCACCGGGCTGATCCGAGACCTGCTCCTCGTTATTTCTCCCCCTCGCTCTGGGTTCACAGGTACAGCAGCATATTTTTGGCAATCAGCAACGTGTTGGCGCTATCAGCAACAGCTTCTCAAACTAACGGGGGGAATCTCCATTTGCTGCACTCCGTGGCGGCTTCAGCCCGCCATCTTGCTCCTCCTCACATAATCTTACAAAGCAATGTGACAGTACAGCCTATAATTTTTTTTAAATGAACAAAAGGCTTGAGTTGACGTCTTAAGAGTCTGTGTGTTTGTAGCTGAAAGGCTAACGATTTTACATTATTTACAGAGACAGAGCCACTTAGTGGGGAGATGTTTGTTTCAGTACATGCTTAAAAAGGGTTGATTTATGGCCTGCGGGGGTTTTCCTCTTGAAAGGATATTTTAATGACTTGCGTGACCTGAGAACATCCTGCCGCAATCTTTCAGCAGAGAGTGAGGTCTGGTATGTTTTTTCTTTGCTGTGGGTCTCGTGTGAGAGATATGGAACTCGCTACCTTCAAAAACATGTATTTGCAATGCAATCGGTCTCGCAATTGTGAAAGTTAGAGCTATTTTCGTTGTAAATGATATTGTTTTTTTTTACTTATGTTTTTTGTTTGTAGTGGAGTGGATGTATGTTTGTAGTGGAATTATGTGGTTTGCATTGAAATTGGTAGTTGTGTAATTGTGTGAGGTGGAATTATGTGGTGTGTAGGGTATTTGTGTATTGGAAATATGTGGCATGGTGAATAGATAGGGGTGAGAGCTGTATAAAATAGATAGAAAGTAAGATTGAGAGGGACAGGCAGTTTGTATATGAAGTGCTGAATTAACTTTAGATACAGTAGTAGAAAGAGCGTGTGAGAAAGAGAGGATGAAGGGGAGAGAAGGTTAGACGCTTAAAGAGATTGCGCTTGTGTACAAAGAAGACACTGAAACAAGAGGATGAGAGAGTGTGTTTGCGGTTTGTATTATTTGAAAAGTTATGGTAAAGAAACTGTGCTGAAAGACCTGAAGTGAACCAATATAAGCAATGCTGGATGAGTGTGTGCAATGGAATTTTGTGGATAGTAATTATGTGGTATTAAGGGTAGTGGACTTATGTGTAGTGCTATTGTGTGTTGTGGATAGACATGTATTGTGTTAAATTATGTGGTGCAGAGCTGAATTATGTGGCATGATGTGGAATTGTGTGGCGAGGATTGGATGTATGTGGTGTGTAGTGGAATTGTGTGTTGTGGAGTGGAATTTTCTGCAGTGGAATGTAATCGTGTGACGTTGTGTTGTGTGAAGTTGTGTGGCATGGAGTGAAAATATGTAGAGTGTAATTATGTGCCATGGTGTGGTGTTTATGTGGAGTGTTATGTGGCATGGAGTAGATTTATGTGGAGTCTAATTATGTGGTATGGAGGGGAATGCATTATGTTGTGTGGTATGGAATTGTGTGGTGTTGAACTGTGTGGAATTGTGTTGCATGGTGTGAAATTATGTGTAGTGTAAATAGGGCTCAAGTTGGTGCATGCGCTGCCTAGGCGAGACCTAAAAAACAGGAGCAAGGTGGCGCTTGTCCCCTTCTCCTTCAGTCTTTATGTGGAGTGTACTTATGTGTCATGGAGTGGAGTACATTATGTTGTGCGATATGGAATTGTGTGGTGTTGAATTGTGTGGCGTGGCATTGTGTGGAATTGTTTTGCATGGTGTGAAAATATGTGGCGTGTAAATATGGCTCACGTTGCGGAGTTAAATTCTGTTGAGTGTCAATATGTGTTTTGGGGCTGAGTGGATATATGTGGAGTGGAAATATGTGGCGTTAAGTGTAATTATGTAGTTTTGAGTCTAAATATATGTAGTGGAATTATTTGGAGTTGAATTGTTCTGCATGGAGTGCAGTGTAATTATGTTGCATGGAGTTGTATTATGTGAAGTGGAATTGTGTGGCATGGAGAGGAGTGGAAATTCGTGGAGTTGAATTGCCATTATGCGGCATGTAGTGGAATGATGTAGTGTTGAATTGTGTGGTGCAGAATTATGAGATGTTGAAATAGTTTGTGTAGTGGAAATACGTGTTGTGCATTTGTGTGTTGTGGAATTGTGTGGTATTTAATTGAGTGGCTTTGTGTTTAAGTGTATGTAGTTGAATGCTTGTTGTCTTTAGAAGTAATGGTGTTGAGGTGGATGAAATCACAACTTTAAATCTGAGCCACATGGACTCCTGCTGGAGCTGCGATTTCAAAAGATTACATGCATTCTCCTTGAGATCAAGTTACAGATCTCTCTGGTACTGACAACACACACCCAGGCCCTCTCACCATTTGCCACTGTAGCAGCTTCAGCTTGGCTTTGTAACTGGAAGAGGGAACGCAGGAACAAGGTTGTGTGTAAGGATTGGGAAGAAGTGATTGTTTCAGAGAGTCACGTTCTTGTTTAGCCAACCCATTCAGAATTGAAAATGTCTGAAACTGGCTCAGTCCTCATGGCATTTCAGTTTAAAGAAGAAACAGACCGGCCTGTATTTTTAGGTCTCGGCTAGGCAGCGCATGCGCTGTCTCGTCGAGAGATGCTGTATACAGTATAGCGGGGGAAAGATCTGCCCACTTTTTGGCCATAAATTTGATTGGCTGCAATGATAAATTCTGCATTTTCATTGGTTTTTGCCTCCTTAGTCCCGCCTCCTGACTGCCATGGAGTCATTTTTCCTCTTCCGAGACTATCAGCCCCTTTACTTGGAAAACAGTTTTGTTTCCCTGTCTCTCCCCGTTCCCTCCCGCAGTCCATAACTTTTTGTACCACAATCACCCCCCCCACCCCTTCCCATTCGTGCCTTCTTTCATGCCGGCACTTGCATTTAAAATGCAATAGGTCTCGGGTAAATCCGAGTCCTATTGCATTTTCAATGCTTCTTGGTCGTGTGATTGGTGGATGAGGTCGCACTCTTTGTCTCGCATGCGCGCGATGCTTTACATCGTACGCATGCGCGACAAAACAGTGCCGTTTTCCCAATTCGCCACTTGGTTTTCTTGTTCTTCTCCTTGCTGCCTTTATTCCCGTCTTTCATTCTGTTTCCCGTCAACAGAAAAGCCATTTCAGCTCTTGAGTTCAAGCAACGCAGTTACGCAGGTCTCAGGCAGCAGCATGCTTTCTCCTTCAGCTCCGGAATGTGCTTTTCCCTGTAGGTACTGTACAGTGACAGTTTTAATATTGGTAAACGCACGAAGTAAGGCTTTTTTTTGTTATGCATCTAGCTGGTCAGCTTGTGATTTGGAATTACTCTATGAATCGAGCTTGAGATTCTGACCGAGGAAGGAGTAATATTAACGAAGCACTGCTTGTTCGCACTGTACTCTGCTTATAATCTGCAAAGCGTAATGAAGACAGGCTTCTTTTAATATTAAAATATGCTGGGTCACTCCGAGGACTGCTCTCAAATATAGTGTTGTTTCATAGCTAGGAGCACACAAACATCAGACCCAAGTTCTGCAAATTATGCACCCCGGTTCGCACCTGTACAATGAAGATGTTTACATGCCCACCTTAGGGACTACATATTCATGGGCATAAATGAAAGATAAGATAATGGTTCGGGACAGCGGGCGACGTGGTCCCTTAGAGCTTCTGTCATGCTCCGTGGCAAGTTCTGCACCCCGGTTGCCAAGGAGGCATGCGAGATGCCGATGGTAGGTAGAAATCTACGGCGCAGCACTAAGGGCATGACTGCTAGCGGTTGAGGTTGCGCTAACCACTGAGGATTTCGATTTGGCAAGACAGCAGCCCAGGACACCACATATGCCCCATACGCCCCTTACACATCCCGCCCCATATCCGAAATGCAGCATGGAGCTACAATATGGTGCCGCACTACAGCGACTATTCGACATAAGACTTCGGGACGAAAAGCAAAAAGCACACTGACCTACAGCAGCATTTGCTGGTAAAAACCTTTCATGTTTAGTATATCTACTCTATTTTTCTATTTTGGTATCCTGAATTCAGAGGGCCTGACTAAGAGTTTCATTCAGCATTGGGAGGGAGGGGTGGGGGGGGAGCAGACCACAAACCAGTAAATGTGTGTAAAAGGCCGCTTTTATTGAAACAGGTGCACATAACAATATAAATACCTCGGCAAACAGCCTTACAAAACTAAGCCTCACTAATTAAACCATTTACCTAAAACCCCCGTGCCCCGCCCCCACCCCTAGCATTTTCTTTGAGCCCGCCCCCACCCGTACATTACACCATTACAAACCATACCAAACAATACATCAACGCATAACCCTATAAATTCAACCCGTCCGTTAAACGACCTCCCTGCCTGCCCCTTTCCAGCTGTCAAACCCCCAACCTGTGTAACCGAAATAACAAGTAACCTGCCTACCCTTTCCCTGTCGATAAACCCAACTTCAAAAATAATCACCAAACCTCTGCCAACCCTGGCAAACTTCAAATGACCCCCGCCACCCAGAAAGTAGGGGGGAAACTACCCCCCTCTTTCTGCCCCCCAGAGTAGGCTATCCCCTCTCAAACTTAAACCGCATGCCTCTGAACATTCAAGCATCTCGCCAACACTTCCCGAATCTCAAGTAAATAGAGGTCCATTCCAAGCCTGGATAAATGCACTCCGTCATCCCGAAAAAACTCCACAGTCTCAAATCGTATCTCTTTGTGTGTCACTCTCCCAAAACCTATACCCCGACAAAACCTGGAAATTTCCGAGTTCACTTTCCTCCGTGCCTTGTCAATAGCCCTGGGGTTCACAGCCCCCCTCCAAACCCTGCGCGGGACCAATTCAGTCCACAAAACGTGGCACCCTGACCATCGCTCCCTTAAAAGAGACAGATCCCTCTTCATTGCCCTCAGCAACACCACACCCTTTACTCCGCATAGATCATTCTCGCCAAGGTGAATCAACAGGACATCCGGGCACTGACCCCTCACCATCCATTTATTTAGACATGTTAACAATTCTTTCCAAAGCATCCCTCCCTTGCCTTTCCAAACAATTCTAAATACACTGTCATTGAAACCCAACATTTCCCCAAAATAACTGCGTCGTGCCTGAATCTGCGCCCATTTGATGAATGAATGCCCCACTATCCAAATGGTCAATTCCTTGGATTGAGGCCCAGCCACCGAACCTGAAATGAGAAAAATTAGAATAAGACTCACAACAAAGAGGATGACGCAGGCGCCTCCTCCGCGGTCCTTCTCACATAGCGCTGAAAACAGTCTGACGACCAGCGCCCCAGCCGCATAATGTCCCCCTGTGACCAGCCCCGGTTGTGCGCTTCTGTTGCTGCCCGATCCTGAATGAATGCGTCCGATAACGCGCCCCATCCAACCCAATACTCTGCAATGCCTTACGCAGTACCATGTGCAACTGATAATCCGTTACCCGGGACCCATTGTGATGCCGAAAAACCCAGTCGGCCCCAGCCCCTCCCGCCAAAGATCTCCAACGGCGCGCCCACTGCAAAGGACATGTTGAAACTGGGGCCGCTGCCTCCAACCAAATTCCTTTCCCTAGGCTTCTCTGATCAGTTTTAGAATTGGCCAGCCAAATATGTATCCCCTTCTCCGCAAAAAACACATCCTGCCAACTGATGCCCCTTTTTAACTTGGTACCCAGGAGTTCCGAGACTCTAAACGCCCCAAAAAACATAAACACCATCAGAGTAGAAAACAAACATGCTTCAAAACCGTCCCTACAAACCCCTGGTAAAGCTTCCAACAACCTGGCCAAAATCTGCCATGAAAGGGGGCTCCTGGAAAAACGCTCCCCTCCCCGCTGCCTAGCCCAGCCCTCTAGCATCCTCCTCCCCACTTCCCCTGCTGAGGGGAGTAACCCCAAAAGAGTTTTCCCATAAAAGAGATTCCCGCCAATTTCCCGGCGATAGTCACCCTGGAAAGGCCTCTCTCTATAAGGCCTAGGATAAACTGAATCACATCCTCAGACCGCCGCCAACTCTCCTCCCGCCTGCAGGCTCCTGATGCCAGGAAATCCCTCCATGCCAGTGCATAAGCCGCCCGCGTGGCCACTGACAAAGAACCTACCACCAATTGTAGCACCCTACGTTGCCTACATACCAAAGATGCTCCGGCATTGGGGTCGGTGTCTTGTCCGCCTCCTTGGCCAGCCCACAGAATCTCCCCCACTGCGAACGAGACAAGGCATCTGCTATGTCATTGTCCACACCAGGGATGTGCAAGGCCCTGAATGCAATGTCATGTCTAAGGCAGCCTAACACAAAAACTCGCAGCAACTTGAGAATCTGTTCATCTCTGGCCGACTGTCTGTTAACAATCTCCACCACTGCCATGTTGTCCACACGAAACAAGACCCTCTTGTGCGCCAACTCCTCACCCCACAGGGTCAAAGCCACCAATAACGGGAAAAGCTCCAGAAAGGCTATGCTCCTCCCCCCATCCTTCCATTGTGGAGGCCACTTCTCAGCACATCACCTGCCTTGCCAATAAATGCCAAAGCCGTCACTGCCTGCGGCATCAGAAAAAATGTGCACGTCCCACCGGACGTCGTCCTCCCTGGCCAATGGCACTCCATTAAAAGAGTGTAGAAAAACTGACCACATCCGCAAATCCTCCTTCACCCCTGCCGCCAAGCGCACATGGTGATGCGGCAAATGCTGTCCTGCTAGTGCCCGACCCAACCTCCTACAAAACGTCCTCCCCGCCCTGACTACCCTGCAGGCAAAATTAAGGTGACCCAGCAACACCTGAATGCTCTTTACTGTCACTTTCTGCTTTGACAACATCTTGTCCAGTAACTCCAACATTTTCACTTTTTATCCTCTGGCAAGCGAGCCCGCATTGCCACCGCATCAATTTCGATCCCCAAAAAGGACAAAGTCGTAGATGGACCCATTGTCTTCTCGGGTGCCAATGGCACCCCAGTTCCCTCATGAGCTCATGGAAAGTGTCCAGAGCTATCTGGCATTCCGTGGAGCCGGGGAACCTACAAAGAAGAAATCGTCCAAGTAGTGCGTCACCAATGTGTGACCCGTGTGCTGCGTGAAATACCACTGCAAAAAGGTGCTGAAACGTTCAAATAAAGCACATGACATAGAGCAACCCATCGGTAATGCTTTGTCCACGTACCATTTACCCTCAAAATGGATACCCAGAAGATCCCAATCATCTGGATGGACTGGAAGCAGTCGGAATGCCGATTTAATGTCACATTTTGCCATCTCTGCAGTTGCGCCCGCGGTCACAACTAGTGACATGGCCACGTCAACTGAGGAATATGACACTGAGGCAGCCTCCTCATCAATAAAATCATTAACTGAAGACCCCTCCGGCCATGACAAGTGCTGAATCAGTCTGTACTGTCCTTCTTCCTTTTTGGGGACCACCCCGATGGGTGATATGATCAAGTTGTCTACTGGCCAATCATCAAAGGGGCCCGCCATCCTCCCTTCCCTCACCTCCTTGTTTAATTTATCCTGGACTACCTCCCTGTGTTCTGCCGCTGACTTCAGGTTATCCGCCCACCTTCTCTGCCTTGGTCCCTGGTAACCCAAACGAAACCCCCACTGAAATCCCTCCAGAAGCACCCGTTGGGCCCCCAAATCCTCATACCCCTGGAGGACCTCCGCCAGCTTTGTTACCCTAACTGGCGTAGGAGCCTTTGGGCCCAGTACCCTGTGGTCCTTTCCCACCCCTGCCGCTCTGGAATTGATGCGGGGGGGCAGACGTGCCGGCGCCTGACTGCTGCCACTGCTGACCTCCCTGTGGCTTGATGCCCCAACAGTTAACAAGGGGATGGCGCTTCCCGCATTTGGAACATTCATGGCGGTACTTGCAATACTCCCTCGTGCATAAGCCCTTATTGAAGTCCCAGCACGCCCCAGCTCCAGATTGTGTCACGGCTGCGCCTCCCACCCCTCCCCGGGTGGGCTTCCCCTGAAAGGGCCGGTATACCAACGGCAATCCGCTAGCTGTAAAATCGGTCTTACCACCCGACGCTGCCCCCATTGTATGCTGCCATAAGTCTGTATCTAACTCCCCCCACTTTGCCTCAGGGTCCCAAGCCATACGGGCCCGGAACTCTTCGTCATATTGGGCCCAAGCGTACCCCCCACTTGTGATTTGAGCCTTCCGTATCACATCGATATATTTAAATATGGCTACGCTGCGCTCCGGGAACTTTTCGCAGTAAACACTGGCATATATTAAAAACGCTGCCGTCCAATTCTCAATGGTCAACGGCACCTTAGGCCGCTTGGCCAGCTCATATTTCTCCTCCTTTGAGCCCTCTTTGGACCTCACCTCCCTATGAAGGAGCTTCAGTATTTCCACATATTCCCCTTTCCATATGCGTTCTTTGGTTACCAGCATTAAATGGGCCCCCAAAGGCTTTGTCACACCCATGTAGGGCAGCTTTTTAATTTTCAATTCCTTACTCTCCAACGGCTCTTTACCCCCCCAACTGCTTCCGTGTTTGTCCCGCTTTCTACTTGTCGCCCAGTGCTATTCCCCGTCTCCTGTTCCTACCCCCGTATCCTTAACGTATTTCCCCTTGTGTAATCTCCCTTCCGTCACTCCCCCCAAACCCCCCCTTCCCCCGTCCCCACAGACACCATCTTAGGTTTGGCCTGTGTTCTACCGGTCTCACCTGGCTCTAACGAGGATGCCCGGACGGACACCGACCTCCTCGCCCCTGTCTCTGTTTGATCCACTGTCCGGAACCCTCACTGCGGGGCCGCGCTCCCTCCTGGATCCAGACGCCACTGCCGTTCTGTGCGGCACCACTCCCGGAACCTGCAAAAAACTAGGAAAAACACGAGAGGGTCCCCCCTCCTCAGTCTCCCGCAATTCCCCTTCCTCGGGGCCGTCCTCATCATAGTCCAACACAATGGGCTCCTCCACTTGGAGCACCTCCGGAGCAAAAACCACAGCACGGGCCCTACCGGACCCAACCTGCCCCACACTGGCCCTGACGGCCCCAGAATGTCCTCCTTGCGGGGGAGCCGACTGTACCCGCCGATACTCCCCCATGCGTTGACCTCTCTGCAAATCCATCACCGCTGTAATGTCGGACCACCGTGCCCTGTCTGTCGGTGGGGCCAGCGAGGTCGTACAGGACCTTCGTGTGCTGGCCTCGACGGGATCCCCCGCCAGTACAGGATGCGCCGCGCAAGGCTCCACCCTCCCTTCTCCTCGGTGTAATTGGGCCGCACCGCGCCCTACCGAGTCCGCAACACTGCGACGCTCCCTGCCCTGTAAAGAAAAAGTTTGGACTGATGTGCCGGTTCCCTCACACCTGCCTGAAAACCCGGCCCCCCGCAAAACCGGCGAAAGCTCCCTATTACGACTAAACCGCCTTGACCTGACCGAACCTACCAGGGGAGGGGAATACCCCCCTTCTTCCTCCCCACTCAATTCCAACCCCGCCTGTACCACTGCAGCCGCTGGGTCCCAACCCCGTCCTGCACCCCCCCTCCAACGTATCCCCAAACCCTACCTGTCCCCCTCCCCTGCCCCTCCCACCACCAATGGCCTTCCTAGCCCGCGCATCCCCCCCCTATGCTCACGCGCCCGCTGTGCCTCTTGCCTCTCCCCCACACCCAAGCACCGCACCCCCTCCGCCCAGGACGGAAAGATATCTAAACCCTCCCAAGCCTGGTCCCCTCCAACTGTGTCCAAATCCCCCGAAGTATTATCTCCCCAGCCCCTCCCCACCCCCCCAGCCCGAATCCTCACCGCCCAACTCGAGGTGCCCACTCCCCCCCCAGCTTATATGGGTGCCCTCCCTGACCGCCCCATCCCTACTAGGGGGAAAAAAGGTCTGTTGGCTACCCCACCCTCCCACTTGAGCCCACTCTCCCTCCCCTAAGGAGCTTCCCCCCACCGACCCCATCTCGGCCCTTCCAGAGTAAGGGGGGGAGAAAAGCAGGGGGCTGTATATCTGCCTATCACCTGCATCCCCCTCCCTGCCTGCCACAAAATCAGCGCTGCCCCTGCTCCCCGTAACAACCCCAGTCCAGCCCATTACCCCATGGACACTGCCAAAAGAAGGTCCAGCTTCCCCACCCCACTCCCTGCTATCTGCATCTGCTGACTCCGTCGCGCGTGCGGGAGCGGGGGGCATACACTCACCGCCCTCTCCCGCCATGTCACTGCTGGCCGCCCTGCTCCCAAACCCTGCCTCAGACTCCCCAGCTTCCCCAGATGCTGCCACCAAAGGCGCGAAAGGCACAGAGGCCAATCGCCGCTTCCCGCCCCGCCTTCCCCCGCGCTGCAACACCCCCGCGGGGGAGGAAAACGAGCGCTCAACTGGCGCTAGGGCCGCTACCGGCCCAACCGATGCTGTAGCCCTATCTTCTGCCTTAGCAGGTGCTAAATCACCCCCGCGCCCCATAACTCCTGGGACCCCGGACCCTCCCCCCTCCCCAGGCTCCAAAACCACTGTCGGGGCCGTCTTTTTAACTCGCGGGCGGCCCCGCTCACTTACCGACAAACGTTGTCGCTTAGGTGACGTGCAGGCGGCAACGGACGCTGCCACGCCCGCTGAGGCGTGCCGCACCGGGCGCGCCGTCCCTGCCCCTGCTCCAATTACCAGGTCCATCCGGCCCGCCTCGCTCAGGAGCCGGAGGGCCTCTAAAACGCGGTAGTCTTCCCCAGATATAACGCGACTTCCACTACTTCTGTACCGACGCTGAACAATAGAAATCCCACTAAAGACCCTACCTCACAAAAATTCCCACAAAGCTAAAGCTCCCGGCCACCAGGTCACCAAACCTAAAATGGTGGCCGGGAGCAGGAGCCCAAAGCACTTATGCTTGGGCTCCAATTGGGCTATAAAAAACAAGCCCAAAATTAAAATGGCTGTCTTGCAGCCCGCCCCCCCCAACCCCCGCCCCTCCCAAACTGCCCGGGGGGGGACCTCCCTGCGGTCGGCTACCCCCCCATACCCCCCTTCCCAGAGCCAACGTAGCTGCAAGAGGCTGTAAGGGGAGTACCATGGTGGCATCATTTATGTTCAAGTTGGTCGCAACCATGCCTTATTACCTTTGTACACTGTCAACATTACTGTGATGCTGGTAACTAGGAGCACAAGAGGGGTTGAGCAAAGTTTAGGCCGCATAGAAGGCACACTTTAAAGTGCAGTGATTTGTTGTGACGGTTGCAGAGGCAGTCTGTGTAGCGGTCGATGCGGTTTGCGACCTCCTCGAGTTATCTAGGCACGCTGCCCCCATGTTATATATAGAGATGCATCGGCTACTCGTCTAAATGTCTGGATTCGGGGTCCAGTATACAAGAATAGAGGATGAACATAGTGAGGCCTCAGTTCCTCAAAAACTGCTTCGGCATCTTTTACCTCAATAAAACGGCACTTGCTAAGGGAAACCTCAGGGAAAAATAGACTCCCAATTGGACCCGCTAAAAGTACAAAGCATCGTACTTTCACAATGGCTTCTGCGGCACACAAACATCAGACCCACATATCAGACTTTTACACAGAAATTATACACATAGCACAGTCACTCAGACACAAACATCAGACAGATATCGCACTGAGACACGGCTTGTCCACACACCCTCCATCTAAGACACTCTCCCCAATGAAGGCACGAGGACGTCCCTCATGCCACTCCTGGCTGCTGTCTTCCTGGTGGGGCTTGGAAAGTCTGTCACTGGTTAGTACCGGCTCTGCCCTGCCTCGGGTTTGAACTCCAGCAGAAGCGTAAGACTGTTTTTTTTTTCTTTTCTGAAACTTTATTCACAATTTCCCGACACCCACTGCTGCCCTTAGATTGCAGTTGACACCCAGTGGCCGGAACGTGTGCATTTCCGGCGCAAGAGGAGCATGCAAAAACAATGTTACCCCCCCCCCCATCAAGTACAATAGCCCAAACCAACCAGCCTAAATGCACACATTCAAACAACACAGGTGTGACACTTCCAAATATGCAAATTCAGACTACCAGTTATACAAAAATAACACTTGAAATAAGTACAATGCAGTTCTTTAATCCCTGCTTTTTTTGTGTAATGTAACTGGTGCTCATGTTCAGCGCTCCAATACCTTTTATTTCTATTTGCACTATCTAAAACTGCACAAAAAAACATAAACGTACACATTAAACAACAGTAAATGTTCTAGCACCCAAGATAATATGCTGCTTTGCTAAAAATGTGTAAGGTCCCAAAGGCGAGACCGGTTGCATTGCAAATGCTTGTTTGTTGCATGGTTCTCCTTGGCAGGGTAGTGAGGAGGGGGAGTGGATGGGCTGTAATTCCACACTGCCTGTAAGTCTCTGTCTCTGGTCTCAGATGTAAAAGACTTTGTGCTCGGTAAGAATGAAAGGTCTAACATACTCCAGGACGAGAAAGCAGCCATCAAAGCCCCTCGCCTTCTAAGATTGTGAGAGGTATTTGACACATAACTAACAAGCATTTGCAATGCAATCGGTCTCGCCTTTGGGACCTTATATGTATTTAGCTATGCAGCACATTAGCCTGGGTGCTGAAATATCTACTGTTCTTTAACATGGAGGGAAAGTAAGCACCAAACTGCGTGACACGCCAGGTGTGGGAACACATGGAGAGAAATATTGCCCTTCAGCGGGAAATGGTATAGTCCAAAGCTCTGTTTTTAATATAAAATCAGGGCCTTCAGTGGTCATATCACTGAAAATACAAGATTTGGAAAAAATATTGTCTACGGGTGCTCGTGGAAGACAATTTCTATGGACTGGAATCTAGAGAATGCTAAAGTGATTCTGGTATTCTACTGACCTCTGCTGGTCGTTTTCTATCAAGAAAGTTAAATAGAGGCAGTTGCCAGAAAAATTAAAAAAAGAAAGTCCCTCAGCAGAAAGCAATTCTGGTATTTTACTGACCTCTGCTGGTTGTTTTCTATCAAGACAGTTAAATAGAGGCAGTTGAACAGAAAAAAAAGTCCCTAAGCGGAAGCAGACAAGTCCTAGGGATGATCTCCAGAGCCCACAAAGTACAAACACATATAAGTATATACGAAAGTATATAAGTATATACGAAAGTATATACAAGAGGTCTCCAATGCTCGACCCAAAAAGCAGCTGTTCTAAAGAATGTGCAACTCACAGAAGAAACAGCAAGAAATGTAAACAAGGTGAGCTTTAAACCATGGATGGGTACAATATACCATAGAGGCTCTCAAAATACTGTCAAGAATTACCATTATGCCAGAGCCAGATTTTATATCATCATGCCACAGTCAATAATTACAACAGTATGTCAGGGCTGGTTTAATTATTGTGTTGATGCCCACGATATGACAAAAATCTTCGCACGCATGTACACAACCACCGACACAAGGAAAACCACCAAAACAGGCCCTACTAAGCAACTCGCTGACGTTCTGCCTTCACCTGCTCGCGGTAAACAGCGCTTACCACAAATCCTTTTCAATGCATGTAATTACAACGCAGTCGTTACAACGACCGCGTTGTAACAACACATACCATTACCCCACAAGTCGTAACAACTTCCCTACTCTTGCACATACTGGAGTTGGAATAGTAAATTATACTATTCCAACATATAGCGCCCCCCCTAGAGCAAGTCGTTGTTACAACTTGCGGGGTAATGGTATGCGTTGTTACAACGCAGTCGTTGTAACAACCGCGTTGTAATTTCATGCAGAGGCATGCGATGTAAGGAGGCATATTCCCTGCTCGCCTTTACTGCACACCTATGCTCCGTTTTCGGTTTCTGCTGTTCACTCCATGGCAGGTCTGCTAAATAAGGATCAGCTTTATTGATGAAGGTCACGAACTTTGCCCTTTCAGTCAATGGAGTACCACTTATTTTTGAGAGTCGAGAAAATACAGGCCGATCTTAGGCACAAGGATTTGCCGGGAGCCATAGGGGATGCAGATACAGGGCCATCGGAGCGTTCAGATGGCATTGGATAGTTTCCCAAAGTAACGCAAAGTTGCGGTCCCGCGCAACAACGTATGGGTTGTGATGCAAATCTCTATCTACAAACATTCGTAGACAGAGATTTTCACCATGATCTTACACCTCTCCTCAAGGCTGGTGTAACAAAGAGAAATGTTTTAATTTCTCCTAGTTTTTCATACTGTGCAGCCGTGTTGCATTGTACAGCACACATGCATAGCATGAAATGGGGTAAAGGATAGTTTTTGTACTGGCTAGGTCGCATTTAAGGACAAAAACAATTCTTTACAGAACGCACGTGACCATGCACTATGATGATAGATGGTTGTGTTGGCGCATTGCAGCCTAAAGTGTGCCAGTGTAGGGAAAGAAGAAAACTGTGACATATCTCAGTATATATTGTGCTATTTTGCTCTCTCCCTTTCATGCAACAAAAGTTGCTATGCTGCATTCATAATCCTGGGCCCCTGATCTTGCTGGCTGTAAAAGTGGTGTTGCGGTACATGTGACTTGCATATTGGACTCTTTTAGAGTGCTAGCGTGAGCAGAGGCCCCGACGCCATCTTGGATCTGTGATGAAGCACTTGAGAGGCACCGAGAGTACAAGTCAGTCAGGAGAAAACGTAAAAAAATTCCCTGAGGCAGTTTTCTGACTCAGGATCTGTGTAGCCAAGAGGGATTTCTGGACTGGCCCGATGGTCTTGTGCAGATGGTGATTATACCTTTGCAGTAGTCCATGTTTCTGTGGTTTTGTTAAAGGTATCTTATATCAATGGCTATCAGATGGTCTAAAAGTGTGATTGATTGTTTTTGGGTGTTAGGTCACGGTGGTACATGCCTGTTTTATTTTTGGTTTGTAAGATTATTTAGATGCAGGCCTATTTCACCACTAATCCTCTATGGGTTCCAGAGTAGCGTGCTACTCACCGAAAAAGCGCTTCAACACCTCATCAGGGGTAACAAGCACTATATAAATGCAAACCTTTTTCCCTCTTCTATCCCTCCGATACCCTTCTCTATCCAAATAACTGAATAACCTATCCACCACTCAAATTACTTTCATATTTCACAATACTAATGCACCACTAATCCTTTATGGGTTCCGGAGTAGCGTGCTACTCGCCAAAAAAGCGCTTCAACACCCCATCAGGGGTAACAAGCGCTATATAAATGCAAACCTTTTCCCCTCTTCTATCCCTCCGCTATCCTTCTTTATCCAAATAACTGAATAACATATCCACCACTCAAATTACTTTCATATTTCACTATACTAATTCAACACTAATCATTTATGGGTTCCAGAGTAGCATGCTACTCGCCGAAAAAGCGCTTCGACGCCTCGTCAGGGGTAGTAAGCACTATATAAATTAAATTACAATACAATACAATACAATTTCGGGGCTGTGGAAGAGTACTTACAACAATATAGTCCTTCAAGGGTCTGTAGTGTCGATTAGTGGCAGCCTGTGTGATAAGAGAGAGATGGGATTCAAGGGCCACTTCATCAGATCTTTTTTTCGGTGGGTTCCTTCTAGGCCTTGGCGGAGTTCCGCTATGCGGAACTAGGCGAAGTGCCGAAAAACTCCACAGCGCTCGGCGGAGTTCCTCAAGTGGTGGAGTGAGGTAAGTCACGCTGCTTGCGCTGATTTTTAGTGACAGGGGTTTGTCCTGTCATAAGGTTTCTGCACATACACAGAGCTATGCACAGGAAAATGGGACCCCGGAATACAGTGGTTTGCCACCATATACCGTAGCACCCAAAAACCCCAACCCAACTAGCTTAGCATCCCATTAGCACCCAAGTACTAATGTTTGGACAACCCAGAACACGGTATCTTTATCTCAGGACTCGCAGAAGCAAGAACACTCTTTCGTCACTCACTCGTACTTGTCCACAAGGTGCGTAGGAAGAGACACTGGATAGGTTAAAATGTTTATTCCAACTTACGTGCTCTAATGTACAGTACACGTGTCAGTACTAATAGCATAATGCATATGACTAATATAAGCAGCATGGTTACAATTCCATAGAATACAAACGGGGAAAGCATCTCAGAGCTCAGTGGATAAACGTATAAATAACATTACCACCCTCCCCTTGCAGTAAGATAGTTTATTATAATAATAGAAGACCTCTGGGCTTTGACTAGCGAACCCCCATACCTCAGTCTCTAGATGCAGAATTACATCAGCAGGACATCATAGCTCTTCTCACTGAAAGGGATTTCTCCAAGTGTGTTAAGCGCTAGTAAACCACAGTATTAAAAGCATACCAAATTCTTCATGGCAATTGCACCTAATGTTATGTCTGGGTGCGCGAGACTGGCCATATCAGGAAGAACCAAAATACATTGTTATGCGACCTTGTACTTGTTTGTGCAGACTGAGCCCAAAAAGGTGAACAACATAAAATGCAGACAGTGCAAAAGAACTTGGCACGAGCAAAGGGCGAGGGAGGCCCGGCTCAGTGTAACGTGCGCAAAGAAAAGCAGCATGGCAGCCAGGCCTAGGCCAACATAACAAGGCAGGCAACAATCCACAAGACACCCTCCCCTGGTCAGTCCAGCGGCCAGGACAGAGGCCCATCAGAGGAGAAACATAGCCGTTGGAGCACAGAGAGCGCCCAAACGGCGAAGGGCAGGTCAATCCATGAAAGTGTAAGTGCAGAGAAAAGCCATACCCTCCAGGAGTTCTTCATTGGAATTGTCAAAAAACATAGATGCCATCCAATCCAAGAGATCAAAAGAGCAGGAATGCTCCTCAACTAAGGGAGCATCCAGAAGCAATGCGGGACAGCTTGCGTGATAATTGAAACAGCTTCGTTGTAGGAGATCCTGGGCAGCCGCCCAGATATCCCATTGCGCCAAAATCCCCAGTGCAGCCGCACGCGCCATACAGCCAGCAACGGAACAGTCCTGCTCATGGGCCTCTAAGGGACCCATCAACTGAACAAAATCCGGAACAGACAATGACGAATTGGAGAGGCAATAATCCAGAGTCCAGGTGAAAGGACAGCGGACACAAGTCATCACAGGTTGCACGCAAGTGAAATACGCAAAGCGAAATGAAAGAGTATATGACACACTTAGTGTCGCCAATGGCAAGACACCAAAACCGGCCAAAAGGCGCTCACGGAGCAGCTGGAGGCGTTCTGGATCGAGCAGGTCCCATCGGGGAGCAGCCATTGCGCAGAAAGCAAATTAAGAGTAAGACACCAGCCGCTAAAGCGAGGATCAATGGGAAACCGCCAAAGACACTGGAAAAAATAGAATGTATGAAAGCCGGGATGGCACCAAAAATAGTTTGGAAGGAGGACACCAAGCCCGACCCCACGACCTTAAAAAAGTGCACTAGGCCTTCAGTGTTAGATGCGTTAAAAATACGATGTATTAACTCCCCAAAATGTTGGGGGAGATTAGTGTTTAAAAGGGCCTGTATTTCACTGTGGGTACTCGCCACCTGGAGAATGAATGTCTCCCGGGCGGACGTGAGCATAACTTCCTCGTTTAATAATAGTGCCTTTATTCTGCTCAGTCTATTGAAATCTGCTTCCATGGTAGGGATGGAAGGCCAAATAGAGATATCAACCTTGCCATGAGGGGGAGGATAAAGCACATTTTTGCAGCAGACAACTCTGTGCGAAACTGTTACAATGTAAGGAATGCCAGCCTGCAGGCCACAACAGTTTTCGTTATTTAAAAGTAAATAACTACCATTGGAAAGGAGAGTGAAAGTAGGAGAAATAACAGGAGCAGGAATACCTTTCAGCACACAAGCAAGATTAGGAGCGGAAACGCTACATGAGCCATGCAATTTAATGTGTTTACAAATAAGCGAATGACCCATAGTCGAGTCGCAGTACTCCCCCGTGAGAAAGACTTCCTTGCCGTCCCGAAGGCATTTATACATGAAAGGCAAGGACCAGAGTTCATGCAGGAAAGCACTGCCCAAGGGCCGGTAACGGCCCACAGGATAATGTTTCATGCACGAGTCAAATTCAAATAAGGAAAAAGGTAAAGCGATAACCCCATGAACTAGCCACACAGCAGAATCGAGTTCTGCAACAGAGAACGGCAAAGGATCCATCTTTTCGATATGTAATAAAGTGTAAGTTGCATCTTTCATGGACATGAATTGCTGTTTGTCAGTTAAGTTAAAAGGTAGAAACAAGGCAGAGGTGTTCAAAAAATGCCAAGGCACTTTACCTAACTTAAGCGTTTGTAAAGTCCATGCAAACTGCATAACTGAGCGCAATTGATTCTGACCATGATATAACACAGAAACATCATCTTGTACAATATCGACAACAGAGGACACAATATTCTCTAAAGTGTAAATGCGAGAAGACAGGGTATTAATACTATTGTCAACAACAGCAAGCACCTTTTCCATATTTGCTTGATCTATTTCCCGAAGACGGGAGGCAGCTTCCATTTGTGATAGCTTCCAGAGTTCATTATATGTTTCATAAATGAATCTCTTAGGTCGGGGACCACGAGGTCCCAGAACAAAGTCGGACAGATCAATATTGCCTGAAAGGAGGGACAAATGTTGTTTAACAGAATCAAGGGACGAATGTTGCAGCCATTGTTTGCATAATTTACCAACAGAATATGTAGTAACAGTACGGGAATCAGTAAATCTCGGATCAGGCCTTCCCTGTGTGTAGCCAGTACCTGAGTCATGAAAACGCATTTGACATGTATTAGATGATATAGGCCACACCAACCAGGGTGACTGATCCAGTTCAGAGACATTAAATGAATTATTCTGTAATAGAGCCTGTAGGGTCGTCAGGGACAGATTAAAACGTGAGCTATCATTGGGAAAACTCGACAGGGATGGAATTGAAGGCGAGTTTAATTGTTTAGTGGTAGCTAAGCCCCAACATGTAGTTTGATAGATGGAAGTATTTAGGAACATAATTTGGGTAGGGATGAGGCAAGCACGATGCAACGCCTCGGTTCCCTGTACCTGCCATGGCTTGGAGCCCCAAATGGATTTCAAATCTATTGTATCCTCCCAGTACTCATAACCACCCACTGCTAGGGCACTTAAAAAGGAACCCGAATAAAGCAATTTGGTGTGCGTTAACATAATTTTCTGAGTTGATGTTGTATTAAGTCTAAAATAATAGGATGCTGGGTTCGACCGATTAAAATCAGTAAAATAGGTAAACTTATTTCGAAGAGTCTGTGAGCTACCTGGCAAGGGGTTTGGACAATGTTCCCATTGGGTGTAGTTAACAGAACTACGCAGGGCACTTGGCTTATGGAGAAAATGATTACCCCAATGTTGGTAACAATACAAATCGGCATAATTCGCAGAATTCATATATAAATCCTCAGCATTAAAAGATGCATAATATTTTAAATCGGCAAACAATGCTTCAACGGCATGCACATCCCAATCATCAGAATGAATATTATTTTGTACTACATCACCCATTGAAACACGAAGGACATTAGGTACATTAATAATTTCCGTCGGACCATGGATTTGATAGTTCACCGCATCCCATACGATGCCATCAGCAACTGGAAAAGCTGAAATGTTCACAAATGTGTGGTCACGCTTCATGATGTGAGACGAGGAATGAGGAGCCAAAGTTCCAGAAACATAGTCTACAGCAGAGCGTTCAGGTAAATAGTGACCATTGATCAGTAGAAAAAACACTGTGACAAAGCCAATGGACATGAACAAAAAAATCAAGAAAAGTACCAACCAGATGTATGTCCAGGGTGGAATCAAAAAATTGTCTCTAAACCAGGATATAAAAATACTGAACTTGGATGGAACTTTTGAAGATGTGGAATCCGAATCAAAGGAATAACGAGTCGGGCCAAGTGGCGTTGTTGGTTGATGTGCCACCGATTCTGATGCAGGATAAGTATACTCGTCCTCGTCGATATTGGTGGAGAGTTGGGGATCAATCGTAGTTTCAGGCAAAGTAGAGGATTCAGGCAAATCAACCATCTCAATTACAGCATCAGCGATCGTTCGTGCAGATGGACTATGAACATATGTCCGATAAATGGCAGGACAAGAGACCGCTGGTGTGACACTATTCAGGATCGGCCAGGCGCTGTAGCTTGACATTTTCCACTGAGATGTATCTGTTCTCCTTGCGACCAGGAAGCGGTGGTAAAATGACTGTACGTGTTCCCTTCAAGCCCAGAACTGGAACCGGTGCACGAAAAGAGGGGCCGAATTCTTTTTTGTTTTCAACCTTCTCTCGAACCAGTTCTCCAACTTTCGGAAGCCAGCCGGCTACCGGAATCTGCAACGCAGGATCTGTGGCTGAAGGCAAATGTGTAGTTGCAAGTTTGTCTCGGGCTTCTTGTAAGTCCTGTAACATAGCAGAATGGTTATCTACATCAAACTTGGCGGATTGCGCCGCGATGTCTGGACCCTCAAGGTCAGGCACAAACATTCTTATGCCAAAGAGCATTTCGTATGGGGTCCGCCCACCCAGAGGTCTTCTAGGGAGATTATTAAGTGCACGCTGAACGGTATACAAATGGGCCAGCCAGTTCCTGCCAGTACCTATAACCCTAGCTGTTAAGGATTGCTTTAAGTCACGGTTCATTCGTTCAACGATAGAGTTGCCCTCAGGCCTATACGGAGACGAAAATTTCACCCGCACCCCAAGCGAAGCCATTGCATCCTTGTAAGCCCTAGAGGCAAACGCTGGACCTTGGTCCGAATGGAAGGTGCCGCATGCGAAAATTCCCACAAAGACACGCAAATCCCTGATTACGTTTCGGGCGTCAGCACTCCGTTGTGGCCAGACCCAGAGAAACCGTGTGCACGAGTCCACTGCCACTAAGATGTATTTATAGGCAGTGTCTGATGAGAATGGACCGCAGTGATCCAAGTAAACACACCCAAAGGGTCTGTTAGCAATGCAGAGCGGGGTTTGTGGTGGACGTGTTACCGTGGAAGGCTTAATCTGTTGACAAACATCGCAAGAAAGCACAAAAGCACGGGTGTCTTTATACAATCCACGCCACCAATAACGCTGCTGCAAGATGGAAACTGTAGCTGACACACCTGCATGAGCCGAAGCCATGCCTTCGTGTGCAGCTGATATCAAGGCACTCCTGCGGTCCGCGTTGGGGATCAGCCGATCTCCAACGTCAGGTATAGTTACATAAGGAACCTGATCGGGACTTAATGTGTAAGAATACTTGGAAGGGAAACCTGTAGGGTAATTATTACCTTCCTTGGTTGCAGCAATAGCTGCTAATATAACAGGGTCTATTTTAGACATGGACCTGGTAACCGCTGCTACTGAACACGTGACTACTGCTGAACGGGCAGCTTCATCTGCCAGATCGTTACCAATAGCGTGTGCGCCCACCCGCTGATGGCCTAAGGTGTGAACCACCTGTGTGAGGGGCAGACGTTGTTGCAATTCTGCCACTCGAACCCAAAGCATTTTATGCTTAATTGTGCTCCCTTTTGCGTCCTTGTAGTCGTTTTTCGACCAGAAAAACAGATTGTCATTGTAAGATTGTACACAGTAAAAAGAATCACATACAATAAGAGTTGTCTCATCCTGTGAAGCGAACTCAAGTGCAAGTAGCAATGCATGCAGCTCGGCCAATTGTGCGGTACTATCTCCAAGTGTGCGAGTATGCACTGCAGAGGATTTGAACTTTCCATCTACAAAGGAACCCGCAACAATAGCACATGCAGCTGAATAAGCGTGCTTGGACCCAGTGGCCGGCTGCGCCGAACCATCGGTGTAGATCACACATTTGTAAGCCTCAAGCGGTAATAAAAACAAAGGAGGAGGATGAACGAATTCATACTGCAAAAACTCCTGAGTCTGCAGAGAAGAATCAAAAACAAAAGTGACGTCCGAAGACGTCAAGGATGTAGCCCATTGTATCCAACGGGGATGCATTGCTTTTGAGTTCGGTACACTTGCCTTTGTTACTGCCTCTAGGGCAGGACAGGGTGTTACCACCAGAATTCGCTTTCCCTGTGCCAGTGCGCGTTCTTTTAGAATCGCCATTTGCACTGCAGTTAGAACTTTTTCGACAGATGTAAAGCGCAATTCAGCGGAAGTGTACAGATGTGACTTGTATGCGATGGGTACTGTATCACCTTCATTAAAGGTTAAGTATGTGAATCCCACCGCCCCCGGAATTATTCTAATCACCAGGTTTGTGTGGTTATCACGAGTCAAAAGATATTTAGACTCCAAAAGGTCTGTCTGCAAAGACTGCAGAATTGAGGTATGCTCAGGCAGCCAGCAAGACCTTGAATAAGTAGGTTGTATCAAAGCATACAAAGGCTTGATACGCTGGGCATATTCGGGAATGTAGGTACGCCCGAAATTCAAGAAACCCAGCAAAGACTGAAGTTTCTTCAGAGTATTTGGGGGGCACAAATGTGCACATTTTTCCAAGAAATGGGGGGCTAAGCCCTTACCTTCGTTGTTGAGCTCATAGCCCAAGAACAGAACTGTAAATTCAGCAATGTGTGACTTAGCAAAGTTAAATTTGTAACCCTGCTCCGCAAATTCAAGAATAATGCGGTCCACACGGGACAAATGCTGAAATAATTCGTCGTCCGTCAGATAGATGTCATCTACGTACGAACATGCGTCTTGATCAATGTCATTTAACAAAGAAACAACACGGGCGGCGAATATACCCGGACTATTTTTGTAGCCCATGGGTAAACGCCGGAACTGGAATAATTTACCACCGGAAGTGAATGCGGTCCATTGACCACTCTCCGGGGCTAGGTTGTGCGTGTAGAAACCGTTTGAAAGGTCAAGTGTCGTTTTGTATTTTTTACGAACAAGACTGTCTACAAGCGCAGAACTGTGTGTATTTTGCACCGCAAAGTTCCGACAATGAGTATTTAAATGCCGGTAATCCAAAACTAAGCGGTACGATCCATCGGGTTTAGAAACCACGAAAAGGGGATTGTTCATAGGTGATACGCATGGTTCAATTACTCCCTGATATTCCAACTGTGTCAGAATTTCGGAGACGGGGCCTTTTGCCTGCCGTTTGATGGGATATTGGGGTTGTGGCTGCGGTAGTGACCGCAAAGGTATTGCATGAGGAGGTGATTCTTCATCCCATCCCACATGGTTGCGGTATAACGCTGGTGCCAGGTACACAGCCCACTCAGCTGCAAGTGCTTCAGCTTTGTCTTTTGGGACATGCCGTGAAAAGCTTGGAAGGATTACCTCCTCTCCTTTATGTGCAGCTAAAACGAATGGGGGTGGCCAATCCACCTCTGCTAACAAAATGTCATATGAAGAGGTTAGATTTTCCCAAAAAATCCCTTTTATTTCACGCGGTATGTCACCTTCAATTTGTATGACTATATTATATAGTCTGTCAGGGGGTGCCACTCTCGTGTCAGCTGTCTCTACAGTAACGAATGTTTCAGTTGCTGTCGCCTCCATATGAGGACGTAGCGCCTCCCGCACTATGGTAACTTCCGCGGCGCTGTCTAGGAGGGTCACTGCCCACGTCCAATTCTGGAGTCTCGTTCTCACGGTCTGAGGCATATTTCGCTGTGACAGCGGCAACTTTTTCTTCTGAAATTGCGGTCGAGGAAGATGAAAGTCTTCTGCTTTCCCTCTGACTTGTTGTCGAGGTTGGTCTCGCTCCTGGGGAGCCTCTCGGCCCCTTCCTCTATCTTGCCGTCCTCCTCCACCAGCCTGTGACGACGTCTGGGCCTGTGAAGAACGAGGAGAACGCGTATCAGAGCTCTGAAACCTTTCTGGTGATTTAATCCTTGACCTATCACGTAAATCATAAGTACGTTCAGAAGAAACCGAAACTGGGGAAGCGCCTCTCGACCCCGGCTTCTTTTGTTGCTTACCCTGTTTTTTCTGTCTCCAACTCTTTTTAGTGAAGACCGGTTTATCATCTTTCTCAGATGCACTTTTTGTTTGTGTAACTTGTGTTTGCGATTGAGTTTGCATTTTTACAAAAGGCTTGTTGCCCAGGCTATTTCTTCCAATTGTTTTATAAGCCCGGGCAATAATTTTCGGTAATTCGCGGGGCCTGTCCAACTCTGGGACCAAAGCCAAAGCATTCGCTACTTGAAAGTTCATAGCATCGCCCTTGACATTTCCAAGGATCAGCTCAGCTACTACATCAAACACTCCCACTAGTCTCATCCCTAATTCCACAGCCGCTTCAGGGCCATGTTCATCCTGTACTTTTTTAATTACAGAGGGTAGAACCGTCATGGAAGGAGTTCCAAAACATTTTGAATAAACTGCTGCGAATACCTTACCCCAGTTTTCACATGATGTCAAATCGGGGATTATGTCTTTTGGCAAACTTATCGTGAGGATGCGGTGTTTATCTACTGGGGATGTATGGGGAAACACTGCTTCTATCTGATCGAACTTTTCTGCAAGCCAGTAAGGATAGTCGTCCTTATTTTGTGGACGTTTGCCCATCACAGAATTTACCATGACAGGACTTATGGTCACTCCAGCGGCTATAGCTGGTTGGCCTGCGACTACAGGAGCAGCTCCATGTAGACTACCTGTAACGTATGTCACTAGGGCTCGATGCACTCGTACCAATTCGGTATGCATAGTGCGCAGTTCCGCAAGCGGTAATGCCAGATAATTTGGATGCGGGGTATACCCGGCCAATACAGGCCAAGTGGCCCCCTGAATTGACAAGGGGCCTAAACGAACTGCGGTAGTTGGTTGTGGTAGGGCGCCATTAAACCAAACCCGGTGCTGCCAAGCCGTGAGAGGTACTTCAAGGTTAGTATAGGGTCGATAGGCAGCAGGAATAGCGGTGGGTTTATATTCATGAAACAGTTTATCACCTGCATCCACCGCCTCAAAAGTGATCCAAGTGTAAAACACTTCAAAGTGATAAGCCGGATCGGCTTGAACCACAAAGACCAACTCGACCCCTGTATCGGGCACTCCATACACAGCTAAGTGGTCTCGGAGTGCTCCTCGACTATGTGCAGCTATCGCCACACCAGCCATGACTAAACAATTATATTCGACAACCTAACAGGGAGCACAAAAATGGGTCTGTTAACTAACCTTTTTTAATAATATCAAGCTTGAAAGAACCTATAAAACATTCAATATAGGAGGTATCACCGTCACATACGCCTCCGGAAGCGTACGCGAGGGGTTTGTGGACAAGCACAAGTACTACTCAAGCGTCTCGCAGATAAGCAGCCCCACGGTGGTCGCGCCATGTCATAAGGTTTCTGCACATACACAGAGCTATGCACAGGAAAATGGGACCCCGGAATACAGTGGTTTGCCACCATATACCGTAGCACCCAAAAACCCCAACCCAACTAGCTTAGCATCCCATTAGCACCCAAGTACTAATGTTTGGACAACCCAGAACACGGTATCTTTATCTCAGGACTCGCAGAAGCAAGAACACTCTTTCGTCACTCACTCGTACTTGTCCACAAGGTGCGTAGTAAGAGACACTGGATAGGTTAAAATGTTTATTCCAACTTACGTGCTCTAATGTACAGTACACGTGTCAGTACTAATAGCATAATGCATATGACTAATATAAGCAGCATGGTTACAATTCCATAGAATACAAACGGGGAAAGCATCTCAGAGCTCAGTGGATAAACGTATAAATAACATTACCACCCTCCCCTTGCAGTAAGATAGTTTATTATAATAATAGAAGACCTCTGGGCTTTGACTAGCGAACCCCCATACCTCAGTCTCTAGATGCAGAATTACATCAGCAGGACATCATAGCTCTTCTCACTGAAAGGGATTTCTCCAAGTGTGTTAAGCGCTAGTAAACCACAGTATTAAAAGCATACCAAATTCTTCATGGCAATTGCACCTAATGTTATGTCTGGGTGCGCGAGACTGGCCATATCAGGAAGAACCAAAATACATTGTTATGCGACCTTGTACTTGTTTGTGCAGACTGAGCCCAAAAAGGTGAACAACATAAAATGCAGACAGTGCAAAAGAACTTGGCACGAGCAAAGGGCGAGGGAGGCCCGGCTCAGTGTAACGTGCGCAAAGAAAAGCAGCATGGCAGCCAGGCCTAGGCCAACATAACAAGGCAGGCAACAATCCACAAGACAGTCCCACACTGTAAAATCAGTGCAAACAGCACCACGCGCAGCACAAGAGGGCGCAGCTTCCTTCTGCCGCTCAAGTGGGTGGTCTACTCGAGCGGCAGCTTCCTCAACGCGAGCGGCAGGTTTCTCAACGCAAGCGGTAGTGACCTGTCACGACCCTCTGCATTGAGAAATCTGGCAGCGAGGTGGTCTAGCAGGTGATTTTCCTCGCTCGCCAACTTAAAGTTGGCGAGCGTCAAGAGTGGAAAAACTCCGCTAATGCACCGCTACACTGAGTTTTTCCGAACTCCTCAAACTCCGTGAGCAGAGCACAATTTTATGCCCAGGCCTAGTTCATTCTTAAACTTCTGGCTGATGCAGAATGGGTTCAGAAAACATATTTCACCCTCCAGAAACATACGTTCAAAAGGTACAAGGATGTGTAACCCTCCAAGACTGTGGTGGCATGGGGTGTTATGAGTGTTGTCAGTGTATGCACCTATTTGCAGACTACAGTGCTCAAACTGCATCAGACAGCGCTCACAATTCACCTCACAGCACATACAGCGATCAAATTGGCAAATACATTGGACCAACCCTCACAATCTGCCTAGAAATTCGGGGCCAGATTTGATTGCTCAATGACCGAAAGCATCCGCTACAGGAACGCGAACCAGTCTTTATTCTGGAGTCTATAAAATGAGTCCCCTTGAGTTGGGTAACAATACCCTCTTGGTATTCAGTCCCAAGATACCCCAGGTGTGAACGTGCACTTTACAAATACCTTAGCATGTTTTACTGTGGCAGGCTACAGGTTGTGTTTCACCATGGCTCCAAGTTAGCCCATGTCACACCACGGTCACCAAGACAGAGTGTGGGTTCCCAGTGAAAATGTTTTACATATCCACCTCTATATGAGGAAAAACATGTCCCATGTCATCTGTGGATAAGACCAATTTATTTACCATTAGAAATTTGCAAACAAAATATTGTCTCATTTATCGAAATATTTGAAAATCGTTATTTTATGGAACAAAAACTGTCCTTTTTATTCCTCGGGCAAGAGCGATAGCAATTCCTCTTTCCACCTAAACAGTATTTTAATAAAATGTATTTTAATGAGAGTTATGTACTCAAGAGGTTTGTTCTTAAGGCATGCTGTGTCTTCAGATTTCTCTAAATAAGAAAACCCTGCCTCCTACTGCCGCATTCCTCGATAGTTATTTGCTATGATCAAAACAACGAGTAAAAAATGACTGCATTTAAGAGAACTACAAGCTTAAAAGCTTGATCTCACGCAAGAAGTCGAAAGCATAGACCCACAGACATAAATTATCTTTATCTCAAGACCATGGAGTTGTTTGGCTGTAAAAAGCCATTAAAAACAGATCCTACCCTTTTTCATTAAAATAGCAATTTATACTGAAATGTGTGTTCCTGTGTCCTGTAGTGGGTGTGTGAGTAATGAGCAAGGTTTAGTTGGCGATATTTCTTTGTAACGCGGGGGCTGCTCACGTGGGATTTGAGAGAACAAACTGGAGATGGTACAGATATTTCCTACAGATAAGCAATTCAATATCTGGCTGCTTTGTGCACTCTCTGACCAATGTGTGTCCTGTTTTAAAGGGGGGGAGGGAGTCAATCACATTACAGGCAGCTTATCGTCAATCACAGGAGGTAGACAGAAGGGCATCGAATCTCTGATCCAATTAGAAAATATCACATTAGAGTAAACGGAGGGTAATGCAATCGACATCATTTAGCAGTCAAAACTCCACACTCCACAGATCTCGGCCAATAGATAGGCCATGATACCCCCACACCGCCGCCCTCCTGTGCCCCCATGTCCCCTCTGACCACTGCCTCCATGAAACAAGCATACAAACAAGAGACAAAACATCTCATGGAACTGGTGCAAGTCCACTAAAGGATCTATCAATTTTCACCCTTGCAATTAGGAAAATGGATGTCACTATTCTGCACTACCATTTTTACATTTCATTTGATTTTCAGCAGTTTTTGGTATACCGTGATCCATATATGTCAAGAGGCATCAAAGCGCTACACAGTAACTATTTAGATACAGTCAAAAGAAAAGCAGGGTGTTGTAGCATAAGTCCAAGTCCAAAGTAAAAGGTATGGGTTAACACGTGCCAGGAGACCATTCCAAATGTCAGATTCATTAATATAGAGCCAAGAAGCAAGTAATGCGTGTCTGGATAAAATAATCCAAATAATATTGGAATAGCTCAAATAAAGTACAACACTTTTACTGTTACCATTTATTAGCCTTTGGTGTCTCACATCTACCACTTTTATTAGAAACTCGCTGTTGAGATGGGATGTCCCATGGATAGTAAAGTGGCATGTACCACTGCTCTGAGTGACCGGACTACATGTGTAATTAGTATCCTCACTTTTCCTTAATCTATCGTCCGTACAGAGGCCTTGGCAAGGTCATGAGAATTCCAAGGTCTAAATCCTGTTCTGTGACCTGAACAGATGCACTGAGCTTGCCCTGTATGCTGACATGTGATTACTGTCAAAGTCCTGGATTGTTGACATGAAGTTGTGGTGGCAGCATAGACGTCTTGGCTTATTATAGTACTGAACAGACCATTCTACTGATTTAGGTGGTGTGTGGTGCCTACTGGCCCTGCTTTTGCAAGTTTCTGCTTTTATGAGCAACTCAGACCCTTGTGCTGAGATTTCGTGTGCATGTTGAATATGGTTGCTCGGACCATTGGGATCACCAGATGTAGGTTGGAGTACAGCTTCCCCAGACATGAAGATCTTCTCACCAGGCTCCAAGTCCTGCAGAATACTGCTGCCAGACTGGTGCTGAATCTCCCTTCGGGATCCCCTTTGGCTCCCAAATTGAGACTTCTTCACTGGCTTCCTCTCAGGAAACGGACCCGTTTCAAGATTCTCTGCCTAACCCATAAGAACTTACACAGCAATGGTCCCGGTTACTGGAAAAAGAAACTCAGGGGCATATTAACAAGGCGGCGATAAACAATTATCGCCGCTTTTGCGGCCGTTTTCGGCAGAAAAGCGGCGATAATTATATCGCCTCATCAGCAAAGACACGCTATCGCGTGTTTTGCTGATTTTGCTCCCGTTTCCAGCACGCCTGACTTCGCATTGATAATGAGATGCAAAGTAGGCGTGTCTGTGGAAACAACATGGGTAAATATCGCGAAGGCAGCTTCGCGATATTTACAATGCGGGAAGCGATTATTTTAATCGCGTTAAGTATGCTTTAACGCAGGAATTTAACGTCTGTTAAATTCCTGACTAAGGCATACTTAACATGGGGGGTGGATTCTGTGGCTAAGACCACAGGCCCTATCATCTAGGATATCGCCGTTTTCCACATGGAAAACGGCGATATCCACGCTATCTCTGAAATTTTTATCGCCTCGGCGATGCGCGTTGTTAATAACGCGCTAACCGGGTGATAAATTACAGAGATAGCCGGCGATAAATATGCAAGCGCTAAGCGCGCTTTGCGATATTTATCGCCGGCCCTTGATAATATGCCCCTCAGTTGGTACCGCCCATGCAGGGCTTTAAGATCCAGCAACAAATTCCTTCTAACACCCATCAAAATTCATGTCACTAGAATGGGGGGAGATCTTTTTCTTTCCTCGCACCCGCTCTCTCGAATAAACTGCTGTTACACTTACACGTTATCTCAGATCATAACTGTTTTCGCAGGGAGCTAAAAACCTGGCTGTTCGACTCCTAACTGGCTTCTGTCTAAACCAAACTCCTGAGCTTCCGCAAAGCGCCATGAGACTTTAGGGTGATATGTGCGCTAAATAAATATTCCTGATTTGATTTGAGACAGCGGATGTGTATTGCCTGCATTTCTTTAGCTGAAGGGAGGTGCCCCAGACTCAAATGTGGGAAGGTAAATCGGCAAGATCCAAGAGGTGGGGTGGCTGCCTGCTATCCTGTGCCCACTCGTGGAGGTGCTGACTGTGTGACCATGAAGGGTGTACCACCAAGCTCCACACCAAACGGGTCAGCCAACAGGGAACATGAGGCTTGATTGGGAGACTGAGGGTCTGTGTCTTGGACTCAGAAAGATAATACTGCATGTTAGGGAGAATAGTGATTGCCAGCATAAACTGTTTTTGCTCAAGATACATAACAAAATGACCTATGTCTTATTAAGCAAAATCACTGCTCATCCAGCCTAACTGTGAGCTTGTACCTGTGTCTGATTTATTCCCATGACCTTTTCATTGTTACTAGATCCCTGATGTTTGCGTGCAAGCTGCAGAACCAGTCATGAATTCTGTAGTGAACATGATAGAAACCTGTAGCTGAACCTCCATTACTGTGTGTAGTTTTTCATTTTGTTGTGTTCATCATTGTTAGACTTGGCATCTTTTGGCGTGTTTCCCCTGACTTTTTGCTTTCTGACCTCCCGGTTTTGACTCTGTTTTTGCTGGTGTAATGATTCTGCGCACTTTCCTCACTGCTGTCCAGTGGGAAAGTGCAAGTGCTCCTGCATAAAAGGTGTTATGGATTGGTGTTTCCATGATTGGCCTATTTGGTTTATGTGTCAGTCCCTTGTAAAGTGCACTGCGAGTGCCAGGGCCTATAGACCAAATGCTGTTGGTGGGCTGCAGCACTGGATTGTGCCACCCACGCAAACATCCCGTAAAGTGTAACTCGGGCCTGCCATCGCAGAGCCTGTGCGCAGCCTGGGGCTGCCATGTCGACTTGGCAAGTGCGCACACTTGCAAGTCCCTAAACCTTCCCTTTTCTACATGTTAGTCACCCCTAAGGTAGGCCCAAGGTACCCCTGTGGGCAGGGTGCGTTGTATGCGAAAGGTAGGACATGCCCTGGTGTGTGTGGCATGTCCTGATAGTGAATTACAGCCTAGTTCGTTTTTCACTATTGCAAGGCTACCTGTTCCCCATAGGCCAAACGGGCAGTTTGGATTATTACAGCTTATAATCCTAACTGACCCCGGGAACATGGTAGAAATTCGAGTTTAGTATGTTTGGACTCAGAATGATAAAATGCATCTTTTAGTGAAGTTGGTTTTAACATTCTGTGTTTGAAAATACCACTTTTAGAAAGTGGGTATTTTCTTGTCTAACCATCCAAGCCTGCCTCTGCGAGGTTGTGTATTCCTTGTCTGGAGTGTGAGTGACAGGGGCTGGGGGATGCCAGGAGACAGGGTGAGTCAGCACAGGGCTGAATAGCAAGATCTACATGTAGATGGGTGGGAGGAGTTGCACCTGGGCCCTGAATAGGACAGTGCCTTCCCTCCACAATGCTGGCTCCACCTCCTGTGGTGCGTCTGATGTCCCTGGCCTACTCTCTGAAAGAAGGGACGGAGACTTGTCAACAAAGTGCTCCAGAACTGGTTTGGACTAGGCAAAGGCCTCTCTGCCTTCAGAGAACAAAGGAATTTGGGATATAAATATTGGGGCCCTGACCCCATGAATTTAGATCTCGCTTGAATCAAGGAACCTGCCAAGACGAAGAGCTGGAAGAGCTGCCAGGAGAAGTACTGCCCCTTTGCTGTGTTGTTGCTTTGTTGGGTTGGCCTGCAGCTGCTGCTTCTGCCTTGGGCAGTGAAAGGACTAGACTGAACTTCCTACAAACTTGTGCTGAGTATCTCCAAGGGCCTGAAACCGAGCTGGCCTCCTGTTAAGAAGTCTCAGGGACTACAAAGACTTCACAAGCCTCTGGGTACCGCTTCTGGAACGCTGTTTCAGTTGCCACAGAGGAAGGGAACTGCAACCGACTCCGTCAACCGAATCCATCCCTGACCGGTGACCTGTTTGCACCGCAGACCGCATCGCCCCGCTTCGCATCGCAACCCTGGTCTCACCGTGGGCGACGTCCGACGCCGCCAACACCGAGCCGCTGCTTGCACCGTGACCTGCGGGCACCGCAGTTCGCATCGCTTCACTGAACCAGCCGGACCCGACCGACGCGGACGCTGCAACTGGCTCAACAGTCGTGACCGCATCGCATTTGGGGCACCGCTCGCACGTTTGCGACGCACCGCTCCGACTCGCACCGCTGTCCGATGCCAGCTCCCGCACTCCGGCTTGGTCGCCTGCATCGCAACCTGTCAGCACCGCATCGTACACCGTCTCGCCCTGCACCGCACGCCTTGGACTCACCGACTCAGTCTGCAAGACGCTCATCGAGCCGCTGCCTGCACCGCATCGAGGGACACCGCACCTTGCATCGCTCCGTCTTGCACCGCAACCGCGACGAACGCCGACCGGCTCGTACACTCCGTACCAGCCACCACGAGAAAGGTACTGTGACCGAGTCTGTTCACGACTCTGCTGGCCCGTAGCGACGCGGTCGGCTGGAACTGTTGGACTCTGTGTAATTCAGCATCGCGGTAGGCCCGGACGGGGCTACCGACTCGTACGAACTTTGTTTTTGAACTATTCCTGCAAAGAAGTTACCTTATCAAGCATTCATTTTTAAAGTATAGTATTGTGGATTTTTGTCGTAATTGGTCTTGTCTTGAGTATATAAAAATATTGGTTATTTTTCTAAACGGGTGTGGTGTCCGTTTGTAGTGCTTACACTGTATTACTGTTGGTTATGTGCAAATGCTTTACACACTGCCTCTAGAATAGGCCTGACTGCTCGTGCCAAGCTACCAAGGGGTGAGCAGGGGTTATTTTAGGAGTGTAACTCCCTTACCCTGACTAGGAAGAAGGGTCCCTACTTGGACAAAGGTGCAAGCCCTTGCCAACTAGAGATCCCATTTCTAACATTGGTTGTCAGCGGTGAGGATAGGACTTGTGTTTGCACTTGACTTACAGTGATTGGTGTGCACTACTACCATATCGCAGACCATTACGTACCACATACTGGTTCTTTTTCGTTTGGCCTATTTTTGATCTTGCCAGTTTTCAACTCACTACTTTTGTCATGCCTGACTCAGCTGCATCATCCGTTGCATCTCTGGAAGTTATCTTTGAGGAGGATAGGTTGGAAACCTACGCCGTAAAGGAACTACGAGCAATTTGTAAAAACCTGAAAGTCCAAATTAAAGGCCTCACAAGGAAGGAGGAGCTACAGAAGGCGCTGAGGGCCTGGGTAGCAGCCAGACATGCCAGTGGGCAGCCTGGTAATCTCAGTGAGGAGGTGGAGGAGCCTATTTCCAGGGTGGATGTGCTTTTGAGTGGGGGGGAAACCCGCCAGGTCAGGCAGCAGCAGTCTGTCCCCAGAGGAGCTGGAGGACAGGCGGGAGGCAAGGCAGTTTGAGCTGCAGAAGCTCAGGCTGGAGAGTGAGCGGGAGGAGAAGAGATTGGCCATGGAGGAGAAGAAGATGCTCTTAGAGCATGAGAGAGAACTGAAGGAGCTAGAACTTAGGAGTAAGTCAGGCTCAGATGGTGGCAGCAATTCGTCCAGAAAGGCAGACAGGATTGTGCACATTCCCAAGAATGTAGGCAAGGAGTTCAAGAAGGGGGATGACATACAAAGGTGGTTTCAGGGTTATGAGGCAGCCATACACATGAATGGGGTCCCTGAGGAGAATTGGGGAGCAGGATTGTGGCCACTTTTCCCTGAAGAAGCAAGGGATGCTCTGATAGCTTTGGGTAAGGGGTATCACCTCACCTATGCTGACATGAAGGATGCCCTTCTCACGAAGTATGGTCCTACTCCTGAAAAGTACAGGGATCAGTTCAGGTCCAGTAAGAAATCTGATGCCAACACTTGGTTGGAATGTGTGGATGTGTTCTGCAGGTCGCTGGATGGTTGGGTGAAGGGCAGTAGTGTAACAGATTTTCAGGGGCTCTACAACTTGATTGCATGGGAGCACTTGTCTAGTCTATGTTTTGCAGATCTGCGCCAGCACCTAGTGGATAGTAAGCTAACTGACCCCAGGAAGCTTGCTATGGAAGCGGACCGCTGGGTGCGTACCAGGGTCCACAAGAAAGCGTTTGGGGGAGACCCAGTCCAAAGTGTTGGCTAGTGTAGCGCTTGGGGAGGAGGGGTGCCCACAGGAGGGTGGGGATCCCGCAGAAATGACCCTTGTCTCACTAGGGGACAGTGAGATGGTCCCAGGAAACCAGGTGCCCCCTAACACAAAGAAATATAGCACCTGGGTGACCATCAATGGGAACAGGGTAGAGGCTCTCAGAGATACTGGAGCCAGTGTGACCTCAGTCCGGTGTCACCTGGTCTCTGAGAAGCAGGTAGTCCCAGGGGCATTCCACCAAGTAGTTGCTGTAGACAACTCTGAGCGCCAGTGTGTGGTGGCGCAGGTTCCCTTTGAATGGGGGGGGTCTCAGGTCCCTTGAGGGTGGTTGTGAGCCCTACCATGCCTGTAGATTGTCTGCTAGGTAACGACCTGGAGCAGTCCTTATGGAAGGATGTTGAGCTCAGGTCTCACTTGGAGATGCTTGGGTTGCCAGAGTGGGCATGCGTGTCTACTCGGTCAATGGCAGCCAGAAAGGGTGATCAAGAGGACTTGGAGCCTGGAACAGTGGCCCAAGTCCCTGCCAAGAGAAAGGGCAGGGGCGTGGGAAACCGGCCCCCGAAGTTCCCACGGACCTGGAGGAGGCGGACCTCGAGGGGGACGCCCCGGTGCCTACAGGGGAGCGGGTAGCCGAGCTGGGAGACATCTCTGAGCTGACCCATTGGCAGCAAGAAGGGGGTCCCACCAGGGAGGAGTTCTGCCGGGAGCAGAACGAGTGCCCTACTCTGGAGGGTCTGCGGCGGCAGGCTGCAGACCAGGCAGCTGGTAATCAGTCTGGGTCACATCTGATCTACTGGGAGAGTGGTCTCCTATACAGTGAGCCTAAGGTTGCTGAGCCTGGGTCAGCCCGTGTGCTGGTGGTACCCCAGCGCTTCAGGACCTTCCTACTGGGTCTGGCTCATGACGTGCCTTTGGCAGGACATTTGGGGCAGGACAAGACCTTTGACAGGCTTGTCACCCACTTCTTTTGGCCCCAAATGCGAAGGCAGTCAGATGCACACTGTAGGTCTTGCCAAACTTGCCAGGCAAGTGGTAAGAGTGGGAGGAAGGTCAAAGCTCCTCTCCAACCTTTTCCTGTTGTTGGTACACACTTTGAAAGGGTAGGGATGGATATTGTGGGGCCACTGGATCCCAAGACAGCCATGGGCAACAGGTACATCCTGGTCTTGGTGGACCATGCCACCCGGTACCCGGAGGCAATCCCTCTCAGGACAACGACGGCGCCAGTGGTGGGCCGGGCGTTAATGGGGATCTTTTCCCGTGTGGGATTCCCCAGAGAGGTGGTTTCTGATAGGGGGACCAATTTCATATCCAAGTATATGACATCCCTGTGGAAGGAGTGTGGTGTAACCTACAAGTTCACCACTCCTTACCACCCACAAAGAAACGGTCTGGTGGAGAGATTCAACCAGACCTTGAAAGGCATGATCAAGGGTCTAACAGAACCCATGAGGCGTAAGTGGGACGTCCTCTTGCCATGCCTACTCTTTGCATACAGGGAGGTGCCTCAGAAGTCTCTTGGGTACAGCCCCTTTGAGCTGCTGTATGGCCACCCTGTCAGAGGACCTCTGAGTTTGGTAAAGGAAGGCTGGGAGGCGGCTCCCAGGAAAACTCCCCAGGATGTGTTTAGCTACATGCTGGCCTTTAGAAACCAAACTGCCCGCTTCAGGAAACTCGCTCAGGTGAACCTAGAAGCAAGCCAGGAAGAAATGAAGAGATGGTATGACCAGAATGCCACTCTGGTCGAATTTCAACCTGGGCAAAAAGTGTGGGTCATGGCCCCAGTGGCACCTTGTGCCTTGCAGGACAAGTGGACTGGGCCATATGAGGTGGTGGAGCGCAAAAGTGACGTCACCTACCTGATGGATTTGCAAGCTCCAAGGAACCCTTTGAGGGTCCTTCACGTGAACCGCCTCAAGCCCCACTTCGAGAGGTCCGAAGTGAGTATGCTCTTGGCAACAGATGATGGGGTGGAAGAGGAGAGTGAGCCTCTCCCTGACCTCCTGTCTACCAAGGAGCATGATGGGTCAGTAGAAGGTGTGATCCTCTCCCCTACTCTGACTCAGGAGCAGCAGGGGGACTGTCACCAGTTGTTGGGACAGTTCGCCCCACTGTTCTCTCTGACCCCCGGTGTTACTCACTGGTGTACCCATGACGTGGACACTGGTGACAGCCCTCCTGTGAAGCACAAGATTTACAGGTTGACTGACCGGGTCAGAGCCAGCATCAAGGAGGAGGTCTCTAAGATGTTGGCGTTAGGGGTGATTGAGCCCTCCCACAGTCCTTGGGCCAGCCCAGTGGTCTTGGTCCCAAAGGCTGCTGCGCCCGGTGCCACTCCAGAACTCAGGTTTTGTGTGGACTACCGTGGGCTCAATGCCGTCACCAGGACTGACGCGCACCCCATCCCCAGAGCTGATGAGCTCATTGATCGGTTGGGAGCTGCCCGGTTCCTCAGCACGTTTGATTTGACGTCTGGGTACTGGCAGATTGCCTTAACCGATGGGGCCAAGGAGAGATCAGCATTCTCAACCCCAGAAGGTCATTACCAATTCCGGGTGATGCCCTTTGGGTTGAAGAATGCCCCTGCCACCTTTCAGAGGTTGGTCAATCAGGTGTTGGCTGGGCTGGAGGATTTCAGTGCCGCCTACCTGGATGACATTGCTGTGTTCAGTTCCAGCTGGGAAGAACATTTACAGCACCTTGAGAAAGTGTTGAGGGCCCTGCAAGGTGCAGGCCTCACGATCAAGGCCAGTAAGTGCCAGATCGGGCAGGGTTCTGTGGTGTACTTGGGACACCAGGTAGGAAGCGGCCAGGTGGCGCCCCTACAACCCAAGATTGACACCATTCTGGCTTGGGAGCCCCCAAGACCCAGACAGAGGTGAGAGCCTTCTTAGGTCTCACCGGCTACTATAGGAGATTTGTTAAGGGGTATGGCACCATCGTTGCCCCCTTAACAGAGTTGACTTCTAAGAAGCAGCCCAGGAAAGTGATCTGGACTGAGGCCTGCCAGAAAGCTTTTGATGCCCTGAAGGCAGCCATGTGCACGGCGCCCATGCTCAAGGCACCTGACTTCTCCAAGGAATTCATCGTGCAGACTGACGCTTCAGAGCATGGTGTGGGAGCGGTGCTCTCACAACTGAACGAAGAGGGCCTGGATCAGCCTGTAGTCTTCCTTAGCAGGAGACTACTTCCCAGGGAACAGAGGTGGAGTGCCATAGAAAGGGAAGCTTTTGCTGTGGTCTGGGCGCTGAAGAAGTTGAGACCATACCTGTTTGGGACTCACTTCCGGGTTCAGACAGACCACAGGCCCCTCAGATGGTTGATGCAAATGAGGGGTGAGAATCCAAAACTGCTGAGGTGGTCCATCTCCCTACAGGGAATGGACTTTACGGTGGAACACCGTCCTGGTACAGAACACGCCAAAGCAGATGGTCTGTCCAGGTTCTTCCGCCTTAGTGAAGAGAACTCCAATGGGGTTGGGTAGTTCTCCCTACTTTCAGCTGGAGGGGACATGTGTTATACTTGGCATCTTTTGGCGTGTTTCCCCTGACTTTTTGCTTTCTGATCTCCCGGTTTTGACTCTGTTTTTGCTGGTGTAATGATTCTGCGCACTTTCCTCACTGCTGTCCAGTGGGAAAGTGCAAGTGCTCCTGTATAAAAGGTGTTATGGATTGGTGTTTCCATGATTGGCCTATTTGGTTTATGTGTCAGTCCCTTGTAAAGTGCACTGCGAGTGCCAGGGCCTATAGACCAAATGCTGTTGGTGGGCTGCCGCACTGGATTGTGCCACCCACGCAAACAGCCCGTAAAGTGTAACTCGGGCCTGCCATCGCAGAGCCTGTGCGAGCCTGGGGCTGCCATGTCGACTTGGCAAGTGCGCACACTTGCAAGTCCCTAAACCTTCCCTTTTCTACATGTTAGTCACCCCTAAGGTAGGCCCAAGGTACCCCTGTGGGCAGGGTGCGTTGTATGCGAAAGGTAGGACATGCCCTGGTGTGTGTGGCATGTCCTGATAGTGAATTACAGCCTAGTTCGTTTTTCACTATTGCAAGGCTACCTGTTCCCCATAGACCAGAACGGGCAGTTTGGATTATTACAGCTTATAATCCTAACTGACCCCGGAGCTATGGTAGAAATTCGAGTTTAGTATGCCTGGACTCAGAATGATAAAATGCATCTTTTAGTGAAGTTGGTTTTAACATTCTGTGTTTGAAAATACCACTTTTAGAAAGTGGGTATTTTCTTGTCTAACCATCCAAGCCTGCCTCTGCGAGGTTGTGTATTCCTTGTCTGGAGTGTGAGTGACAGGGGCTGGGGGATGCCAGGAGACAGGGTGAGTCAGCACAGGGCTGAATAGCAAGATCTACATGTAGATGGGTGGGAGGAGTTGCACCTGGGCCCTGAATAGGACAGTGCCTTCCCTCCACAATGCTGGCTCCACCTCCTGTGGTGCGTCTGATGTCCCTGGCCTACTCTCTGAAAGAAGGGACGGAGACTTGTCAACAAAGTGCTCCAGAACTGGTTTGGACTAGGCAAAGGCCTCTCTGCCTTCAGTGAACAAAGGAATTTGGGATATAAATATTGGGGCCCTGACCCCATGAATTTAGATCTCGCTGGAATCAAGGAACCTGCCAAGACGAAGAGCTGGAAGAGCTGCCAGGAGGAGTACTGCCCCTTTGCTGTGTTGTTGCTTTGTTGGGTTGGCCTGCAGCTGCTGCTTCTGCCTTGGGCAGTGAAAGGACTAGACTGAACTTCCTACAAACTTGTGCTGAGTATCTCCAAGGGCCTGAAACCGAGCTGGCCTCCTGTTAAGAAGTCTCAGGGACTACAAAGACTTCACAAGCCTCTGGGTACCGCTTCTGGAATGCTGTTTCAGTTGCCACAGAGGAAGGGAACTGCAACCGACTCCGTCAACCGAATCCATCCCTGACCGGTGACCTGTTTGCACCGCAGACCGCATCGCCCCGCTTCGCATCGCAACCCTGGTCTCACCGTGGGCGACGTCCGACGCCGCCAACACCGAGCCGCTGCTTGCACCGTGACCTGTGGGCACCGCAGTTCGCATCGCATCGCTTCACTGAACCAGCCGGACCCGACCGACGCGGACGCTGCAACTGGCTCAACAGTCATGACCGCATCGCATTTGGGGCACCGCTCGCACGTTTGCGACGCACCGCTCCGACTCGCACTGCTGTCCGACGCCAGCTCCCGCACTCCGGCTTGGTCGCCTGCATCGCAACCTGTCAGCACCGCATCGTACACCATCTCGCCCTGCACCGCACGCCTTGGACTCACCGACTCCGTCTGCACGACGCTCATCGAGCCGCTGCCTGCACCGCATCGAGGGACACCGCACCTTGCATCGCTCCGTCTTGCACCGCAACCGCGACGAACGCCGACCGGCTCGTACACTCCGTACCAGCCACCACGAGAAAGGTACTGTGACCGAGTCTGTTCACGACTCTGCTGGCCCGTAGCAACGCGGTCGGCTGGAACTGTTGGACTCTGTGTAATTCAGCAACGCGGTAGGCCCGGACGGGGCTACCGACTCGTACAAACTTTGTTTTTGAACTATTCCTGCAAAGAAGAAGTTACCTTATCAAGCATTCATTTTTAAAGTATAGTATTGTGGATTTTTGTCGTAATTGGTCTTGTCTTGAGTATATAAAAATATTGGTTATTTTTCTAAACGGGTGTGGTGTCCGTTTGTAGTGCTTACACTGTATTACTGTTGGTTATGTGCAAATGCTTTACACACTGCCTCTAGAATAGGCCTGACTGCTCGTGCCAAGCTACCAAGGGGGTGAGCAGGGGTTATTTTAGGAGTGTAACTCCCTTACCCTGACTAGGAAGAAGGGTCCCTACTTGGACAAAGGTGCAAGCCCTTGCCAACTAGAGATCCCATTTCTAACAATCATCATCATATTTATCTTTATTCGGTCAATCTTGACCATTTAAGCACAATAAAAACATGTTCAGAAATTTCACACTTCAATAAAATCGTAATAAAATATATCACATCTAAGCTAAAATATTTGTCCTCCTTAAAATGGTAAGTTAAATTAATACAAATAGCCCTACAGAGTTGATCCTACCCAAATTTCACATTGCCTATAGGAATCCCTTGATGCTTGCCGAATCTAGGGCAACCTGCATCAGAGTCAAAAACATGGATCACAATGCATATGTCTTCTTTAATCTCAGCGCTTGAGTGATTAAATACAAAACTGCTAAGCATATCAAAAGAGACTCAAGACCCTGTAAATAGTGCAAACCCTCATAATGAGTATTATGAGATCCTCCACTGAGTATAGGGCGAAGGAACCTTGTTCTAAAAGATGTATACAAGGTGCAAAATAGCATAGAGTGCTTAGTTGACTGAAGTGACCTCCCATCGCATGGGCGACACGGAAATGACACTAACCAGATGCCAGTAGTAGGGAAGTCCATTAGGTGATTAATTGTGTTCATTCTTAATCGTGTAAAATAAAATCTGAGTTCCAGTGCCTTTATCCATGTTCAGTATGGCTTCATGTCTTGGGTGGTTGAGAGAGGGACGTATAATTGAATGGTTACCATATCAGGTGCTTTCATGATCCTAGCTTCCTCTTTATTTATAAAGAACTTTTTCCTGACCTGGACCTTACAATGTGCATTAATATTACCTGGATTTTCAAAAGACTACTCAATCCCAGCACTTGAAAATTATTTTTTACATATTTAAGCCATGGCACGGTTGCCCAATTGCTTTGCACTAGACAGTCCTCTAATATTCTGCGTGAAAAAGCCAATTCAGGAGTGGACCACATTTTGATCCATAGCAAAATAGGGGTTAGGCCAACCCTATCTACTAGTAATCTTGCACCCAATTCATTGTGTGTTATAAGGCTTAGAGTCAATTTTGATATTCCTAGTAGACTATTTAAAAATGCATTCCACACCACCTGTGGGGGTTTAGCTGCCATGTACCCCCAAACGCCAGCCCTGTAGGTACCAGTAGCGAGGCTTTTGCTTTTATAAAGCATGGTCATTTCTTTTGGGGCTTATGTCCTAGTTTCTTGGCAAACCTAAAAATCGATTCACACGGCGCCTCCATGGACTGAACCCTCTGGGTTAATAATCTTTCCTACTTCATGTTGTCATTGAATAAGATGCCCAGGTAACTAAAATTGTTTGTCTTTAAAATTGGAGTCTCCCCAATAAAAAATGTTTTCGACCTGCAAGCTGCAGAACCAGTCAAGAATTCTGTGGTGTACATGATAGAAACCTGTAGCTGAACCTCCATTACTGTGTGTAGTTTTTCATTTTGTTGTTTTATTAAAGAACTTTTATTTTTACTTAGGCAAGCACTGAGATGGGCAGTAATTGTTTCTGCTGGTTGACTGTTGAGCTCTGAGTCTCTAGCCACCACACTACCTCTCTGAGAAGCATTTGACCATTTGCCATTGCTACCCCGAGAGTCAAGTGCAGAAGGGGTGATCTTGACACAGTTTGCAGAGATATGGGGCCGATTCCGATCTGGGCCGGAAAACTCTCCGACCGAGCCGGATCCGGAACGATTTCCGACCGAGCCGGACTCCTGCAGTCCGACCGAGCGAGTACGATGCGGCCGCATGCTGCCGGACTCGATTTGGTCGGACTCCCATTGAAGTCAATGGGAGCCGGTCGTACGACGCGTACATGGGTTCCCATTGACTCAATGGGTACGTCGCGAACAAGTGCGCCCCCTACAGTGGGTACGCGTCGGTGCAACTCGCACCGTACATGCATGTTTAGGGGGGACCCTTGGGTCCCCCCTGTGTACGACTCGTACGGCTACGGGTACAGGGGGGTCCGACGCGGACCCCCGAAGTGCGACTCCGGGAGTTTTTGCGAGCCAGGTGCTCCGACTCGATCCGGCTGTTCGAATTGAGCATCGTACTAGCTCGGTCGTGAAACGTCTCCATTGCGCGCCACGGTTTGCTTGCGACCGAGTCGTACGGAGCGGTTCGGAGCCGGAAACGATTCGGACGGTGAATTCGCGCTTGTTCGCATCGTACTTCGCTGTCCGGACCCGTGTACGAATCGGACGGAAAATCAGCCTCCGAATCGGATCCGCTAATGCCGAACCCGATTCGGTGCCCTACCGACCGAGATCGGAATCGGCCCCTGTAGTAGGATGGACCCTAGGACACAGAAGGGAAAAAAACACAACTACCATGATTGTGGTCCGGTAGCCCCTACTTGCCCTGTGGCCCCATGAACAGGGTCCGAAATTCCAATTTTCTTTTTAAAAATAATGTTTGGCTTGGAACCGTTGCACGTAACGTACCTTATGAAGTTTTCCCAGCACTATGCTCATAAACCCTTACCAGGCTAGTCACAGAGGGAAACTTACATATGAAAAAATCCACATGAGTAAGTTTACGCTTACACTTCTCAGTAACTTTGCTACTTTTGGCTGTTCAACATTTACTCAAACGTGTAGACTTATATGACCTTACCCTATGAATCAAGTGCTGGAGTCAGCCAAAATGTCATATACAAATGTAAAGTATTAGTAGTGACTTTACAACCATAGTTGACTTTCTGCACACATGGTGGAGACCTCGGCTATTGGGGCGGAGAGATCCCTATTATAAAGTAAGTGAATGAATGAATAATTTTATTTGTGTGATTACTTAAATTATTACAAAAAGCATTAGGAACATGAAAACGATCAAATTTAAAATCAATTTTAAGAGTAAAAGTTCATTATAAAATCTTATCCACAATTTGATGCATGAGGCATTGATTCATGGTCAAAGTTTTTGTGGCAAGGTTAATACGAAGGAGTAACTGTTAACGTTTAGAGGATTTCAATAAAGTCCCAGTGCTTTTTATCCCCACATGCCTCGTGACTCTTCGCCCAGCGTAGGATATGGAGGTGCCCATGGTGGCTAAAGGTCGTGCTGATGATGTACTAATCGTGTAGGGGGAGAAGCCCATAATGGCGTGAGCCTCGTCTGGCTATTGATCGCTGCCCGCTACGGGCATGCTGCCATTTAGGAGGGTGCGCGTATGTTGTACAAATTTACCAAAGTTAGCCATGTCTTTGACAGTGTCTAAGGTATAGAGCTGATGAATGGCTTTGTTTGTTGTGCGAATACCCTGTTGGAGGAAAATGGGCCTAAGATGGATTCGGCGGGCCTGTCGCAGTGCCGGGCAACATAAGAGCATGTGTGCCAGTGATTCCCTTTTGTATTTGCATAATCTGCACTCTGTGAAGGTTCTAAGCAACTTCCACGTTGGATACAGTTCTTTTAGGGGAAGTTGGTGCAGCCTTGCTGCTAAGATCTGATTGAGGTCTTGTCCCCCCACAGCCTAGTTAAGATGGTATTTTGTTGCAGAGAAAATATGCAGCAATTTTATGGCTTAGTGGAGATTCCATGCCTGGAGAGATTCAAGTTCTACCAGAGACAGAAGGCGCAGTTGTTTTTTATTGTTGTTTTGACAGTTGTGTAGTCAATTATGGTTGGATCCCAGTTCTTCATTGCCAGTTGCAACAATTCCTTTGCTGCCATGTAGACCAGGGGTTGTTTGGTCTGCGGAAGATGATTTTTATGAGAGTCTTCATGGGGTTGTCTGGGGCGTGGTTGCCAGGTAGAAATATTTTGCCAAAGAGGCCAGTCCTTCCAGCTTTTGTTGAGTGAGGTCAAATTCTAGGTTAATCAAAGTATTTCTTGTGGAGGAGGGGAGATGAAATTGTTTCTTGTAAACTGAGCATTGGATTTTTTCCAAGTCCGCGGCTAGCATGCAGGGGAATGCATAGTGTGCATAATTGACCGACGGTAGTAGTTTGGCCCGTATAACTCTTCGTATTGCCATAGTTGTGGGACTGTCGAGAGCGGCATTTAGCTTGCAAAAGGCATACGTAGCCATCTTCCCTTTCAACCTCATTTTTTGTAGATGAAGCGAGGGTCAGCTTGATTCACATAGCCAGATGCCCAGATAGTTGTAGCCTTTACACAGTGCAGACTGAGTGAGCCCAGCCCCAATTTCAAAAGCTGGTTTTTTTGGTGGCTGCCAAAGATCACTATTTTGGATTTGCTTGCATTAGCGACCAGCTCGTTCTGGAGAGTGTTTTGGCGAGTGGGTTAAGTGCTTTTTGAAGGCCTACCTTGCTATGCTCTAGAAGGACTAAGTCGTCAGCATATTGCAGCAGTTGGATTTTTTTAATTCCAATTCTTGGAATGGCAAGGGAGGCTCCACTTAGCGCCAGGTCCAAATCTGCAGTGTATAGATTGAATTATAATGGTGCCAGCATGCACCCCTGCTTTAGCCCTCAGTCCGTCACAATTTTTTTGGTAGGCGACTCACCAGTGAGTTTGATCCTTACCCAGGTTCTAGAGTATAATGACCTAATGGCTCTCAGTAATTTTGGGCAGATGTTCCACCCCACCAGCTTTTGCCAAAGGATGTTATGGACTACCCCATCAAAAGCTGCTGAGTAGTTGATGAAACAGGTGAAAACGGGGGGGGGGGGAGCGAGAAACTGCTTGTTGGGCTAGGTATGAAAGCACAGTGATGTTGTCGACTGTTGAGCTCCCTGTACAGAAGCCTGTCTGGTAGAATGGTAGGAGACCTTCGGTGTGTGCCCAGGCTGCTAGTTCCCGCAGGAGGGTGCTGGCATAAGCCTTTCCCTCGATATCCAGTACGGCAATCAAGCGATAATTTTTTGGGTCAGTGTTCGCCCCTTTCTTGAATATAGGCTATAAAAAAGAGCCTCCATGAGTTGGGCACTTCTACTAGTAGCCTACATTCTGTGTACATCAGTGTAAGGGTTGCAGTCCAAACGTTTGTGTCTTCTCTGAATAGGGAGCCTGGCAGGCCATTTGGACCCGCAACACCATCTCTTCTGATCTTTTTTAGAACAATGAGTACTGCTGCTTCACTTGGGCCTGCGTGTACCTCAGTTCCTGTTTCTTTGGATGTTTTCCACTGGATATATTCATTTTGGCCTTTGTCTTCCTGGTCTCTGACCTAGAGTAACTTCACGTGTATAATCCATGTCTCGGCCGAAACCGAGTTTCCCCTACTTGATGTACCATTAGTTAAATTGTTCAAGTATTGCCAGACTTGTTGGGCTTTACTGAGGGCCAGCAGCGCGAAGATTTTTATTTATTTCTCATTGTGTACTTTCCATTTATATTTCTAGATGATTTTTTTTTGCTGCCTTGCTACTGACTTCAACTGCCTTTTTGAGGTATCACTTTTTTTTCCTATGTGCCCTTTGTTTAGTTTTTAGCAACAGTGCGCTTTGTATAGTCTCCGGGACTGAGCCAAATGTACAAAATGCCATTTGTGTTTTTGGTCTCGCCCTGTTTTTTCCGAGCAGTGTGCCCAGTTCTAGTGCAAGCTTTTCCCGGGCCTCTATGGTGGCCGGTTTATACGTTGCTGGTGGCCATTTACTAAATTTGTTAGTGTTTATTTGTGTCCATTTTATTCTCTGCAGGAGTCTATACTGTTCCTCCCCATTTGAACTCTCGATGAGGTAGAGGGTATGGCGGTTTCCAGATGCTATCTGCAGGCGGACCAACAGGGCTGCCCTGTTCGCTTTCATCCCATGGGAGCAAGTCGTAACTTAGCATGACTTTGCTTATACGCTGGCTCAGAAAGATGTAGTTAATATGTGTTTGATTGCTGAATGTTGGTGGGTGAACTGACTCAGATCCGGCCTGTATTGATAGAAATTGAGCTGATACTAAATTATGGGTCCGAAGGAAGATGTTGAATCTTGCCGTATCTCCGGCGACCCTGCCCTGAACAATCCGTTTGCCAGTTTGTGCATATTGAAATCTCAGAGAATAAAGGTTTCCAGTGATGCATGGTGTGCGATTATTGTTTCAATTTGCTCAATAAGTTGATACAGCTTGTCGGAAGGCCCTTGGCCCTGGGGATTGTAATATACATTGATTATTAGTGTGGAAAGGGGGCCTGCTGTGCTTTTTAGGCCTTTTAAAATTCCGGCTAAGAGCATGTCCGAGGTGTTTAGTACCGTGAAGCTCAGTTTTAGAGAGTGTTTGATGTATGTAGACATGCCTCTTGAAGGTCTCCCCAATAGGTTGGTTTTTCTGGCTGGTTTGTGGAATTCAGCGTATCCGGATAGTGGGGTTGGAGTTAGTGCACACGTTTCTTGCACACAGATGACGTCCACACCCTCGAGGAATGTGATTGCAGCCAGACTTTAAAAGGTCTTGTAGATACTACCTCCAACATTCCATGTCATAATGTTAAAGGATTGTTTTCTGCCTTCACTGCTGTTGGGGTAGGAGACCCTTCTGCGAGGGACAAGGCTGAGTTTTTTCGGCCAGGTTGGAGGAGACCCAGCTCCAATAGGCTGTGTTAGGGGAGGGGGGTGGGCAAGCGAGTGCGCTGGGTGTGATGAATCACTGACATAATATCGAACACAAAAATATCTACCTACACAAATATCGATGCAAAAATATCGATAGTCAAAATATCGACATCCTATCCTTATAATGTAAATTACTAAAATATCGAAAAAATAATATAGATGTAAAAAATATTGATGTAAAAAATATCTGTTTTTTTATATATAAAAAATAATGTCAAATAAATTAATTCATAAAATTAACTTTTAAAAACTTACTTAGATGTAATATACATTTAAAAAAACTATAATAAAAAAATTTCATTAGAAAAACTTTAAACATACATACATAAAATGTAATATATAAATGATTATTTACTTTAAAACAATTAATAAACTAAAAACTTTAATTTTTTTTAAAATATTATAAATATATAAAAATGAACTATTAAATATATATATATATATATATATATGTACATACACCTATAACACAAAATCTAATAATAAAAACATTATATTATGAAATACATTGTTAAAATATTTATAAATTTTTAAACTTACATTTTGCACTACATTGAGTGCAACAGTAGGAAAATTGTTGGCTAGTGTAGGAGTAAAAACTACTATTCCTACTCCAGTGAGTGCAACAGTAGGAAAATTGTTGGATAGCGTAGGGGTAAAAATTACTATTCCCACTCCAGTGAGTGCAACAGTAAGGAAAGTGTTGGATAGCGGAGGGGACAAAATTACTATTCCCACTCTAGTGAGTGCAACAGTAGGGAAAGTGTTGGATAGCGGAGGGGAAAACATTACTATTCCCACTCCAGTGAGTGCAACAGTAGGGAAAATGTTAGATAGCAGAGAAATAAAATTTACTATTCCCACTCCAGTGAGTGCAACAGTAGGGAAAGTGTTGGATAGCGGAGGGATAAAAATTACTATTCCCACTCCAGTGAGTGCAACAGTAGGGAAAGTGTTGGATAGCGGAGAGGTAAAAATTACTGTTCCCACTCCAGTGAGTGCAACAGTAGGGAAAGTGTTGGATAGCGAATGGTAAAAATTACTATTCCCACTCCAGAGAGTGCAACAGTAGGGAAAGTGTTGGATAGCGTGGGGTAAAAATTACTATTCCCACTCCAGAGAGTGCAACAGTAGGGAAAGTGTTGGATAGCGCTGGGGTAAAAATTACTATTCCCACTCCAGTGAGTGCAACAGTAGGGAAAGTGTTGGATAGCGGAGGAGTAAAAATTACTATTCCCACTCCAGTGAGTGCAACAGTAGGGAAAGTGTTGGATAGGGTAAGGGTAAAAATTACTATTCCCACTCCAGAGAGTGCAACAGTAGGGAAAATGTTGGATAGCAGAGAGTTAAAATTTATATTTCCAAAACAATAAATTCTACATAAAAAAGAAACAAAATATCAACTACAATACAAACATTGTCAATAACACAAACATAAAAAATATATAAATATATAAAAAAAATTACAAAAGATAGAAACATATTATAATGTTAAAAAATACTAAAAATTAACTACAAACATTAATTTATAAAAAATTAAAAAACATTTTATAAACAAATAACTATATTTAATATAAATTAATTATAATCAAAAACATTAAATATTACACAAGAACAATACTTTTTATTTCCTACCCTATAACCCTACACTGTTGTATTCCGCTTTAGGTGTCCGTATATAGGTTTTCCTGAAACATGTCCTTATATAGGCACAATTCGCATTGCCCTTATATAGGCATAGAATCCCAGTCCTTATTTAGGCATTAGCCATGCACTCCAAATACAGGCATGGTCACCGACATCCGTCCATCCTAACGTCACAACGAGTTCTTAGAAACCAGACCCTTAAGCTCTTGGGAGTTCCCCTAGCACAGGATTATTGATTTCTCCAAGAACTCATCTATTATACATGAACCGTTATACCTTAAGGGTTCATTCCTGACGTCTTCCTCTGTCCGACTTCACGTCAATGCTAACATTCCAAAGTACCTACCAGGTATAAATATACCTTCCCTTGCCCAAGCAAGTTAGAGGAGACCTCGACTTCAGAGGAGCCCGTATCCCGGCCTGACGCACTGAGAAGACGCTGTCATCCCTGTTCGCAGAGAATCCAGCTTCCAGTGATCTGACTCCCTTCGCGGGGTGTTAGAGTTCGAGTCCGGAAAGAGATTCCCACCTCTCTCATTCTCAAGGTATGGAGCTGACTAGAACCTAGAGGGACTCTTGGCATACTAGACTTAACATACTCTTAGTATACCGTACTAGAGAATACTTCACCTACTTCTTACCTTTCCCTACACCTAGACTAGGTTAGGTACATTGGGGTAGAACTAGCTTAGAGACGCTTCATATGAGTACTCGCATTTTTAGCTCATGTTATTTATGTATGTGAATATATGCTAAAAGATAATGCTAGCGCAGTATTATTTATTTCTACTGCTTACGCTGTACATAATATATCTTGCATACTGTCTTGTGATCATAACAGCACATACCTCTTACACGAGAAACAAGACTGTTCAATATATCTTTTATTGAAACGCCCGTCTATTCTTTCTGTGTAACTCTGAGAAACTAAGCATGCACGATTGAGCTGAGTGAAACTGTTATCTATTGTTTCCACGATTCTGAGACGTGTTCCGATTCTAAAGGGAAACAAAGTGGTCATGTTTATGCGGTTGCCAGAAACTACTCCCTTCTTGTTTTCAAGGAGTTTCTAGTGGCCTTTGAGCTAGCTGGCACAAAGTAATTAAGTTTAATATACTCGATAGGGATATACCGACCTCAGTCCTATGTCAAGCCTATAGGGTATATTATTCCAATGCGCAGAGCCTATTAGGGAAATAGGAACTACACTACATGGCGCCCAAACGTTTGGTAAGGCAGTAATTTAACGCTAGATACTGAGTAACTCAGTCGTGCTTTTCTCTCAGAGACCCCTACTCACATACTCCATAAGACGTCGGCAGTGGGTAGGGTTAAATATCCGCCAAAGCTAAATAGGACAAAAACCCTATATATTAGCTATTTTGGTTTGTTCAACGTTGAAGGATACAGTGTTCCAAAATATTGTGCACCTTATCTTTTGTTTCCTTGAAACTTGTTCCACATTTTTCAAAAAACAAATGTCCGAAGACGGGGACAATGCCACCGGGAACGGTGTAGCTGCGGCTGAACCAGTCGTAACAGCTTTTAACTTTACAGGTTTAAATGAAACCGAGGAGGGTGTTATAGACATCCATCCAAACTTAAGAAGAGCCATCACTCTAAAACTTATAAAACATGGCCTACCACCAAGAGGCGGTAGAGCAGTTTTCGTGATAGAGGCACACGAATCCTTTCAGACAGAGGTATTCTATTCATGGATAGTATTCCCAGAATCAAATCCAGTAACAAGACTGTTTCACTTCTACAAAGAAGATGAACCACCAGAGGAATATATTCCTTTCGAGGATATTGAAATTCCACTAACATACCAGGAGCATCAGCTCTGGTTTAAAGGCGCCCTAAAACATCACAGAAACATTACCAGGCTCGGTCCACTAGGTAGACCAGGAGCAACATGGCCGATTCTAGCCGGCTACACTCCTCATCCTGACCTCGATATAATGTCAGACGAGGAATTACTTACTCAACTTACAGAGTTAATAAAAATTTACAGACAATTGGTCCAATATGTGATGCGGACTTTCACAGTCCAACCACCATTGACCATTCCAAATCAAACCCCTCAACAGGGGAATACACTAAAAATTACACCACAGACTTTATACACAGTCATGGGTAAAATGCCCACAAAACGTGAGCAAATTCCATTCTGGATAACTCAAAACATTACTCAAATCGAAGCAGTATTTCCTAATACTAGCCCTTATGAGAAACACAGAATCCTAACAATCTGTTTACCAATGGGGATCACACCACAACTGGAAGACTGCACCACTTGGGGCTCAGTCTTTGCTGCCATCTATACTAAAAAACATGGTGTTCCATCAATTGCAGTAATACCTGATGTCCTGAAACAAATTCAAAACGAACACGGGGCAGAGCCTGCTCTAAATTTAGGTATGAAATTACTGAAAAATTTCGACCAGGTCTCAACAATAATATTATCTAATTTTAAAGGGGAGGCAGCAGCAGTGGCGATCCGCCAACGATTAAGGGAATTTGATGTAACAGAACATCAAACAGAACTACCCAGAATAATAGAACAATCTTATGCAGAATTAGGCAGAGATAGTTTGGGTGGAAGACCATTGAAGCCAAAACTATCTGAGAATCCTGAGAAGGACTCTATTAAACAAACTCCTACATCTTCTAAAAAGAAGTGGGAAACTAATAAACAAAACTCAAACGAGAAACGTTCTCAATCCCGAGGTAGGTCTCCTCAAAAGGAGCACTCTGAAAGGAGGTATAACCTCAGGAATAGAGATAGTTTAAGAAAACCTGACAGGTATCAAGACACTGATACACGTTCCTCTCGTACCTTTCAGATATCGTCACAGACATCGGAAAGAAGAGGACAGTCAGAACATAGAGAAGAACGCGTGAAATCCAAAGACGACAAACACGTTCAGAAAAATAAATCAAAACCTCAATTTTCAAAAAAGAAGGTAGCAGGTCTGAAGTTTAGACATGCAGAGGATACTGAGAACACAACTCAAGAACGGAGAATGGGCTCAGACAATGCTGGACAGTGCAGCAGAAGTCACAATAGCTTGCCAGAACCTGAAGGAACTTCTGGAGACAGGTGAAAACACTCTTTTGGGAAAAACTTTCAAGGGGCTATGATATACTTCTAGCAGAAAAAGACTGGCCACCACAATTTGTCAGGGAGTGCCCACATGGCGAGGACATTATTATGCCTGCCTTCTCCAACCATATTCCAATTCACCTGAAATATACTTATGCCAGGAAATGGGCAGTTGCCCAGGCCCCAGCATTATACAAAAATCATGTAGGATGGGATGAGGACTAACCTCACCATAAAATACAGTTAAAAAATTAACCTACTGCACAAAGGCAGTATCCAATAAAGCAAGAAGCTAAAAAACAGGTCAGGGAGATCTTAGATCAACTTGAATACCAAGGGGTGATTGAAACATGCACCTCCTCAATGAACAATCCTTTGTTTCCTGTATCCAAACCAGACCATACATATCGTCTAGTTTTGGATTACAGACACTTAAACACTTGTTCTAAAACATTTGCAGTGCAAAATGCACATAGTACAGCATTAATGAATAACATTGTGCGTAAAAAATATAAAATCACATTAGATATCTCAAATGGTTTCTTTTGTCAAAACATAGCACCTGAAAGCAGGTACTTAACAGCTTTCTCAATAATGGGGACCCAGCGTCAATTTTGTCGACTTCCACAGGGGTTCAAGAACAGCCCGGGGTTGTTCTCAGCGAGGGTAACAGAGTTACTACAAATTTATGATAATGAGGCATTGTCATATGTCGATGACATCTATCTGACAGACGATGACCTAGATAGGCACTTGAACAGGGTGAGTACCATTATATTGGGCTTCGCCTCTGAGGGCTATAAATTCAACTTTAAAAAATCCAGAATTGCCCATCTCAATGTCCTCTTTCTAGGATATGAGCTTTCAAGTGAAGGCAAGAGCTTGGCAGCTAACTTTTTAGAAAAGTGTGCGCTGCTCCAACCTCCAAAAACACTGAAAAATTTACAATCCATCCTGGGTTTCCTAAATTTTGGAAGAACATACATTCTAAATTACGCAGAAAGGGTTAAACCTCTCTACGAATTAATCAAACCTGATTTTTCTATCAAAAATTGGACACAAGAACACACAGAAATCTTGCGTTCACTCCAAGCTAACATGTTAGCAACAAATCACTTACAAACATGCGTAAGTCAACGCAACTTAGTGATCCGAATAATTTCGGGTCAATGCGGATTCACATACTTAACATTTAATGAGGGTGAAAAAGTACCAATTGCATACAAATCTCATTTGTATACACAAGCAGAAATGCGCTTCACTTCAACAGAAAAAATACTGACAGCAGTTCAAACTGCTGTAGCAAAAGAAAGAGCTCTAGACCAAGGGAAACGCATTATTGTCGTAATCCCAGTACCCGCCTTAGAAGCGGTCACAAAAGCGAGCATTCCAAATGCTAAAGCATTACATCCTAGATGGATACAACGGGTTAATTCTCTTGCTGCAACAGATGTTGAATATGTTTTTGATCCTGATTTAAAAACACAAGCGTTCCTGCAATATGAACATGAATGTCCTCTGCCCACTGAAATTCTGCCTCTCGATCAGTATGAATTTATAATTTACACTGACGGATCCGCACAACCCGCTACAGGGAGTAAGCAAGCTTACAGTGCAGGGTGCGCAATCGTTAAAGGTCGCATGCAAGATGGTAACTTCAGACCAATGGTCACTAAAACTCAATCACTAGGAGATTGTACAGCTCAGCGAGCTGAACTACAAGCATTCAAACTGGCACTTGAAAGTACAGATCGCGAATTCCCCACACTAATAGTGTGCGATTCTTTTTACTGTGTTCAGTCGTATAATGAATATATACAAAATTGGCTTGAAAATGGGTTCAAAGATGCAAAAGGTGGCACAATAAAGCATAAAACACTTTGGGAACAAGTAGTTCAGTTAAAAAACAAACTACCAAAAGCTCACGTGATACACACGCTGAGTCATCAACGTGATGGCGTTCACGTTGCAGGGAATTCATTGGCTGACGAAGCCGCAAAGGGGGCTGTTCAGACGGCTTCCGTAGCTGCGATCACTCGTTCAAAAACAAAAATAGATGGTGAGATAATGTTGGCTGTCAATGCTTCGAGCAAAGGCAGCAGTGCAGCGTTACCAAAAAAGTTTCCACTCAAGTACTCTTATGTAATTGATGCGAACAACGTTCCTTTTGCTCGAATTCCTGGAGTGGGGGATAGGGTAATTCCAAACATGGAACGTAGAGCAGCTTTAATTTATGAAGCACATCTGGGGGAGGGTCTGTCACATCAAGGGATCTCTAAAACAATATTAGCATTAAAAGAGATGTACTGGTGGCCTGGAATGAATACACATATTCACATCTTCATCAATGACTGCATAGACTGTAAGGTACAGCGTGATGCAGATCGCCACCAGACACCATGCTACGAAGTAGCCTGCCCAGTACAGACACCACTGTTAGACAGCATTAGACTATCTACGCGCAGGCGTCCTTCTGGACAAATGCAATCCCACACATACTAAATCAAGGTTCCTATGGATATGGCCTCAGCGCTCAGCTGACGCTCGAACTGTTATAAAAGATTTGCGAGTCTTTATCGGCATATACGCAATAGGCACACTACATTCTGACCAGGGCCCTGCGTTTAGCTCTCGGGCTTACAAAGAAGCCATGGCCAGTTTGGGCGTTGCATTGCGGTACTCCTCTCCGTTTCATCCTGAGGGAAATTCTGTTGTGGAAAGGAAAAACCGGGACATAAAGCAGTCTATAACAGCTAGAGTATTAGGTACGGGTGATGGGTGGGTCAAACATCTTTATGGGGTCCAACGTTCATTAAATAATTTGCCAAGAAGTTCTCTAGGGGGGTCACTCCATATGAGGTCCTATTTGGGACAAGAATGTGGGTTCCTGATCTCGAATGTAAAGGCACAGTGGTGGAAAATAAACCCTTTGATATCAAAGATCGTTTGGCTGTTTTACAGGATCTAAATGAACTAAGATCGAAACAAAGCAACGTGTTCCTGAAGCCAACCACCACTGGGGAAAAACCGGCAGTCCCAGCAAGGCCTGTCTGGATCCCAAAAGTTGGGGATCTAGTCAGAGAGAAGATTGCGGACAAGAAGGAATTTGGACCTTCTTACAGACAACCAGTACCTGTCCTAGCCGTTCAAGGAACAAGAACAGTACTTTTGCCGCCCCTTGCTGGAAAAAAGGAGAAAAGATTTGTGTCAATCGACCTCATCAAACCACAGTATGTGGCCAATACTAAATAGTAGGCCTCGTGGACTCCGACCTAGTAGCAAATGCACTCCTCTCGCTACTATCCAAGAGGTTCAGACAGAAAGACTGATAACCATCGAGAATTCAGCAGTAACAGATGAAGGACTAAGCAACAATGCTATGGAACTCATCCCTCTTGAAACTCACGTAACAGTTCGTCCAAATACAACTGTCTACACCAATGTAACAAGTGATCAACTGGTTCCAGCGATTTCAACAAATCCTGATGCAATTCCAACAATTGACAGAACTGCTTCTGGCTATTTCATTAACTTTGATACATTTTCTGAGGATCCGAGTGAGCCTGAAACGACGCCAGCATCAAAAATTTTCAAACAGCAAGTACAAGACTTTTTTCATTTTCTGAAAAAGACTTATCTGGTTTCACCATGGATAGAACTGTGGATTATTTCTGGAATATTTTTCTTTCTGCTTTGGCTAGCTTTGGTTATGACTATCAGCGTGCTTACAAATGGCATAATCTTCCGTTTGGACATTGAAAGTAAAAATGTGAACTTACTTTTGAAACCACACAAATCTTCCCATCGTGAAGCAAGAGACTTGTCTGCAGTGAACATCACAGCCGTTCCTATACAGGATGGTATAGTGTGGGACAAAACTGATTTCGATATATTCGGCCCTACGGAACAATTGAACATTCCACATTTATTTAAAATTTCACTAAGTGATTTTATTTCGTCCAGTACCTATTCTGATGATTGGGACTTTGAGACTGTAAATGACATGATGTTTGATCTAGAAAGGTCTGCTGCATTTTCTAACAATGAATATTTAGAGGGTTCATCAGACTATGAACAGCTGTATTGCTATAACCACTATGGTCATCATTTTTTGCATAAATCTGCAACACCTAGAAATGTGTTTATGTTTAACCAATGGGAGCATTGTCCTACACCACCAAAAGGTAGTTCAAAAACGTTTGCTAAAAAGTTTCCCTATTTTTCAGGGTACAATACATCTGATCCGGAAACATTTTACTATAAAAATGTAAACGAAACAGGACAGAAAATTATTTTAACAAATACAAAACAGATTTACTCTGCAGCATTTATTGCCCAACTGTCTAGACATGGATTCGACTTGTGGAAAGACACAATAGACACAAAATCTGTCTGGGGTTCTAAAGATTGGCAAGTGCAGGGGATAGAAGCTGTATTTAGAGCATGTATCATCCCTCAGCAAATAATGTTTTTGAATGACACTGTGCAACAAACGTCTTGCCTTGGGTTAGCCAAGATCAAAGACATGAAAACACCTTCTGTACCAACACCTGCCAGTAATAACAATACACAGGCAGCGGTTACAGTTGACTCAATACTACAAATCAACAGAACAAATCCTGATTGGAGAAAATGGTTGATCTGGCCCACAGACACAAACACCTGTCAAGAGAGATTCCTGAATAAAACTCAGGGCTTTACTATTCATAGGCCAGACCCACGATACGTCCAAAGACAACATCCGGGGGTAGTAACAACATACAGTGTAGGAAAATTGTGCCTCGATTGGCTACAAAAATCTACACTTGAGGATGTGAAACAACACTTATCTTTACTTAAAGAAGACGCAGACCTTAGGGAATTCTTGCTAGGACCAAGAAAACCACATCAAAAACGTTTCATATATGCCGGCATCTATGCTGCTTATAATGAAGCATGGAAGGTTTCACAGGTAGAGGCCGCAGAACGAATACGTGAACTTGATCGTATTAATTTAGAGAAAACTCTCACTGTGGTCGACAATGGGTTAACAACTTTGTCATCCAGAATGTATTCATTGGACAACATTGTATCCTCTGCTATCGACATACTGGAACAAGATTTAGCCATGTTACAGCAAGGCCAATCTCAGTTACGTTCTATTATGTTATTAGGTTGGACGCTGCAATCTTTGCATGCGGGCTATGTGCCTTGGCGTTTTATCAACACGTCGGCTCTGTTTGCAGAATACAATCTGACTGATAAACAGATCGAACTGGCACAAAGGGGAGCAAAGTATACAGTGCTGAGCATTGAAAAACTGGAGAAATTACCATTCACTGTAGCAGAAAAACCAGCTACAGAATGGCTTATTCATGGCAAACTTACTCTGCCTGTCACTACTTTTCAGTTTCAGTATTGCCTCAAACAAATGCAAGCAGGCAAATATGAAAGGTTGGGTAAAGAATACATTAAGACATCCTGGGATTTACCTTACAGTTATAGATGTTGGAGTGGGGATTGTGAAGTGTTTTTTTAGCGGTACACACTGTGAAAATGCACTAAGCGGTTCACTCATATGTCAGGACATTTCTTTACACGGGGCTTGTAATGGTTCTGTGGCAAATTTGTCCTGCCACCAGCTAGGTACACCAGCTGCTGTGATTAATCCAACGTTTGGCCAACTTTCTAATGGGAGTTACCTCATGTTGAATGATCAGAGTTGCTGTGGCATGTTGCCAGGCATCCCATATCTGGTAACAGTAGACTCCAGGGTCACTTGCTGTATGCAAGTATTGTTTGCCCCATTAGACACAGTCAGGGAGTCGCCTTTGTGGCCTTCGTTGAATGTCTCTTTTATACGATTTGATACTTTAAGCAGAATGAAAGCCATGCTTATACAACAAACCGTGCCTTTGACCTCGGCCAAAGAAACCTATGATCTTCAAGTAGCAAGGACTTCGGCTGAGATACAGGCTTTAATACGTACAAACTGCCCTATACATTTCGTAGAAATGATGGGACGTATCTTTAACATGTCTGATACGAGCGGAATTGTACATGTATTTAAGACCATCTGCTCGGGACTGTTAGCACCTTTTCAAGCAGTCCTCGGAATCATCCCAAACTTCGCACATTCGGTGTTTGGTGGTGTGCCATTAATTCTAGCACTTGTTGCAGGAATCCTATTTCTATTCCTACTGTTACGCTATGGCAAGCCTGTCCACCGACATCACTCCGAGCGATGTGGAGAAGGCTCTCCTAGAACGGAAGTGCCGTGAGCGCATAGTACAGCTTTTGGGCATACCTCGTCTACGGGAACTTAATACAACATGGTTCCTGTCATTCAGACCAATCTGGCAAGATTGCATCTTACCTGTTCTACGCTGCCTGCTTTGCGGTGAAGAATGTATGCTAGACACCTGTCTAACACTCCCATCAGTCATGCCAACGGATATCGATGCTCTGCTGGACCCGATAACGGCCCATGCTCTGTGTTGTCCCCAGCAGCTACCAATCCTGATGACGGCATTCATTGAGATCTCACAGACGCTTCCGGCTGCTGCTGAGGTACGAGATGGATCAACAGGCACACAGGTAACAACGGACGTGAACATTGCTGTGGCATCTCATGCTGAGGGCGATGCTTCACATCTCTGTGCAATTAATCTCCTACACGAGGTGTTCCAAATGTCACCAACATCAGTTGACGATATTTTGTCTACGGAAATAGATGATTTCATGTTTACACCAGACCCGTACACTGACTTTGATTCGGCTCACAGTGTACCAGGGACGCAATGAATTTGGCCTTCATATTTTCAAAACTTGGAACTCTTCCCAAAATTGAACTTTTCTTTTAAAAAATTTTGAAACTACATGGCAAATCAATCTGCTTAAAGTAGAACTATTCTTATAAAACGGACTTCTTTGAATACTTCCAGGGACACAATGTCACCTTATTTTGTCTAAAATTTCATTTACTGCCATGATATGAAATGGCTTTGATTTTTGAAATACTTATCAATCATTTCGTCATATGTATATATTTCTGTTTATTCATTCATGTTGCATTTAATTCCAATATATGCTTAGAATGAAAACAATGCTTTAAAATGTACAGTACCTATTGCATTTCAACAGTTTATTTTAAACTTCTTTTAATATGCTTTTAGAAAATGTTTTTAGCAATATGTGGTACTCAATTTCATGTTTAGCATTTAGTATTATCGTTCATTCAAAAGTGGAGTGGGTGTTGTATTCCGCTTTAGGTGTCCGTATATAGGTTTTCCTGAAACATGTCCTTATATAGGCACAATTTGCATTGCCCTTATATAGGCATAGAATCCCAGTCTTTATTTAGGCATTAGCCGTGCACTCCAAATACAGGCATGATCACCGACATCCGTCCATCCTAACGTCACAACGAGTTCTTAGAAACCAGACCCTTAAGCTCTTGGGAGTTCCCCTAGCACAGGATTATTGATTTCTCCAAGAACTCATCTATTATACATGAACCGTTATACCTTAAGGGTTCATTCCTGATGTCTTCCTCTGTTCGACTTCACGTCAATGCTAACATTCCAAAGTACCTACCAGGTATAAATATACCTTCCCTTGCCCAAGCAAGTTAGAGACCTCGACTTCAGAGGAGCCTGTATCCCGGCCTGACGCACTGAGAAGACGCTGTCATCCCTGCTCGCAGAGAATCCAGCTTCCAGTGATCTGACTCCCTTCGCGGGGTGTTAGAGTTCGAGTCCGGAAAGAGATTCCCACCTCTCCCCCAAAGCAAGGCCTTGACAACCCGGCATCATGATATTGATGGCGGAGCCTTCCAGGCACTGCCACCATATCATGCCCCAGCTCCGCCCGGCCGGCAATCGTAACGATTGGCGACCGGCGGAAAAGCGGCAGACGGACTTTCCGACCGCCGCGGTACCCCCCGCCATGGTAATATGGCGGGGGTAAATCATGTTGTGATGGCGGGCGGATCGCCACCGCCGGCTGGGCGGTGGCGATCCGCCCGCCATCATAATGACCCCCAAAATTATTCACTTCTAAAAAATTTACACATACATTAAAAAAAAAAAGCAATACTTATACAAAAAAAGTAGATCACATACTTTTAAAATACATACTAAAATACATCACACTAATATAAAAATCGATATTATAAACAACGATATTTTTACAAATGATATTACTGACTTCGATATTAAAAAAAACGATATTTCTTACCTTACTGTCGATATTCTGGACCACGATATACTTGCAGTAGATATTCTTGTATCACGATATTTGCAACTCGATATTATGGTAGTTCGATAATCACAACTCGATATTCTGTCTGTGCACCGGGTGTGATGGCTGTGACTTGCCTGCCCCGTTCTCATGCCTACAACCTTGTGTTCTATTTGAGTCCCAGCGCGGCTGGTCCCCTTCAGAATGCACGCCATGGGGATGTTTTTAAGGGGTACTTGTAGGATGAAGGGGTACTTTTCTTTGTCGATCATCCGGGGGACAATACCCCAGTCTGCAAATTGCCCTTTTTCATTGTACACCCTTGCTACAGTGCTGGTGTCTCGCCATGTTATGATTGTCGGCTCCCTCCCTGTGTCTGAGACCGGGGGATCGAACCGCACCCTGATGATGTCCCTGCTGGTGATGTGAGATAGCGGTTCAATGTGTTTCACAAGCTTTAGTATGTTTGCTCTACTTAGGATATCCATTTTACCTTTAGATGTATACAGCAGGGTCATGCTCATTCTTGATGTTTGGCCATGGCCCTGGTTATAGCTGCTTGGCAATGGGCAGGTGTCACTGTGTCGTGCCATTTGTGATGTTTGAATTATGGAAGCGTAAGAGTGGATGCTATTTAGGTCTTGAATGTGTCCTTGACCTGGTCCTGGGAGTTCTGTTGACCTGAGTTCTGTCCTTGGCCCATGGTGTTGTTTCATTGTTCCGTTACTCTTGCCCGAAGTTCCTTGGTGTGTTATTTGCTGGCCTGGATCATTTAGTGCCCTTGTTATTATTTCAATTGCCTCCATTACTTTTGGGCATCCCTGGTTAGCGGAAGGCCTCCATGTGTCGTCTATGTCGGGAGCTTCTTCTTTTTTTATGTTTGTCGGGGGGTCCCGTGTGGCTTCCTGATGAGGCTTGGTTAATGAAGGGTTGGGAAATGTCGAGGTGCTGGCTTTGCAAGGTAGGACTTGTATTGTTATCAAAGGAGTAAATAATATTGCCTTGAATAGGGCCTCCCTGCGATTTGTGCCCTGGAGGGGCACTTTGTGAGTGATATAACAATGACATTTCCTCCCAGGACTGTTGTGTTTTGTCCCTTTGTGGGGCTGTAGTTGACTGGCTGCTGGTAGTGTGGGCGTATGATTGTTTGTTTATTGTATTTGTGGACATATGTCCCTGTATTAAAAAGCTCTGGCGTTATGCGCCCTTTTGAAATATGGGGTTAAGTGCTGTGATAGGAGCATTGTTGTTTATGAAGTTTATTTCTTTTGCTACTTCCTTTCTGCCTACCATGTTGCATAATTTTGTAGATGCTGTTTTTATTGGCTGCCATTTGGAATTCTTCAGTTGTTGCTCAAGGCGTTTCTTTTCTCTCTGAGTCAGTTATGGAACAGCATGAGAAGTGTCCCCCATCCCAGTGCCCCCCCTGTTGTTTTCCTCGGGCTCCACAGTTTGGTCGCTGGACACGACTGTGGGTGCGGATGGTTGCAGTGGAGCTTTGTTTTATCTCATCTGTGGGGAGTTTTGGCTATTTGGAAGGGCCGAATCCTGTCTTGGTTCGATTTTCGCCCTTGTACCATTGTCCATAGCCAGGTCGGGGATCTGAGTACCTGGGCGGTTTTTGTTTGTAAGTTTTAATTACTCCACCTATAAGGTGAGTACTGTCGGAAGCGAGGCCAGTATATCTACAATCTCTGGGCATAGGCAGTCCAGTGTAGGGGTCACGCTGTTACGGACCGAGGTGATCTTGTGGAATTTTCTGGCTATACCAGCCATAGTAAGTGCCATTACATGGAGGGTTTCCATCTGCATTTCAAGTTTTTCTGATTGCCATGTTAGGGTATTTATTGCTGCCGTCATGGAGGAGTTGACAGACCTTAGCAAATTGTCTTGTGCGTATGAGAGTTCAAATGGCAGAAGTGAGGGCAACCTCTGTAAAGAATAGCTTAATTCAGGCTCGAAGGGGGAATCTTGGAAGATGCTTCTTCCCTCGTTGCCCTTCCGTGCGTTTGCATCCTGGTGCAGCTGGGTCCTGGCTGCTGTTATTTGTGTTTCCAGGATGTCCGATGTGATTGTTGGGTGGGCTCTTATTGTCCTCTAATATAACTGAGGGGATATCTGTAGGATCTAATGAAGTTGAGGAAAGCTCGATGATTGAGTCAATGATTTGATCACTGAAATCTCCTAGGTTGATGCAAACGTGATTTCTCTTTTTTCCCCAAGACTGGCTTGCTTCCTTTGACCAACTAGGTGCTGATTGCGTACGTGTTGGAGGAAGTGATTCAGTTAACAGTACTCCGGGGTCTATGCCTGTGTACGGGCTTTGATCTAATTTCTTTTTTAAGGAGGCTTTGCTCCCTGTACTTTCAATGTCTCGGTTGTGTGAGCTTGTGTGGCCAGTCTTTGTTCGGCTCTCTGTGGGGATGGGGCTCAGTATCCCTGCCCAGCTCCGCAAGTCGCATGCCTTAGTTTGTTTGATAAGGCTTCTATTGACCCCATTTGCATTTGCATTTGCTGACAAGTGATCAGATTTTAGTTGTATTTTCTGTTTCGACCTAATCGCTACTTGCTGCATCCTTTTTTTTGGCATTGGGGCAACTGCCCTGCTGGCACAGGGTCTGCCTACGCGAAGACGGTTGAGAAGCTTCCAGGCCCCAAAACAGTGGGCCACCAGTTGTGGCAGGTTTGAAAAATGCCGCCCACCGGCCAGGGACAAGGTCCAGACGTTGTTGTTTAAGGGCCTTATTTGGTGGTTTAATGCGTTGGGTGGGGTCCTCTTTTTCCCTCATGCGGTGGGGCACCAGTCTCGGTACCCCTCTCCTGCTCGGCCTCCTTGCTACCTGCCACTCATCCAGGCTTTGTGTTTGGTTGATGTTGGCAGTTGTTAGGCTATTTGCTGCTAATTTTTGCTGCTGGACCAGGCCGTATGTTGTGGGGTGAACCTCCCCCGCCTATTTGGAGGGTTCTCGGAAGCTGCTACTGTTTGTGAGCTTACGGTGGTAGTTTCTCAGGAGTGGCATGCAGGGTCCTTCAGGTTCCCCTGCAAGCTGCACCCAGCGCTTGCTGGGCCGCCTCCGCAGGGGCCCTGTGGCTCACTGTCGCAGCCGCCGCTGTTTGTCCTCTCCTCATGCTGTCTGCCCAGGGCATGGTTGAAGCAGCTTGTGCCTGTACCCACCCAGCCCAGGTCTCTTCAAGCTGTCTGCAAACTGTCAAGCCGCCAAGTCCTACCAAGTTCTGCCTTCAAGTCCTACGCATGGGGGGTCTGTAGCTGTGGCACCCAAAGCTGTACTCCCCTTTGCTTACCGCCACCACCATCTCAGCTCAGCTGCCTCTTGAATCCCAGTTGTGTTTTGCAGGGCGGCGCTCAGTGGGAGACCGCACACTGCAGAAGCAGCACAGCTTGCAGTACTCAGCGGCTCAGATTGGCGGCTGCGCCTCCCAACCTCCAGCAACCTCGCTCCGCCTCTGCCTTACACTGCGTGGCTGCCGCTGCAGTCTCCTACTATGCTGGGTTGCATTCGACGGCGTCCGGCAGGGGAATGCACACTGCAGAATCAGTACGGCACCCACAGCTGCCTCTTCGGTCCCTGGTCGCGGTTCCTGGCCACGGTCGCAGCTTGTGAAGTGCGGTCTCCTGCGGCTCAGATTAACGGCCGTGCAGTCGACCACCACCAGCTACCTGCACTCGCACAAAACTGGAACCGGAACCGGAAATTCGGATAGCCGATGAGTAGCCAGCCCCACCAGTGAATTAGTGCAATAAAGTACAGGAAAATGTATAAAAGTGTATTAAGGTTAAAAGGAATTGTGTACATTTTTATGTTAAAAGTTAATGTAAATTAATTTTACATTTTTAATTTAAAAGTAGGACAAATTTTCAAAAAAATAGCCTGGTACACTCCCAAGCTCAGAGAGCTGAAGCAAAAATGTAAACGCTTGGAGAGAAGCTGGAGAAAAGATTTCGCCATCGATAATAAAACTAAATATAGAGAAGCCACCAAAACATACAAGGCAGAAATTAGAAAGGCCCAATCCCTATATTACGAAAATAGGATTACCTTAGCCGCTAACTCCCCTCGCGAAATCTTTCAGATTGCAAAGTCCCTTCTCAACCCCCCCTCTCCATCTCTGCCCTCTACCGACATTTTAGGGCGGTGTAACAATCTGGCAAAATTCTTCTTAAAGAAAATCGAAGATATTTATTTGGCTTTCCCTACCCCACCACCTCTGAACACCCCCCCTTTGGAGGACCATCTACGAACCCCTGATCCCCCTCTTGAGGCAATCCCTCCCATGGATATGAAATCCCTAAAAAATTATCTTAACCAATTGAAATCCGGCTCCCCTTGTGACGTGGCCCCCCCACCATTCTGAATCAGGCATCGGGTATGGTCTCCCCCACTATGCTGGACCTCATCAATCTCTCCCTCTCCTCTGGACACATTCCATCTCCCTGGAAACATGCTATGGTCAAAGCCCTGCTTAAAAAGCCAAATCTAGATCCAGAGGAATTTGCGAATTATCGACCGATCTCACTCTTGCCTGGGATCTCAAAAATTGCGGAAAAATATGTCAACACCATCCTCTCCACTTTTTTGGAGAAGAATGAATGCTTCCATCCCTCACAAATCGGCTTTAGACCCCAACAGGGCACAGAGACTGCCCTGTTGGTAGTAGTTGAAGAGGCCAGACAAATTCTGGATGCCGGAGGCTCCGCAGCAATCGTGTTACTCGACCTCAGCGCGGCCTTCGACACAGTTAATCACCAACTCCTTATTTCAAGACTTAGAGAGGTATGAGTGACAGGAACAGCACTTAAGTGACTAGAGTCCTTCTTAAACGACAGGTCGTTCCAAGTATTTGAGGATAACTTTACCTCCGAAAGCATGCCTCTAAGATGCGGGGTGCCTCAGGGTTCCTCCCTGAGCCCCACGCTTTTTAATGTTTATATGAGTCCACTGGCGGGGGTTGTCAAACCTTTTGGCATCCGGATTGTCATCTATGCTGATGACACACAGTTGATCGTTTCCCTTAAACATTCCAATAATACGAACACCAACTTGGCTGAATGTCTGGAAAGGGTCTCCGCATGGATGGAAGGCTCTTTTCTAAAACTCAATGGGGCAAAAACGGAGTTGATGTTCCTGGGCAAAACCCCCACCTTTAACACCTGCTCATTCTGGCCTGGGTGCCTGGGCATCATGCCTTCTCCCAAAGATCAGATTAAAAGCCTTGGTGTTTGGCTGGACCATAATTTAAATTTTAAGGAGCAAGCTCGGAAGGTTGCAGGTACCTGTTATGGGATCTTGAAGATGTTAAGGAAAATCCTTCCCTTGCTGCCCTTCATTGCGAGGAGACTGTTGGTGCAGGCTCTCATTCTTTCTCGACTTGATTACGCCAACGTGCTATACTTAGGATCCCCGCGGTCAACGATAAAAAAACTACAGACCGTTCAAAACTGTGCAGCACGCCTCCTTATGCAGATCCCTAATCGGGAATCCGCAAGATCGTCCATCGCCTCTCTCCATTGGCTCGCGGTCGCGGAAAGAGTGCAATTTAAAGCTATGTGTATTGTCCATAAGACTTTATTGTTCAAGGGTCCACCTATTCTCCAATCTATCATCTCTTCCTACTGTCCTAATAGGTCCTTGCGTTCTGGGAATAAACATCTGGCAGTTGTTCCCAGGATAAATAGAGTCCGGTGTGGGGGGCGCATGTTTTCATACAATGCTGCGAAATGCTGGAATCAGCTACCCAATCATATCCGTTTGGAGGACAATTACTTATCCTTCCGGAAACTCCTGAAGACCTTCTTGTTCCCTTAACACCTAACTGCTGTACGGTGATGACTCTGCTCCTAGCGCTGGGAGGCTTTCTGGTAGCCATGCGCTCTATAAATGTAAATTCATTCATTCATTTTAAAAAGTACAACACTATTAACTTACTTTTTAAATAAATATTTAATTAATTTACTTAGTTATGCCTACTACTCCTTCTTTGATACAGGCCATCAACCAGGACTCTACAGCCAACTCTGTCATATGCTTTTCTTTCAATCTCACGCCAAGTGTAGCCCATCTCCTTGGAGTCAGCCTCTCGGCCTCGGCGCCAGGTGTTTCTTGGCCTTCCTCTTTTCCTTTTCCCTTGACTTCTGTGTCTTTGCTGCCCTGCTTATCTGTGACACTGGCTAGGTAGGTGAATGCCTCATCTTCCAGTGTGTCACCTGCAAGAGTGACTGCAGCTGTGCTAGCCAAGTTAGCCATCAGGATCTTGGTTTTTCCCGAGTGGAAGGCCAAGTTATGGTGATGTGGCTGTTACTTTAACGGAATTCTCTTGCCTCTGCTGATGGGTATGGGAAAGTTGGGCCAGTTCGTCTGCAAAGTCCAGGTCATCGAGCTGCGTCCAAGGTGTCCACTGGATCCCATTTCTTCTCCCAGCTGTGGATGTCTTCATGATCCAGTCTATGGCTAGCAGGAAGAGAAAAGGCGAGAGCAAACAACCCTGGCGTATTCCGGTCTTCAATTGGAAGGCTTCTGTGAGTTGTTTTTCTAGAACTATCTTGCAAGTCATTTTCTCATAACAGTTCCTGATGATTCTTATGAGTTTGTCTGGCACACCGTTGTGGTGGAGAAGTTCCCAAAGGGTCTCTCTGTACACGCTGTCGAATGCATTCTCATAGTCAATGAAGATGACATAGTGGAGGCGAGTTTCATTCCATTGATTGCTAAATGATGATGCACAGCATTGCTGTCTGGTCTGTGCAGGATCTATCTTTGTGAAGTCAGCTTGTTAGTCTCGCAACTGAGCGTCGACTTGTTCCTTTATTCTGTTCAGTTTGACTCTGTTGAGCACTTTACCTGGGGTTGAGAGAAGACTTATCTCTCTGTAGTTTGTGCAGTTACTCAGGCCCCTTTCTTAGGGATCTTGATGAGATATCCCGCCTTCCAGTCTGATGGCACCTTTTCCTCTTCCCAGATCCTCCCAAACATGGAGTAGACCATGTCTACTCATGTTTCAATGTCTGCCTTCAGTGCCTCCACAAGAATGTTGTCAGGTGCTGCTGCCTTCCCAGTTCTCAGATGTTTGATGTGGTGCCGTATTTCTTCCTTGGTTGGTCTGCTGCGTGCGATTGGCAAGTCCTTGTCGGCTGGCTGTATGTCTGGCGCCGACTGCAGAACGGGCTGGTTCAGCAGTTCTCCACCCATCTTCGTTGTTGGCCTTCGTTACCTATGATTATCTTCCCAGCTTTCTCTTTAATAGGTCTTTATGGCTTGTTCTATCTCCCAGATAGTTTTCTCGTTATGTCGTAGCGTTCTTTCCAATTTCCATGGATTGCTGCTTCCTGGGCTTCTGTGGCAAGACCCTCGATTAATCTTCGCTTAAGCTTCTCTTTGCTTCCCTGGTCTTGGTGTACTTGCCCTGAGCTTTTGCTTTTTCTGCTCTTGTTCTGCTGGTGTTGACAGAAGCTTTCTTTTCCTTTCTCTCTTGGATTTTATGAAGAGTCTCGTGGAGATCCATTCTTTATGCTGGTGTTTCCCAGTACCTCCTGGCAGGTTGATGTCACAGTTTCTTTGATCTTCTCCCACTGCCTTTCTACTGGCTCTCTGTTGTTCTCTATTTCTTCAACGGCTTGAAACTTGTTGCTAAGGGACTGAGTATTCACTCCATTCGGTACATCCTTGAGGAGGATGGATTTAATTAATTTAAGTAAATTAAATTATTTATTATGTATTAAAAGTTACTAAAAGTTAAGTATTGAATTAATTCTAAATGATTTAATTGTTTTTACAAAAATACATTAACTTTACATTTATTTTCAAATTAAAAAAAGTAATTACAAATTTTGAAAAATATACAATATTTTCTTATAAATTATATTTAATTTTAAACATTAAACTAAATTTTTATATATATATATATATACACACATATTTTTATTTTTTTTTAAACATAAAACAAATTATTTATTTTAACATTATTTCTTATGGACTTTTATTTGAAGTTCCTACTTCCATTATTTTGCATGGGAGGTTACAAGTGATTGGCTATGTTTGCGCTATGTTTGGAGCTAGACTTACTCCAGGTCTGAGCTGGAGTTCATTTACAATTGTTTTGGGTCCTCTTTTGCTGCAGTAATTTTAGAAGAGCACTTTGTGAATCGCAATGACCTTACAGTTTCATGGGTTGGTGCAATGTCTCCATACACCCTCCATCCCTTAACTCCTGTCCTGTAATAGTAAGTATTCCTCATTTTCCAGCCACTTCCCTGTGTCCCACCCTTATTTACTACTAAAACGTATTCCTACCTACATGTGTGGGGATTTCCAAAGTTGGGAGGAGATCTCTGCACAGAATAGATAGGGGAGGCCGAGGTGTAGACCTCTGCAAGTAGGTTACAGAATAGCATTTTGTAGTACATTCGCAGTAGTATTGTAGCACTACTAAACATATTACAAAATGCAGTACTTGAATAGGCCGCTTAGTTTCATCACACAATGACATAATTTTATGCACTGTTTTTCAGATGGCTTTTTCCATCTGAACAGCAGAAGCAATCATGCAGTCAACCAGATTTTTTCTGTTATCAATATTTTAATCTCTTGAGAGGTCCCACCCTTCACATGGATGCATATAATCTAATTATATGGGAGACGCAAGACCTCCTCCTACCGAATTATAACATATTGACAGTAGTCACTATTGCGTGAATCCAATCTGAATAAACAAAGGCTGCAAACTACTCAATCCCACCATTAATTCCAGAGGCCTGTCCATGTGCTCACTTTGGAAAATTTACTATATATGGTGAAAAAGAAAGGAAACTCCATTAGACACTACTAGTACTTAGTTGGGAGAAGCAGGGAATTTATTTGTAAGTCAACAGCAGGAAACAGGAGGTTCAGGTGGACCGTTTGCAACTTGTCATCTTGAATTTCCACCATGTAAGCAACGGCTTTTAAGAACAGGTATTATATACATTAAAAGTAAATGCAAAATATCTTGAATCTTCCCTTTGAGGAAATGTTTTAAGACCAAGGTCGACAAGCGGTCATGATGCACTGTGGTCGCATGTGTGTGATAACATCCAAGGACCCCCTAGTCGTTTCGCGCAAGGACACTACACATCTTCCAAGCTACATATTGACAAGTAATCCATATTAAATGCGATCATTTACTTAAACTCTAGCTGGGCGGGAAACATTTGTAGTACCATTGACAAAGTGTAGGCGATCATATGGTCTCTCATTTGTTCTCAGCGTTAGAATTACAACGATTACATATCAAACATGAAAACACATACAGACACCCGACAAATACTAGACATATAAGCACCTACCCACACACACACACACACAAAACAGGAGGGCTCACACACAAAACAAACAACGCAAACACACATATAACTGACACCTACACATAGCTACCATACACACAAACAGATGGACTTCACACACACACATCCAGCCACAAATATACATACACCCGCAGACCGAACACACAAACACACACACAGACACACAAAAACACACAGTGCCTGATGCACCACAAGGCAATATAATAAATGACACACAACGATTTTCTCATAATGATTTTAATATGAATAGTACATTGGATCTAGTGCTGACAACTGTTGTCTTTCCTCTTATTTTTCACATATTGGGCAGTGCACCGTGATAATATTTGACAGAACCTCACGTCTTATTTTGCATGATATATATCAAACATCTTCACCATTTTATAATCCTTTTCCACGAGCGGTGTTATGGTTTGGCCTGTCGCAGATGTGAGCCCCTGACCTTCAGTTCACCTTGTGTTAATAGCCTCACATCTCACTCGAAGCCGCCCCAGCCGCTGACCTCTCCGTCACCTGTCATGTGTGCCATCAGATGAGAGCAGTGCTCGTCTCGGTCCTTTGTGCCGCCGTATCATTAACATTTACACGTGAGTACGTCCAGATACAGAGCAGAGAGGAGAGGAACAAAGAAGCCGACTACTGACGTCATTACGCCTCATGCAAATGAACGTCGCAGCCTAATAATAAGACATCTGAAAGCTCCATTAAGTGGCTACTGGGGTATTTCTGCCGGTTTGTAGACACTGCTGATTTTCATTCCCCGGGATCATGTCACATTAAGGCGAATTTATAATAATTGTATTTATCTCCATTACTTTGGTTACTACATCGTACCTCTGTTGGCGTCAATTAACATACGTCAGCGGTAGCTGGAAATTATGCAGCATTTGACCCAAACGCATTAGAACTGACCCCCAGCCCCTCAGCAGCCTCCGAATTGCTACAGAAAGTTCTAGAGGAAGGTGAAGGAGCGCAAGATAGAGCTAGACAGACTTCCTATTATTGAGTTGTGCTGCAGCCTTCATGGCCTCTGAGACTAAGGATCCTAAGGGCAGGATCAGAGATTTAAGAGGGCATAAATCAAAACAAGCATTGGCAAATCCAATAGGTCTCGGCAATGCCCGAGATATTGGCCTTGTCAATGTGAATGTCTTTTAGCCATGTTGTTAAATCTAAATCTAAATCCGTATTTGTAAAGCGCGAACTACTCACCCTTACGGGTCTCAAGGCGCTGGGGGCCGTCGTGGAAATTAAGTGAGCTATTGCCCAGAGTCACATGGTGCTGAGCTGAGCTGCCGCCGGAGCCAGGGATCGAACCGTGAACCCTGTGCTCCGAAGTCAGCTGCCCTGGCCGCTGCACCACACCTCTCCACCTCATGTTTAGCAGCACATCTGCTATTTAGCATGGCTAAAAGTTACTACAAAAAGCGCTATGATGCAGGCTACTTTATAGCGCTTTTTTTATGTGAGGAGAGGATGCCGGTGGGAGGGAGAAAAGAAACAGGGAAATGAAGGGGCGCAGCGTTTGCAATTTTCGTTTCCATCATAGAAAGGACTGGCATACGAAAAGAAGCTCAACCAGATATTAACAGCTGTGTTCCCATAATACCCAGTTGAAGCCATGTTAGCTTCCGCACAACATAACCCAGTTCCTGGAACCATAAGTCTTACAGCATACTAGCTCCCCCAGCAGGTTTTACATACTTTGGCGGAAAAAGAGGGGATTGTGATTTTAAAGAGGTTGAAGAACATATCTCTTTGAGACAGCGCATGCGCTGTGTATCCAAGACCTTCATTTTTTCACAAAAAGTGCTGCATCACAAACGTGTGGGTACTGCATTATACAAAGACACTTAAAAACAAAAGCTGGTTCATTAAAATGGCCAAAGTAAATTTCACATTTTGGGCAAGCAAGATGCTATTTTATGGTACTTTTGCAGTATATCGACCGTGCCAAAAGAAAAGGCAACCTACCACTTGTTAAATCTATTTCCGCACTTAGGGGCTCATTACGATGATGGACAAAAGCCCATCCGTGCTGGTGGCAGTGGCGGAAAACCGTCATGTCTTCCGCCCCAGGTGCGGTCATTGCGACCACCAAATCACAATGGTCCAACAGAGGCCTTTTACCGTCCGCTGCGGTCTGTCAGGCTCCGCACGTTTTTTGCATACGCAAGGGTGGCGGACGGAGCAAACAGAGCAGGACCGGCGTGCGGAAACACGTTCCGTCTGCCAACCAGATCACGATGTTGCAAACAGCCCTTCCCACCGCAGCGTAAAAACCACCACGTTGCGGATGGCGGCAATACAACAACGGAGAGGAAGAGCCGACACAGAAGCCATCTAAACCACCGGAGCCGCCATGGATCCAGCGCCACAGGCCTTCCCGCTGCTCTACCTGCTGCACCTCCGGCAGATAAGACACCGCCGCGCTCAACAGCAGAGGTACGTACCAAACATCTCCACGCATGCAACCCCTGAACAACTACAACTCCCAGCAAGCGTGGCGGCACCACGACGAATGTGGCAACCTGCCAAATGCAAAGTGCGAGGCCCACCCAATCCCCATGAGTGACCCCCGGTGCCCCAGAAGGCAATTGGGGCCAATGCCGAGCCCCACAGTTGCAGAGCGCACACACCGCAACATCATGAAATGTACGCCGCCGAAGGCTCCCATTGGCTGATGGCTCATCCGCATTGTGTGTGCCACACCGCGCCGGCCCGGAAGCTGTGACCGCAATCCTGCAACATTCAATTGGAGCCAATGCGTGTCATCGCTGCGGATGCCAGCTCCCGCGCATGCGAACACATGCTGCATTTGCATTGGCGCCCTGCGAATTACATCACACATCACAGCTCATTCGCCCAAAGTGATTGGTGCACCCCATGTGTAATGTTGTGGGGCACGAGGCCCCCGTGCATCTAAGGTAACCACACAGAAACTGTACTTGTATGGGAGAACTGGCCCAGGGCACGTGCGTCCGGCCCCGTTTGTTGGCAGGGTCACAGGTCCAGTGACGCCTGTGCTGGGTGGCTGTGGGGTGGGGGGTAAGCCAGCCCTCTGGGTGGCTGGTACATCAGAACAACTAGAACAGTGACCAGCTGCTCACTACACTGTGAAGGGATGAGAGAGTGTGACCTTTGAGTCGAGTCTTCACACACATGGCATGTCCAAGAAAGGAGAGTGAAATTACATACATCGCCATGCCTTGTGGCCAGCATGGACTGAAATGAGGGAAGGAGTCAAAAAGGACAAAGGTCTCTCGCACTGTACCAATGTTGTGTAAAGAAACATCCAACCCGTGAACATCACTTGTATATCCCTTGACATCTGACTGGCGCCTCTTCGCCAGGGGTCGTCCTGTGAAGGGCCAGTGACGTAGGCAGACAATCTAACGTGTCCATTGTCTGCAAATCAGACATACTTGTAATCCCTAGCACTCCCAACACACGTACTGGTGTGGCGTGCAGTGTGCCTAGATGCCATTGCCTGCAAATGATCCCACACACGTCCCGAGTCAATGCTTCTCCAGACCAAACGCCCTCAAGAATCCTGCCCACCAGTATGGATGACATGTGATTACCGCACCTTGTAAACCTCATTGGCTTCCGTGACATTCCCTGTAGACTGATGTACTTACATACTTGCATTACTAATTGTCTCTGTACAATGTGTGCGTGACGTAAAGTACTGTCACACACTACCCTGATATCAGTAGCGCCATACAACAAATGAAATGCACATGAGCGAGTGGCCATGGAGAGATGAGGGGCGCTGGACGAGGGTGGCAGAGAGGGAAGCCGAGGAGGAGGGCATGAGTGGGAGCATGAGAAGTGTCACTTGCCTGATACTCCCACCTCAGGTAACCTCCTCCTCCCATCATGAGGACCCTTCATGGATAAACACACTACATGAGAGTGATAACATCTAGAAAGAGAATTTGGAAGAAAAGAATGCGTCTCCCTGGCCCTTATAAAACTGAGGAGAGATAAAGGAGGGCCATGAAGCAGGCCTGACGAGAGACACAAGTGACAAATCGGGCATGCAGTGGCCCACCCGAATGCCTCGTTGGACCACACAAATAAAGAGTCCTGGAGCCGGCCCTGCCTGGGAGGCATACCAAATGTTGATGGGAGCCATTGATGGAACACACATTGGCCTCGTACCACCACAGCAGCAAGTGAACCCATCTATAGGATCCTCAAACACTACCACTCCATCAACGTGCAGGTGGTACGACTGGCGGAGCAGATCATCTCACATGTGTGTGCAGAGTATCCGGGGTCGGCACATGACTGCTACATCTGGCGGACCAGCAACATCACCCCCGCTCCCAACCCACACATGCCCAGTGACGATGACAGTGGTGAGGAAGAAGGCCTTGACCAACGACAACAGCTCATCGTCAACTACTTCCGTTGAGTGTGATTCAACAATGATCGACTATGACTGTGTCTGTGTGCCTTGCTGTTGTCTCACAGACTTTGACAAATGTTCATGTGAGTTCGTACACATACTGGACTATGCGCAGGATTTGAGAACCTGTGCATGCAGGGACTGAGCACAACAAAGCACCCCTGTGCACAGGACACCATTGCCATACTGCCTCACTTGCTCTCCTACTCACTCTGAGGCATTCAAGCGCCTGTACACAAGCAGACAAGTCGAACACAAGAAACGTTTCCAAATGTGAAGTTTTTACTACAGTGTCAAAGCATGCAACATACGTGCCACAACAGGTTGAAAATGCATGAGTACCCAATCAGTAACCACAGTGACATGTCCATTTAACATGAAGCAAGATGTTGCATCAATAATCACTCTGGACGTAGAACCACAAGCATATCCCCCCACCCCTTGCAGGTATGAGTTGTATGGGATGTCCCTGGTCTATGGGCTTTGTCAGCAGAACCCATCCCTCTGCCTATATATGGTGACATTTGCAACACATTGCTGTGTCGCTCTCATCACTGGATGGATCACTCTCCAAGTGTGGGGCATCTAGCCCGCATTCCCATGTCATCCAAAGGGGATCCGTGTCCTCTTGCAGCTGTGAGACTTGGTTGGGTCGGGGTGCCAGGGCCACACCAGAACAGAATGACAAGGGACAATGTCCTCCGACCACGGACAGAATGTACAGACAGTACTCTAGGACCGCGCAGAGGACAAGCTCTGCGGATACCTCCCATGTGACAGACATATACTAAGGTACTTGCAGGGCACAGGTCCCAAAAAAATAAGTGGGGGGACTGACGAAGTAAGACAAAATGCAAATAACCTCACAACGTTACGACTTAGCACTAAGAAAGAAGTAAAATAGTGCGACAGAAATGATTTGTGCAAATACTGGGACAGACTAACCCATCTGACAGTCTCACAGTGTCTGCATTGATACACATGGACAGAACACAGGCAAAAGCATGCCTCGCTCAAGTCCCTGTGAACAGAAGGCAAGCTGTGTGCCTATGTTTCCCTCGGTGGCATCCACATTCAAATGTAAGGTTTAAGGCGGCCCCCAGTCAGCATGTACTAACAAAAGGAGGCTGGATGGCCCCTTTACTTCGGCACGGCAGGAGGTGAAAAAAGGCTCACTCGCTGTCTGCACGTTGCTGCAGGGAATGGAGAGCAGTCAACGTGCAGGTGCTGCTGAACGTGTCCCGGTAACTGGAGAGTACACCGGGACAAGTTATGCATATTCCTTTGGGGACCAGCGTCCTGGCAGGGGGGACGGCGTCCACCCCCTGTAAAGAGGGGGGGGACACCGTGTACCTGCGTGTACACCCGACTCGAGCCATGGGTACTTGCAAAACAACAACGCCATGTAATCTTCGTGCGCCACATCTGCATAATGGAAGCCGGGCCCATGCCAGACGACAATGTCCACGACGGTCAGATGACAGACTCCACTTTCTCCGGTCTGTGGTACCAAGCGAGACAGCCCGCAGAGCTCAGCATAGTCCAAGCCAATGTCGACAGGGCTAAAGTCAGAGAGCTGGATGACAATTCCCGTCAGGAGGCGTGAAGAAAGGGAAACGAAAATTGATTTAGTCACCAACAGTCCCTGTTGCTGTTAAGTAGTTACGAATCCAAGAAGGCACAGGCAGCTTCGAAGGCAATCAGTCCCAAAAGACGATCCAAATCATCTTCAGCGAAGAGGACTGCCATCCAATCCAGCAGTATGAAGGAACAGATGTGCTCCTCGCACCACGAGGTTGAAAGGAGCATCCCATCGCAACCTGGGAGAGGTTCGATGTAGGCATTGCACAGGAGCCATTGTGCTAACGCACAGGCGCAGCTGTCCGCCTGCCTGACACATTGTAAGGCATCCCATAAACGTGTCTCACCGAAGCAGTCTTGCACGTGGACCAACAAAGGAGTCACCCACAGCTCATGATCCAGGTCGGCAAGGCATGTGTTTGAAAGGCAGACATCCATGGCCCACCCAAACAGACATCTCCTGCAGGAAAAGACAGGTTGCACGCAGGTGAAATAGGCATTGCAGAACGTTATCCCATAACTGATGCCCAGCACAGCCAATGGGACACATCCAAAGAGAAGCTGCATGCGGGCACGGTACAGTTGCAACTGCCCGGGCTCGGCCTGGACCACAGGACGGTCAGACATGGCGTGAGAGCAATCTCAGAACCAGCGCTCAGCTGTACAGCAAAAGTAATGAACTGAGACCGCTAAATGCAGTGTTGAAATTTGGAGCAATCACACCCAGTGGTACTCTCGGAAAAGCATGGAAGGAAGGGACAAGGCCAGAGCCCACAAGTCTGATAAAAAGTGTGCAACGGCCTTCAGCATCAGACGCTATCAATAATTTGTGTGTCAGTTCACAGCGAAAATAGTGGGAGAGCCGTGTTCAGCAGTGTCTGAATAGTGCGGGACGGTCAAGACACCTGCAATTCGATGGTCTCCAGTCTGGTGTGGGAGCGACTACTTGTCTAAACAGAGGCCCATTGTGCATGCACACTTATTGAAGTATGCTTTAGCTGTGTGAATGTGAGGCCACAAATGACTATCCACAATCACTCATGGGGTAGTTAGCTGAACATTGCCACAAAAAGGACATGTCATGCAACAGATCCTATATACGTGATGCCTGGCCTGTGCATGCAGCTGTTGTGCTCATGCAGGAACAGCGAAGTGCGTTTTGAAACCACATTTGGCATGTGCATGTTGTCAGGGACTGGTATTCATGTGGTTGAACATGCATAAATCGCACGTGTATTCTGAAAATCCCTGTGCAACAGTACTTGAGTGTGTTAATGCGACAATGTCCACATCGTCCACATGACAGGATGTGGTGTGATGCTGGCTCCTGTGGGCACACTGCTAAGGATTTCATTGGTCTGCGCTATGTGATCTGTGACAACTTCCGTCATGTCCATGTTGATGTCCTTAGGGGGATGGGAGCACACTGCTTCACCTCCCAGCACAGTTCATCCCTTAGCATTCTGGTAAATGCAGTTCAGTCATGATTCTTACTTCTCATGGGACTGAGGTGTTTCCCCTGAGTCGGGCAGGGAGAGGTACAGAGACCCGAGTAGATTGTGGCAGCTTCCTCAGCAGACACCGATCACAATGTATCTTACCTCTACTGATGTAGGATGATAACGCAACACACATGTGTCTAGAGAATCACAGCACTGACCTGCACCAACCTTGGTGACACACGACAACGGTGACACAAGTAAGCATTTCAGCAGAATTGCATTTACCAGGATGCTAAGGGCTAAACGGTGTTGGGAGGTGCAGTCTTGTGCTCCAGTCCCCCTGCTGTCCATGTTGATGGTGTTGGCCGGTGTTCTCTGGAAGGCATATTGTACAGTGTTGCCTAGTGGTGTGCTTTTGCGGTTATTCCAGGATATGTCAACGCACTCTTATTTCCTTGTGTCTTTCCAGGTTCCTCCACTCTCTCAATGGATTTTCGCTTTTACATATTCGTATACATTGCAATGTGAGTTGATATGCTACTTACTGTGATGAAAATGCTCTTGGCACCAAGACATACTTTTGTGAGTTCTGTTCCCTGGCCAATGTGTGACAGGTGAGAGGTGAATCTGAAAGTGATGGTACATGGATCGTTAGTGTAGGACACACAATGGTAGAGTCCAACAGTAAAACATTACACTCCCATCCTTGTGGCAATGTTGGTTCTGATTTACAACAAAGTCAATGTACGGTGTTACAGTGGTGACATCAGCGGTTGCTCCGAGAACTGGTACGGCACGGTGCTGTTCCACGTGATCGTCCAGGGGTCTTTTTGGGACGCCCCTCAGCCGTTAGCCAGGGAGGGAACCTGCTGCATGCTCAGAGGTGTCTGAGGATTCGCTGTGGTGTGACTCATCCCTCCCTGTGGCCGCTGCTGCGGTGGTGTGACTAACATCCGGCTGGCCACGGGGGGTGGGCAGCTATTTGGGATGCATGCATGACCCTCAGGACACCCACAAGCTGGCCCATGTACTCAGCACTTTGTCCCAAATGAGTGTCCATGGACCTCTGCAGCAGGCGGAGTACACGCAGTTCGTCAAGGCCCTGGCCCATCTGTACCTGGTTCTGCTGGTATGCACCAAGGACAGTTGGCACGGTGTCCAGGGCCTCTGTCTCATTGTCCTCCTGTGACTGTCCCCAGTTGTCCTCCCACCTGCCCTGATACCACAGACATGTGGCGTCGCCTGGCGCAGCCGCCGCACACCGTCCCCAGCATCCCCGGTGTGCCTGGTGTTGTTCGCAACTGCTGGCAAAGGGACAGTGTTGGGGGCAGCGGTGATGGTGTTGGAGGTGGAGGTGGCTGCCACACAGGTCGTTGCTGCACGGGTCAGCGTTGGTGGTGCGGCTGTTGTGGTAGTCGGTGTGGGGTGTCAGTAAGGGACAGAGCATGGCATGCCCTGGGCACGCCGGAGGAGCCATGTAGGTCCTCCCCACATGAACAGACCAGGGACTCTGCATCCGAGGGTTCACCTTCCGAGGGGGGGCTGGGCTCGTCCATGGCACGGTCGCCTGATGTTGCTAGCGAGTCACCTGTTGGAGTGAGGTGATATTGTCAGCATGTTCGGCACACAGCACAACTTTGATGTTCATGTTTGGCACATTTGATTTGAATTGACATGACTTCTACTTTGGCATTACTGGGCATTCATGTCAGTATGTCATCAGTCGCACATGATGTTGAGGTACATACAGGGCTCTAAGTGGGCCGGGTCGCAACGGTGCCGTGCAGCGTAATGATTTTTAAGGGGGCCCTGGTACGGGTCTCTTTCGTGCTCTGCTTTGTGCCCTGCCGCAGGCGGTCCGTTCTTTCTGCTGTAATGCATATCCAGCAGGCACATCGATGTGCGCATGGTCACACTCCTCACTTCTCACTGGCGTAGTAGTTACGGCATGACGTCATGCCAGGTGAGCGTTGTGGAGAAGTGAAATCCTTTGTGGATTCATTTTATCTCTGGAAATCACTCCTTTGGAGACTCATGTGCAGCAACATCGTCTGGTGTCATCAGGGTTTTGAGTGGGAGATTTTCCATTGTTTGATGCAAGCCATAGTTGCTGCTTCCTTATCTTATGCAACTGACAAACATTGCCAAGGCCAGTAGTCCGGAGTTGTAGTAGGTATCATGTTCCTTGTTGTCTCATGTATCTGGGTGCAATGGCAGTGACAGGAAAATGCCAGTGGGGTAGCCCAATATGCTAAGACCAGATTAATGTCTGAGGTTTTTGGGCCACGCCCTTAATTACATTGGCCAGGCTCCTTTGAGGGACCCCCCAGTTTTTTCATCCCACTTAAAGCCCTGGGTACCTACGTTGCTTGTTAGCGATGTGACATGGCTAAAGGGCCAATTTCATATGTACCGATGTTGTATTTCCGAGAACATGTCCTCTGGTACTGACTTGTTGCTGATCCGATTCAGTTAATGCTTGGACATTAATGTCTTTTCGATGTGTATCTGACTACTCTGCCGCCACTTCATGCTTTGTGTTGTGCTTTTTGTGCTTGCCTCCTGTGGTTTTGTGAGGTTTGACAGAGTTTCCATGCATGTGTTGACCCGAGTTTTTCTGCTTTGAGGCATTGGGACTTGCACATTGGCTTTTTGTGGTCGCGTTCTTGTATTCTGCTTTTCAGTTGCATGTTCCTTCATCAATGACACTGTGACTCATGTGGCCTCTGGATGGATTTCTCTGTATGTGCACGGCCTAGAAACTGATGGGGGTTTCCAGAGTTGGCTACGAAGTGCGGGATTTGGGGCTCATTTGGCTCCATGCTGTTTGTGAGGGGAGACAGAGGGCCTTGTGGGAGTTGTGGTCTTGCTGTCAGGGCTCAACATCCCCCTCCTCAGTGAGATGGCTAGCTACCTGTTGGGAGGCACTGTCGACGGTGCTAGCTGCCACATGGCTGTGGGGTGGGGAGGGTGAGCCATGCTGTTTGGGAGGGAGGCCAGGGTGCATGAGCTGACCACCTACCTGTGAGGTTGAGCTGATTAAGGAAATGCTGTCTTTGTGACTCATTCATATTGTAAGCGTGCATTCCACATGCTTTTGATGTCGGCGGGCGATTGGAGCTCACTTGTTGTGCACAACGGTGTATTGTAGTGTGATGTGATCATTTTGTTGGTACTTACCAGCCTCCTTGATTCATGTGTGACTATCTGGATGCATTATGGCAGGCACCTTCTCCTCCCATTCGGTGAAGGTTGGTGGTGGAATGGGAGGGCCGCCACCAGTTTTCTGTGCCGCTACATGGTTCCTCTGGGCCCGTAGCTTGAGCCGGCCCTTGGGGTCGCACCACCGCTTCCTGATGTCACGCACAGTGCATAGGGTGGTCCCTACGGCATTGACTTTGCTGTGGATCCTTGCCTGCTTCTGATTCTTGCGTGCAGGTGGGGTGTGTTGGACCAGGTGCCCGAACAAATGTGGTTCTGCCCTGATTGTCTCATCTACCATCACTTTAAACTCTGAGTCGGTGAAGTTGGGCATTTTCTTGGGGGGGCATGGTGCAAATGAATGAGGGGTGCAGGGTGCAAGGTGATGTTGGAGATATGTGTAGTGTGTGGGTGGAAGTGGTGTTGTGTGGAGATAGGTGGGTGTAAAGTTGTGCAGTGTGAGTCAATGGTGTCCTGTCTTTCTGTCTCGGCTTGTGGTGTGCAAAGGCTGCTGGTCCAGGTAGGGGTTGGTTTTCTACTGTGGTATGTGGGTGTGTCCACATGAGTAATGACCTCCAGATGTCTCTTCCATGCTGCGCATGGCTTTCCCTACCAGAAGCAAGTTGGGGTGTATCATTGTGGCGTGTGTGTTGTGATTGTGGGCGGCAGGGGGTACAGGCACACTTCGGGCGTTGTTGTGAAGTTGGTTCCGTCCGCCATTCATTTGGCCTATGTGCGTGCGCGGCGGTCGGACGCAGTGCTCGGTCTGCCAGCTCCGCATTCTCATCGTATTTGGCCGTGCGGTCATGGCGCGACAGGAGCGGCCTTTTCAAGCCTTTGCACAGCTTTCCCCGTCCGAGGCAGTCGGATTTGCAGCTTTTCCGACCGTGGTGGACGGTCTTTTGTGGCATCCTTCCGCCGCGGTCTGATTCTGCGTACATTGCATCGTAATTTGTCCGAAGGAAATGCAGCGGGCCATGCGGGGGGATTCTTCCCGATACCATGGCGGTCGGAGGGCTTTTCCATCCGTCATCGTAATGAGCCCCGTAGTTTGCGATTTGCAAATAAAAAGCGTACATCAAATAAACCTAAATGCTTTTTAATGGACTGAAACCTGACATGTTTATAGAGCTGTGGTAACCTGTCTTTTTTAATGACACTATGTTGCACCACCAGCCATTTTATCAGGGCCGGACTGGGAACCAAACTGGCCCTGGCAAAGTGCTCTTTAGGCCCCCAGGGGGTTGGGGGTGCAGCCGAGCTGTTTGCCAGGGCCGGTTTCGGCCAATTTTGTTACAGGGGCCGATATTGCAGCTATGCTGCAAAAACGGCCCTGGAACAAAAACGGCCCCCCAGGGGCCCAAAACCGGTCCCCACCCTGGTGGCCCACCGGGGAAATGCCCGGTGCCCGCTACGGCCAGTCCGGCCCTGCATTTTATGCAGCCTGGATTTATGCTGCACGGAGACAATCTATTGAAATATCGGGTAAATGTTTTTTTTTTAATTCGTAGTATCACTCTTTGAATGACAGTAATAAAAGGAAATGGAGGGGTGCAGCATTTGCTATTTTCGTTTTCATCATAGAAAGGACTGGCACATGAAAGGAGTCACAAACAGGTCTCAATAGATGTGTTCTCTTAATACCCAGCTGAAGCCACGTTAGCTTTCACACAAAATAACCCAGTTCCCGGAACCATACGTTTTTCAGCATACTAGCTCCCCCAGTCGGTTTTACTTACTATAGAGGATTAGTGCAAAAATACAGTGTTATCACCATATTTCTTTTTTAATTGTTTAAGAAAATAAATCACCTTTAAAATATGCTAGCTGTTGATCCAGTGTGGATATTTTTGTGCAACAGTAGTTAAGAATAAAAAACTTAAAAAGAACAGCATTGAAACACTCCTACCTTGATAAGGTGGTGGCTTGTTAGTGTGGCACCTCTTACACTGAATATCATTTGCACTAATTTAGTGTGCCCGCCATATTGCGAAAGTGATCAAATGTATCCTATTTATAGGTTCAACCTTGAGGCATTAAGGCGTTGCCTGGGCAACAGTCGAAGCGACGCAGCATAGAACGCAGCTTGGTAGTCTACACTCACTACCGGATAAGTTGGCCGATTCGGACCAATTGGGAAGTGCGCCGCGGAGACGGGCCATCACTTATGCAAATTAAGTTTAAGGAACGGCTCAGACAGCGAAACAGGAGAGGGTTGGGTGACAGGCAAGCAACACTGTGAAAACCTCTCATTTTGAAGTCAGAGAAAGAAAAGTAACGTGACACCCTTGAAAACAGTGTCTGACATTTGACCTCGGTCTTAGAATGCACAGCAAATGTTACGAAATAAGAACAAGATTTACAGGCATTTTTACAGAAACAGCGCTCAAGCGAGTGAAAACACAAGCGCTCATGTGAAGTTCTCTTTTTGAAAGAAAAAAGTAGTTCCTAAAGTTGTTCTTAAAATTGGAGCAGTGGATGAATAGTAGTAATTGCTCCATGTTCTCTGAGAGGGCTAAACAGAAGAATGTTTTGATTTGTTCTGCATTCCGTCCATCAATTGTGTGTCTTTTGCTAAACAGAAGAAGAGGCATGACGCATGCATGCCATGGACAAATAGGGAAAAAGAATATGAGAGTGATGATGGAGCCCACATATTGAATACGACAGTCTCTTCGAGACAGCACCTGCGCTGTCTAGCTGAGACCTAATAAACAGGCACTGCTCCTTGCAGGACCAACTGCATTTCACTTCAAAGAAGTATTTGCTTAAAATATTTAAATCCGACTTTCAATGTATACATACATTTAAATATGTATATCTATAGCTATAGAGAGAGAGATATAGATATATGCACAAAGTCAGATTTCAAAATTTTATGCAGACAAGTAAACACATATATATACTGTTGCAAAGTCACCCTGTGCCCTGGGCACCCCCCAACTTTTTGCTGACCGGTACTGGTGGTAACTGACTCTGACTGACCCTGGGCTCTGCCTAACAAGGCCCAGGGCCAGTGCTATGCTGAAAACAACTAAAATACAGTGAAAACACCAACATACACTAGGGTACACTAAGGGTTTGGGTACCCCTGTGATTGGCATGACCTACCCCATAGGGCCCTAGTACATAATAGGGCAGGGGATTGAAACTACTTATCAGTCCCTAGTACATAATAGGGCATGGCAGTTTAGAGGCCAGCAGCCCTTTCTGCACTTGCATGTGTGCACTGCTGAAGCCTGAGGTCAGTTTAAAAAGTGGCTCTGGGCTACAGGACTGCTTTTAAAAAGAAAATTGTGCCCAAACTCGACTTTTGTGTTTGGGGCACTTAAAAATGGTTAACCTTCAATGTTTGGGCATATTAGGTACCCCAGGGTCTCTCCTAGGTGTCCCAGGGGTGGGGGTCAGGTATCTATAAGGTGGACCCTTATAAAATGAGTTGTATATGCCCTGGGTAAAGTGAAATTGCACATTTCACTCCCCACATTGTGATAAAGTGCTGCCCAAAATTGACTTTGGTGGTAGGAGCACTGTGGAGGGAGGATCTGCAATATTTTTACATATTCAGAACCCCTAAAGTCTCCCCTAGGTGTTCCTGGGGTGGGGGTCTTGTAGATATATGTAGCGTACTTATAAAATATGTTTTTATAAGCCCTGGTGCTGGAAAAATGGCCCAAGTTACTTTTCACATTGCAAATCCCATGCCATAGGTTAACATTGGAAAAGGTTATTAGTTAATAACTGGAGAAAGAAAAGCCATAAAACTAGGATTAAAGGACTCAGTAGAATGGTAATGATACATCCAACAATATGGTATTGTTGAATTTATTGTAAAATGTACGGACAAGAAGTTATAAGACTTTTTTTGTCTGTAAGCCAAAATTCAACCCTGTACTGCTCTGCCCTGATCGGTCAGAGATAAGTGGGTGAACAAAGCAAACACAAGGAGATGATGGACGGAGTGCTGAAACTTTTCAGACACTCACCCCCAGTCACAGATCTGGGTTGAATCCATCATCGTTCTTTAGCTCACTTTGCCACCCCAGTTCAGACACAGCTATATGCAAATCAGTCATGACCCTGTGCCTCATGGGAACAGTCCAGCCCGAAATGCCAAGCCATGTCTTCCCTGGACCGGAAACAAGCATCCTGGGACCAGTTTCGGGCTAACAGCCCTCATCAGCCAGGCTAGCTTGAATCCAGTTGCAAAGTGAGCAAGGGACCCACGTCTGGGCATACCCTGCCAACTTAGGGCGAACAAAGCAAACACAAGGAGATGATGGACGGAGTGCTGAAACTTTTCAGACACTCACCCCCAGTCACAGATCTGGGTTGAATCCATCATCGTTCTTTAGCTCACTTTGCCACTCCAGTTCAGACACAGCTATATGCAAATCAGTCTTGACCCTGTGCCTCATGGGAACAGTCCAGCCCGAATTGCCAAGCCATGTCTTCCCTGGACCGGAAACAAGCATCCTGGGACCGGTTTCGGGCTAACAGCCCTCATCAGCCAGGCTAACTTGAATCCAGTGGCAAAGTGAGCAAGGGACCCACATCTCGGCATACCCTGCCTACTTAGGGCGAACAAAGCAAACACAAGGAGATGATGGACGGAGTGCTGAAACTTTTCAGACACTCACCCCCAGTCACAGATCTGGGTTGAATCCATCATCGTTCTTTAGCTCATTTTGCCACCCCAGTTCAGACACAGCTATATGCAAATCAGTCTTGACCCTGTGCCTCATGGGAACAGTCCAGCCCGAATTGCCAAGCCATGTCTTCCCTGGACCGGAAACAAGCATCCTGGGACCGGTTTCGGGCTAACAGCCCTCATCAGCCAGGCTAGCTTGAATCCAGTGGCAAAGTGAGCAAGGGACCCACGTCTGGGCATACCCTGCCAACTTAGGGCGAACAAGGCAAACACAAGGAGATGATGGACGGAGTGCTGAAACTTTTCAGACACTCACCCCCAGTCACAGATCTGGGTTGAATCCATCATCGTTCTTTAGCTCACTTTGCCACCCCAGTTCAGACACAGCTATATGCAAATCAGTCTTGACCCTGTGCCTCATGGGAACAGTCCAGCCCGAATTGCCAAGCCATGTCTTCCCTGGACCGGAAACAAGCATGCTGGGACCGGTTTCGGGCTAACAGCCCTCATCAGCCAGGCTAGCTTGAATCCAGTGGCAAAGTGAGCAAGGGAACAACGTCTGGGCATACCCTGCCAACTTAGGGCGAACAAAGCAAACACAAGGAGATGATGGACGGAGTGCTGAAACTTTTCAGACACTCACCCCAGTCACAGATCTGGGTTGAATCCATCATCGCTCTTTAGCTCACTTGCCACCCCAGTTCAGACACAGCTATATGCAAATCAGTCTTGACCCTGTGCCTCATGGGAACAGTCCAGCCCGAATTGCCAAGCCATGTCTTCCCTGGACCGGAAACAAGCATCCTGGGACCGGTTTCGGGCTAACAGCCCTCATCAGCCAGGCTAGCTTGAATCCAGTGGCAAAGTGAGCAAGGGACCCACGTCTGGGCATACCCTGCCAACTTAGGGCGAACAAAGCAAACACAAGGAGATGATGGACGGAGTGCTGAAACTTTTCAGACACTCACCCCCAGTCACAGATCTGGGTTGAATCCATCATTGTTCTGTAGCTCACTTTGCCTTCCCAGTTCAGACACAGCTATATGCAAATCAGTCTTGACCCTGTGCCTCATGGGAACAGTCCAGCCCGAATTGCCAAGCCATGTCTTCCCTGGACCGGAAACAAGCATCCTGGGACCGGTTTCGGGCTAACAGCCCTCATCAGCCAGGCTAGCTTGAATCCAGTGGCAAAGTGAGCAAGGGACCCACGTCTGGGCATACCCTGCCAACTTAGGGCGAACAAGGCAAACATAAGGAGGTGATGGATGGAGTGCTGATACTTTTCAGACACTCACCCCCAGTCACAGATCTGGGTTGAATCCATCATCGTTCTTTAGCTCACTTTGCCACCCCAGTTCAGACACAGCTATATGCAAATCAGTCTTGACCCTGTGCCTCATGGGAACAGTCCAGCCCGAATTGCCAAGCCATGTCTTCCCTGGACCGGAAACAAGCATCCTGGGACCAGTTTCGGGCTAACAGCCCTCATCAGCCAGGCTAGCTTGAATCCAGTGGCAAAGTGAGCAAGGGACCCACGTCTGGGCATACCCTGCCAACTTAGGGCGAACAAAGCAAACACAAAGAGATGATGGACGGAGTGCTGAAACTTTTCAGACACTCACCCCCAGTCACAGATCTGGGTTGAATCCATCATCGTTCTTTAGCTCACTTTGCCAGCCCAGTTCAGACACAGCTATATGCAAATCAGTCTTGACCCTGTGCCTCATGGGAACAGTCCAGCCCGAATTGCCAAGCCATGTCTTCCCTGGACCTGAAACAAGCATCCTGGGACCGGTTTCGGGCTAACAGCCCTCATCAGCCAGGCTAGCTTGAATCCAGTGGCAAAGTGATCAAGGGACCCACGTCTGGGCATACCCTGCCAACTTAGGGCGAACAAAGCAAACACAAGGAGATGATGGACGGCGTGCTGAAACTTTTCAGACACTCCATAAGTGGGTGAGCCTGGCTGCTTTGAAGAGGTGATAAATGACCCCTGGGGTTAGGAAGCCTCTCGGGGAGGAGAGGTTGCTGGTCATAGGAATGCTAGAGCAGGGGGAGGAGTCGTAAACCATGGACTTCAAGCGAAGGGGAGGACCCCTGTTCACCTCCAGCCAAATGCTAGGATTAAGGAAGGAATGAGCAGATGCAAGGGGGAGAGACTATGGAGATTAGCTATCCTTGGGGTGTGTTTAGCCAGCTCTTCTCTCCCTGCTGAAAATTCTGACTAATTGAATTTTGGAAGAATAGTGGTTTCTGGGTTAGCATTTTGCCACACTCTGCAGGAAGTGGTCAGACCTTTGGGTGGAACCCTGCAGGTCATTGGACAGAAGTGCCCTCCTGCTTGACCCCAGAGAACACTGAATAAGTATCTGAGAGGAGCAGTGCCTCTCAGATCTGCTGCTTGAAACTTAAGAGAACCAGAAGGGTCTGCGCTGAAGAGTTAGATGTGTATTTCCAAAGGCCTGCGCTCTGAAGTTTGCGCCTTTTTGCACCATTTGAAACTACAGCCCTGTGGATCAAACCTGCTTCAAAAGGATTAAAGAGCGGACTCCCTGCAAGCAACAGGTTAACAGAGCTCACCTGGACCATCACCACAAAGAATCCCCAGCCTGGAGTACTACCAGTGGCTTTGTAAGGGTTTTGTCCAAGTGGATTGTGGGAATTGAAGTCTCACACTTTCAAATACCCTCTTGGAGATTCCAGAACCTTGGATTGTGTGTTGGATACTTTGGGACCCGCAAGAAGAACTTCAGGAAGAAGTTCTAACAGGACCCCGCCTGCTGGAGGGGGCTGCACAAGACTGGTGAGAGATCCTCCAGAACAATTGCTAAAGGTGAATGTGTCCCTGTCAGAGGCAACAAAATGACTAAAAAGGGCATTGTTGGTATCTAAGCACTAGAAAGTGACTAATCTTTAAAAATTCATATCTCTGGTTCCCTACAGTGGATTTTGTTAATTTTGGTGTCATTTAAAAGATAAACAGATTTTCTATTTTTATAAATTGGTGTTGGATTTTTATTTTGTGTTGTGTCTTAATTATTTACTGAATTGGTATTTTTAAATGCTTTACATACCTGTCTTTGAAGTTAAGCCTGACTGCTCGCAGCCACGTTACCAAGGGTTGAGCATAGAAATAATTTTCTAAAACCTATTCTGAGCCCTATACTGAGTTAGTGGCCTTATTGCCAATGGCAGACCTACATTTGCCCCTACCAATAATCCACTTTCCAACATTTGGTGCTCAGCGGTGTGGATGGGGACTTGTGTTTAAAGAGTACACCTTTCAGTAAAGCGAATTAAGATTTTAAAAATCCTCTAAATTGCCTTAGAACAAAACGTTTGAGTTTGATTTTTGGAATTTGGACTAAAACTGTTTTTAATCCAATGTTTTGATTTTTCCAAATTGTTCTAAGTCTGTGTGCCTAGTTGTTGTGACCCAAAACTAGGGAACCATGGAGCTGGACCTGGCTAAACTGTCCCAGTTCGCGGTGGGTGATCTTAGGGTACAGTGTAGGCTTAGAGGGCTGCCTGCTTCCAACAAAATTAAGAAGGCAGGGTTGCTTAAGTCCCTAGAGGCCTGGGCTGGGGCCACTGAGGAGATTCCAGGAGGGATGGAGGGTGCTCCCCCCAACCTCACCCCAGAGGGGGGTGAGGATGATGCCTCTTCCATTTTTTCTAGTATTAGCCATATGATTCCAGATGGTGGGAGGGGGGAAGGGTCCCTTATTCAGGAACCACCACTGTCCCTTGCAGAGAGACAGCTTAAGGCTCAATTAGCTTTGATAGCTTTGGAGCAGAGGAAACTGGAATTGGCTGAGAAGAGATGGGAGAGGGAAGAGGCGTTGAAAATAAATGGTGGCAGTGAAAATGATGAGGATTTTGAAATGTCCAGGGGTGGTGGTCTTGATCACAAACTTCCCAAGGGTATAGTACCCAAGTACACTGAGCAGGTGAAGGCATGCTTAGTCAAAAGATTTGGTGTGACTCCAGAGCAGTACAGGGTGAAGTTTAGAGGCACCCAGAAATTGAGTTCAAAGTCTTGGGGAGACTTTGTGGACGTTTCAGTGAAGGCACTGCAAGGCTGGATTGTTGGTAACACTGTTGACACATATGAGGGATTGTATAATTTGTTTTTGAAAGAACTTATTTTGACTCATTGTGCAGAAGAGAAGTTACGCCAGTATCTAGTGGACTCTAAGCTGACAGACCCCAGAGAGCTGGGAGAAGCAGCTGATGAGTGGGTGAGAACCCAAGTTTCCATTTAGCACCAGGGGGGTGACAAGAAGATAGGAGGACAGGTCCCTCCCCAGGTGAAAGCCCAGGGAAAAGAAGGTCAAAACCAGAAGGAGTCCTCCAAAGACCCACAAAAACCTGCACAAGGGGGGGGGGGGCGAGCCAACCCAAATTCAAAGGGAGGGGGTATCAGGGAAAGAATGGTAGGTTCTTTGATCCCTCAAAAGTGGGTAAGTGCTTTGACTGTAACCAGCCAGGGCACAAACAGGGAGATGCTGTCTGCACCAAGAAGCTCCCCCCTAAGGGGAAATCCACAGGGACTGCCAGTGTCAGTGTAGGGGTAGAGAGTGGTGCCCCAGAGAGGGGTAGTCAGGTGGTGTAAGCAACCTTAGTGTCCCTGGGTGGGGTAAATATTGCAACCCTTGCTGCCTTACCTCCAAACATGGACAAGTACAGGCAGAGGCCTAAAGTGAATGGGACTGGGGTAGAGGCTATCAGAGACACAGGGGCTAGTGTAACTATGGTTCTAGATGAACTGGTACCTCCAGGGAGGTTGCTACCTGGTGAGTTTCACCAGATGACTTATGCAGACAGCACTACTAAACTCCATCCTATGGCTGTGGTGGATTTGGAATGGGGAGGTGTGACAGGCCCTATGAAGGTAGCTGTGTCAAAGGTGCTCCCAGTCCAGTGTTTACTGGTCAATGATCTTGAACCCTCTCAGTGGTCAGAGGTGGAGAGAGGACTCCATATGAAAATATTTGAGCTCCCTGAGTGGGTATGTGCTGTGACTAGGTCACAGGCTTGACAGAAGAGAGGTGCTGGACACCTGGACCCTGGAACAAAGGGCCAAGCATCCAAGGACAAGGGTACTGGGCCTGGTGAGCCAGCCCAGGGAACTCCAGAGGTGCAGGAAGAATCTAACCCTGATGGGGAGGATCTGGCCTCTGAGGGAGGGACTCCATCCCTGCCAGAGCTGTCAGATTTGGCAGAGCTGACAGGAGCAGGTGGACCCTCCAGAGAGGAGTTCAGTAGGGACAGAGAGACTGTCCCACCCTTGAGAGCTTGAGGCGGATTGCCTCTAAGCAAGAGGAGGGGGATGCCAGTGGGTTTCACAAACTCTACTGGGAAGATGGACTGCTTTATACTGAGGCCAGACACCTCAAAGAGGGGGCCACCCGGAGGTTGGTAGTGCCCCAGAAGTACAGAGAGTTCATCCTGACTTTGGGTCATGATATCCCCTTGGCAGGACATTTGGGACAGACAAAGACATGGAACCGGCTGGAGAACCATTTCTACTGGCCCCATATTTCTGAAAAGGTAAAGGAGTTTTGCAGCTCCTGTGTCACCTGTCAGGCCAGTGGTAAGGCTCCCCTAATACCACTGCCAGTGGTTGGTGTTCCTTTTGAAAGGGTGGGGATGGACATTGTTGGTCCCCTGGACCCACCTACTGCATCAGGGAATAGGTATATCTTAGTGGTAGTGGACCATGCCACTAGGTACCCTGAAGCAATCCCTCTTAGAACCATTGATGCTCCTGCAGTGGCTAGAGCACTGCTTGGTGTGTTCACCAGAGTCGGTTTTCCGAAAGAGGTGGTATTAGATAGGGGCACGAACTTCCTGTCCAGCTATCTGACTGCTATGTGGGATGAGTGTGGTGTCAACTACAAGTTCACCACCCCCTATCACACACAAGCAAATGGTCTTGTTGAGAGATTCAACAAAACCCTGAAGGGCATGATACATGGATTGTCAGAGAAACTCAGGAGGAGATGGGATGTTCTCCTCCCATGCTTACTGTTTGCCTATAGGGAGGTGCCACAGAAAGGGGTTGGTTTCAGTCCCTTTGAGTTGTTGTTTGGACACCCAATGAGGGGGCCATTGAGCCTGCTGAGAGAGTCTTTAGAGAAGCCTCTTAAAGAAGCAAAGGACAATGTGCTTGACTATGTGCTAGGCCTGAGATCTAGAATGGCAGAGTACATGTACAAGGCAAATAGGAAACTGGAGGCCAGCCAGGAGCTCATGAAGCACTGGTATGATCAGAAGGCTACTATGCCTGAGTATACTCCAGGACAACTGGTGTGGGTGTTGGAGCCTGTGGCTCCCAGGGCCCTCCATGACAAGTGGAGTGGGCCCTATCCAATCTTAGAAAAGAAGGGTGAGGGTACCTATTTGGCACCCCCAGAAACCCTCATAGGGTCCTGCATGTCAATAGATTGAAACCCCACCATGACAGGGCAGACATGACCATGTTACTGGTCACTGATGAGGGAGTGGAGGAGGAATCTGAGCCAGTGCCTGACCTCCTCTCCACTAACGTGCAAGATGGGTCAGTGGAGGGAGTGGTACTCTCTCTCAAGTTGACAGACCAGCAGCATAGAGACTGTAAGCAAGTGCTGGAGCAGTTTGCTGGCCTGTTCTCTTTGACCCCAGGCATCACTGAGTAGTTTGTGCACCACATTGACACTGGTGACAGCCAACCTGTCAAAAATAAACTGTACAGGTTGTCTGACCATGTCAGAGCCAGCATTAAAGCTGAGGTTGCTAAGATGCTCAAATTGGGGGTAATTGAACCGTCTGAGAGTCCATGGGCCAGTCCATTGGTCCTGGTACCGAAACCTAATTCTCAGGGGGGACCCAAGGAGTTAAGGTTCTGTGTGGACTACAGAGGATTGAATGCAGTCACAAAGACTGACGCTCACCCTATACCTAGAGCTGATGAGCTCATTGGCAGGTTAGGGGCTGCTATGTACCTGAGTACTTTTCGATTTGACTTCAGGTTACTGGCAGATTGACCTCACTGATAGAGCAAAGGAGAGGTCAGCATTCTTCACACCAGAGGGGCATTATGAGTTCAAGGTAATGCCCTTTGGCTTAAAGAACGCACCTGCCACCTTCCAAAGGTTGGTGAACAGGGTCTTGTCTAGGTTGGAACAGTTCAGTGCAGCTTACCTGGATGATATAGCTGTATACAGTTTACCTGGGGGGATCACTTAAGCCACCTAAGGGAAGTGCTTCAGGCCATGCAGCAGGCAGGCCTGACTATCAAGGCAAGTAAGTGCCAAATAGGGCAGAGTTCTGTGGTGTACCTGTGCCACCTGGTAGGTGGAGGCCATGTACAGCCTTTCCAAGCTAAAATCCAAACTATTTTGGATTGGACAGCTCCTGTTACCCATACTCAGGTCAGGGCATTCCTTGGACTGACAGGGTATTATAGAAGGTTTTTTCAAAATTATGGGACCATTGTGGGGCCCCTAACAGAACTCACTTTCTAAGAAGAGGCCCAAAAAGGTGTATTGGACCACAGAGTGTCAGAAGGCTTTTGACACTCTAAAAAGTTGCTATGTGTTCAGCACCAGTGTTGCTGGCCCCTGACTACACAAAATAATTTGTAGTTCAGACAAATGCTTCAGAACAAGGGAGTGGGGCAGCGTTGTCACAGCTAAATGAAGAGGGCCTTGATCAGCCAGTTGCCTTTATTAGCAGGAGGCTTCTTCCCAGAGAGCAGAGGTGGAGTGCCATTGAGAGAGAGGCTTTTGCGGTGGTTTGGTCCCTGAAAAAGTTGAGACCATATTTGTTTGGGACTCACTTTTGTGTTCAAACTGACCACAGGCATCTCAGATGGTTCATGCAGATGAGAAGGGAGAATCCCAAGCTGTTAAGGTGGTCCATTTCCCTACAGGGAATGGACTTTACAGTGGAACACAGACCTGGGGTTCCCCATGCAAATGCGGATAGACTTTCCAGGTTTTCCCACTTAGCTGATGAGGACTACCAGGGTGTAGGTTAGTAACCCACCACCTTTCGTTTGGGGGAGGGCTGTGTTGCAAAGTCATCCTGTGCCCTGGGCACCCCCCAACTTTTTGCTAACTGGTTCTGGTGGTAACTGACTCTGACTGACTCTGGGCTCTGCCTAACCAGGCCCAGGGCCAGTGCTATGCTGAAAACAACTAGAATACAGTGAAAACACTTACAAACACTAGGGTACACTAAGGGTTGGGATACCCCTGTGATTGGCATGACCAGCAGCTTTTCTGCAATTGCATGTGTGCACTGCTGAAGCCTGAGGTCAGTTTAAAAAGTGGCTCTGGGCTACAGGACTGCTTTTAAAATTTAAATTGTGCCCAAACTCGACTTTTGTGTTTGGGGCACTTAAAAATGGTTAACCTTCAATGTTTGGGCGTATTAGGTACATCCAGGGTCTCCCCTAGGTGTCCCAGGGGTGGGGTGTCAGGTATCTATAAGGTGGACCCTTATAAAATGAGTTTTATATACCCTGGGTAAAGTGAAATTGCACATTTCACTCCCCACATTGTGATAAAGTGCTGCCCAAAATTGACTTTGGTGGTGGGAGCACTGTGGAGGGAGGATCTGCAATATTTTTACATATTCAGAACCCCTAAAGTCTCCCCTAGGTGTTCCTGGGGTGGGGGTCTTGTAGATATATGTAGCGTACTTATAAAATATGTTTTTATAAGCCCTGGTGCTGGAAAAATGGCCCAAGTCACTTTTCCCATTGCAAATCCCATGCCATAGGCTAACATTTGAAAAGGTTATTAGTTAATAACTGGAGAAAGAAAAGCCATAAAACTAGGATTAAAGGACTCAGTAGAATGGTAATGATAAATCCAACAATATGGTATTGTTGAATTTATTGTAAAATGTACAGACAAGAAGTTATATGACTTTTTTTTTGTCTGTAAGCCAAAATGCAACCCTGTACTGCTCTGCCCTAATTGGTCAGAGATAAGTGGGTGAGCCTGGCTGCTTTGAAGAGGTGATAAATGACCCCTGGGGTTAGGAAGCCTCTCAGAGAGGAGAGATTGCTGGTCATAGGAATGCCAGAGCAGGGTTAACAGAGCTCACCTGGACCATCACCACAAAGAATCCCCAGCCTGGAGTACTACCAGTGGATTTGTAAGGGTTTTGTCCAAGTGGATTGTGGGGATTGAAGTCTCACACTTTCAAGGACCCTCTTGGAGATTCCAGAACCTTGGATTGTGTGTTGGATACTTTGGAACCTGCAAGAAGAACTTCAGGAAGGAGTTCTAACAGGACCCAGCCTGCTGGAGGGGGCTGCACAAGACTGGTGAGAGATCCTCCAGAACAATTGCTAAGGGTGAATGTGTTCCTGTCAGAGACAACGAAATGACTAAAAAGGGCACTGTTGATTTCTAAGCACTAGAAAGTGACTAATCTTTAAAAATTCATATCTCTGGTTCCCTACAGTGGATTTTTTTCGTTTTGGTGTCATTTAAACAATAAAAATATTTCCTATTTTTATAAATAGGTGTTGGATTTTTATTTTGTGTTGTGTCTTAACTATGTACTGAATTGGTGTTTTTAAATGCTTTACATACCTGTCTTTGAAGTTAAGCCTGCCTGCCTGCTCGCAGCCACGTTACCAAGGGTGGTGATCCAGCGCGATATTAGCAAACAGCATTCATACACCAGATACTCACTTGGGCCCATACATTCATACTACGCTAATACTTACGCTGGGTTTTATCAGTTGTTACTCTTTATCAAAATCCCTGCTACCAATTACCTTCCGAATGAAGAGTAATGACTTACCAATGAATCCTTTGCTAATTGGGAAATTTAAAATGAGTGACATTCATCATAGTACATAATCCTGAAATAACCACTGAGTCAGGAAGTTTTAAAATGTTTATCTAAAGATTTAGCAGAGTAAAATACAGAACCACACGGTACTTAATCGCAATACCCAAGATGAAGCATAGAATAACTATTGCTAATCAATGACGGTCCCTCAGAAAAGGAGAGGATAGAGACAGCAGCGCAACTAAAGGTTGCATTATATTTACCTAAGCGCGAGAACCAAACCCCTTGGCCAAGGAGTTGGAAAGAATAGGACCCAGGAAGGATGAAGAGCAAAGACCTCCTCCAGGATCAGGACAGGACCGGTGACCTCTCTACAACGACGCCTGCGTCATTCCCCTCTCTGATACTCGACTTCTCCTCAATTCGCCCGTGTCTTCCTTCTAATGGACTCCGCCGCCCCCTCCTCAGGACCTCTCTGGACAGCGATTCAGTCTGCAATCGATCAGCTCGGCAGTCTGGAGCTAAGAGCTAACTAATTAGCTAATTCTATATCTATTATACCCTTCTATGCCCATGTACCTCCCCTTAATGTTGCTAAAATATGGGACCACTACTTCTGATTGGACAGGGACAGGGGTGGATTCTCACACCATATTGATTTGTCTTGTATTTCTGAAGCCTATTGTTTTTAAACTACCGCCCTTCAATTTAATACATTTGCTTTATTTCCCACCCGTCTCATGACAAAATTTACAATTTATTCATATAAAATGTTTCTTTTCGACGAGAACATCTTGGTATGTAGTGGTGTCGGCCAGCAGGTCATGGCCTTGGGTGATGTCCAAGTTGACTTCATCTTTTTCTTTCTGGTCTGCCACTGCAGGGCGCATGTGCGAAATCTTTGTCACACGAGCTTTCAGTTCACCAAAACCCAGGCCCAAGTTTACGAACTAATAAAAGTCAAAGAAGAAAACATTAAAATCACAAATAAAATGTTTCACTGTATGCCCACTCTTTCTATTCTATTCCCATTTAATTATAAATTCTATCCCGCATTAGTAGCGTTAGAGAAACGACAGTTTAATAATGACATGAGAGCAAGCTGAAGCATGTGAAAACATCAAGCAGCCATTTTAATGCACACTGCGCAGAAGCAGAAATTTCCCACCAAGCAAGAAGAGACGTCACAACACGTGATGTGGTTGGGACATGCGCAGTAAGTTTCCCGCGCTTTAGCGGCCATTTTGGATTACGGACAAGCGTTATTCATTAATAAAACACATAGGCAAGCATCCTTACTATTCGTGTAGTGTATGCAAGGATTAGTAGAGACAATACAAATTTAATAAATTAATACTGTGAGGAGATTGCATTCGAGCAAGTCTCATTTGTGAGTCCTTGCTCCATCAATCCCCTCTCTGATGGCGTTTCTGAGCCATCCAAATACTACCCACAATCAGATGCCAACTTCTAGCAAATAGTTTCATTCTTATTTTTACATTTTCTATTTTTACAATCCCCTTTCAATTTTTTGTATAATTCACTTCTCCATTCTTCAAGTTCTATTTCATCTAATTTTCTCTTCTTTCCTTTTCCTGTCACATTATATGTTCCATTCTTTCTACAACATTTGCACCATATTATTATTGTCAGTGCTATTATTGCTATCCCTGCTAAGGGTACTAATATTTGACCTATAAGTCCTTTTCCTACATTAGCAAACCAGGTACCAATTGACGCAATACTACTTGTCAATCTTTCCCATACACTATCAACTTCCAGTGGTTTTAGTTCCTTCTCAAGTTTAGTTATATTCTGTATATACGTTCCAATTTCCGCACTCTTATCAGGAATATAAGTGCAACAGTGTTTTGTCTTCAATAATTTACAGACTCCGCCCTCTTTTGCCAATATAATATCAAGAGCAAGTCGATTTTGCATCACCATAGATCTAATCGCAACCATCTCCGCATTAATCATTAGAAATCCTCCAGCAGTATCCGTTGATAAACGATCAACCACTGTAGACAATTTACATATTTTCCTTGAGTTCAGAATTATTCCCACTGAAGGTATCAATGCACCAAATATATCACCAACAATTTCAGAAAAACTAGCTCTTTTACTACGTATTAATTCACTATTGTTTTCATTGCTCCCAGTGTTTCTTTTTACGTGGTATATCTTTGGAAATACTATTCCAAAATAACAACTTCCATACCACCGTGCAGGAAGCCTAAAGTAAGCCTTATTCCCACACACATAATAGATTCCAGGAAAAACTGAATCTGTTCCTCCTTTGATTCCCCAACCTCCAAGTATTAAGAAATTATGTTCACATTCACTGGTACCGATGAAAACATTGTTATAATCAGTTTTTAACCTATGTAGACAAATTTTCCCTGTCTTTATAAAATCCAAAGCCATAGCAGCTTGAGCCTTGCCAGGTGTGTAACTCCCTTCTTTCTCAGCCCAAGGTGGCAAATGAGCCTTATGCTCAGAAGCTTTCTTTTGGAAATCTTGTCTTCTATCTTCTACTAAATTCAAAAATATCTTTTCTTCTTCATGTAGAGAATATGTTAGATTGTGTCTATGTGCATGTGTTATGTCTATTGATTTCATTGTTAAGAAAAATTCTCCCATAAACTGTGCGTCTTGACTACTAAGCACTGGGTTCATACTCTTTCGAATCGGAACCTCAGAAAATATCACATCTATGTTTGAATAATAATACTGAAGTCTCCCTGTTCTATAAAATAAACTAGACAAAACACTACATGATATGCCATATGTCAGTGGTAAGTGATGATATGTTAATCCTTCTGCTACTGATTCAGGTAACTTCATACAGACATAACAATTACTAACTTCCATGGTATCTACATAATGAAATAATAACTTTGTGAAAACATTTAAACTAGTGTCGTTATCAGTTATTTCATGATGAAATTCTGGTTCATTTTCTGCCATTAGTTCTACTCTATTGCCCTTCATGTTTGCTGTCCTCTCCTTAGTTTCATTATTAATTCTTTTATCCATTATCATAAGGTAAGGAACTGCTACAATCAGGACTAACCATACTATAAGCACCATTACTAGACTACATATGCATATTGCACAGCATCTTCTACAACATCTCTGTTTTGGTCTCCCAGCAACTCTATCGTCAGCCATTTTCGACAAGGAAGATCGCTCTTCTTATCTATTTCCTTTTTTCTTTATATGACTCTTTTGCTTAGTCAAGGTGGTCTTGTTTCTTTCTCGTACGTTAGTTCTGCACTTGTTCCTTCGTCACCACTTTCACTTGACTCTGAACTTTCGTAATCTTCAAGAATGATGTAAGTCCAATCAGGACCCTTGAATTTGTTATTCACAAGTTTCAGTATTTTACTTCTTCTTTTCTCAGTTTTATTCTGTTGTTCAGTTTGGCTTGTTACTTCATTTACTTGATCTGGATTGTCACTTCTGGTTTTTATGTGGTATTTTACTCTTTTAATGACACTCGGCCAATGATCTCCTTTTCTTGTTTTCTTTGTTTGCACTGTTTCTTTATCTTCGTCTTCAGAAATCTCTTTATTTTCACTTTCTGACCCTTTTTCGTTTTCTGCAATTACTGTTTTTCTTTCTTGCTCTTTCTCAGGTCTGATTTGTTTTTCTTCAGCAGCTCCACTGTGAGTTTCCAATAATTGACCCTGTGCTTGATTTATTTCTTCATGTTCATTTTTCTCGAGATCTTTTTCTTCTGTGTGATTTTCCTGATCTAACTGGTTCTGATCAGGGGTTATTGCACTTTGTACTTCTGCAGCCTGACCGGATTCTTCTAAACCTGTCTGTTCCTGCTCAAAACTTGTTGGTTCTTCGTTATTTTGAGCCCAGTTTCCTTTCCCTATCTGGTCCTGCTCAGGTTCTTTTATTGTATGTTCTTCGTTTTCCTGAGCTGCTTCTTCTTCACCTATCTGATCTTCTTCGATTTCCTCAAATCTTGTTTGACTTCTTCTTCTGTGGTAAACTTCAGGGATTTCTACCACCGGTATCCAGTCCTGACTTGTGCTCGGTTGTTCTTCTTCAGCTTCTCTTGAATCTCGAGCCTGAGATTCCTCAGCTGGGCAACCTTCAGCTTCCTCAGTGATTGATGCTGACTGAGGATTTTCTTCTTCAGGGTCTGGTACTCTTTTGGTGTGGCTTACGTGAATCCAATTAGGAAATCCTGCACACTTCACTGCTGTATTTGTGGTCAGTATTACTTGACAAGGACTGCCCCATCTAGGTGATAGACACGTTTCTCTGGTGTGATTCTTCACTACCACCCAGTCACCAGGATTCAGATCATGTTCTTGTTCAGGCTGCCTGGAAACTGCGTCTTCTCCAACCTGGTGAGAGACAGAACACACTAGGTCAGCCAGTCCTTTACAATAGTCCAGAACCATATCATCAGATATATTCAGCAGTTTGTTTGTGGGAACATGTGTTTGTCTCATTGCTCTTCCCATCATTATCTCGTGTGGGCTCAATACTGTATTTCTGTCAGGTATGCTTCTGAGTCCCATTAAAACAAGTGGCAATGCATCTGGCCATTCTAATGATGTTGATGCACACATTTTTCCCAATCTTGACTTTATAGTGCCATTCAATTGTTCAACCACTCCAGAAGCTTCTGGACGATATGCACAGTGTAGTATCTGTTTAATTTGGAATGCTTCACAGATTATTTGGATCACTTCACTGTTAAAATGTTTTCCTCTATCTGATGCCAAAGTTACTGGGAAACCAAACCTAGGAATGAGCTCTCGTAGCAACAGTTTTGCGAATGTAATGCTGTCATTTCTCCTGGTAGGGTAAGCCTCCACCCACTTTGAAAACAGACACACTATAACTAGTACATATTTCAGCCCTCTGCATGGTGGTAACTGTATGAAATCGAACTGGAGTCTTATAAAAGGACCCTCTGCCTTTCCAATTTTTCCAAACCCAATTATTGTCTTCCGCCCTGGATTATGCATCTGGCAAGTTAAACATCTCTGGCAAAGACTCTCTGCAACAGCCCTCAACTTCGGATTGTACCAGTTTTGTCTAAAAAGCCTAATCATTGCATCTCTCCCTATGTGTGTGTCTCCATGATACATTCTGGCCATTTGTGAGAGTAAACAGTCTGGCATGACTGGTCTGCCATCAGCACTGATCCACACTTCATCATCTCCTCTTTGGGAACAACCCACTTTGATCCACAAATTCTTTTCATTTTCATCAACATCATCTTGTAATCTCTTTACATCATTCCAAGTTTCAGGTGGCATATACAGCATAAATTGGCAGCTGATTCCCATTCTTTCCACCCTCTTATTGACTGACAATCTATTTTTGGCACAATGTTGAGCCACCAGATCTGCATATCTGTTGCCGACTACCACCCAGTCACCTCCTGACTGGTGTGCGGCACACTTAACCACAGCCAATTCTTTTGGTGATTGTATTGCTTCTAGCAATTCCCTTACAAACTGTCCATTTTTAATGGGGGATCCTGAAGAAGTCAGGAAATCCCTCTGCATCCATAGTTGGCCAAAATCATGCACAACCCCGTAACCATATTGGCTATCTGTAAATATAGTTACTTTTTGATTCCTCCCAATTTTGCAGGCTTTTATCAATGCAATCAATTCAGCTACTTGTGCAGATTTGACTCCTGGTAAATAAGATGCTTCGACTATTCCAGTTAATTCACATACTGCATAGGCAGCAGTTAATTTACCATCTTCGTGGCTTTGACATGAACCATCAACAAATAGCTCCCTGTCTGGCTTTCTGAGGGGCTGTTCTTCAATATCAGGGCGAGGTTTCGTACATAACTCTGTAATCTGTAAACAATCATGTTCATTTTCTTCATCATCTTTAATTTTCTCATGATATGGGTCTGGTAGTAAGGTTGCTGGATTTATTATAGTACACCTTACCATGGTCACGATTTCAGCACCCATTATTATTCTTTCATATTTAGTCAGCCGACTAGGAGTAAGATGTTGCGTTCTGGTTCTTGTCAATAGAATCACAACAGCATGTGGAACAAACACCTTTACAGGATGTCCCATCACAATTGACTCACTTTGTTCAATGCTCAAACAAGTAGCTGCCACTGCTTTTAAGCATCCTGGCAACGCGGCTGCCACTGGGTCCAATGTAGCAGAAAAATATGCTATAGGACGTCTGTCTAAACCGTGTCTCTGGGTTAGGACAGAAAGTGCACAATTTTCTCTTTCATGACAGAATAATGCGAATTCTCTTTTATAATCATGCAAGCCTAAGGCAGGTGCTGAACATAATGCATTCCTTAATTTTACAAAAGCTCCTACACTTTCATCATCCCACTCAACAGGATCCTTTGCTTTCTTTTTCGTCATGTTAATTAAGGATTTAGCTAGTAAAGAAAATCCTGGTATCCATTGCCGACAGTAACCTACTACTCCTAGGAACATTCTTATTTGTCTTTGGGTTACAGGCATTTGCATTTTCTTTATTAATTTTACTCTTTCAGAGGTTACTCTTCTTTTTCCCCTCTCAATTTGATGTCCCAGATATTTAACAGCTGTTGTACAAAACTGCAATTTTTCAGGTGAGACTTTATGCCCTTCTCCGGCCAAAAGATTTAATAGTGCTATGGAATCAACAACACAGTCCTCTCTGGTGTTCGATGCCACCAATAAGTCGTCGATATATTGCACTAGGACTGAGCTTCCTGGCATCACTAGTTTCTCAAGGCACTTTTTCAATATCTGATTGAAAATGGAAGGACTTTCCGTGTACCCCTGAGGAACACGATTCCATACATAGACTTTGTTCTCAAATTTAAATGAGAAAAGATACTGGCTATCTGGATGCAATGGTATTGAAAAGAACGCTTGACATAAATCAATTACTGTGAACCATCCTGCACTCCAAGGAATTTGGTATAGAATTACTGCAGGATTTGGCACTATAGGACAACATGGTTCCACTAATTTATTTATTTTTCAAAGGTCCTGAACAATCCTATATTTTCCACTAGGTTTCTTTAGTCCCATGATTGGTGAGTTACATGGGCTACTCATTACTTCTTTTAGTATGTTTTGCTCAACCATTCGATTAATTTCTTCAATGACTCCTGCTTTTACTTCTGCACTCATTTTGTACTGTCTGGTATTTGGGAAAATTGCACCTTCTTTTACAGTAATTTTAACTGGGTCTATATTAGCCATAAGTCCTACTTCTTTTCCTGTGAAATCCCATAATATGGGGTTTACTGTACCTTTTAATTCTTCTGGCAACTCGTCTTTTGTTAATACCGAAAACATCTCATCTACTTCTGTACCCTGTTTTGCAATCATAATTTTATATACATGGTCTTCATCTGGTGTCTGAACTGCCACACCATCCGGTGTGCAAAAAATTGTGCAGTTAATTTTGCACAACAGATCCCTGCCTAATAAGTTTACTGGGCTAGAATCGTATACTACAAATTGATGCATTTCTCTGAAGTTTCCGATTTTAACTTCCATTGGTTCGGTAAGTGGTGTTCTAATCCTTTGATTAGCTACCCCCACTACTTGGATATCTTCACCAGAGAGAGGAAGGTCTGGAATGTCTGCTGTTCTTACAGTATACCGGGTAGCACCAGTTTCCAACAGAAAAGTAATATCATTACCTTTCACATTTCCTTCAACATATGGACCTGACTGAGCTACCGATAAGGATGCGCCAAGTAAGCACTCCTTCTCCCCCTCTCTTAGGCACCGTCATGAACTGTATTGACAGAAATCGTCCTGTAAAAGAAACTGTGAGGTTATATAATCATTCTTACCACTTCCTCCTTGATATCCGATGTCTGTACCGTGCTTTGCTCTGCTTACATTACCCTGAATAGGTGCAGGTGGCAACTGACTCTGAGGATTTACACCCTGCTGTGAGTCATTCTGCGTCTGTGGATTTAAATTTTGATTTGGGCCATTATTATTCCGAATCTTTTTACATTCATCCTTCCAATGCCCCAATTTTCCGCATCCATGACAAGGAAATTTCTTTTTAGCTTCTTCTCTACTCATTCGTCCTCTCATTTTTCCACCATTACCAGTATCACCACTCGTTCCAGAATCCTTTCCCTGATTTTCACTCGGATTTTCCAAATTAATTCCCTGTTTCTCGGCCATTTTCACCTGTGCCCACATTACCTTCTCCTGTAATTTCTTATGCCTATCCTCAATATCATCTCCACAATATTTTGCATATTTCAAAATCTCGTCGATAGGTTTCCCTTGCCAACACAGCATGTGTTGTTTAATCATCTGACAAATCTCCGGCTTCAAACCGTAAACAAATCGATACACAAACTGACTCATGTTTTTGTCTCCAATGTCCTCAAATCCACTATACTGTTTAAATACCTGCAATAAACGCTCATAGTAGGAATGTACCGATTCATTAGCTTCTTGTGTAGTTCGGTCTATTTTCACCCAATCGGTTTCTTTCTGTGGTATTTTCCCTTTCAGGTAAGTTATCACCTGCTGATACTTTTTCATCACATCATTTGACGGGACACCTGTTTTCGGATCTCTAGGATACTCGTCACTTGGCCAATCAACTGTAATTTTACAATCTGTCCACAAATCGGCAGGTACCACTATGTCAAACAAACCATCTAAGTCCTTCAACAATACCTTTGACACCTTCACAAACCTTTCAACCTGCTTGTACCATTCAATTGGTTTTTCTCTCAACTTTGGAAAATCATTCGTAAATGACAAAATATCCTGTCTGCTCCATGGGACATGTATATATCCTCCTCCCGCAACTTCTCGCATTGGGTACATTTGGTCAGCTTTCCCTGTTTCTTTCATCACATATTCCGATGCTGATCTACTGGATCGTGCTTCTTCCTTTTCTTGGCCCATCTAGTTCTCCATTTATCTAGGTCTCCCCATTTTTGTAGAACTATCATTAATTCCCTTACTTGTAATTTTCTTCCAGAGGCATTCATGTTTTCTAAATCTTTTTCTGAAAATTCTGCTCTATAGGGTTTCTGCAACACCTTTGATCTCCCTATTTCTATTCCCATCTGTAGTGCTAAATTGGATAATTTTTCATGGAATAATCTTACATTTCTTGTGCTACTCCTGCACATAAATAATAATCGTCAGCCGACTAGGAGTAAGATGCATCGTCAGAGCTTATCCATAGCGAGGTGGGGCTTGAGTATCTAATTGATTTGATTGCAATGAGACCTGTTTTATTATGGAGATCAATTTGGTCAAAGGAGGAAACATTATTTACACAGACCATTATTAAGGATTGTTTGCGACTAGACAACTGTCATAAAATTCCATGGTTAAACTATATTTCAATAGTTCTCAAAGAAATATTTAATTCCCCCATCTCTGGAAACCCTCAGGATATGTTAATTCTGAATAAACGGGAAATCAAGGGTGGTTTTTGGCCTATAAGAAGGAGTGCAGGCTGCGAACCGTGGGGAATCAAGCAACATATCAGTTGTACCATTCGTATATTGATACCACTGGTTTCCAAAGTTATTTAACATTTGTTACCAAACCATCTCACCGTTTCGTTTTAACTAGGATGAGATTGGGCCTCGTACATCATCTAGTTGCGTTCCCAGAAATTAAACAGCATTCAGACAGCCCCTGCCCTTGTGATAAACACACTAAACAAAGCACTCTGCACTTTCTGCTACTATGTGAATTATACCTGAATTATAGAATTGTCTATCTTAAACCATTGTTTCATAAGTATAATGTTAACACTACACGAGCTGCTATGTGTTTATTGTTTACATTAGGAGACCCCGAGATCTGTTATTGAATATCTACCTTCATTTTAAAATCATTTCATGCTAGAAAAAGTATGGTTTTTAATTGATTGAAAAAATGATATACAGGTCCTTTATATATATTTATGTATGGAATTTTTCGTGTTTAGTATTTCAATGAAATTGTAAAGGATATATGTTATGCTTGTATGACTCGCTTTTATGGTTGCTTTTTTGTGAACCGAATAAAGCTTAAGAAACGAAAAACGAAAAACGAAATAATAATTCTTCTTCATCATAGGTATTTAAGCGATTTAGTCCCATATTTCCTGCTATTATTTCTTCTAATTCGACTTTTAATTTATGAATGTCTATTATTTTTGGAGGTGTGCACTGTTTATCTGATTCTTGTGCCCACCTTTCTAAATCTTCAGGGGTGACTATTGTGGCACTTTTCGCTCCTAATGAAGTTACTAGACTTATATCTTTTGAACACCCAGGTGTAGTTCTCTTGGGAGTAATATTGACAGAATCTCGAATGGGTAAATCCATCAATGATATTGTGGATTCGCTGTCACTAAAGTGATCTTCAACCATTACTACTGCTTCAGGTTTTGTAGCGTTTACAGGAGTAGGTGCAAGTATCGGTGGAGGACAGTTTCCCTGAGTACCATATAATGGAACTACTGGACCAATTGTTACAGGTATGGTCAATGAATCAGGATGTACTTTTATCTGTGTTATTTTCTGTATTAATTCTGCTCTGGTCTTCTCTAGGGCTTCCCTTTCTTTGTCATGAAGTATTCTATTAGGGGAGAATTCATGCATTACCTGTGGTACTAATGGGGTTTTTTAACGGTGGTGCACTTGGGGTGCATCCACTTGTCCCTTCCTGATTTGGTGGGGGGTTCCTTAACATTTCTTCCAGAATCGTCACTTCTCATTAAATGTTTTGTCTTTTCTGTGCATTTACTTCCTAATTTTTCCTCTGCTGTTAACAATGGATATAGTCCTTCTGTAATCATTGCCCTTCTCCATTGTTTCATCTGACTGTCCCTAGACTCATGTTGGTTCCTGGGAAAGAATCCTCAATAACCCCTGTTACTTCTGAATCGGTCACGCTCAAATGCTTCGGTTTCCCATTCCTCTAAAGCTTCATATTGAGTTAATCTAGGTCTGGGTTCTAAGTCATTCATCCTTAATCTCAAGTTTTGCAGAATTCGTCCATTGAACGTGCCATTCTCGGGAAATGCTAGTATTCCATCATTCTTGGTATATTCTATCCAATTCTCTATCCATACACAAGTATGATAACCTCTCTCCATCATCATAAATGAAGCGGGCGTTTTAGCTGGTGGAATGATAATTCCTTCCCTAGTTTTGATTGGTTTATCCTTTTTAAAATAGTTATTAATCTTTTGCAGAAAGGACATTTTTCTCTTCTCTCCGTACATTCTATCTAATCTTCGGTGTATAAAATTATTTTCTGCAAAACCTAGGAATCTCCTATCCGGACGAGTTCCTGTTAAAGTCGGATCACGTTTTAACATGCAATCTCTACCCACTAAGATTTTAGCTTCTAGAATATCAACCAATCAAGTGTCTGCTATCTTTTATTCCCGAGCCAATCCTAGCGCGGCCTTTCTGTGACGTTAGTCTGTCAACCCCTCCTTTACAATCTGCGCTTCTCTGTCCCTCGCTGGTTCAACCAATCCCAGCGCGGCACCTGTGACGTCAGTACTACTCCTGACTACTGACCCCTCCTTTACAAGAGTCGTTCCACACCCGCTGATTCAACCTATCCCAACGCGGCGTTTGTGACGTCAGCTCCCTCTCCGGCAGCTGACCCTCCCTTTACAAAATCTTACGCAAACTTATTTTCTCTATAAATCGTAATTAAATTTCAGTAACAACATAAAACATTCGCTATCGTGCCAGTTTCTCTAATTTAGAAAAGACAGTTTTCTCTCACACTTAGTAAAACCTTTCCATTTACTAAACATACACTACGAGTAAAACCCTTCCGTTTACTCTTCACACAAGCTCCAGAAGTACCTGTTACTTTTTCAATGTTACCCTATCTAGGTGATATAACATAAAATTTTCACCAGCGTACTCTTTTGCTATTACACACACGCATAGATTCCCTAATCAGTACTGATAGTCCTGCTTAACTTTTCAGTACTATTTCTGCCTGACAGATAACCTCACTGCAGTATGGTTTCCACTTACCATCTGCTATTCAATTTTCCCCAAGGATTCTGGACAAGATAAAACAAACTTTGAATACACGGATGTTAGTTCATAAAAAATAAAATTCCCATTACCCAATTAACAAAGAGTAACCATCCTCTGCTTACCAGAAAACTGATCCAGCGCGATATTAGCAAACAGCATTCATACACCAGATACTCACTTGGGCCCATACATTCATACTACGCTAATACTTACTCTGGGTTTTATCAGTTGTTACTCTTTATCAAAATCCCTGCTACCAATTACCTTCCGAATGAAGAGTAATGACTTACCAATGAATCCTTTGCTAATTGGGAAATTTAAAATGAGTGACATTCATCATAGTACATAATCCTGAAATAACCACTGAGTCAGGAAGTTTTAAAATGTTTATCTAAAGATTTAGCAGAGTAAAATACAGAACCACACGGTACTTAATCACAATACTCAAGATGAAGCATAGAATAACTATTGCTAATCAATGACGGTCCCTCAGAAAAGGAGAGGATAGAGACAGCAGCGCAACTAAAGGTTGCATTATATTTACCTAAGCGCGAGAACCTAACCCCTTGGCCAAGGAGTTGGAAAGAATAGGACCCAGGAAGGATGAAGAGCAAAGACCTCCTCCAGGATCAGGACAGGACCGGTGACCTCTCTACAACGACGCCTGCATCGTTCCCCTCTCTGATACGCGACTTCTCCTCGATTCGCCCGTGTCTTCCTTCTAATGGACTCCGCCGCCCCTCCTCAGGACCTCTCTGGACAGCGATTCAGTCTGCAATCGATCAGCTTGGCAGTCTGGAGCTAAGAGCTAACTAATTAGCTAATTCTATATCTATTATACCCTTCTACGCCCATGTACCTCCCCTTAATGTTGCTAAAATATGGGACCACTACTTCTGATTGGACAGGGACAGGGGTGGATTCTCACACCATATTGATTTGTCTTGTATTTCTGAAGCCTATTGTTTTTAAACTACCGCCCCTTCAATTTAATACATTTGCTTTATTTCCCACCCGTCTCATGACAAAATTTACAATTTATTCATATAAAATGTTTCTTTTCGACGAGAACATCTTGGTGTGTAGTGGTGTCGGCCAGCAGGTCATGGCCTTGGGTGATGTCCAAGTTGACTTCATCTTTTTCTTTCTGGTCTGCCACTGCAGGGCGCATGTGCGAAATCTTTGTCACACGAGCTTTCAGTTCACCAAAACCCAGGCCCAAGTTTACGAACTAATAAAAGTCAAAGAAGAAAACATTAAAATCACAAATAAAATGTTTCACTGTATGCCCACTCTTTCTATTCTATTCCCATTTAATTATAAATTCTATCCCGCATTAGTAGCGTTAGAGAAACGACAGTTTAATAATGACATGAGAGCAAGCTGAAGCATGTGAAAACATCAAGCAGCCATTTTAATGCACACTGCGCAGAAGCAGAAATTTCCCACCAAGCAAGAAGAGACGTCACAACACGTGATGTGGTTGGGACATGCGCAGTAAGTTTCCCGCGCTTTAGCGGCCATTTTGGATTACGGACAAGCGTTATTCATTAATAAAACACATAGGCAAGCATCCTTACTATTCGTGTAGTCTATGCAAGGATTAGTAGAGACAATACAAATTTAATAAATTAATACTGTGAGGAGATTGCATTCGAGCAAGTCTCATTTGTGAGTCCTTGCTCCATCAGTGGAGCATAGAAATAATTTTCTAAGACCTATTCTGAGCCCTATACTGAGTTAGTGGCCTTATTGGCAGTGGCAGACCTACATTTGTCCCTACCAATAATCCACTTTCCAACATATACAATATACAAACATAAATATAGAGTATAGAATATGAGAGTGACGATTGAGCCAGCAAATGGGAAGCCTATGGGTGAGCTTAAGCCCACAAAGTATATACAACATGCCTCGAAGAGGGAACCCTGGCACATGAAAGAAACACAAAACACACAAGATGATGGACGGAATGCTGCACATTGGCAAACATTCACCCCCAGTCACAGATCTGGGTTTAATCCATCGTTATTTTGCTTCACCACGCCACCCCAGTTCAGACATAGCCATATGCAAATCAGTCTTGACCCTGTGCCTCATGGGAACAGTCCAGACCGAACTGCCAAGCCATGTCTTCCCTGGACCGGAATCAAACATCCTAGGACCAGTTTCAGGCTATCAGCCTTCATCAGCCAGGATAGCTTGACTCCAGTGGCGTAGTGAGCACGGGACCCACGTCTGGGCATACCCTTCCCACTAAGGCGAAATGCAAAACACACAAGATGATGGACGGAATGCTGCACATTGGCAAACATTCACCCCCAGTCACAGATCTGGGTTTAATCCATCGTTATTTTGCTTCACCACGCCACCCCAGTTCAGACATAGCCATATGCAAATCAGTCTTGACCCTGTGCCTCATGGGAACAGTCCAGACCGAACTGCCAAGCCATTTCTTCCCTGGACCGGAATCAAGCATCCTAGGACCGGTTTCAGGCTATCAGGCTTCATCAGCCAGGATAGCTTGACTCCAGTGGCGTAGTGAGCATGGGACCCACGTCTGGGCATACCCTTCCCACTTAGGGCGAAATGCAAAACACACAAGATGATGGACGGAATGCTGCACATTGGCAAACATTCACCCCCAGTCACAGATCTGGGTTTAATCCATCGTTATTTTGCTTCACCACGCCACCCCATTTCAGACATAGCCATATGCAAATCAGTCTTGACCCTGTGCCTCATGGGAACAGTCCAGACCGAACTGCCAAGCCATGTCTTCCCTGGACCGGAATCAAGCATCCTAGGACCGGTTTCAGGCTATCAGCCTTCATCAGCCAGGATAGCTTGACTCCAGTGGCGTAGTGAGCACGGGACCCACGTCTGGGCATACCCTTCCCACTTAGGGCGAAATGCAAAACACACAAGATGATGGACGGAATGCTGCACATTGGCAAACATTCACCCCCAGTCACAGATCTGGGTTTAATCCATCGTTATTTTGCTTCACCACGCCACCCCAGTTCAGACATAGCCATATGCAAATCAGTCTTGACCCTGTGCCTCATGGGAACAGTCCAGACCGAACTGCCAAGCCATGTCTTCCCTGGACCGGAATCAAGCATCCTAGGACCGGTTTCAGGCTATCAGCCTTCATCAGCCAGGATAGCTTGACTCCAGTGGCGTAGTGGGCACGGGACCCACGTCTGGGCATACCCTTCCCACTTAGGGCGAAATGCAAAACACACAAGATGATGGACGGAATGCTGCACATTGGCAAACATTCACCCCCATTCACAGATCTGGGTTTAATCCATTGTTATTTTGCTTCACCACGCCACCCCAGTTCAGACATAGCCATATGCAAATCAGTCTTGACCCTGTGCCTCATGGGAACAGTCCAGACCGAACTGCCAAGCCATGTCTTCCCTGGACCGGAATCAAGCATCCTAGGACCGGTTTCAGGCTATCAGCCTTCATCAGCCACGATAGCTTGACTCCAGTGGCGTAGTGAGCACGGGACCCACGTCTGGGCAATTGTTCTGCATTCTGTCCATCAACTGTTGTTTTTGCATTTGTCACCCCGAGTGGGACGGGTATGCCAAGAGGGGTGAAACCCCGAAACCGGTCCTAGGATGCTTGTTTCCAGTCCAGGGAGGACCTGGCTTGGCAGTTCGGGCTGGACTGTTCCCATGAGGCACAGGGTCAAGACTGATTTGCATATGGCTGGGTTCAAACTGGAATGGCATGGTGAGCAAAAAAACGATGGATTTAGGCCCAGATCTCTGTACTGGTGTGAATGTATGACATTGTTCTGCATTCTGTCCATCAACTGTTGTTTTTGCATTTGTCACCCTGAGTGGGACGGGTATGCACAGACGTGGGTCCCGTGCTCTCCATGCCACTGGAATCAAGCTATCCTGGCTGAAGAGGGGTGAAACCCTGAAACCGGTCCTAGGATGCTTGTTTCCAGTCCAGGGAGGACCTGGCTTGGCAGTTCGGGCTGGACTGTTCCCATGAGGCACAGGGTCAAGACTGATTTGCATATGGCTGGGTTCAAACTGGAATGGCATGGTGAGCAAAAAAACGATGGATTTAGGCCCAGATCTCTGTACTGGGGTGAATGTATGACATTGTTCTGCATTCTGTCCATCAACTGTTGTTTTTGCATTTGTCACCCCGAGTGGGACGGGTATGCCCAGACGTGGGTCCCGTGCTCTCCATGCCACTGGAATCAAGCTATCCTGGCTGAAGAGGGTGAAACCCCGAAACCGGTCCTAGGATGCTTGTTTCAAGTCCAGGGAGGACCTGGCTTGGCAGTTCGGGCTGGACTGTTCCCATGAGGCACATGGTCAAGACTGATTTGCATATGGCTGGGTTCAAACTGGAATGGCATGGTGAGCAAAAAAACGATGGATTTAGGCCCAGATCTCTGTACTGGGGTGAATGTATGACATTGTTCTGCATTCTGTCCATCAGCTGTTGTTTTTGCATTTATCACCCCGAGTGGGACGGGTATGCCCAGACGTGGGTCCCGTGCTCTCCATGCCACTGGAATCAAGCTATCCTGGCTGAAGAGGGTGAAACCCCGAAACCGGTCCTAGGATGCTTGTTTCCAGTCCAGGGAGGACCTGGCTTGGCAGTTCGGGCTGGACTGTTCCCATGAGGCACAGGGTCAAGACTGATTTGCATATGGCTGGGTTCAAACTGGAATGGCATGGTGAGCAAAAACGATGGATTTAGGCCCAGATCTCTGTACTGGGGTGAATGTATGACATTGTTCTGCATTCTGTCCATCAACTGTTGTTTTTGCATTTGTCACCCCGAGTGGGACGGGTATGCCCAGACGTGGGTCCCGTGCTCTCCATGCCACTGGAATCAAGCTATCCTGGCTGAAGAGGGGTGAAACCCCGAAACCGGTCCTAGGATGCTTGTTTCCAGTCCAGGGAGGACCTGGCTTGGCAGTTCGGGCTGGACTGTTCCCATGAGGCACAGGGTCAAGACTGATTTGCGTATGGCTGGGTTCAAACTGGAATGGCATGGTGAGCAAAAAACGATGGATTTAGGCCCAGATCTCTGTACTGGGGTGAATGTATGACATTGTTCTGCATTCTGTCCATCAACTGTTGTTTTTGCATTTGTCACCCCGAGTGGGAAGGGTATTCCCAGACGTGGGTCCCGTGCTCTCCATGCCACTGGAATCAAGCTATCCTGGCTGAAGAGGGGTGAAACCCCGAAACCGGTCCTAGGATGCTTGTTTCCAGTCCAGGGAGGACCTGGCTTGGCAGTTCGGGCTGGACTGTTCCCATGAGGCACAGGGTCAAGACTGATTTGCATATGGCTGGGTTCAAACTGGAATGGCATGGTGAGCAAAAAAACAATGGATTTAGGCCCAGATCTCTGTACTGGGGTGAATGTATGACATTGTTCTGCATTCTGTCCATCAACTGTTGTTTTTGCACATGAAAGAAACACACCTGGGGCCGTATTATGTATACAGCGCACTTTCCCTGTTTGCCTCATGGATGCAAATAGGGACAGTGTGCCGTATTCCAAAGAATGCGTTGCCCCCAGGGAAGCCGCAAACTCGTGCTATCCTGGGGCAGTGCATTTAAGTGAAACTTGGAGCAGCTGTTTGAAACCCGCTCAGTGTTTCACTGTGCAGCTGGCAGCCACCTGCACTTTAAAGAGGGGAGAGAGATCCTCTTGCAGGCAAATGCAGTAAGTGACTGCACCCACCTGAAGGAGAATGTCTCGAGGGGGTTGGAGGGACCAGGGGACCCCTTTTCTCCCCTCCAGATGGCTGCCTCTAGGAGGGGCACTGAAAGTTCACCACCTTTACGTGTCACACGTTCAGTTCGTCTCCTAAGGGCATGTGTACCTCAGCAAAGTGATTCTCTCATTTGTATGGGCCGGGGCCACGCACTCCATGCAAATGAGGGAATGCACTCTAATGATAGTGATGGCACTACATGTGCACCAGCGCAATCAGTATTTCAGAAGGGGCCGCACAAGCGTCTGTGGCCCTTTCTGTAATATACCAAAGTGCTGTGGGGGAGCATAAAGCGGACACAATTTGCCCGTTGCATCCCTAAAGCACATGAGTAATACAGCCCCTGGTATCTTTAATCAAGTCAAGTTGAACCTAATAAGGTTTTATAAGGGTCCTCACCCACAAATGTCTCGAGGCATGCTTCAACATAGCATACATGTCAATTATTACAAAACAGGAAAGAGGGAGATAGTGAAAAAGTAGGGGAGTTTAATTTCCCCATTGATTAACATTGAAACGGAGACAATTGTAAGGTTGAGACATCTAAAATAAAGCAATTTTTGGCTTTAAAAATCAGGGGACTCCCACCTGAATCAGGTCTGTTGGCGTGTATGTCATAGGACCTCACACCCAGAATGATGGTCCATCTGAGTGGGCTCAACCAAGGTGCTGTGAGCTCTTGATTTTGTTGGGATGAGCAAAATAAAATTGTCTAGAAAGTTTTAAATACAAGAACGTTTTGTTGATGGTCACCCTGATACAATTAAAAACAAAGAACTACAGTAGTGCTCAAATAGGACAGAAAAATGTAATAAAGACCTTTGCATCATTGTTATGGTCTACATTTTACGGCCATTGACATATTGCCCATGAGGGTCAGAAGCAGCTGCGGTCCGTGCAGGTAACAGCGGTGGGGCAGTGGGGCCTGGTAAGGGGGGATTTCGATGGACGATGCCAAGGGAAAATTAAATAAATAATTAATTTTCCCTCAGCATCGTCCCTCGAAATCCCCCCTTACACGGCCCCACCGCCCCACCGATGTTACCTGCACGGACCGCGGGTGGTCAGAAGGCCTTCATAAGGACTAAATATCCCTAAACAATATATATGAAGAATCCATTTGTGATTCAATAGTTGTTAAAAGATGGAACACAAACACATGCACTCATTCATGCCGACGTACAAACACAGGTGATTCACTGCTTACCTGAAATGGCAGGAAGGAGATCACTAAAAACAATAAAAACTTAGAAATTGCTCTGTTGTTGGCACACATAAAGCACACTAATGTGTGGCACACAGTAAGATAACTGCAAACTTGAAAACGTGTTATAAGTGACTCCCAGCACTAAGAACATATAGGGCTAGACTAATACAGCAATATCTGGAAGAATGTATTCATTTCAATTGTTGCTAATTACCCTTTGTTGGGGCAAATAAGGGGCACATAGGGTGCAAGGTATAGACCAGCTTTGTAGTCACACTCTGTTAGGCAAATAAATGACCACAACTTTTTTATTGGGAAGACATGCTTTAGTTGTATTAAATTGGGCCACTGAAATTGTTAGGGATCAGAAAAGCCTTGTTGAATGAATGAATGAAATAATTTTATAAAGCGTGCAATTACCCCAAAGTGTCTTAGCTAAAGGCAAGACAACAGAACCAGTCGGACGCTAAAAAACGCGGTTGACTCTAACACCAGCCTATTCCACAGCTTAGGTAAACAGCCAGGTCTTAAGCTGCTTCCTAAATTGCATCAGGGCGAGTTGACAATGCAGCCTAAGGGGCAGTGAGTTCCACCATTTTCCAGCACAAATGAAAAATGCCCTAACTCCCCATCTTGCTTTGTTTGATCTAGGAATGATGACGGTTCGTGAGGAGCTAGATCTAAGATTCCTGCTTGGCATGTACCAGGAAAGCCGTTCCTGAAAGTACTTAGGGCCTGTTGTATTCCGCTTTAGGTGTCCGTATATAGGTTTTCCTGAAACATGTCCTTATATAGGCACAATTCGCATTGCCCTTATATAGGCATAGAATCCCAGTCCTTATTTAGGCATTAGCCGTGCACTCCAAATACAGGCATGGTCACCGACGTCCGTCCACCCTAACGTCACAACGAGTTCTTAGAAACCAGACCCTTAAGCTCTTGGGAGTTCCCCTAGCACAGGATTATTGATTTCTCCAAGAACTCATCTATTATGCATGAACCGCTATACCTTAAGGGTTCATTCCTGACGTCTTCCTCTGTCCGACTTCACGTCATTGCTAACATTCCAAAGTACCTACCAGGTATAAATATACCTTCCCTTGCCCAAGCAAGTTAGAGACCTCGACTTCAGAGGAGCCCGTATCCCGGCCTGACGCACTGAGAAGACGCTGTCATCCCTGCTCGCAGAGAATCCAGCTTCCAGTGATCTGACTCCCTTCGCGGGGTGTTAGAGTTGGAGTCCGGAAAGAGATTCCCACCTCTCTCGTTCTCAAGGTATGGAGCAGACTAGAACCTAGAGGGACTCTTGGCATACTAGACTTAACATACTCTTAGTACACCATACTAGAGAATACTTCGCCCACTTCTTACCTTGCCCTACACCTAGACTAGGTTAGGTACATTGGGGTAGAACGTGCTTAGAGACGCATCATATGAGTACTCGCATTTTTAGCTCATGTTATTTATGTATGTGAATATATGCTAAAAGATAATGCTAGCGCAGTATTATATATTTCTACTGTTTACGCTGTACATTATATATCTTGCATACTGTCTTGTGATCATAACAGCGCATATCTCTTACACGAGAAACAAGACTGTTCAATAAAACCTTTTTATTGAAACGCCCGTCTATTCTTTCTGTGTAACTCTGAGGAAACTAAGCATGCACGATTAGCTGAGTGAAACTGTTATCTATTGTTTCCACGATTCTGAGACGTGTTCCGATTCTAAAGGGAAACAAAGTAGTCATGTTTATGCGGTTGCCAGAAACTACTCCCTTCTTGTTTTCAAGGAGTTTCTGGTGGCCTCTGAGCTAGCTGGCACAAAGTAATTAAGTTTAATATACTCGATAGGGACATACCGACCTCAGTCCTATGTCAAGCCTATAGGGTATATTATTCCAATGCGCAGAGCCTATTAGGGAAATAGGAACTACACTACATGGCGCCCAACCGTTTGGTAAGACAGTAATTTAACGCTAGATACTGAGTAACTCAGTCGTGCTTTTCTCTCAGAGACCCCTACTCACATACTCCATAAGACATCTGGAGTGGGTAGGGTTAAATATCCGCCAAAGCTAAATAGGACAAAAAAAAACTATATATTAGTTGCTTGGTTTGTTCAACGTTGAAGGATACAGTGTTCCAAAATATTGTGCACCTTATCTTTTGTTTCCTTGAAACTTGTTCTACATTTTTCAAAAAACAAAATGTCCACACGCTGGGACAATGACACCGAGAACGGTGTAGCTGCGGCTCAACCAGTCGTAACAGCTTTTAACTTAACCAGTTTAAATGAAACCGAGGAGGGTGTTATAGACATCCATCCAAACTTAAGAAGAGCCATCACTCTAAAACTTATAAAACACGGCCTACCACCAAGAGGCGGTAGAGCAGTTTTCGTGATAGAGGCACACAAATCCTTTCAGACAGAGGTATTCTATTCATGGATAGTATTCCCAGAATCAAATCTTCTACAAAGAAGATGAACCACCAGAGGAATATATTCCTTTCGAGGATATTGAAATTCCACTAACATACCAGGAGCATCAGCTCTGGTTTAAAGGCGCTCTAAAACATCACAAAAACATTACCAGGCTCGGTCCACTAGGTAGACCAGGAGCAACATGGCCGATTCTAGCCGGCTACACTCCTCATCCTGACATTGAAGAGATGTCAGACGAGGAATTACTTACTCAACTTACAGAGTTAATAAAAATTTACAGACAATTGGTCCAATATGTGATGCGGACTTTCACAATCCAACCACCATTGACCATTCCAAATCAAACCCCTCAACAGGGGAATACACTAAAAATTACACCACAGACTTTATACGCAGTCATGGGTAAAATGCCCACAAAACGTGAGCAAATTCCATTCTGGATACCTCAAAAAATTACTCAAATCGAAGCAGTATTTCCTAATACTAGCCCTTATGAGAAACACAGATTCCTAACAATCTGTTTACCAATGGGGATCACACCACAACTGGAAGACTGCACCACTTGGGGCTCAGTCTTTGCTGCCATCTATACTAAAACATATGGTATTCCATCAATTGCAGTAATACCTGATGTCCTGAAACAAATTCAAAACGAATACGGGGCAGAGCCTGCTCTAAATTTAGGTATGAAATTACTGAAAAATTTCGACCAGGTCTCAACAATAATATTATCTAATATTAAAGGGGAGGCAGCATCAGTGGCGATCCGCCAACGATTAAGGGAATTTGATGTAACAGAACATCAAACAGAACTACCCAGGATAATAGAATAATCATATGCAGAATTAGGCAGAGATAGTTTGGGTGGAAGACCGTTGAAGCCAAAACTAGCTGAGAATCCTGAAAAGGACTCTATTAAACAAACTCCTACATCTTCTAAAAAGAAGTGGGAAACTAATAAACAAAATTCAAACGAGAAACGTTCTCAATCCCGAGGTAGGTCTCCTCAAAAGGAGCACTCTGAAAGGAGGTATAACCTCAGGAATAGGGATAATTTAAGAAAACCTGACAGGTATCAAGATACTGATACACGTTCCTCTCGTACCTTTCAGATATCGTCACAGACATCAGAAAGAAGAGGACGGTCAGAACATAGAGAAGAACGGGTGAAATCCAAAGAAGACAAACACGTTCAGAAAAATAAACCAAAACCTCAATTCTCAAAAAAGAAGGTAGCAGGTCTGAAGATCAGACATGCCGAGGATACTGAGAACACAACTCAAGAACGGAGAATGGGCTCAGACAATGCTGGACAGTGCGGCAGAAGTCACAATAGCTCGCCAGAACCTGAAGGAACTTCTGGAGATAGTGGACTTGAATGAGTACATCACAGTAGAGACTGTAGACACCAGGGTTAGTACTCCACAAAAGTTATATGAAATAACACTCCGAATGGAGGGAGACATACCAAGAAAGGTGAAAACACTCTGTTGGGAGAAACTTTCAAGGGGTTATGATATACTTCTAGCAGAAAAAGACTGGCCACCACAATTTGTCAGGGAGTGCCCACATGGTGAGGACATTATTATGCCTGCCTTCTCCAACCATATTCCAATTCACCTAAAATATACTTATGCCAGGAAATGGGCAGTAGCCCAGGCCCCAGCATTATATAAAAATCATGTAGGATGGGATGAGGATTCACCTCACCATAAAATACATCTAAAAAATGAACCTACTGCACAAAGGCAGTACCCAATAAAGCAAGAAGCTAAAAAGCAGGTCAGGGAGATCTTAGATCAACTTGAATACCAAGGGGTGATTGAAACATGCACCTCCTCAATGAATGATCCTTTGTTTCCTGTATCAAAACCAGACCATACATATCGTCTAGTTTTGGATTACAGACACTTAAACACTTGTTCTAAAACATTTGCAGTGCAAAATGCACATAGTTCAGCATTAATGAATAACATTGTGCGCAAAAAATATAAAACCACATTAGACATCTCAAATGGTTTCTTTTGTCAAAACATAGCACCTGAAAGCAGGTACTTAACAGCTTTCTCAATAATGGGGACCCAGCGTCACTTTTGTCGACTCTCACAAGGGTTCAAGAACAGCCCAGGGTTATTCTCAGCAAGGGTAACAGAGTTACTACAAATTTATGATAATGAGGCATTGTCATATGTCGATGACATCTATCTGACAGACGATGACCTAGATAGGCACTTGAACAGGGTGAGTACCATTATATTGGGCTTCGCCTCAGAGGGCTATAAATTTAACTTTAAAAATTCCAGAATTGCCCATCTCAATGTCCTTTTCCTAGGATATGAGCTTTCAAGTGAAGGCAAGAGCTTGGCAGCTAACTTTTTAGAAAAGTGTGCGCTGCTCCAACCTCCAAAAACGCTGAAACATTTACAATCCATCCTGGGTTTCCTAAATTTTGGAAGAACGTACATTCTAAATTATGCAGAAAGGGTTAAACCTCTCTACGCATTAATCAAACCTGATTTTTCAATCAAAAATTGGACACAAGAACACATAGAAATCTTGCGTTCACTCCAAGCTAACATGTTAGCAACAAATCACTTACAAACACGCGTAAGTCAACGCAACTTAGTGATCCGAATAATTTCGGGTCAATGCGGATTCACCTACTTAACATTTAATGAGGGTGAAAAAGTACCAATAGCATACAAATCTCATTTGTATACACAAGCAGAAATGCGCTTCACTTCAACAGAAAAAATACTGACAGCAGTTCAAACCGCTGTAGCAAAAGAAAGAGCCCTAGCTCAAGGGAAACGCATTATTGTCGTAACCCCAGTACCAGCTTTAGAATCGGTCACAAAAGCGAGCATTCCAAATGCAAAAGCTTTACATCCTAGATGGATACAATGGGTTAACTCTCTTGCTGGAACAGATATTGAATATGTTTTTGATCCTGATTTAAAAACACAAGCGTTCCTGCAATATGAACATGAATGTCCTTTGCCCACTGAAATTCTGCCTCTCGATCAGTGCGAATTTATAATTTACACTGACGGATACGCACAACCCGCTACAGGGAGTAAGAAAGCTTACAGTGCAGCATGCGCAATCGTTAAAGGTCGCATGCAAGATGGTAACTTCAGACCAATGGTCACTAAAACTCAATCTCTAGGAGATTGTACAGCTCAGCGAGCTGAACTACAAGCATTCAAACTGGCACTTGAAAGTACAGATCGCGAATTCCCCACACTGATAGTGTGCGATTCCTTTTACTGTGTTCAGTCGTATAATGAATATATACAAAATTGGCTTGAAAATGGGTTCAAAGATGCAAAAGGTGGCACAATAAAGCATAAAACGCTTTGGGAACAAGTAGTTCAGTTAAAAACGAACTACCAAAGGCTCACGTGATACATACACTGAGTCATCAACGTGATGGCGTTCACGTTGCAGGGAATTCATTGGCTGACGAAGCCGCAAAGGGGGCTGTTCAAATGGCTTCCGTAGCTGCGATCACTCGTTCAAAAACGAGAATAGACAGTGAGATATTGTTGGCTGTCAATGCTACAAGCAAAGGCAGTGGTGCAGCGTTACCAAAAAAGTTTCCACTCAAGTACTCTTATGTAATTGATGCGAACAACGTTCCTTTTGCTCGAATCCCTGGAGTGGGGGATAGGGTAATGTAGTGTAGTTCCTATTTCCCTAATAGGCTCTGCGCATTGGAATAATATAACCTATAGGTTTGACATAGGACTAAGGTCGGTATGTCCCTATCGATTATATTAAACTTAATTACCTGTGCCAGCTAGCTCAGAGGCCACTAGAAACTCCTTGAGAACAAGAAGGGAGTAGTTTCTGGCAACCGAAAAACATGACAACTTTGTTTCCCTTTAGAAGCGGAACATGTCTCAGAATCCTGGAAACAATAGATAACAGTTTCACTCATTCAATCGTGCATGCTTAGTTTCTGCAGAGTTACACAGAAAGGAAAGACGGGCGTTTCAATAAAAAGGGTTTTATTGAACAGTCTTGTTTCTCGTGTAAGAGATATGTGCTGTTATGATCACAAGACAGTATGCAAGATAAATAATGTACAGCGTAAGCAGTAGAAATAAATAATACTGCGCTAGCATTATCTTTTAGCATATATTCACATACATAAATAACATGAGCTAAGAATGCGAGTACTCATTCGATGCGTCTCTAAACTAGTTCTACCCCAATGTACCTAAACTAGTCTAGGTGTAGGGAAAGGTAGAAGTAGGTGGAGTATTCTCTAGTATGGTAGACTAAGAGTATGTTTAGTCTAGTATGCCAAGAGTCCCTCTAGGTTCTAGTCAGCTCCATACCTTGAGAATGAGAGAGGTGGGAATCTCTTGCCAGATCTGGAACTCTAACACCCCGCGAAGGGAGTCAGAACACTGGAAGCTGGATTCGTCTGCGTGCAGGAATGACAGCGTCTTCTCAATGCGTCAGGCCGGGATACGGGCTCCTCTGAAGTCGAGGTCTCCTCTAAGTTGCTTGGGCAAGGGAAGGTATATTTATACCTGGTAGGTGTCTTGGAATGTTAGCATTGACGTGAAGTCGGACAGAGGAAGACGTCAGGAATGAACCCTTAAGGTATAACGGTTCATACATAATAGATGAGTTCTTGGAGAAATCAATAGTCCTGTGCTAGGGGAACTCCCGAAGCTTAAGGGTCTGGTTTCTAAGAACTCGTTGTGACGTTAGGGTGGACGGATGTCGGTGACCATGCCTGTATTTGGAGTGCACGGTTAATGCCTAAATAAGGACAGGGATTCTATGCCTATATAAGGGCAAGGCGAATTGTGCCTATATAAGGACATGTTTCAGGAAAACCTATATACAGACCCCTAAAGTGGAATACAACACCCACTCCATCTTCGAGTGAACGATAATACTAAATGCTAAACATTTTAAATGCTAAACATAAAATTGAGTACCACATGTTGCTAAAAACATTTCTAAAAGCATTTTAAAAGAAGCTCAAAACTGTTGAAATGCAATAGGTACTGTACATTTAAAGCATTGATTTCATTCTAAGCATGTAACGGAAGTAAAATGCAACGAGAATGAAACAGTAATATATACATATGACGAAATGGTCGATAAGTTCTTTAAATCAAGCCATTGCATATCATGGAAGTAAATAAGGTGACAAAGTGTCCCTGGAAGTATTCAAAGAAGTCCGTTTTATAAGACTAGTTCTACTGTAAGCAGATTGTTCATTTTGCCATGTCATTTCAAAAATTTTAAAAAGAAAAAAGTTCAATTCTGGGAAAAGTTCCAAATTTGAAAAATATGAAGGCCAAATTTCATTGTTGCCCTGGTACACTGTGAGCCGAATCAAAGTCAGTGTATGGGTCTGGCGTAAACATTAGATCATCTATGTCCGTAGCCAAAATATCATCCACCGAAGTCGGTGACATTTGGAACACCTCGTTCAGACGGTTAATTGCACAGAGATGAGAAACATCGCTTTCAGCATAAGATGCAATGTTCACGTCCGTTGTTACCTGTGTGCCCGTTGATCCATCTCGTACCTCAGCAGCAGCCGGAAGCGTCTGTGAGATCTCAATGAATGCCGCCATCAGAATTGGAAGCCTCTGGGGACAACACACAGCATGGGACGTTATCGGGTCCAGCAGGGTATCGATATCCGTTGGCATGACTGATGGGAGTGTTAGACAGATGTCTAGCACGCATTCTTCACCGCAAAACAGGCAGCATAGAACAGGTAAGATGCAATCTTGCCAGATTGGTCTGAATGACAGGAACCACATTGTATTAAGTTCCCGTAGACGAGGCATGCCCAAAAGCTGTACTATTCGCTCACTGCATTCCCGTTCATGGAGCGCTCTCTCCACATCGCTCGGAGTGATGTTGGCGAAGAGGCTTGCCATAGCGTAGTAGGAGGAATAGAAACAGAATTCCTGCAACAAGTGCTAGAATTAACGGCACACCACCAAACACCGAATGTGCGAAGTTTGGGATGATTCCGAGGACAGCCTGGAAAGGTGCTAATAGTCCGGAACAGATGGTCTTAAATACATGTACAATTCCGCTTGTATCTGACATGTTAAAGATACGTCCTATCATTTCTACGAAATGTATAGGGCAGTTTGTACGAATTAAAGCTTGTATCTCAGCCGAAGTCCTTGCAACTTGTAGATCATAGGTTTCTTTGGCTGAGGTCAAAGGCACTGATTGTTGTATAAGCATGGCTTTCATTCTGCTTAAAGTATCAAATCGAATAAAAGAGGCATTCAACGAAGGCCATAGAGGCGACTCCCTGACTGTGTCTATTGGGGCAAACAATACTTGCATAAAGCAAGTGACCCTGGAGTTGACCGTTACTAGATATGGGATGCCTGGCAACATGCCACAGCAACTCTGATCATTCAACATGAGGTAACTCCCATTAGAAAGTTGTCCAAACGTTGGATTAATCACAGCAGCTGGTGTACCTTGCTGGTGGCAGGACAAGTTTGCCACAGAACCATTACAAGCCCCGTGTAAAGAAATGTCCTGACAAATCAGTGAACCGCTTAGTGCACTTTCACAGTGTGTACCGCTTAGAAACACTTCACGATCCCCACTCCAACATCTATAGGTGTAAGGTCAATTCCAGGATGTCTTAATGTATTCTTTACCCAACCTTTCATATTTGCCTGCTTGCATCTGTTTAAGGCAATACTGAAACCGGAAAGTAGTCACAGGTAGACTAATTTTGCCATGAATAAGCCATTCTGTAGCTGGTTTTTCTGCCACTGTGAATGGTAATTTTTCAAGTTTTTCAATGCTCAGTACTGTATACTTTGCTCCCCTTTGTGCCATTTCGATCTGTTTATCAGTTAGATTGTATTCTGCAAACAGAGCCGTCGAGTTGATAAAACGCCAAGGCACATAGCCCGCACGCAAAGATTGCAGCGTCCAGCTTAATAACATAATAGAACGTAACTGAGACTGGCCTTGCTGTAACATGGCTAAATCTTGTTCCAGTATGTCGATAGCAGAGGATACAATACTGTCCAATGAATAAATTCTGGAGGACAAAGTTGTTAACCCATTGTCGACCACAGAGAGAGTTTTCTCTAAGTTAATACGATCAAGTTCACGTATTCGTTCTGCGGCCTCCATCTGTGACACCTTCATGCTTCATTATAAGCAGCATAAATGCCGGCATATATGAAACGTTTTTGACGCGGTCTTCTTGGTCCAAGCAAGAATTCCCTAAGGTCTGCGTCTTCTTTAAGTAAAGATAAGTGTTGTTTCACATCCTTAAGTGTAGATTTGTGCAGCCAATCGAGGCATAACTTTCCTACACTGTATGTTGTTACTACCCCCGGATGCTGTCTTTGGACGTATCGTGGGTCTGGCCTATGAATAGTAAACCCCTGTGTTTTATTCAGGAATCTCTCTTGATAGTTGTTTGTGTCTGTGGGCCAGATCAACCATTTTCTCCAATCAGGATTTGTTCTGTTGAGTTGTAGTATGGTGTCAACTGTAACCGCTGCCTGTGTATTGTTATCACTTGCAGGTGTTGGTACAGAAGGATTTTTCATGTCTTTAATCTTGGCTAAACCAAGGCAAGACGTTTGTTGGACAGTGTCATTCAAAAACATTATTTGTTGAGGGACGATACAGGCTCTAAATAAGGCTTCTATCCCTTGCACTTGCCAATCTTTAGTACCCCAGACAGTTTTTGTGTCTATTGTCTCTTTCCACAAGTCGAATCCATGTCTAGACAGTTGGGCAATACATTTGTTTTGTATTAGTTAACATAATTTTCAGTCCTGTTTTGTTTACATTTTTATAGTAAAATGTTTCTGGATCAGATGTATTGTATCCTGAAAAATATGGAAACTTTTTAGCAAATGTTTTTGAACTACCTTTGGTGGTGTAGGACAATGCTCCCATTGGTTAAACATAAACACATTTCTAGGTGTTGCAGATTTATGCAAAAAATGAGGACCATAGTGGTTATAGCAATACAGCTGTTCATAGTCTGATGAACCCTCTAAATATTCATTATTAGAAAATGCAGCAGATTTTTCTAGGTCAAACATCATATTATTTACAGTCTCAAAGTCCCAATCATCAGAAAAGGTACTGGATGAAACAAAATCACTCAGTGAGATCTTAAATAAATGTGGAATGTTCAAATGTTCCGTCGAGCCAAAAATATCAAAATCTGTTTTGTCCCACACTATACCATCCTGTATAGGAACGGCCGTGATGTTCACTGCAGACAAGTCTCTTGTTTCACGATGGGATGATTTGTGAGGTTTCAAAAGTAAGTTCACTTCTTTTCTTTCAATGTCCAAATGGATGTATCTCCCATTTATAAGCACGCTCATAGTCATAACCAAAGCTAGCCAAAGCAGGAAGAAAAATATTCCAGAAATAACCCAAAGTTCAATCCATGGTGAAACTAGATAAGTCTCTTTCAAAAAATGTAAAAAGTCTTGTACTTGCTGTTTAAAAGTTTCTGATGCTGGCGACGTCTCGGGCTCACTCGGATCCTCGGAAAACGTATCAAAGTTAATGAAGTAGCCAGAAGCAGTTCTGTCAATTGTTGAAATTGCATCAGGATTTGTAGAAATCGCTAGGACCAGTTGATCACTTGTTACATTGGTGTAGACAGGTGTATTTGGATGAACTGTTACTTGTGTTTCAAGAGGGATGAGTTCCATAGCATTGTTGCTCAGTCCTTCATCTGTTACTGCTGAATTCTCGATGGTTATCAGTCTTTCAGTCTGAACCTCTTGGATAGTAGCGAGAGGAGTGTGTCTGCTACTAGGTCGGAGTCCACGAGGCCTACTATTTAGTATAGGCCACATACTCTGGTTTGATGAGGTCGATGGACACTAATCTTTTCTCCTTTTTTCCAGCAAGGGGCGGCAGAAGTACTGTTCTTGTTCCGTGAATGGCTAGGACAGGTACTGGTTGTCTGTATGAAGGTCCAAATTCCTTCTTGTCCGCAATTTTATCTCTGACTAGATCCCCAACTTTTGGAATCCAGACAGGCCTTGCTGGGACCGCCGGTTTTTCCCCAGTGGTGGTTGGCTGCAGGAATACGTTGCTTTGTTTAGATCTTAGTTCATTTAGGTCCTGTAAAACAGCCAAACGATCTTTGATATCAAAGGGTTTATTTTCCAACACTGTGCCTCTACATTCCAGATCGGGCACCCACATTCTTGTCCCAAATAGGACCTCATATGGAGTGACCCCCCTAGAGAACTTCTTGGCAAATTGTTTAATGAGCGTTGGACCCCATATAGATGTTTGACCCACCCATCACCCGAACCTAATACCCTAGCTGTTATAGACTGCTTTATGTCCCGGTTTTTCCTTTCCACAACAGAATTTCCCTCAGGATGAAACGGAGAGGAGTACCGCAATGCAACGCCCAGACTGGCCATGGTGTCTTTGTAAGCCCGAGAGCTAAACGCAGGGCCCTGGTCAGAATGTAGGGTGCCTATTGCGTATGTGCCGATAAAGACTCGCAAATCTTTTATAACACTTTGAGCGTCAGCCGAGCGCTGAGGCCATATCCATAGGAACCTTGACTTAGTATTTGTGGGATTGCACTTGTCCATGAGGACGTCTGTGCATGGATAGTCTAATGCTGTCTAACAATGGTGTCTGTGCTGGGCAGCTACATTCGTAGCATGGTGTCTGGTGGCTTTCTCGCTGTAATTTGCAGTCTATGCAGTTGTTGATGAATATGTGTATTTCTGTATTCATCCCAGGCCACCAGTACATCTCTTTTAACGTTAATATTGTTTTAGAGATCCCTTGATGTGACAGACCCTCCCCCAAATGTCTTTCATAAATCAAAGCTGCTCTACGTTCCATGTTTGGAATTACCCTATCCCCCACTCCAGGGATTCGAGCAAAAGGAACGTTGTTCGCATCAATTACATAAGAGTACTTGAGTGGAAACTTTTTTGGTAACGCTGCACCACTGCCTTTGCTCGTAGCATTGACAGCCAACATTATCTCACTGTCTATTTTCATTTTTGAACGAGTGATCGCAGCTACGGAAGCCGTCTGAACAGCCCCCTTTGCGGCTTCATCAGCCAATGAATTCCCTGCAACGTGAACACCATCACGTTGATGACTCAGTGTGTGTATCACGTGAGCCTTTGGTAGTTCACTTTTTAACTGAACTACTTGTTCCCAAAGCGTTTTATGCTTTATTGTGCCACCTTTTGCATCTTTGAACCCGTTTTCAAGCCAAGTTTGTATATATTCATTATACGACTGCACATAGTAGAAAGAATCGCACACTATTAGTGTGGGGAATTCTCGATCTGTACTTTCAAGTGCCAGTTTGAATGCTTGTAGTTCAGCTCGCTGAGCTGTGCAATCTCCTAGAGAATGGGTTTTTGTGACCATAGGTCTGAATTTGCCATCGCGCATGCGACCTTTAACGATTGCGCATGCTGCACTGTAAGCTTGCTTACTCCCTGTTGCGGGTTGTGCGGATCCGTCAGTGTAAATTATGAATTCGTACTGATCGAGAGGCAGAATCTCAGTGGGCAGAGGACATTCATGTTCATATTGCAGGAATGCTTGTGTTTTTAAATCAGGATCAAAAACATATTTAACATCTGTTGCAGCAAGAGAATTAACCCATTGTATCCATCTAGGATGTAATGCCTTAGCATTTGGAATGCTCGCTTTAGTTACCGCCTCTAAAGCCGGAACTGGGGTTACGACAATAATGCGTTTCCCTTGGGCTAGAGCTCTTTCTTTTGCTGCAGCGGTTTGAACTGCTGTCAGAATTTTTTCTGTTGAAGTGAAGCGCATTTCTGCTTGTGTATACAAATGTGATTTGTATGCAATTGGTACTTTTTCACCCTCGTTAAATGTTAAGTAGGTGAATCCGCATTGACCCGAAATTAATCGGATCACTAAATTGCGTTGACTTACGCGTGTTTGTAAGTGATGTGTTGCTAACATGTTAGCTTGGAGTGAACGCAAGATTTCTGTGTGTTCTTGTGTCCAATTTTTGATTGAAAAATCAGGTTTGATTAATGTGTAGAGAGGTTTAACCCTTTCTGCGTAATTTAAAATGTAAGTTCTTCCAAAATTTAGGAAACCCAGGATGAATTGTAAATTTTTCAGCGTTTTTGGAGGTTGGAGCAGCGCACATCTTTCTAAAAAGTTGGCTGCCAAGCTCTTGCCTTCACTTGAAAGCCTATATCCTAGAAACAGGACATTGAGATGGGCAATTCTGGACTTTTTGAAGTTGAATTTGTAGCCCTCAGAGGCGAAGCCCAGTATAATGGTGCTCACCCTGTTCAAGTGTTTATCCAGGTCATCGTCTGTCAGATAGATGTCATCGACATAGGACAATGCCTCATTGTCATAAATTTGTAGTAACTCCGTTACTCTCGCTGAGAATAACCCCGGGCTGTTCTTGAACCCTTGTGGGAGTCGACAAAATTGACGCTGGGTCCCCATTATTGAGAAAGCTGTTAAGTACCTGCTTTCAGGTGCTATGTTTTGACAAAAGAAACCATTTGAGATATCTAATGTGGTTTTGTATTTTTTAAAGAAAACCATGGGAGGTACCCTTATAATCAAATCAGGGACAGGGTAAGTACATACAAGAAACAAAAAGGGTCCCTACTCAAAACTAATTTGATTCCAAGGTTGTACACAGTGCTGGTGCTTAGAGTGAAGTCACAAATCCAAACAATCATATGATATTCAATAATAAGTCAGTACAACACAGAAAACTAATAACAACCAAATGAAACGTATAACATTTATTCCATAAAAATACACAATCAAAGTTAAAAACATTTCATTTTAAAATACAATTACAATATCACAAGAAAACAGAATAGTCGACGCTGCGTTTCGGTGAGTAGTTAATTATTCACCTTCTTCAGGACAGTTTTCTAAACAACAGAAACATTATATTATTATCAATCTCATGTGTTGCTGATGTAATATTTTACAACCTAAAACGACTACACGCTTTTATTTACACACATAATTTTCACTTTGTCATCACTCAAGCTACCATAGTATTTAATTTTGTTACCCACAACATAAAATAAGCAATGTTTTCCGGCTTAACTTCACATGACAATTAAAGCACTACCCATCATATTTCTTAATTCCAAAGAAAAGCAACATTTTATTAAAAAACATACCTAGAAATTAGGACGCTGCTAGTATTCAATTTCACTAGGCTTTTGAAGAAGCAATATGCTTAAGAATGAGGGATTGAGGATGTCCCACTCATTAAAAACCTTAGAGTGAGGAAAAACACAAAGTATTGTACTCAATGGTAACTCCAAATCATATATTTTTTATGAAAATACCCAAAGTGCTTCAGCGTACCTTCAAATTAAAAACCAAATGATATTGGTTGTATTCGTTGGTGCCACCACTCTATTATTGTTCGCTAATTGTGCACAAAATCTATATGGAAAATTAACAGAAAGAATTACCCAGAAATACTCTGTTATTAAACAGTACGCCCAAATGTAATTAGCATCATAGGCAAGCTTACCAGAAGTAAAAGCATATACTGGTGCATCAATATAACCAGCTGATGTGCCGTGACTGGAAACACAAATTCTCAAATCAAAGTCTTCGCCGTTATTTTAAAATTATAGGGCGAATAGACTATTGTAAAAGAGAAACAAAGAAAAGGTAAGATAAAGTCACTCCAAGTTACTGGGGCAAAAAAATATTCCATATCCTTTAAGATTATTCAAGTTATTACCTGATATAGTTGCTGTGATGATCATGCATCAATAGTTTAAAACCTATAAGGAAAACTGTCATGTTATTTTTAGGTATCTACCAGGCCTAGATGGTCTATATTCTACAATTATTATTATTGTGGCTTAGTCCGCCTTATTGCCATATCGGTCAGGGAGCCATACATCACCCTGAGCGTGCGATCGCCTCAATAATCAAGAGAACTGTGTACATATGTGCACTAAATATTCCGTCTTTCCTCTAGGCAACCCGTCTTTTGTATATATATATTTATATTTTATCCTGCGGCTCTGAGTGTCCCACACTCGATTATTACAAGTTATCTTAATCTTTTAGTTGTTTTTTGTAAGCTACATATATTATTTTATTATTTAAACCCAACAAGGATTAAAACCAAAAAAGGGGATTGCTGCTAATATGCCTTAATTGCATAGCGGCAAAAATTCATATTAGCCATATTCAGGGGTGGACTAAAATATTGCCCCTCTCTCATATGATCAAGCTAGCAAAAATCTTGCTTTTATCTTAATGCCACTGCACTGCCTAAACGATCTATCTATCCAGATCGCAACATAACTGCCATGGCCTTACGCTCACCTGTTAAAAACGAAGCGGCCTCCTTGCAGCCAAGAACAGCTTCCGGGTCAGGATACACGTTTGTGTTTGACCCGGAACACCTTTTTATACGTAATTTCAGAAAGTCACGTGGTGTGTGTTACGATAATCAAACACCGGTATTACGAAAAGAATTACTTAAAACTTATGTATAATATCTTAAATAAATTTGTGGTTCTTACTTAAAAACAAAAAATTCGACAAACACGTTTTCAAAAAAACGGGCATCAGTCTTAATAGATATCCACAAGGAATGACCGTAAACGGGGCGGCCATTTTGGAAAGGGATATAATATACTCACTTGAAATATAATACCCTTGTCTGTTCCCATGTGTATTAAGGAAACATATCCGGGAAGCTAAGCACTTATGTTGCCATCAATATGCTTAAAAATCTGAAAAAAATATATATATGTGTATCAAACGATGTAATGTTCCATGAACTAATCCGTAATAAAGTGGTTAGTCTAGGCTATAAAAAACGAGATATTAAAGCAAGATATTTAAGCATGATATTTAAGACTATAATACCATGAGCGAAAAACGCCATCCTTTTACAATATACATAGAAGAAGACAGTAAATAGGTCGGCCATATTAAAAGGGATCCCGACCCTTAGGCAAAGTCGCTGTTGTCGAGTTAATCTTTATTGTCAATCGATGCCACATTTCATGCGTAGAAATAAATTGAATGGGCATATTTGTAGAGCTCAAACACAATAGTTCCTATAAAGACTGGACTCATAAAACTGGCGTCGAGACCATAATTAAATAAGCCTCTCCCAATCTTCTTTGCTGTTTAATCCTTTTCTAAAGGTATTAAAACGGGACATATAGAATTGTTCCCGCTTTTTTCTTTTTAGAGTTGGGTCCCCACCCCTAATGTTCATGTGGATAGTTTCACCATCCTTATCCTTATCTCTCTTGAGGTCTCACAAACATAACCTAGGAGACATGGGCACATGATAAAATATATCAATTCCTAATGGTACGATTGCGTCTAATATGTTCTCATTTAGACGCAATCGTACCATTAGGAATTGTTTGGTGCATACTTACAGAGATATTAGTGATAACAAACAACTCTGTATACCTAATGCCCCCTACCAATAGGTACTTTTGCATGCAGTGGGTGTAATAATTGTAACAATATTATGAAAGGACCATCAATGGTCCACAATGGTGTCATCCACAAATTTAACAACTTCATGAATTGTCGTACTAAAAATTTGATATATTTTATCATGTGCCCATGTCTCCTAGGTTATGTTGGTGAGACCTCAAGAGAGATAAGGATAAGGATTAACGAGCATAAGTCAGCAATAAGAACAAATAAAAAAACTGCCCCATTAGTAGAACACTGGCTTAAAGAACAGCACAAAATTGAAGATCTGAGGTGGTGTGGAATAGAAACTATCCACATGAACATTAGGGGTGGGGACCCAACTCTAAAAAGAAAAAAGCGGGAACAATTCTATATGTCCCGTTTTAATACCTTTAGAAAAGGATTAAACAGCAAAGAAGATTGGGAGAGTCTTATTTAATTATGGTCTCGACGCCAGTTTTATGAGTCCAGTCTTTATAGGAACTATTGTGTTTGAGCTCTACAAATATGCCCATTCAATTTATTTCTACGCATGAAATGAGGCATCGATTGACAATAAAGATTAATTCGACAACAGGGACTTTGCCTAAGGGTCGGGATCTCTTTCAATATGGCCGACCTATTTACTGTCTTCTTCTATGTATATTGTAAAAGGATGGCGTTTTTCGCTCATGGTATTATAGTCTTAAATATCATGCTTAAATATCATGCTTTAATATCTCGTTTTTTATAGCCTAGACTAACCACTTTATTACGGATTAGTTCATGGAACATTACATCGTTTGATACACATATATATATTTTTTTCTGATTTTTAAGCATATTGATGGCAACATAAGTGCTTAGCTTCCCGGATATGTTTCCTTAATATACATGGGAACAGACAAGGGTATTATATTTCAAGTGAGTATATTATATCCCTTTCCAAAATGGCCGCCCCGTTTACGGTCATTCCTTGTGGATATCTATTAAGACTGATGCCCGTTTTTTTGAAAACGTGTTTGTCGAATTTTTCGTTTTTAAGTAAGAACCACAAATTTATTTAAGATAATATACATAAGTTTTAAGTAATTCTTTTCGTAATACCCGTGTTTGATTATTGTAACACACACCACGTGACTTTCTGAAATTACGTATAAAAAGGTGTTCCGGGTCAAACACAAACGTGTATCCTGACCCGGAAGCTGTTCGTTGGCTGCAAGGAGGCCGCTTCGTTTTTAACAGGTGAGCGTAAGGCCATGGCAGTTATGTTGCGATCTGGATAGATAGATCATTTAGGCAGTGCAGTGGCATTAAGATAAAAGCAAGATTTTTGCTAGCTTGATCATATAAGAGAGGGGCGATATTTTAGTCCACCCCTGAATATGGCTAATATGAATTTTTGCCGCTATGCAATTAAGGCATATTAGCAGCAATCCCCTTTTTGGTTTTAATCCTTGTTGGGTTTAAATAATAAAATAATATATGTAGCTTACAAAAACAACTAAAGGATTAAGATAACTTGTAATAATCGAGTGTGGGACACTCAGAGCCGCAGGATAAAATATAAATATATATATACAAAAGACGGGTTGCCTAGAGGAAAGACGGAATATTTAGTGCACATATGTACACAGTTCTCTTGATTATTGAGGCGATCACACGCTCAGGGTGATGTATGGCTTCCTGACCGATATGGCAATAAGGCGGACTAAGCCACAATAATAATAATTGTAGAATATAGACCATCTAGGCCTGGTAGATACCTAAAAATAACATGACAGTTTTCCTTATAGGTTTTAAACTATTGATGCATGATCATCACAGCAACTATATCAGGTAATAACTTGAATAATCTTAAAGGATATGGAATATTTTTTTGCCCCAGTAACTTGGAGTGACTTTATCTTACCTTTTCTTTGTCTCTCTTTTACAACAGTCTATTCGCCTTATAATTTTAAAATAACGGCGAAGACTTTGATTTGAGAATTTGTGTTTCCAGTCACGGCACATCAGCTGGTTATATTGATGCACCAGTATATGCTTTTACTTCTGGTAAGCTTGCCTATGATGCTAATTACATTTGGGCGTACTGTTTAATAACAGAGTATTTCTGGGTAATTCTTTCTGTTAATTTTCCATATAGATTTTGTGCACAATTAGCGAACAATAATAGAGTGGTGGCACTAACGAATACAACCAATATCATTTGGTTTTTAATTTGAAGGTACGCTGAAGCACTTTGGGTATTTTCATAAAAATATATGATTTGGAGTTACCATTGAGTACAATTCTTTGTGTTTTTCCTCACTCCTAAGGTTTTTAATGAGTGGGACATCCTCAATCCCTCATTCTTAAGCATATTGCTTCTTCAAAAGCCTGGTGAAATTAAATACTAGCAGCGTCTAATTTCTAGGTATGTTTTTTAATAAAATGTTGCTTTTCTTTGGAATTAAGAAATATGATGGGTAGTGCTTTAATTGTCATGTGAAGTTAAGCCGGAAAACATTGCTTATTTTATGTTGTGGGTAACAAAATTAAATACTATGGTAGCTTGAGTGATGACAAAGTGAAAATTATGTGTGTAAATAAAAGCGTGTAGTCGTTTTAGGTTGTAAAATATTACGTCAGCAACACATGAGATTGATAATAATATAATGTTTCTGTTGTTTAGAAAACTGTCCTGAAGAAGGTGAATAATTAACTACTCACCGAAACGCAGCGTCGACTATTCTGTTTTCTTGTGATATTGTAATTGTATTTTAAAATGAAATGTTTTTAACTTTGATTGTGTATTTTTATGGAATACATTTTATACGTTTCATTTGGTTGTTATTAGTTTTCTGTGTTGTACTGACTTATTATTGAATATCATATGATTGTTTGGATTTGTGACTTCACTCTAAGCACCAGCACTGTGTAGAACCTTGGAATCAAATTAGTTTTGAGTAGGGACCCTTTTTGTTTCTTGTTTTGTATTTTTTACGCACAATGTTATTCATTAATGCTGTACTATGTGCATTTTGCACTGCAAATGTTTTAGAACAAGTGTTTAAGTGTCTGTAATCCAAAACTAGACGATAGGTATTGTCTGGTTTGGAGACAGGAAACAAAGGATTGTTCATTGAAGAGGTGCATGTTTCAATCACCCCCTGGTATTCAAGTTGATCTAAGATCTCCCTGACCTGTTTTTTAGCTTCTTGCTTTATTGGGTACTGCCTTTGTGCAGTAGATTCATTTTTTAGATGTATTTTATGGTGAGGTGAATCCTCATCCCATCCTACATGATTTTTGTATAATGCTGGGGCCTGGGCAACTGCCCATTTCCTGGCATAAGTATATTTTAGATGAATTGGAATATGGTTAGAGAAGGCAGGCATAATAATGTCCTCGCCATGTGGGCACTCCCTGACAAATAGTGGTGGCCAGTCTTTTTCTGCTAGATGTATGTCATAGCCCCTTGAAAGTTTTTCCCAAAAGAGTGCTTTCACCTATCTAGGTATGTCTCCCTCCATCCGGAGTGTTATTTCATATAACTTTTGTGGAGTACTAACCCTGGTGTCTACAGTCTCAACTGTAATGTACTCATTCAAGTCCACTATCTCCAGAAGTTCCTTCAGGTTCTGGCGAGCTATTGTGACTTCTGCTGCACTGTCCAGCATTGTCTGAGCCCATTCTCCATTCTTGAGTTGTGTTCTCAGTATCCTCGGCATGTCTGACCTTCAGACCTGCTACCTTCTTCTTTGAGAATTGAGGTTTTGATTTTTTTTTCGGAATTTGTTTGCCGTCTTTCGATTTCACGCATTCTTCTCTATGTTCTGACCGTCCTCTTCTTTCCGATGTCTGTGACGAGATCTGAAAGGTACGAGAGGTGCGTGTATCAGTATCTTGATACTTGTCAGGCTTTTTCAAATTATCCCTATTCCTGAGGTTATACCTCCTTTCAGAGGGCTCCTTTTGAGGAGACCTACCTCGGGATTGAGAACGTTTCTCGTTTGAATTTTGTTTATTAGTTTCCCACTTCTTTTTAGAAGATGTAGGAGTTTGTTTAATAGAGCCCTTCTCAGGACTTTCAGATAGTTTTGGCTTCACTGGTCTTCCACCCAAACTATCTCTGCCTAATTCTGCATAAGATTGTTCTATTATTCTGGGTAGCTCAGTTTGATGTTCTGTAACATCGAATTCCCTTAATCGTTGGCGGATCGCCACTGCTGCTGCCTCCCCTTTAATATTAGATAATATTATTGTTGAGACCTGGTCGAAATTTTTCAGTAATTTCATACCTAAATTTAGAGCAGGCTCTGCCCCGTATTCGTTTTGAATTTGTTTCAGGACATCTGGTATTACTGCAATTGATGGAATACCATGTGTTTTAGTATAGATGGCAGCAAAGACTGAGCCCCAAGTGGTGCAGTCTTCCAGTTGTGGTGTGATCCCCATTGGTAAACTGATAGTTAGGATTCTGTGTTTCTCATACGGGCTAGTATTTGGAAATACTGCTTCGATTTGAGTAATTTTTTGAGCTATCCAGAATGGAATTTGCTCACGTTTTGTGGGCATTTTACCCATGACTGCGTATAGAGTCTGTGGTGTAATTTTTAGTGTATTCCCCTGTTGAGGAGTTTGATTTGGAAGTGTCAATGGTGGTTGGACTGTAAAAGTCCGCATGACATATTGGACTAATTGTCTGTAGATTTTTATTAACTCTTGTATTTGAGTAAGTAGTTCCTCATCCGTCATTATATCCAGTTCAGGATGAGGAGTGTAGCCGGCTTGAATCGGCCATGTTGCTCCTGGTCTACCTAGTGGACCGAGCCTGGTAATGTTTCTGTGATGTTTTAGGGCGCCTTTAAACCAGAGCTGATGCTCCTGGTATGTTAGTGGAATTTCAATATCCTCGAAAGGAATATATTCCTCTGGTGGATCATCTTCTTTGTAGAAGTGAAACAGTTTTGTTACTGAATTTGATTCAGGAAATATGACCCATGAATAGAATACCTCTGTCTGAAAGGATTCGTGTGCCTCTATCACGAAAACTGCTCTACCGCCTCTTGGTGGTAGGCCATGTTTTATAAGTTTTAGAGTGATGGCTCTTCTTAAGTTTGGATGGATGTCTATAACACCCTCCTTGGTTTCAATAAAACCTGTGTTGTTATAAGCTGTTAAAGCTGGGTGACCCGCAACGTCACCGTTGTCGGAGTCAGGCATATTGTTTTTTGAAAAATGTAGAACAAGTTTCAAGGAAACAAAAAGATAAGGTGCACAATATTTTGGAACACTGTATCCTTCAACGTTGAACAAACCAAACAACTAATATATAGGGTGCTTCCCTATTTAGTTATGGCGGATATTTAACCCTACCCACTCCGGACGTCTTATGGAGTATGTGAGTAGGGGCTACTTTTTCTGCTGAAGCAGACAGTATGAGGCAGAAGCTTGATTTCGATCATGGCACAAAATAGCGGCTAAGTGCAAAATGGTGCAGCAAATGCTAACTTAAGCATAATGCTAATAGGAGGAGTCAACCGAAAGTATTTTCCAGTCCAACAGCAGAGGACGTCATGAATCAGACAGGCTGCAGAGTGCAGCAGTCCAAACCATAAAGGACAGGCGTGCAACATTGCTGGTTTGAAACCAGAAAAACAGGACATTAAATGCATGTGGACACCTACGGGAAAAGTGCGCAGTCCAAACAGCACATTAAGTGACTGATACAAGCCAGCTTATAGAAACCTCATGGTGCCCGGAGATGTGACCTCCACAAACACCGAACACCTGTCTCCTCAGGGGCTGTGGTTTGTCCTTCCCTGCGCCAGAAGAGCACGCGGACTACAATGCAGGCCTCAAGTTGGGTGAAGTTTGAGTGCTGGCCTGGATCTCATGTGGACGCAGGGCCGGACTGGGATCGCAAACCAGCCCGGGCACTTGGGTCCGACCGGCCCCAGTGGGGGGGCATGTACTGACGGGAACACTGCTGCTGCGTGCATGCTTGTTACTGGGAGCCGATTTGCTGCTGCAAAACCGGTACTCAGTAACACAAGCATTGGCATAGCCAATAGGTCTCGCCTTTGGGACCTTATAAGTGTTTAGCCATGCAACAGTTGATGTTGTTGCACCAAGGATATTGTACTGCATAACTAAATACTTATAAGGTCCCAAAGGCGAGACCTATTGGCTATGCCAATGCTTGTTATATATATCTATTCAACTGATCAAGTTTTCTGCAGACTGGAGGGCATACTTTTTTTTTTTTTAGCTTCCACCTCTGTTTGGGTTCTTGTCAGAATCTGTTTGAAGTTGGGTGAATGAGGTGCAGAGTGACTACTGTGAATCTAAGCTTTAATAAGCATAATGTGATGCCTTAGCCTTGCCTCTTGCTGACTCTGGCTTGATTCCTCTGGGGAGCACTGTATTTGGGACCCCCTCTGCTTGGTCTGCCATGCAGCTGATATCGGTGGCTCTGCGCACATATGTGCGTTTTAAAGAGGTTGAATAAATGAGACTGAGGGGAGGGGACATGTGTGTGCGTCTCCAAAACCAGTCCTTTCAAATGAAATCATGTGAATCCATAATTCGGAGTATTCCGTTGATTACTTTAATTTTTTCCCCACCCTTCCTGCCTGCAGCAACCGGGCATGTACTGGCTGGGAATGTGTACCCTCTATTTTTAGCTAGCAGCAGCCCCCTAGAACGGATAGAATTATCGAACGGGCATGTGCTGTGAGGCTCCCTTGGCCGTTACCTTGAATTCTCCGTGCACTGACTGCTCTTTTGATGAAGTGCCTGGACTGCTGTTTTCCGGCAGCGCTGTTTTCAAGCCCCCCTGTCAATCTTCGGAGCCCCTGGAGGTCACCCATCAGACCACAGCGCTCCAGAGCCCGGTCCCAGCTGGACACCTGCGCGGCCGTCTGCTTTGTCAGTACTTCCAGCAATTTGCGCTCTGTCAGGGGGGAGGGGGCATCGAATTAGGCTGCCGAAGATAGCGTCCCTGAGAGGAGGGTGATGCTGCTGCACCACAGACGACAGACGCGGATCTTCTCGCTCCCGCGGCACCGTTTTCAGTGTGGGGGATCGAGACCCGGGGAGTGAGGGCTGCCTGCCTGCTCTGGGGAAGAGCATGCCTACCCTGGCGGCTGGGCGCGCCGGTGTGTCCTGCCTCTTCAGACCTGGAGTAGACGGACCGTCCTGTCTTAAATGGGCTCTTTTCACGATGGCCCCCGTGCGCCATTTGGCCGCAGCTGTGCCCTGGGAGGAGCGGGGCTGCTGAATTTGTTCGCCGGGGCCCAGGGCCATGCTGAGATTCATCTCACGTTGGCATTGTTGCAGCTCACAGGAAGACTGCGCAGAGGATGACAAGTGCATTCTGAGTAGGTACGTTGTTTTCTGCTCGGTCTTTGTTTGGCGCCGGCGTGGGTCGGTCGGGCGGGAGGGTTGGTTGGTTAGTGCTGAAGGTGCAGATTGTGGAGCAGTGCTGCAGTGTCCCCGCTCAGGTGGAACAGCAGTGCCGCGCGCCTCCCGGTGCACCTCAGCGAGGCTCGCTGCTGCAGTGCGCTGCCGGGCTCGGGGCTCCCTCGCGAGGCGGGACAGGCTCGTCAGAGCGCCGGAGGGGACAGGCGGATTTAAAAGGAGAAGCCCGACAGCACCCCCTGGCACACACTGCCAGCTGGGTTCGGGGGCAGCGGTGTACAAGTTTGACGAGGAGAGGAGGAGGCGGGAGGGGAGAGAGGAGGGGGCCTGCGCCTGTTTCCCTTGCGGGAGCGAGCAGGAACCATCTGTTAATTACAAACAGATGGTTTCAAAGCTCGCTCCTGCAAGGGAATCGCCAAACGTGCACGCGTTGCCATTGAAAGCAATGCAACGCGTGCACGTTTTTGGGCCAAAAACTGAATCGATTCCTAAAGGTCTCCTCCTAAGCAGCGCATGCGCGCTGCGTAGGCGAGACCTAAAAAACGGCCCCCACCGGTCCAGAACCGGCCCCCACCCCTCCGGCCCACTGGGGAAACGCCCGGTGCCCGCTACGGCCAGTCCGGCCCTGTGTGGACGCGTCTCTTGCATGCGTCCTTTGTGTGGGCCTAAGTGCAGCTGCGCAGGGTTGTCTCTGCAGTTGTTGAAACAGCTTAGAATGCTTGGATTTCTGTGGAGAATCCCTTGCCTCAAGGCCGCTGATAGATAATGCACATCATATTTAACCTGTTGTTTATCCAAGAGTCGACAGACACTTGCTTCAAGGAAGCAAATACATGTCCAGTGCAACTCCAAGTTTAGGGGCTTGGGGCCTCTAAATTCCTAAAATCACTCTGCGGAAACAATAGCCATTATGGGGCTCTCTTCATAAAGGTAATTCCAGCCATTGACATCAGTTTATAGCCGTAAATACCACATTTACGCTTGTCAGGAATTCAGAAAGGGATTCATAGAAGACAAACGTTCATTCACTATTGTTGGTTTTCTCTGCCACACGTGCAGATAAATCCACAGTAATAATCCCACTGAAGGGGTGAAAAGTGGGAGTTCCAAGGCATGGTTTACCTTGGTAGAGTGGGAACACCCTTAATACTACCTTGTCTCATTTTGTAGCCTCCCATGGCGACACCCCCTGTGACGTGTGTTGTTACTGGTAGGCTTTAATTACAGCCCCCGAGCACTATTTTCTCAAATAGCTTTGTCCTGCCTGCTGTTGCAGGCAGGATAAGCTTTCTCCTAACACTTTAAAAAAACAAATTTATAGCAAGGGCGGCAAACGCATTTGCAATGGAATAGATCTCGCATTTGTGAGAGTTTAAGCTATTGGCATTGTAAATGACAATGCCTTTTATTTTATTTTTTTAAAACAATACATAAATAAAATGCATTGTCACTTACAATGCCAATAGCTTAAACTCTCGTAAATGCAAGACCTATTGCATTGCACATGCATGTTGATATTTGTCTCTACTATAGGAAGACCGTAAAAACACCTGCGCAGTTTTCCCTTTTTTGAGAAATTTAAGAGGGCAAATCAGACAGCAACTGCTTCCCATGATTGATACCCATTGGTGACACACTTTACACAATTGACACGCTGTGTATGTACAATGCACCAATTCACACTGCGCCCCAGCTGATTCGGTCTACTAGGTTGGAAATGGGTGTGGGAGTAAAGAAACTGAAAGGGCCTGCATGCTCCCCGATGTACTGTCAATGACTCCTTTTCTGACTGCCACGCCTTCTTCCTCCCAAAATGGTGATCTTACTGTTGTTTATGGTTGCCTAGTTGCCCACAATGCTTCACTACACTGAAGGCGCGATCGTCTATACCAGCTGCCCTAGTGAACTTAGACCAGTGGTTGTTCATACCTGCACAATTGTTTCCCACTCACTCCTATGCTATGGGTATGCCCCTGTCTGCAGGCATCTGCCCAACGCACTTCTCCCTCCTTGCCTGTTCTTCTGCAGCCCTTGGTGCAGACCACCACCACCTCCTGCAGTTCAAACTGTCAGCCAGTTGTGTCTTCTTTTTCTTGGCAACCACCTGAGCAACTCCCCTGGCACTCTTCGGTGTCCCCACCGTCAGAGGGTGATTTACTTGAATGACACTTACTGTGATGAATGCCAGGGCCCTCTTTTTCAAATCAGCACAATCGTGAGGGAGGTTTTAAATGTACCTATATATAAGGTCTGTAACTCAATAGCGTAGGCCCAGGGCACCCACTGAAATTATAAAAATGTTGCAAGTGAGCAGCAGGGTGAAATGGTGATATATTGGTCCCCAATGTACCATCTATGATGGGTTTTGACTCCAGAGGACAACTTGCAGTTGCCAGTGATAACAGCCACTGACCTCCTAGACCAGGAACAATGGGACTTATTAGAACATGGGCAAACACTAAGCATACCTTTCATCTCCATACTTCAGCAGGCTTCTACAGCCCTTCGAATCCTCTGCACCAATGCTTCCTTATCTTGGCAACTACACCTTCACTGTAAGGGCTCCATCCTGAACTCAGACCCAGCCTTCTGCCCTGGGGCCCTTCAGATACACTGCAGCACTCCACACCTTCAGTGTCTGCACTCCCCAGACGTGCATTCTTTCAGTTTTGTGTGGGGTAATTGTGTGTAAAAGCATAAGTCCACAGTGCCTACTCATTCAGGGCATTATAGCAGATCCTATCCCCTATAGACGTGATGAATGTGGAAGCTGGCGCCTCTACATCTGGTGAGAGAGCCCTAAAGAGCTGAGGGATACAAGTCAGGAGTGACTGTAATGCCAAGTCCTGACAATAGTCAACAGCAGAGGTTGTTCGTCATTCTTCTTGCAAGGTTCCTTCTCAGCTCATGATGTTATGTTCCAAGGTAAGATGGAGAATCCTGCTATTGGTGGGACAACTACCCAGTCCAGAACAGTCATGTAATCCATTTGCTTCTAACTGGCACTTAGATGAGCAAGTCCACTGACTGCCTACCCTTGCACAGCATGCTGGTGGGGATGGTCTAATTAACTAATCAAGAGGGTGGATGTACAAGAACGGATATATCTAAGTCTTCATAAGACCCCCCTGTGAGTCTTCATAAGACTAGTCCAAGGTTAATAAACAAACCTGTGCGAAAGAATGAATCCAGGTTAAAACCTTATGGGTTTATTCAAATATATGATCATATCAGAAAGCAAAAGGAAATTAGTTACTTACTAATCAATTATAATTAATATTGCACAAAATAATCAAAGTATAGTTATACAAGATGATTAACATAAGGTCAGACTGTGAAGGAAGCACAGGGAAAAACTCAGTATTAAATCAATAACAAAACTAACACAGAGTCTGCTCAGTTAGAAAGCAAAAGAAAGTCTGGCTCATCTCCAAAATAACTTAGGGGCATATTATCAAGAACGGCGTTAAAATTATCGCCGCTTTAGCGGCTGAAAACTGCCGCTTAAGCGGCGATAATGGGCTTGATAATATGCCCTTGAGAATTCCAATAGAAGCCCATGTTGACACCAGAACATGGGCTTCTATTGGAATTCTCAAGGGCATATTATCAAGCCCATTATCGCCGCTTTAGCGGCAGTTTTCTGCCGCTAAAGCGGCGATAATTTTAACGCCGTTTCTTGATAATATGCCCCACAGTTTTTATAAGATTTCCGAGTAGAGAAGCCACACACACATCATGGCATGTTATGACTTACTATCAGTGTTTGTAATACGTGAACCAATACTTTTTCTGGAAAACAAGATACTTCCAGAGACACCTTTTCCTAATACCTTCTGTTGGACAGACTATGCATAACTAATTAAGCAAATAAAGTAACATTTTATGTAACATAGCAAGACAATGGTTTGTTCAGCTAACTAATGACTTTCTTAGTATAGTGGTCGAAAACCTTGAGAAGTTACAAAATAAAAAAACATCCTGTACATGGGTTCCTCTACAGACGACACATATTGCATTACAAACACCACAGAATGAGTCTTCTTTTCAATTATTTGCCTGAAATGGAAAAAACAGAAAAGCATACAGTTAGAGAGAGAAAGACTTGCACCTATAAAACAAAAGTACCCTATTATTCTACAAATATGAACACCTGTCAATGCAAGCTGGCTAAGGCCTAGTCATGCTAACTGCACCACATTTACTTTAATCAATATTTAGAATTAGTAAAAACTATGCAACAATCGGATAAATCCAAGATGGTGAATCTTCAAAAAATCATATAGCCTTAGCTCTCTCTACTTGTCTCTGCCCAAGAGGACTTTCCCCTTCTCTCTTAAAACGTCCTGCTTAACACTGGAAAGATAAATTGGCCCGTTCCCTATCTTTCAGGCTGGGAGATTCGGCTGGCATAATTAATAGGGAACTGCTACTAACGGCTCCTAAAATTCAAAGCCTGCCCACTTCCTCCAGTTACAGGAAGTGGTGAGGGACCTTTGATCTGCCAATTGGTGGACACATCATTAGCTCCACACAGCAAGACAGCTCAAGATTTAATTTCATTAATGAAAGATTCAGAAACATTGATTATACATAGGTGTATGAACATACTATTCTACTGCAAATCTAACTTTAGATCTCAATTCCAGACCCAGAAATATGTACAAGAGGCAGCAACTCTGATTCTTGTAGCATGTGCCAATCTAAAGTCATAATTTAATTTTGTTGAAAAATAATCAAAACAGTACAGAACATACACTTCACAAAAAAGTAAATATGCATTACCGCTTAGTACCGAAATAAAATATAACACCTTAGAATCATTTTAGACTATGGTGCACCTGCCACCAATCTACTTGTGCATAGATAGCAGGCTTAGCCCAACTTCCTTGCACAGCCTACAGGTGCCAATACCTAGTAGTATACAGACAACTGACCTGCTATTATATGGTGGGCACTGGATACTGCAGCTCAAAACCAATTTAAAATGAAAAAAGCAAAATATTACAGGTTTTCTCTAGTAGAGTTTACTTTATCTCACTTCACAGCGAGGACAAACATCTCTCATTTCTCTCTTTGAAAATCACTTTCAGTTACTTTTCGCCGCCGTTGCGTCACGCATGTGACGCAGCGGCGACGCAAACCATGCGCCGCGTTGCGCTATATTTACAACGTGACGCATCTAGGGAGATGCGTCACGTAGTAAACCCCTGCGCCACATGAAACCTGCGTCAGGTTTCATGTGGGCGTACCGGCGCAGGGGGCGTTCCGGCACAGGAACGCTCGGAAGAGTGACGTAGTGAAATCTACAAGATTTCACGCAGTCACTTTTCTCGACGCTGGTGCGTCAAATCCTTACGCCTGCTTCAAGCAGGCGTAAGGATTGACGCACCATGTTAGGGATAGGGAAGGTTGGAACAGTGCTGGAGTTGCGTCGCGCTTGCGACACAACTTCAGCACTGCGCCAACCTTCCGCCGGCAGATGCGTCACGCATCTGCTCATCCTTGCGCCACGATGCGCCGCATTGTAAATGCGGCGCATCGGACGTGGCGCAAGGGTAAACTTGCGTGACGCATTTTCCCTGGCGCATCCCTGCTGATATGCAGGGATGCGCCAGGGAACGTAAATATGCCCCTCTGTTTCTAAGTTTCATATCAACACTTTTGGATGACAATATTGACATGTTCTCTTTTAATGGTATGTTTACTAACAAACGGAGCAGTAACTATTGGAGATTACTGTTCATTGCTTTTTCTATTTTTTTTGGTTCACAGCACATTTTGGCAAGAATAGAAAGAAAACTGACTTTGGGTCAATCCCCATCAGCCATTCATAGATTTGAGACCATTCCCATCAGCCATTGCTTATGTGACGTGTTTTTCACATTAGTATATACTAGACACAAACATATTCATGTATTGGTAGATGAATGTCTAAAAGAACTTTAAAACCAACTGAGATGGAAAGTAAACTGTCACAAAGCAGGAGTGTCTCCTTAACTATTCATCATTTGTAGATTTTGAGTACACGTGGAGCAACATAGTTGTTGTTCTGTTTTCCACAATAAAATGTTCTCAACAAACAGTTCATGGAAATCTAAAACAACTACAATTTTGTATTTTGCTACAATATTGTGAGTTAAAAGTAATTCATGAGAGATGAAAAAGTTCATGAAAAAAGAAATTCATGTGAAAACTGATGAGCAAACTCTGCTGACTGAACATAGCTTTCCTTTCAACCTGGCAATTCCATGAGAGGCAGCATTGGCATTTGTGGACTACTGCATAGGGAGGAAGCGAAGAAGCGAACAAATAACGAGCTGGAGTATTTGGAGCTGAGCAATACATGAAAGGAAGGTGGATACCACTGCCTGATGAGTGGAAACTGCTTGAGATAGGTAAAGATAAAGATCAGCATTCTTTGCTGAGAATCGGAACACCGCTCAGAATTTGGAAGAAAAAAACGGAATTATTTCGACATCATCTGGGTTGCTACCCAAGAGCAACTAGAAAGAGATAAAGAGCTTCCAAAGCAGATTTATCTTTCATATTATTTTTATTACATTTTAAAAACAAAACACAGAGGATGCAGCAATAGCATAAATGTAAACAAAGACTCAACATAATATTCACTTTCCTATTGTTATAATATATTGTTATACAATCAGAGTAATATCACAGTTATACAATGCCAAATATTACATATGATCTTCTCTGTACGCAATTATTATACCGTCAGAATATTGTAAGGTACAAAGGGAAAATAATTTTTCACAAAGGTGGTACTAAACACAATATTTCTCAAAATGTTATTTAAAATGCCAGTGACCTCAATAGACTAAAATTATATAGGAAAAAAACCTAATAGCACTGAGTAACTATTTAATAAATCTCATTCTAGGTAATTAATTCTGCCAACAACCATGACCACCAAAATAACATTTTATCAGAGTATTTAATGTTAAGATTCGAATACAGAGAACTATCATAAGAAATAACTTTATTGAAGGCTGAAAGAAAAGAAACCCCTTCCCAAGACCAAATAAGAAGAATGGAAGATTTTGGCAGTAGTGGACCTTCTGAATTTCTAGTCAATTTAGAATCTGTTTTTTTCAAACACGGTGCTACTGCATCTTCTCTTAAAGAACCCCACATTGAATGACTAGTTTAACAGTATTAATCCGTTAATAACAGTTTTAAAGTTTTAAAGCCTGTTGATATTTCAGTAGATCAGGAAATTAAAACCCCCTTGTATACCACTTACTTAAGAATCTTCCAAGAACGTTTGCGTTTACCTTTACTCCCACAAAGAAATGATCCTAACACATTGTAACCATCCTTTAAGTACTTCTTTGGTATGTCGGCATTAAAGGTGATCTTGCCCAACCATTCACATTTGTGTATGTAAATTTTCACAATCTTTCTTGTATTTTGTTGGATGCCGGAGTCCCAGTCACGCAACACTGTCACAATTGCGAGACCCGGGACTCCCCACTCAACGTTAGGCCAAGTAAGGACACCGTTTGAGATAGCCCTGCTCACCCCCTTAGTAGCTTGGCACGAGCAGCCAGGCCTATCTCCAAGGCACGAGTGTACAGTATGTGCAACCACACCCACAGCAACCCCCTGGTGACACCACAAATGGACTCCACACGAGTTTGATAAAAACGAGTATAAACTTTATATAGAAAGATATATGATCAGACCACACAATACAAAAGCCAACATATAATAAAGGGTAATATTCGTTCCAGCTGGCTGGTAGGTTCAAATACCAACCACCGCTTTCAAAATGCTATGCTGGTCGTAATGCTAGAATCACACACGTTGCAATGGACAAACAATAGTGCGCTGCGTAACGATACAATCCTGTGCTGGGCACAGGAGAAATAATACAATGCGTAATGATACACCCTGGTACCTGCAATGGGAGAAATAATGCAATGCGTACCGCTACAATCCTGTACTGCGCAATGAAGGAATAATGCAATGCGTCACACCCCAATCACGTACTTTGCAATGAAGAGATAATGCAATGCGCGCCGCCACAATCATGTACTTAGCAATTAAGGAATAATGCAATGCGTAGCTACAATCATGTACTTTGCAATGACGAAATAATGCAATGCGGGCTGCTACAATCCTGTACTTTGCAAGGGAGAAATAATGCAATGCGTAGCGCTACAATCGTGTACTTCGTTAGGCAGAAATAATGTCAGGCGTCATAAGACAGTCCGGCAGTTCGTTAGCAGCAATATTGGCAATGCGTATTACGACAGTCAGCCTCTTCGATAACAGTTGCCCCCACACGTATCCACGATGACATAAAGTACAGCTTCGCACTCTGGCCCCAGTACCGCCACTCCTTTGGTCAGTACGGGCCCCCAATCTGAGCCGAAGCAAAGGCTCACGTCGCCAGAAGGACGGAGAGGCCGAGAGAGTGTCCCTCCGAGCCCGCACCCCGCCCAGGCAGTGATCCACGTTACCTGGGGGGCGCGACCCCACTCTTCTCTCCTCCTTCAATGAACTAGGCCTTCCGTGCAGAACTTTCTCAATGGGCTTCAGCGGCTCGGCTTGGCAGCTCAGCTCCTCCAGGGCTGCCGATCCGGGCCGCGACTGTTAGGAAGATCTCAGGCGGCCGCAGGGCACACGTACCCCAAGCCCCTGAGATTACGTTACTCCGGGTGCACGTTCACCACCGCACCCTCCGGGTCTCTTCTGGCACGAAGCCACACACAAAAAGCTGATGGGACTTCACGTCGACTCCGAGTGCACGTTCACTAGGCACTCCTTCCTGCGGTCTCAGTTCGCACCGAGACACGCACACCACGCTGCAGAGACTCATTTTCTTCCGGTGCACACGATGATCAGCCGATCACCTCCACAGTCCCAGGTTGCACCACAGCACGCACACTGCTTCACTGAGACTTACTCCAATTCCGGTGCCCCGATATCCAGGCACTCTTCACCAACGCCTTCGGCCGCACCTCGACACGCTCACTGTGTCCGAGCCTCACTTCTCCTCCGGGGCACTCGATCACCAGGCGCTCCTCGCCAACGCCTCCAGTGCACCACGACACGCACCCTGCGCGTCCGAGTTTCACTTCACCTCCGATGCACCCGTTGACCAGGCGCTCTTCACCAACGCCTCCTGTGCACCACGACACACACCCTGCGCGTCCGAGTCTCACTTCACCTCCGATGCACACGTTCACCAGGCGCTCTTCACCAATGCCTCCTGTGCACCACGACACGCACCCTGCGCGTCCGAGACTCACTTCTCCTTCGATGCACACGTTCACCAGGCGCTCCTCACCAACGCCTCCTGTGCACCACGACACGCACCCAGCGCGTCCGAGTCTCACTGGGCACACCTTCCGAGGGTCTCAAGCTGCCACAACACGTGCCCACCGCGTCGCTTGAAACTTCTCCGGAAACTTTTATGTTCCTGTGTTTCCAAACAGGGAGCCAGCTCACCTCGGGCCCTTGGGGTTACAAGACACAGCACAAAGCACAGTCTTCTTCAAGCAGGGGGACCCAGCGCACGAAGCACAGTCCCACCAGCCTCTTCCTTGGTTAAAACAGCAAACTGCAGACCAGCCCCAGATCACGAAGCAAGGATTGGTCCTCCCCAGCAGTCTCTTCAGTTGAACCTTCCTTAGCAGAGGTTCCTCTTTTTTAAAAAAAAACAACCATTTTTATTGGTTTTCCTTACATCCAAAGAGGTCGTGAAGCATGGTGAGAAACAAGGGGTTTCGGTTACATGCCCCATATAATCGACAGTCGCCCAATATCATATAGCTTAGTTAAGGCCCAATCATATCATCAGACGATGGTACATACGAATTATCGAACAGTCTTAGTAGCGATCCAAAATAGTCCCGGGCCTTTATACTTAATCGAAGAAACAATGTTCACTGTGTGCAACCCAACCCTATAGACTGGGCGGGGTCCTGAGTAAGTCCCATACCAATGTCCTTGATCAGTCATGGAAAAAAGGTGAACCCCCAACGTCCCACCCCTCCCTCCCCACCCTCCCAGGTGTGTCACTTAAGTGCTGGCCTCACAGGATCTAGGGAGCTATAGCCGCAAAAGAGGCAACTCGTTGGAATGAGGGGAGATGTAGGTGAAAACAGATAGGCATAGGGCAGGCGCCACCACCCATCTCGGGGAGCGAAAACAGAGTGGGTGCCCAGTATACTCCGGACTAATCCACTGCTGCCGCCGGGCCGTTCGCAGGTACTTCATCTTCAGCGCCGACAGGGGATTTGAGCGCCACTACAAGCAGTTCCCAAGCTCTCGCCCTTTCCATCGCCTTATCACTCCCCGTGCGGTTCGCAATCTGTAGTCTAGTCACCCCCTCACACTCAGCCCATTGCACTCCACTTAACGGCACTAGGAGCTCGCTGTTCTTTCCAATGTGTGGTGATGTTTCTCTTGGCTAATAGGAAACCAAGGTCAATACATTTACTGGTAATTTTATTTTTGGAGGTATGAGGAAACCAGTGTAGGATGCAGTGGGCCATGGAGGGGTCCAAGTCCCTGTCGGTTATGTCTGACAGTAACGCTGTCACTTCCTCCCAATAACTATCTAGAACCGGGCACTCCCACAGGTTATGTTTGAAATCTGCGTTAGCTGCCGAACATCTCTGGCAAGTCGCAGGGTGGGTCGGAAAATATGTATGTAGCTTCTGCTGGGTAAGGTATGCTCTGTGGAGAATATGGAAGTGTATTAACTGGAACCTCGCATTCTGTGTGCTCTTCCAGGCTCTCTCTACCAGTTCATCCCATGCCTTGTCGGGGATTGCAGTCCCTATATCCGTTTCCCATTTAAGCTTTAGAGCAGATAGGGGGGTAGGGATTCCAGTGTCATGCGTCTGTAGAGGCATGTCACTGCCTTGAATGTGCCTGCCGCCATCACCACGTATTGGCATCCCATAGAAGTGGGCGGTTCCGTCAAACCCGTTCCCCAATGCTTCCTGATGGCTGTCGTGAGGGCAGTGTACTGTAAGAAGTCACCCCCAGGCAAGTCGTAGCGGGCCCGCAGTGCAGCAAACGGGAGAAGGGCTCCCCCCTCATAAAGGTCCCCCATAGTGGCTAGTCCTTGCTGTGCCCAGTCCTCCAATTTCTGCCAGGTGCCCCCGTGCGGCAAGGCCCTACACATCTGCAAAGGTATCTCTGGGGCATAGGGGCGTTTGATCAAGGCCCTCCGCAGGTACCTGTTCCAGCATTTCCGTGCAGTGGCAAATTCTAGGGTGAGGGGCTGAGGACCAATCAGGAGTCGCAGTACCATACGGGACAGTACCATCAGGGGCCCAATAACCACTGCCGGCTCCTCCCCTCCTCTGGTGGCCCGCGCGACCCATTGTGTGAGCCATTGGAACTGGGCTGCTAAATAATAGGTTTCATAGTCTGGAACCGCCAGACCCCCCCCTGCTCGGGGGCGCATAAGTGTATGAAAGGCCACCCTGCGCCTGCCCGTGCCCCACAGGAAAGCGGTAATCATTGTGCGGAGTTGTTTGAAGTAGGGAGCCGGAATCCATATCGGGAGGGTCCCAAAGAGATACAGGAGTCTCGGGAGGGTCACCATTTTAAGGAGTGCCACACGTCCAACGAGAGACAGGGGGAGGGAACCCCAGAATTCAAAGTTGGCCCTAGTCCCCCTGATGGCCTTCCCAACATTACCTTCAAGGATATCCGCGGGGTCGTGGTAAATAAGGGTGCCTAGGTAGGGCAAGCATCTGTCTTCCCAGTTCACTCCTTCCGTGCACTTTGGGCCTATCCTATTCCCTCGCACCGGGAAGAGGCATGATTTGGACCAATTCACTTTTAACCCCGCCACTCTGCTGAGATCGTGAAGCAGCTTCTTGGCTCCCAGTAGGGCCGCCCCAGAGTCAGCAAGGAAGAGGAGGAGATCATCTGCATAAAGTGCTATATGATGCATCTGTCCGTGAACATCAAGTCCCTGGTATGCTCGCCCCAATTGAGCACGCGCCGCCAGGGGTTCCACCGCTAGTGCGAACAACAGCGGGGAGAGAGGACATCCCTGACGTGTGCCCCGTCCCACCTGGCATGTCTCTGCGATCACTCCTCCTGTCTTAACCCTAGCAGTGGAATCAGCGTACAAAAGAGCTGTCCATTTCACAAACTCGGGACCAAGTCCCATTATGCCCATTACATGGAATAGGAACGCCCATTCCAAACTGTCAAAGGCTTTTTCCATGTCTACTGCAAATATCGCAGCATTGTCAACGTTGTAGGAGTCTGCCTCTAAAATGTGCAAAAGCCTTCAGACATTTAGGGCCGTGTTCCTGCGAGGAATGAAACCGGATTGGTCATCATGGATGAGGGTAGGCATGTGGGAGAGCAGTCGGGAGGCCAGGATCTTGCTTAGTATTTTATAATCGTGGTTGATCATAGACAATGGGCGATACGCAGTTCTATCCCATGCCTGTTTGCCCGGTTTTAGGAGAGGAATTATGATCGCCTCCCTAGTGGAGGCCGGTAATTTACCAAGCGTCTTGGCATCATTGTAGAGTGAGTTGGGGAGCCAGGAGGTCCATGTAGGTAAGGTAAAATTCCACCGGGAGGCCATCAGTGCCCGGGGTTTTGTTACAGGCCATACTTTTGATGGCACCGCGGACTTCCCGAATCTCTATTTCGCGACCTAGTAGGGTCGCCGTGTCTTCATCAAGTGTCGGCAAGTCTACCCCTCGCGTGAACTCGTGCAACTAAGCGTCGGATGGGGCCAAGCGGCTTCGGTAGAGTTCAGTATAATAGTCAAAGAATGGATCGTTGATACCTTGTTGATCGTACTTAGCAATACCCCTCTGGTCCCTGAGTTCCAGTATGGTTGACCCCAGCCTAGCAGGATTCGCCAGCCAAGCCAAAAGGGCTCCTGACTTATCCCTTTCCGAGTGTGCTCTCGTTATATAAGTCTTGTAGTCGAAGCAGCGCAGGCGCTCCACCTGCGCGGCCACTGCCTCTCTCGCTTCTAGCATCTCCCGGTGCTTGTCCGGGTTCCCAGGTCTGTCCCTCTCCAGAGTACGCAGGCGTTCATCGTCCCGCTGAATATCCAGGAGGAGAACCTTCCGGACCCCCACTAATTCAGATATGCATCGCCCTCTGAGCACCACTTTGAAAGCGTCCCATTCCACAGTCGTGGATGTAGCTGTACCCTCGTTAGCCTGGAAGTATTCCGAGATGGCTGCACTAATGGTGGTACGGAAGACTTGATCCTCTAGGGCAGAGGTCTTCAAACTTTCTGATGCTGAGACCCCCTTGTCAAAATATTTTAGGCGTAAGGACCCCCTCCTGAAAAAACAATTCTAGAACTTGGTACTCCTCATCATCGACAACTATCGACAACCATAAACGCCCCCAATTCCCACAGCAAATCATTTTTACAGTGAGGAAATAATATTAAACTGTGTTTAGCAAACCAAAGGTCAGTGAGCGTGGAGGCGTAGTCAAAGTGTACCTAAAAACAAAAGGCCTCATTTATGAGGAATTGGCTTAGGGCAGCCTAGCTAATCATTTTGCTGCGCTGCCCTACGCCAATGTGAAGGGCAGGAATGCACCTTATTTATGAAATATGGTGCATTAATGTCCTTTCCCCCTGTGGTGGTGCACAAATTGCTGCCTAGCGCCAACATAGGCAAGATTTGTTTTGTGCAGGAAGAGGCACCTTCCTGCAGGAAAACAATCCCGAGAGGGGTTTTCCTCTTTTATGTGTGCTGCAGAATGCAGCACACATGGAAATAGGAAATAACATGTTACGCCTGCTGTCGGAAGGAGTAAGGTTTTACCGCTGTCCTAGATTTACATGGTTTTGCAAATCCAGGGCAGCGTCAAAGTCCATGGGTGTTGCGTGGGAACACCCATTGCAATGCCCATGGAAAGCCTACTTGCAGGGCCGGACTGGCTGTAGCGTGCACCAGGCGTTTTCCCAGTGGGCCGGACGAATGGGGGCGGTTTTCGAGCTGTGGGGGCCGCTTTGTTACTGGGGGCCGGTTTTGGAGCAGTGCTGTAATATCTGCCCCCGTAACAAAAGCAGCAGCAATGCTTGCTGCCAGCAGTGCTGCTTCTCACCAGCACACCCTCCCCCCTTCCAATACCCCTAGGCGGTCCAGCAGCAATGCCACGGCTGGTTTGTGTTACCAGTCCGGCCTACTTGACATAGAGTAAGGCAACGCAGCGACTTGCGCTGTTTTGTCTTACTCCATATCTATGAGGCCATGCAAAGTCACGCAGGGTGGCTTTGCGCCGCCTCATAGATATGATTGAGACGCTTGTGCCGCCGTAGCATCAAAAAAAGTGACACTCTGCGCAAGCCTCTCAGAAATCAGCCCCCAAATATTTTGTTAGTTCTTTAGGTCTTTCATCATCAGGTAGCCACATATAAAATAGTGGGTAGCTTAAATCAAAAATACATTTTAAAAAGTTGTTATTCAGTGGGAAATGCACTGTAGTACATTATGAAACCTCTATTAGTTAATGCACTGCAGAGGTCTGTGTGTAACCAGAGAGCCACAGAATGAAATTTGGTTGGTGCAGTGGAGAATAGTGACGTGTATTTTTAGTGCTATGAGGTCACTGCCTGTGACAGAAAGCACTGTGAATGTGTAGGTCAGTATTTTATGCTTGCATTACACGCATTATAAGATAGACTGCTACAAACTGTGCAAATAGTTTTTGGACCAAATGGAGCTTACAAAATGTCGATTTTAGTAAAATATGACCATAAGTAATGCATTATTAAAAGCATGCACTTTACAGCCCAGTTGTTAACTCTTTGTACTACCCCTAAAAAAAACAAATCTTTGCCATCACAATGCTTGGAGTGATTCTAGCAATTAAAGCCAGAACTGCTCCCAAGCACCCTTTACATTTGCAGATTAACTCATAGCGCAGGATGTGCATTTCATTCAGGAAAGCAGGCACCCTGGCATGAAGGTCTGCCCGGCCTCTTCATTTCACAGCATAGAAGCCTCAATTAACTTCAGTTGAAGTATTTTAAAGATAGGAATAAAACGTCGTCCCAGGCGGGTGTCATTTTCCAAAAGGAAAAGCACATGTTTTGGATTCCAGGTAGAAATGAGGCCTGGAAATGCGCGACCCCCTTCCCAAGACTCCACGGCCCCCCTGGGGGTCGCGCCCCACAGATTGAAGACCTCTGCTCTAGGGTCTCCGGGCGCTGGCGCCATGTGGGGATCGTGGGGCGTGTACGCGTCCATTGCAACCGTGCCAGGATAGGGTTGTGGTCGGAAAGTGTCCTGGTGAGGTACTCACTACTACTAATCCCCCCATGTACATCAGGTGAGCATAGGATGGCATCCAATCGAACACGCAAGTCCTGAAGAGCAGAAAAGAAGGAATAATCCCGTTCCATTGGGTGACCCGCCCTCCAAGTATCAATCAAGCCCCATTTCTGTTGCCAGTTACGACGTGACGCTGCAACCCTATGTGCAGGTGCGTTAGGAAGTGGTGGGTGGGATCGGTCTAGAGAAACATCAGTGGTGCAGTTGAAGTCTCCCCCCAGTAGCAACGAGCCTGTGAGTATATTCGCAAGCCCTCGTGATAGTAGGGAGAAAAAGGCCGGCTGGTCCATATTAGGTGCATATATGCTACCCAGGGTAAGGTCCCTCCCGTCCAGCTTCCCTATTACCACTACATATCTGCCCTCTGGGTCTATCACCTGTGATGTGCATTGAAAGGGGATCCCCGCTCGTAACCATATCAACACCCCTCTCGCATATGCAGAGTATGTAGTGTAGTAAACTTGACCCCTCCAGCGGCGCTGTAGTGCCCTCCCTTCCGGTGCCAGGAGATGAGTTTCCTGTAGGAGTGCTATCTGGATTCCCCTGCGAATTAGGTAAGAGTGTATCTTGTGACGCCAAACCATAGAGTGCATACCCCTCACATTCCACGAGAGACATGCCAATCCTAATGGGGGTCCCATTGCTGTTCTCTGCTCAAGTAGTCCTTAGAAAGCGCCCCCGTGACACGCCTGGGTCCCCATGAGCATCCCCAACTAGTAGAACTACCCCAACTCCCCTTCCCCAGGACAGGGTGTCCCCATCCTAACTGTGGTAACTCCAAGCATCTTCAAAATACCAAGGTGGAGTGGCCTCCCGCCAAAAAAGAGGAGAACCCCGCCATACACCCCGTGACGCCGTCTCCCCGCTAAGTGTTCCAGTCAGTATGCCCCCTTTCAGCTGGATGTTACCTTAAGGTCCAGAAAAAGGGAGGACATCAGGTCTCGGTGTCCGCATTTGCGTCGCAGGGACATCAGGTCCCGGATGGATGCGCCTGATAGATGGCATGCCATTTTCCCTACATAAGGTCATCCGCCGTCTGGGGCGTCACCACCGGCATGTGGACTCTCAAGCTGTCAGTGTCGCTGTGGCCTGATGAGGATTCTGATCGGCTGAGTCGACATTCTCTCCCCTCCGGAGACGAGCCAGGGTCAGCCTGACTGTGTGACACCACGGCCTGGAGCGCTCTCCGGTGTTCAAGACTGAGTTCCCTGGGTGAAGGGGCGCCAGAACCCATACCATGACCACTAGGGCTCCGCCATGGGGTGTCCGAAGTCAAGGCGGGGCAATCCTGTGCGCCTCGGGTCTCCAGCCAATCCCAGGTTTCTTGTGGAGAATTGAAGAAGCGTACTCCCTCTGGATCTGCCAATCTGAGCCGAGCGGGAAACAACATCGCATAGGATAAGTTCAGTTTGCAAAGTTTGACCTTGACGGCAGAAAATGAGGCCCTGTTCCGCTGCACCTCCCGTGTAAAGTCTGGGAAGATCATGATTGTAGCATTGTCTATGCGGAGCGAGCGTCGTTGTCGGGCACACTATAGGATATGGTCTCTGTCACGGAAGTGTAACAGCCTGGCCACCACTGGTCGTGGAGGAGTCCCTGGTTTTGGTGGCCTAGCCGGCACTCTGTGGGCCTGCTCCAGGGCATAGAAGGGGGAAAGGCCGTCCGGGGCCACCTCGGACCGCAGCCAGTCTTCTAGATATTTGACCATGTCGGACCCCTCAGTTTTTTCCGGAATCCCAATGACACGGATATTGTTTCGCCTTGATCTCCCTTCACTGTCCTCGGCTCGCAGTTCTAAAGTCTTCACCTTGGCTTCCAGGGTACTGAGAGAAAGTCTCATGTCGTGTACTGCATCCGGTAGACCCTTAAGTTCTTTTTCATTGTTCGATACCCTGTCTTTAAGCTTACGGTGGTCGTCCTTGAGGAGGGTGAGATCTGTGCCTATAGCATCTATCATTACTTCCAGCGCTTCCCTGGAGGCCGTTATTGCTTGCATGATGTCCGCCAGTGTGGGCTTGCGGGAGGGCAATGCTCCGCTAACGTCAGGCATCTCGTCCTCCTCCTCAGATTGGGGTCCAGTGACGTCCACGCTCAGAGCAACAAAGCCCCTTTACTTTAGCGATCTCCCCATCTCGAGGCTACGTAGAAGCAGCGCCTGATTGATTGTATCGTCTCCCGGGGGTGGTATGCCAGATCCCCACCTAGCCCGAGCGGTCGCCTCCAAGATGGCGTTCTGTCCCAGTTCAGGAAGCCCCAGCCATTCTTGTCCTCATCAATCCCACCACTGTGGGCACCGCGAGCCGCCACGTCTCGCCGAAACCGTGTACCACCTAGTAGCCCACCACTTCTGTAGGTATATTCCGCATCAGGGTCTCCTCGCTCCCCTCAGATGCGGGTCAGAAGTGCGGAGCAAATCCAACAATCTGTTCAAGTGGTCGACCCCGTATTGGTATCTCCGAGGGTTGGCGTAGCAGAGACAGATTCCTTCACATGTGTTCCCCAGTGCGATCGTGCCTCGGGCCGCTACAAGTTCCTAGGTGCTGGGTGCGGTCAGGTGTCTCAGGGAATGGGGGCTCCCGTGAGCCTTCTTATTTGAGCAAGTGTGTCTCCTCACAGCAAATGTACCTCCAGGCGCCGCACTGGGAGCACCCGATCAGCGTCTCCAGGAGAATCGCCAGGTTCCGCCGAGGGTACACCCCGCAGCCCAGGAGCTTCCCACTGTCAACGTGCGTCGCAGCGCCTTGTAAGCTGTCTCGCTATTGCAGGTGGTCCTCGGGAGGGGAGGCGCCCCCTCCCCCTCTGCCCAGTCCCTCTTCACCGCCACAGCCTTCTCGGTTGTCTCGCGCCTCCGGGGGGGGGGGGAAATCGAGGGTGCCTCCCCCAGTGGCCCACACAGATCGTCCTCGGGGCAGGCACTGGCGCCGACCGTAAGCAGATGGAATAGAGGCCCTCGCCTCCCCGAGCAAAATGGTGGCAATCCTATTCACCGTAGGAAGCGGCAGTGAGTCGCTAGTTCCACGTCGCTATGTGGCGTGGCTTACGGTCGCCCCAAGAAGGCTCAGCCCCTCTCTCAGGCCACCACACCGCACCGTCAGCTGGGGGTCTTCACAGGCATCAGTCGTGCAGTGCGGCCCTCGCTATGAAACCCTCACAGCCCCGGCCGCCATTTTGTCCCTTCCTCGGCGCCGCATCAAGGGGCAGCGCTATCGGATCGGGCACCCAGAGCCAGGCGTTCTGGTTCCTCCTCACCTCCAGGGTAGTGCGCAGGTGGTCCGTGGCCAGCGAGGGTGGCTCCGCTGGAGGTAGGTGCTCGCAATCGCCGAGGAACAGGGGCAGCGATAACGCTCACATCGCGGCCGCCATCTTGAGCGCGGGTGCCCGGGGACAGGAAATTCCGAGTTGCTCCCGGGTACGGCGATCACGGCCTTCCAAGGCTTCGGCAATAACATCAGCCCCGCACTAGAGTCCTGGGGTGTTATTTCCAGCACTCCCTGTTATGGCAGGGGATCAGGATTGATGTTTGCGGGGAGACGGCGGCCGGAGCTCCTCAGCTCGCGTCCGTCTCCATCAGCTGCAGGCCACGCCCCTCCTAGCAGAGGTTCCTCTTGACCACGAAATGGGTCCAAGCCTTTTCAGTCTCAATCCATTTCTATTCCAACGTTCAGGGGTTTCAGCTCTCATAGATATACCCCTAAATGTCTTTGAAGTTCGTTGTGCTCAGGGGTCCCTGACCCCTGCCTAAATCAGTTCTGGGTGTCTCCTCCCAGTGTCACCTCTCTCCCTTTGAAACTGGGGGTCTGGATCCTTAATCACTCAGCAGGAGATGGGTCAATTGTTTTATAGCCGCAACCCAGGCCTCTTCACCTCCCGGGGTTTCTCCTCGCATACTCTCCAGATGCAGGTCAGCCTGGTGCCATCTCACCCTCCCCTCTCAGATCCAGACAGTCAATCCACATTCAGCAGAGACACACAGAAATGCTTAAAGCACAAAACTCAGCCACTTTCTAAAAGAGCGGCTTCTGAACACACAGTGACAAAACCACTTTCATAGAAAGATGTGTTATGACGCTGTGAGTTCATACATACCAAACTTCACCTCTCCATTTTAAACTTATGGGAAACTAGGCTAACAAACACAATACCCAGCCTCCCCCATTCTGTCCCATGGGCAGAATGGCCTTTCACCAGTGAAAAACGAAATGGAGTGTTTTTCACTGTCAGGACATAACACACACCTCAGTATATGTCCTGCCTTTTACTTACATGGCACCCTGCCCAGGGGTTACCTGGGACCTACCACAGGGGTGCCCACAGTGTACGCAAAACGGAAAGTAAGGCCTGACAAGTGGTTGCACTTGTCAGGACAACATGCTAACTTAGCAAACTGCGAGCAGGCCCTACACTGCAGGCCTGAGTTCCCTTCTCCGCTCACCCTTTGCATTACTAGCCCTGGCACACACAGTGCACATCACTAGGACCTTTACTAGTAAGGCAAACATACCAATCATGGCCAACCAATTACCATTACACTTTACACAGGGAACCTTTGTACTTTGACTCTGATTAACAGTGGCAAAGTACCCAAAGCATCTAAATTGGCAACTCTATGTCAGGAAAACGGTCTAGGGGGAAAGCAAAAAGTTTTAGGGAACTTTAGCCAAAAAGGCCAAGTCCTACATATTTGATAAGAGACTTTTATTTATTTATGCAATTATTTTACTGTCTAAATAGATGATGTTATCAAATGGACCACTTGATGCCCCACATATCAGCAAAGTGTGTACAGCAAGATCCTAATACTGAAAATATTTCAGTTTTGCACATTTCATTTATCACATGAATTTCTGCCACACATTTCTATTAACTAGTGCTTTGCCTAAAGACACCTCAGGACATGAAAGTAACAAAACAATGGCATCTGCATATAGAAGAATTTTATATTCCTTACTGAACATACAAACACAGTCACCTTTTAATCAACTCTTAAAGCCTTGACAAAGTTTCCATGGGGAAGTTGAATACAACAGAAAAGGAAGGCACCTTTGTCTATTCCCCTTAGCAAGTGGTAAGACATTTAATACATACTTATTAGTCCTAACTTGCACTTCTGCACCTGCGTATAGTGCTGATTAAATAGTAACCATCTAAACTGTAATTTCACCTTATAAACACACAACCATCCGGCGGTATTGAGTTCTTGTTGCAACACATCAAAAGATCCACTGACAACGTGTCATGCAATGCTCATATAAGTGCAAAGTATACCGCCATTCGTAATGTATCACCGTCTTGCCGCTGTAGACAAATGTCTATGCAAGGAGTGCAAGTAAAACAATGCCTCAATGATTGTTTAATTCTTTCCCATTATGACAATCTTCTTCAACCCCATAAAACATTCCAACACATTTAAGTTTTTTGGCAACAGTGCTTCTTTATCTCACTTCATAGCACAAAGAGAGAAGATTCCCTTGGCTACTGTTTGACTCATTAGTATACATCACAATTGTATTCTATGATGAATGTTGGTTTAGTAAAAACTGTGCCGCAAAGGATCATCTTCACTGTTGCACTAAATATACAGATTGCGGCTTAAATGTGGAGTTATACCAGTCCATTTTAAGTTGGCATTAAAGCGGTTTGTGTTTTGAGAAGAGCTGGTGGAACCATTTGCAGCTGGGCGATCAGGTTGAAATGGTACATGAAGAGTAGCTTTTGATGGAGGAGCAAAGGATACGAGGAGAGGATCATGAGAGAGGATGGCACTTCTGAATGATAAGGCTGAATGAGTGCCTAGGAGATGTAGCCAGAAGTATAAATTACTCAGATCATGGGTTTGTTTTAGGTCTGGGCAGCTAAGAGGTAAGACAGTGTGGAGAAGAATGCTTAATGCCCCTTTGTGCCTTGTATGGCTAGCAACTCAAGAGGATTTTAGGGTGGAAATGAGGGACAGGATTATGTTGACTGGGCTTTGCAGAGAATCGGAGGAACAGGTGCAGTGACAACCACAGTAAAATCCCTTTGGCGATGTCTTCTTTGGCTTCCATTCTATTTTGAAATTTATTCACAGACACTGGAATTTATCAGGTATGGCATAGAGTTTACTTATGGGTGTCGGTCAGTCCTAAATTAAGAAGAAACAGTCAAGATTGTGGTCATAAATCGTTGCCATCATTTCAGGAAACTTGCCAACGAAAGCACACATTCCTACTGATGTACTTGTCAGCTGGTCACTACAGCCAGTTGATAAATACACCAGTACGAATGTTGGTTGTGGTTGGCATATTTCAGAGAGGCATTATAGAGATGACTGTTACTGACTGATAATATTTGAATATAGAACCTTATTTATATTTCAGTACCACTGTGTATGAGGACCCACTCATTGTTGCTTTGAAAGCCAATCAACAAATTCGGGAAAAAAGAATAACGTTGTAATCTGGATTATGCTATGGATAGGCTAAACTGTTTTAGCTTTAAAACTTTAATAACTGATACAACCCTAGTGAAAGCAAAACAGCCCTTATCAGTATAAACATATAAACACTGATAAATACCTGCACAACCACAAACTAAAATGAAAGGAAAGTGAAAGAGAATTAGTCATTTTATTTCATCCTTAAGGGGCAAATACAACACACATTTGTTATTAAAGGCAGTAGCAAAAAACTGCCTTAAGGCAGTAGCAAAAAACAGTACAGTATGTGTGATATTGTAAACAAGTAAATAAGTTTGCTACTGTTGCCACAGTGTCCCTGATCACTTTATAGGGATTGTTAGTAACCCAAAAGCAATAATTCTATTTTAACAATACATTGAGTAGTGCTCTGTGGGCTACAATAATCTGTCTTTCACATTCATCGCTGGTGCATTGAACCAAGTTCACCAGTGTCACCCGTGGGTGGGAAAGCAAACCTTGTAGAACTACGCTAAAGTTGTTGTTTACGCAACAAAATCTGTATTGAAAGCAGGTCAACTGCCAACACCCCCGGATTAAAACATTCCATGCAAGGTGTTGTGACAGGTACCTGTGAAAAGAGTGCTGTCACCATGCACATGGGACCATGGTGAAAACATGACAGAACACTTTCCACGTACCAACAGCTGCAACGTGTCCCATTGTTATGTGTGATAACTTCAGCAAAGCCTGGGTTTTTACCCAACTGCAATTTAGCGCCGGAGTTTTTGATTTTGGAGCCCAGAGTTAAAATGTTAATAGCAAAGTTTCAAGTGGCGCAATACAATGTGGTCTAAAGGTCATGTGGGAGGTACCCTTCTTTGGAAAAGGGATGGGTATATGGACTCAAAAAAACAAAAAAACAAAAGTTCCCTTCTCCTGTTGATGTGATTAGGCAGAGATTATCTCCTCCTGGGCCTCTCTTTTCTCAACATGAGAAAAAGGGATTAAGTGTGCGATAGAGTCTTATGCAGGTTGCCAAATTTACAATAAAATAATTCAATGCTTTGTGATTACACAATCAAACGAAACAACTACACAGAAGCAAAGGAATATGATGTTTACCTATTTTATTAACCAGTACATTCTTCATTATTCATCCATATCAGTTAAAAACACTTTTCCATGTTATTTATTAAAAAAACATATACAATACATAATAATAAAACAAAGATATTTTGAAAAAAGACTGTCGACGCGGCGTTTCGGTGTTCTAAAATATCGTCACCTTCTTCAGGACAACAATTTCCAATTATAAAAACATCTAGACAAAAATATGAACATTGAATTATTGTAAAGAAAGAACTGGTATTCTTATGTTTATATTCCTTTGCTCGTTTTCAGAAAATACATGTAACAATCAAACAAACTTTTCTTTTGACATTGTATATTCATATAACCATCTATTTATCCCCACTTAATCTCAAGAACGGCTCCTTAATTCATTTGGGGTCTCACCCCTTTCATTAGATCAAAGTTGTTCTACCACAATTGTATAATTTACTTTACATTAAATCATCTCTATACCATGGTGAAGAACATCATCAACACTGTTCGATATATATTTACAAATAATCATTCTAATATTTGGTAACCTGTAGACAGTATCATGTCGATCACTCTCCTTGGGAGAGGGTTTTACTTTTAACTAATTATTTCTATCCCTGAAGGACTGTATGTTTTGTTGCATACCTGAATTTGGTACTGTTTTGAAGCCTCAATCAATCGGCAAAAGATATTATTGCAATCCTTCAGTACTTTCGGATAAAAGATAGAATGGTGCTACAAAGAGAAAGAGGGGCTGGTAACTTAGTCATCTCTAAATGTTTTTATGACTTATATTAATAAAACTTAATCATCAGGCTTATTAATTATCGTGTAGCGGAAAAAATACCTATTAGTTGCCTGTTATTCATAAGTTTCTCTGTATCCTCACTCAGTATTTTCACCATGTATGGCTAACTTCTAATTTTAATGGATTCTGTTTGACTGACAGAGAGAATTTACATATAATAGGAAAATTAAGATCTATTCTCACCATCCAATTTTATCGCATCTCTAAGTTATTCATTTAACATTTAATATCAAGGGTATATAGATCTAGGTACCTTGTTGCGCAGAGTGCGTTTTATATATCGCTATCTCAATTTACTTCAAACTACTTGTTTCTAACATCATTCAAGGAAGTCTGTTATCTGCCGACAAAATGGTTTATTTCTGTTAGTCAGCGCCACCTAATACATCTTTCAATTTTATATCCTATTCTAGTCATTCCAGGCTTCATTATTCACCCCTTACCTTATTCATTTCTGAGGGATATATGTGGGACGGACTTTACTTGGTTAGGTTCCTCTCTTTTGTTCTAAAACCAAAAAATGTAATCAATAAATTTTATATATATATGAACTAACACATCTTGTTTTACCAGATAGTATTTTTTTCTTTTTATCAAAAAAAGGATTTTTGGCATGGTCCCTTTATTTGGCTTTGTCTTACCTTCGTGGAGAAGGTTCTTGCCTTTTCCTCTTTACCACCCTTTTTTTCCTTTTTTTAAAATGGGGTGTCTCATCTAAGTCTTGTCAGATCATAAACTAAGGAAACAAAACATAACTTAAATACCAAAAGGTTCCCATTTTTTTAAATATACCTTCAAAAAATATAGTGGGGAGCCTAGTCTAACTCTAGAACTTACTTGAGAAAGGGAAGAGCATTTCCTGTAGACGTCCGTCCTGCTGGCCTCTCAGTCTCCAACTGATTTTTGGAAACTTTAGGTCTTCTTTTTATACTCCTCTCTATTGGCTGTCAGTTGCCCAATTATATTCAATTACCTACACTACTCTGCTGTCCCGCTGCAGACTCATCTGTTTCGGCTCGGCCATCTTACAGTGTGTTATTTTCCTCATCAGCCTTACCTGGACATTCTCTCTTCTTTCATGATTTTTTATTTACTTAACTTTCTTGTGTCTATGAGTTAAGTTTCATAATTCTTAAGTTGGTTTAACTATTATTCATCTTCGCGATCCGAAATTATTAAGATATTTATCGCGTTCAATGATTTACTCAATTTTGAATGTAGAGTCTGTTTATTTGTTCACACATTGCTCCTGTGTGTATTTAAGGGGTTTTAATTCTTTTAGTCACAAGCATCTAGCCGTATACTATATTTTAAAGGCGGCGATTTTCGCTGTATTATTTGTCAGGTTTCCGCTGCCATCTTAAAACGGGTTGTTACCGCGATTTTCACCTTACTTGGCCCCATATGTCAATGGCGGCCATCTTATAGTGTGTTTTCCCTCGGAATCCGCAGATGTATGATTCCTTTTTACTAATATTCAAACTTGCTCCTTTCTAATTACTTTCTCAGTTGTTCATTTCACAAGTCCCCCGTCTTCATTTAAAGGAGTATGGTTCCCTCATCATAATGATATTTACCGCATTCTCTGTGTTACAAGTTGCGGTTCTTACTGATTATATTATCGATTTTTAGACCGCCATTTTGGAACGGATCGTTCCACGGTTTTACCTTTCTCGACCCCCTGTGTTAAAGGTGGCCATCTTATACTATGTTTTCCTCCAAATTTACCAATATATGTTTCGTATTTACTGATATCTAACCTTACTTCTTTATTTGATTAATTTTAATTTTAATTCTGTATTCCGTGTACACTTACTTATGGTTTACCCACTTGTTTATCCGTCAATGTCCACACTCAGTGTTTTGTGTTATAATATATTCTGCAGTCAGCCCAAGTCCATGGGTAAGGTAATATGTCCTATCCTGACCGCCCGGTTGGGGCATCCTAATTCATGGAGCAAGTATTCAGCTTGCATGATATTCATTGTCTACCTCTATCATCTACTGTTTTAAGGCTGATTAGATACTCGTATTCCTATTTCAAGCCTGTATTATGTATACTGGATACTCATACTTTTTATATAATTCTCTCCCATTCCTCCCTGCTGTTCAGGCCACTTTTGTATGTGTCAAATTTCGACATATAATACTGCTCTCTTTTCTTGCGTTTAGTTGTTAAATCTCCTCCTCTATTGCTTAATGTTACTACTTCTATAATGCACCATTTCAGGTCTTTTACCTGATGTTTTTCTTCTTGCCAGTGTTCAACTAAGGGTGCATTTTGTCGTTTGGTGCGAATCGCGGATTTATGTTCGTTCAGCCTCAATCTGATTTCTCTTGAGGTTTCACCAATATATGCTCTGTCACAGGAGCATTTTATCAAGTAGATAACATTATGGGTTCTGCAATTTACCAAGTTTTTATGATGGTGGGTTATTCCTTTATATGTAACTGTACGTCCCTTCATTATGGAATTACAGTTTTTACAAGACCCACAAGGAAAATTGCCTGTGGGTGATGAACCATCAATGGTGCTGATTTGATTCCTATTCCCTCTGTCTGGATAAGTGTGTACTAGACAATTTCTTATTGTTTTGTTTCTTCTGAATGCGAAGATCGGTCTGGGTAAAGATACCGAGCTCCCATTATTAAGTAAATTCCAATTTCTATTTATTAAATTTTTAACCTTATTGCTAACATTTGAAAAATTGGTAACACAGACTAATTGTTTGTCTGTTTGATCTCTTATGTCTTTTGGTTCAAAAAGACTTTCTCTATTATAGTATTTGGCACGTTTGTATGCTTTTGTCACCATTTGTTTCGGGTAATACAATCTGGTGTCAGTTAAAAATTCAGAACTGACTTAAAGTGAGTCATTTGCCAGTTGGACACTTGGCAGCAAATCCACACAGCACCAGCACCACCTTAATGTAGTCAGGCACTGAGTGCAGAAAAGCAGTGGTGCGCTTGCTTATAGCATGACATTTCAAGTGCCTTAGAATGCAGGGCTACAAATGTATCTGGTGTAATTTAAAATTTGAAAGGTTTCACACTATACTATGATGGTGCCAGGGTTAACTACCCCTACAATGTCATAATATTCATTAAGGAGTAGGTGAATGACACCCAACTGTGTCCAAGAATTTGTTACTGGATCTGTAGCTCATTCCTGTTTTTTATGCCGGGCCAAGAAAAGATTGCAAGGCAAGATGTCAGTGAGCTGAAGAAGGAAGAATGTAAATTTTGTTATTCTAAGACGTTGCTGATGTTCAGGTGACTACACTACGAAAGGAATTCTTCACCTGCATTAGGATACCTGACAAACTATAAAAGTTGTTTATGCTAATACATTTTATGTTTAATGGAAGATATTCCAATATATCAGCATCATTTTTCTCCCCCAAGTTTGCACTTGTACTGGGACTGACTGACTGGATCAGCAGCCCTGTATATAGACACAAGGCAGTGGAGTTATTCATTCAAGCACATGTGACTCTGTGAGGTGTTTTGTTATGTTATGTTATTGGCACTTATAACGCACACAGCTACTCCACAGAGTGTACCGGCGCGTGCCTAGGAGGTAGACTAACAGCTCAGAACAGCTTATCGAATGAGAAATGTCTTCAGCTTCTTCCTAAATATGCTTGGGGCACGGACAGCTCGAAGCTCCGCCGGAAGTTGGTTCCAGGCCATAGCACCCAGATGGGACAGGGAGCGACCACCGGACCTCTGTCTGAGGGCCCTTGGAACAATCGCCAGTAGCTTGTTAGAGGAACAGAGCTGCCTGGCAGGAGAGTAGAAACCAAATCTGGATTGAAGGTAGGCCAGGCCATGCCATGTAACACAGAATGAACCATCACAAGGGCTTTGAACTTAACCCTCGCACCCACTGGCAGCCAGTGCAGATCACGAAGATGCGACCTGACCGCTTGGGAAGGTTAAGCAATAGTCTGGCTGCGGCATTCTGGATCACCTGAAGTTTATTAAGCAGGTAAGCGGGCAGAACAACGTAAAGAGCATAGGCATAATCTATGCGGGAGGTAATCAAAGCTTGAATGACTGTTTTCCTAGCGTTAATGGGAAGCAGGGGAAGAAACTTTTTAAGTGATTTCAGGATGCTGAAACATAAGCCTGATAACCTTTTGATCTGGGGACCAAAACAGAGATTACCATCAAACCATATGCCCAGGTTTTTTACCGGACTGCCATGGGGAGAAGGCAAGGGGAACTCATCTGGCCAGAAAGAACACCAGAGCTGAGAGTCACAGTTCCCGAAAAGGAGAATCTTTGTCTTGTCCGCATTGCATTTGAGTTGTGCCTCTGCCAACCAATGAAAAATTGCAGAGAGGCAGACCTTAGCCTGAGAACAGTTGGCTTCCCTGTCTTTGTCCCAGGAAAAGAGAAGCTGAGTGTCATCAGCATATGAGATCACTTTGACCCTGAGATCTTCGGCTTACTGAATAAGAGGAGATATGTAGATGTTAAACAAAAGAGGGCTTAGTATTGAGCCCTGAGAGACCCCAGTATTCAGAGCCTGGGGAGAAGCTGCAAAGGGCGGGATCCAAACTTGTTGGGATCTGTCCGTCAAGTATGATTTAAGCCAGTTCCAGGCTAGACCATCCACTCCCAGAGTCCGAAGACGGGCCAGTAGCAGGGCGTGAGGGACCGTATCGAATGCCGCTGATAGGTCCAAGAGAACCAGAGCAGCCCTGCCACCTGCATCAAGGGTTTCCCGGATAGCTTCCGATATTTCGGCCAGCGCTGTTTCCGTGCTATGCCGGGCTCGGAAGCCAGATTGAGCTGGGTGGAGAAGTTCAAATCTCTCAACAAAGCCAGATAATTGGATATTAACCTGCTTTTCGAGGATTTTGGATACTGCAGGAAGAAGCGAGATGGGACGGCAGTTGGAGGGAAGTGACGGATCCATAGACGGTTTCTTGAGTAGAGGAATGATCATGGCCTGCTTCCAGGTCAAAGGAACCCTGGTGGAGGATAGAGACAGATTAAGTAGCATGTTAACTGCCAGGTTTTGCATTGGAAAAAACCTTCTATACGTTTCCAAGAACTTGTCACTGATTGGATAGTGAGGGCCCCCACTCTGCTTGTCTAGAGACAATAAATACCAGCCCACACAATGAGCCTGCGCAAAAGAAGTCAGTTGTGTTGAGCGGAGCTCCCGCGCTGCTCCTGTGCCTGTCCTGCTTCTGCAGCTAAAAATGTCAATGTCCTGAAGAAGGAGAAAGGGCTTTCTGAGATATGGAGAGAAACCATATTTTGTACAAGAGCTGTGACTAGCGAAGTGACAAACTTCAAGGACATTTCACTCCGGGGCAGAAGGAACATGCTCATGCTGTTTCATGATACCGACATCATCAAAGAGTGGCGTATGTGTAAAAAGGATTCTTCACTGAGCATAGAGAAAGGAATCTGCATATATATATTTTATTGCTATTAGTTATAAAAAGTGCTTTGGTTAGTAGGCTGTTGTTCTTTTTAAAAATGTTGGGAGACAGAGCACATCTCTACAAGCAGTGATTGCATGTGAATCAGGGTTTCCCCTAAATTGCCCCTGTTCAAGTTTGGGTTTTCCGTGCCAACAGTCTCAGATTACCACCTCTTGAGTAAAACACACTTACCAACCACCAACTGTCCTTTTATTTCAACTCCTTCCACATTTAGCACACTGTTTATTGGCTACCTAGTGGCTGGGAGCTCAGCTCATTTCAGTGCTGTAGGCATTCCACTATTCGTTTGGACTTTTGTATGGTAATTTTCCCCCTCAGGCTTTATTTACTAACAGCGCAAAACAGGTAAAGCATGCACAGCATGAGCTTCACTCATATGTCGAACCATTACAGGGACAGCATGGGAGACACCAGTGCGATCTCCTCCTCACACAAAACAGGTACATCATGAGCAGAAGCAGTGCAAGAGACCCCTAGTGTGCTCAAAGACGCAAAATAAATATGGGGCATTGTAAATGGGTTTAAAAGATCAAAACCAGTAACCAACAAGTGTGCAACTAAGAGTGGTATAAAGCGGATGTGGAGAAAAACACCTATTGTGAACAATGGATTGGGCGTCTGTGTGAGATGGGAGGCTTAGATTTGTGCTGCTGAGTGGTGTGTATAGTCAAAGTGGCATAGCTGGAAAGTAGCATTGGGGTTGGATGCTAGTATATGGCGTAGGTAGTGTAGGGTATAGGTAGCATAAGGTGTAAGGAGTGCACATGGTGTGTAGATGAAGTTGAGTGTAGCGAGGACAGTGTAAGTGGTGGTGTAGGTAGTGGCGCAGGTGTTATGGTTTGTATTGTATGATGGAGGATGGAGGTGATGAGATACGCTTTTAATGGTGGTGTAATGTGGAATATGGGTTGTGATGTAGGATGTGTGTGTTGCAGAGTGTGTTGGTAGTGGTTGTCTACAAAATAGGTGTTAGCTGTAGTTACAGTGTGCAGGCGGTGACATATATTTTGTGCTAAGATGTTCACATGGATGTAGAGTTGTTGTGTGCTGTGTGGTTAACAGTTTAGAGTATAAGTGGTGCAGGTGTAACATGGTTTCAGGGCAGAGTAGGGTGTAGGTAGTTCTGTAAATGGGGGTTAAGTATGCAGGTGACTGGGTGTGGTTTAGCATAGAGTGCAGGTGGTAGCGTATAGTAGAGGTTTATGTGCCAATATCTGTTGAGTGTTGGGCTGTAACTTGAGGGGTGGGAAGTAGGTTGTAACTCCTAGGGTATAGGGTGCAGTCTCTTCCCCCATGCCCTTTGTAGACTTCAGTCACATGAAGCCAAAATCAATGTTCCGAAAAAGAATCAATATTCCAGGCTTATGCCAGCATGTACACTGACTGTACCATCCTGCCATATATTCCGGTCATAACATATCAATTTAATAGTAATTTGCACATCGTTGGTACTACAGCTCCAGTACAAAAAAAAACTAAAAATAATCTTGCTACAGGTAAAAGTACACTGAAAAACGTCCATCGGGCGTAGGTCACTACTTCGACCTATTACTTCTGCCTACTATTACTGCTCCCCCTTCCTTCATCCTGCCATCCCTTCGACTGCTTATGCTTATCACTGAAATGATGCACACCTCAAAACCCATTACTTACCTACCTACATACTTCACTACCTACATACTTCAACTCCCATCCCATATAACTAAAATGTCACTCACCTCAAGCCTTCTATTAGTTAATAAACGTATATCTAAACCTTATTTACCCTCAATCCTGGTACTCATGTTTTACAGATTTCAAATAATGGAATATATTAAATAAACACAAAAATTGTAACCTTAATTAATGGCAATTAAATTAATTAAACACTCATTAAATTAGATTTTTTATGAATCTGCAATCCAAGCCCTGATTTGTTGTAACTTTGTAGTAACAGTGTTAGGTACTTTTCATAAAGGTAGTATATTGATTCAATTTCTTCAAATTTATTTGGTAATAATGTGAAAGCTGGCCATAATAGTAACACTGAAGGTGTTTTATTACCGTCATTAAAATGTAATATTGTAATTGTAAATGAATATACATACATTTATTTTTTCTAACTGCTTTGTTAGGTATTGTTTTACTTATTTATTTGATATCGATTATTAACAAATTTCAAGTTCTTTTCACTTGCATTTACTTTAAAATATAATCTAACTTACCTGGATACTCAGGAGCATATTTACAAGGGATTTTCACCACCAGAACGTCAGTTTTTGTAACGTTCTGGTGACGATAACCCCTTCACCTTATTTACAAGGCAGCGCTAAGCTACTTAACGTGGCTTAACGCTGCCTTGTAAATAATGCCCCTTTCACGCAGCACTTAGCGTGAAAAGGGCGGGCAATGGGTGTTGCAGTGGGCATTCCACCGCAACACCCATTGCTTTTTGACGCTGCCCCCTATTTACAAGGGTGGCGTAAATATGGGGCAGCGCCAAAAATAAGACAGGGAAAACCTGTCTTAACCTGGCTCAACGAGGAGAAATTATTATGTGCAGGAAAGTGTCCCTTCAGGTACATAAACAATCATTAGAAAATGACGAGTTGCAACTTCTATATGTGCTGCATTCTGCAGCACACATAGAAGTTACAAATCGCCATTCTTGATTGTTTATGTGCAGGAAGGAACACCTTTCTGCACATGAACAATCATTCCCTGCAACACAGGCATCCTCACACTATGGTGCAAGGGTGCCTGTGTTGGCGCTAGGCAGCTAAATTTAGCACCAGCGCTAGGGGAAATGCAGGGGTGCGCCATATTATTGTAAATACGGCGCATCCCTGCATTTCCAGAATGTCAGAGCCCGGCGTTACCAATTGTGCCGTAACACAGCGCTCCGCCATTCTATTGTACATATGCTCCTCAATATCAAGGTGCAATGGTCAAAAATATGGTATCTTAAATAATGGAAGAAGTAATTTACTGGTCAAAGTAAAGAGGTATAAATAACGACATACAAAAGTAACAGTCGGAAGGATGAATTCTCCAACAAACATCTGTACAGAAGTGTCATCACTGCAATTCCAAGCATTCTTCACTAAAGTAAGTGACATCATTGCATCTTACAGTGCCCATTACTACAGGAAGGGACATCCCTGTTTTCTCCCAAGACCATCTTGAAAAAAAAGTCAGACAAGCAGATCCCATTCTTCAGCATTCACCTTTATATAAGGTGATACCACTAAAATTCCTTGCACCCATCTCTTCAGGAAGTGACATCAGAGCGGTTACCAGCATTCATCTGTGCAGGAAGTGAGATAACTGGTTTTCCACCAAAACCGTCTTTAAAATAAGAAGCCAGTAAGCGAAGCTCATTCTCCAGAATCCATCTTTATAGGAAGTGACATCACTGTATTTCTCACTGTCCATCTTTCTTGGAAGTGATATCATCGGATCCCACCTTAAACATCTTCTTTCTTGTCCTACTTCAGTCAGTTCCTCTAGGTGTTCCACTGCTTCAGCATCCCCATCAAAGGGCAGACACAGACAAGGATGGTATGTATTTTGGCCTCTGAAGGACCAGGAAGGGCTTTGGGCCAGTACTCGTGCTCCACTGCAACCTTGGCAAGAACAGACAAGGTAAGGCTGGATTCTTTAGGCGCAGTGTCTTGCATCCGAGGTCTCAAAGTTAGGTCTCCACCTAGAGGGTGAGTGAGCAGGAATTACTAAGGGCAGGACAGAATTAAGACATATAAATAGAATAGACCAGGACTTGCCCGATGCAAGCAGATGGTATGTTGCATTTAGCGTTACTGCAAAACCAATTCAGGAACCGAAGGTGAAGACCACTGCAGCACCGGAAGAAAGTCTGGATGGGAAAGACTAACTAACAAAAGAGTAAGGAAGCAGATTACAAATCACAAAAGGTGAGGGAACAGGAGGACTCTGGTGAACCAGAAAGGGATAAAAAACTAAGGTGAAGTTACAAGTCAAGCTAGGTGTGAACTAATGCGAAATAGTGAGGAGTCACAACAACCACTGTTGACAGACAAAGAAATTCAGTGTTAGGCAGGCCTAAAAACTTTATTGACCCAGAAGGGTGTCTGAGTGTGCTGTTCCTCTAGTGGCTGGTGCTGCAACTGTGAGTATGGCAAATGTATTCTCACGCATCACACAGTAAAATTCCATTGTCCAGTGTACCATCTCTTCCATATTTACCTTTTCTGGTGCCTTACTGTGTCTTGTTACCGGACAGTACCCCCTCAACCCAAAATAATCCCCCTCTCCCTGAGCCTCAGGTTTAGATGGGCATCTCTTATGGAATTCTAAGCTCAATCGAGGGGCATGTACAAATTAAGATGAGCCCATAAATTATCAAACAATTCATGCTCCTCCTAAGCCACCAGATACTGAAGTTGACCTCTACACCATTGGCTGGAGTTCATGCATTTCATGAATTTAAGTTATCCTAATTTTTTTTGTGATCCGTCTAGAACATCATTTGATGCTAGGCTCCTTCAAGATAATGGGCATGATTTAGAGTTTGGCAGGTGGAATACAGACTGTCAGGGTGGCAAAGGATATTACCTCAGCCACTCTGTCAATCAATTACTCAAGGATTTATGAAGCGCAGCAAATCACCTGTCAGGGTCTCAAGGCGCTGGAGTAGCTGGCTGCTTCAAGGTGCTCTCGTTCATTCGAACAGCCAGGTCCTGAGTCCTTTCCTGAATTCCCAGAGCAATGACGTGGTCCTGAGGTGCAAGGAAAGTTCGTTCCAAGCTTTGGCTGCCAGGTTTGAGAAGGTGCGTCCTCTGCTGTTGCATCGGCGGATCTAGGGGGTGTCTGTGAGGAAGCGGAAGGCAGATCGTAGATGTCTGGTCAGTTGGTGGAAAGTCATGCGCTTGTTGATGTATGCTAGTCCTTCGTTGTGCAGGACTTTGTATGAGTGGGTCAACCTCTTGAACTGGTATCTGCTCTGGATCAGGAGCCAGTATAGCTTCTTGAGGTGTGGTGTGATGTGGAACTGTCTGGGGAGGTTGAGGATGAGTCTTGCCACTGAGTTTTCTATTATCTGTAGTCTCTTCCGGAGGCGTGCACTGATTCCTACTTAGAGTGTGTTCCCGTAGTCCAACTTGCTGGTAACGAGGTCCTGCGTGACGGTCCTTCTGCTGTTGACTGGGAGCCACCTGAAGATCTTCTGGAGCTTGCGTAGGGTGTGGCAGCAGGCAGATGAGACTGCCTTTATCTGTTTCTTCCTAGATAGCTTGCTGTCCAAGATGATGCGGACTTTTCGGACATGGTCTGTCGGGCGGGGGTTGGCCGAGTTCCACAGGCCACCCATACGTCGTCCATGGTGAGGTGTTGTTCCCAAAGATGAGGACTTCTGTCTTGCCAGTGTTGAGCTTGACAGGTGTCCGTCTTCCAGTCAGCGATGTTCATCATACATTTGTGGGAGCTGGCTCTGGTGGTGGAGGGGTCTTCTGGCAGCGAGAGGATGAGCTGGGTGTCGGTGTAGGAGATGATGTTGAGTCTGTGCAATCTGATCGTGTGGTACAGGGGGTGTCATGTACATGTTGAAGTGGGCGGGGCTGAGAAAAGATCCTTGGGGGACGCCACGGATGATCTTCTTGGGTTCTGAGGTGAATGGTGGGAGATGGATTCTCTGGGTCCTCCCGGTGAGGTATGAGGCGATCCATTTGAAGCCGTCTTCCTGGATTCCAATGTGGTGGAGTCTGTTGATCAAGATGTGATGGGGGAATGCGTCGAAGGAGGCTGACAGGTCCAGGAGAATGAGGGCTGCCGTTCCGCCTCAGTTCAAGAGGGCTGTCTTGGTGCTGTGGTTGGCTAAAAATCTGGATTGAGAGGGGTCCAGGAGGTTGTTGTGTTCCAGGTGTTCGTGAGTTGCTGGTTGATTACCTTCTTGAGAACCTTTGCTGGAAAGGGGAGCATGGAGATGGGCCAGTAGTTCTTCAGTTCTGTTGGGTCAGTGGATGGTTTCTTTAGGAGGGACTTCACTTCAGCATGTTTCCAGTCCTCAGGGAAAGAGGCCGAAATGATGGAGGTGTTCAGTGCTTTCTTGAGCTTGTCACCAATCATCTTGCTTCCGAGGTTGAAGATGTGGTGGGGACTTTGTTGGACTACTGTATGCCAAATTTAGACATGACTGCCAGCCCAGCAACGTCTCTGTACATTAAAAGGAACCACAATCACAGCAGTTCCTTTCAATGTACTAACATTTTGGTGGATGGCCACTGTCAGTTTTTACTGCCTTCACCAAACCTTTCACTAACTTTAAGTTCCTCCCAGGGCATGAGGGTCATGATAGTTTTTTCCTGGGCCTCACTGCCAGGTTATTCCTGCCTCTGGATTCTTCTTTCACTGGACACTGATTGGCGAGAGCTCAAGTGTTTTCAGGTCCACCTTGGCTGAATCTGGCAGGCTTTGCATCCAGAGATCAGAATGCCCCACACAGTCCCAGGATGGCGCTCATTTCTCTCCAGGACCTCTTCCGGGTGGAGGCAGGTCACGGTGCTATCCTCTGGCTCAGGCTGCTGCTATTGGCAACTCCAAAAACAACAATTGATGGACAGAATGCAGAACAATGTCATACATTCACCCCAGTACAGAGATCTGGGCCTAAATCCATAGTTTTTTGCTCACCATGCCATTCCAGTTTGAACCCAGCCATATGCAAATCAGTCTTGACCCTGTGCCCTATGGGAACAGTCCAGCCCGAACTGCCAGGCCAGGTCCTCCCTGGACTGGAAACAAGCATCCTAGGACCGGTTTCGGGCTTTCACCCCTCTTCAGCCAGGATAGCTTGACTCCAGCGGCATGGAGAGCACGGGACCCACGTCTGGGCATACCCGTCCCACTCTGGGTGACAAATGCAAAAACAACAATTGATGGACAGAATGCAGAACAATGTCATACATTCACCCCAGTACAGAGATCTGGGCCTAAATCCATTGTTTTTTTGCTGTAACGCTATTGGCAACTCAGCACTTCACACTGTCACTGATTTCAGTTGATGGTGCTACTACAAATCTATTTAGGCCTGCCAGGAGTGGAGGCTCTCATAATGGTGTCCTGCTCTATGCAAAGCCAGGCCACGCCCGCTTTTAATGTATAATATTTCGAATAAGCAAGATGCATTGAAATGTTATAAACTGGTAGCAACGTTTATATCTTCCATGCAGTAGTGCACTTTCGTTTGTTAAGCTTGTTTGGCTTTCAATCCTGCAAGTGATTTTATATAATATCATGTAATTGTTATTTAATGTGTAAATGTTTTCAAGTTTGTGACTTATTTTAAATAAAAGATACACGCAGTAAATAAATTGAAAGAGTGTCGTTTTCCGTCAATCACATGTATTTTATTATGTAATTCAGGAGGGACACTTGCTCAGCCCAGAGGTTCGCCAGGACACGCTCCTATGAATTCCCGTGAATGTGCTTTGTGTTCTCGGAAGGCCAAAGCAAAATAGAATAGTGCTGGACACGACACCGCTGCAGTGGATCTTATCGCTGACCAGAAGGGATGTTGTGATCTTTATCTGACGTCCATTTGTGAGGAAGCTGTTCCAACCGCCCTTTTTTTTCAGAAAGGCTACTCTGATACAGTTTTAGCCCTCTGCTGGCATCTAGTGGTGATCTGTGTGATTCACCGCCCTGATCAAATAATTTCCTTGAACATAGAAGGGATTAAGGGCAAAAGGGACTCCCTTTTCTCCTTAAGTCACATAGGGGCTTATTTACAAGCCCCTTGCGCCGTCGGTGGGTGACTTTTAACATGGGAAAAAGTGACATACGGGCAGAGCTTGTAAATAAGCCCCACAGTACTTAGGGCTTCATTTACAACAAAATGAGGCGGCGCTGCAAGCCATTTTACTGCACAGAGCTGCGTCATTTAAAAGCATATGGATGCGTCATATTTACAATATGACGCATCCTTGTGCTTTCCCCTGCGGTGACGCACAATTGGCTGCCATGTGCCAGCGCAGGCACCCTTGCACCATCAAGTGCAAGGGTGCCTGCATTGCTGGGATGATTGTTGTTGTGCAGGAAGGATAAGCTTCCTGCACGAAAACAATAATTGATGGGGTTTTCCTCTTTCTATGCAGCATGCATACAATGAGGACAAAACGAAGAGAAATAAAAGTATTTCTCCTACTTGCTGACGCATTCCCAGGTTTACGAAATGCTGTAAATCTGGGAATGGGGCAGAATCTATGGGTGTTGCATGGGAACACACATAGCAGCACCCATGTCACGCCCCGTTCACGCAAAGTGATGCGTGAAAAGAGGCCGTATTCACAGGGCCATGAAAAGCCACTCAAGGGTGGCTTTGTGTGGCCTTGTAAATATGGGCCAGCACACTGCTCCGGAGGTGCGCCAAAAAAAGTGACACACCGGCGGCGCAAGGGGCTTGTAAATGAGGCCATTAATTTGTAATAAATAAATGACTGCAGGACTACAACATGTTCTTAGGAGCCTTTCGCCAGCGCTCCTGAATCCATTGCATGAATCTTTCCCCTCCACCCTACACTTCCTGTCTCCATAGTGCACTATTTTAGTTTCCATTTCATCCCTACTTTCACCCTTTGTCAGTATTCTATTTTCTTCTTCATTGTTCCTCATTTTCTGTCTTTCTCTCTCTCTGGGTGCTGAAAAATAACCCAGAGCGCAGCTGCTCATCACCTGCACTAATTAGGCACTGGGGCTGACAAATGTTCTGCAAGTCAGGTTTTCATTTTAACAAGTAACCACATATAACAGTGCACACTGGGACCAAAGAAGGGTAGTAGTGAGCAGGAGGAACCCGGCCTCATTGGGGGCTATTTTTGTGAAATAAAATGTTGAGTAACACCCTGGAGGCACACATATTGCTACCATAACCTTCAGGTTTTATTTTTCAAAAAACAACTTCCTTCTTCTCCAGGGTGACCTACAGCTGAAAAGACCACACTTCTCAACCCATTGTTGTCCACCCTGTCCTGTCAGAGACATTTCTGGGGCCCAGTTCCCAAACTTTATGTGGGGCCTCCCCCTGTTTCTCATGCAAGAAATTCTTGGGAAAATATGTATAGGGAAACTTAGTGTGGAAAAATGTGCATTGCTATAACGGGTTTGCTCTTAGCATCAGTGATGGCAGAACATGATTTAAAGGCAACTTTAGACAGCCCGTCAATCTACTTTTGCACAACGGATAGTCAAATTGTAAATCTGAATACACACTGAGCCAATGAAATTAGTAAAAACTGGATAGAGTCTAAAGGCAACGACTCGGGGATTTAAGTGGGTTCTCTCCAAAAGAAAGACTTGGTTGAGGTAGTTATACGATGATGCATTCACAAGCAAATATAACTGGCAACAGCTGTCAAAACAACATATCCTTAAAATACAAATTTACAAAGGAATGTGAGAGCTCACGTGTATTATTGTTTTAGAATGTGGCAGCAATAGTATCCTTATAAGCACTAGAAACAGAAACTAGTAAAAGAAACAGCAATTTAACCTGTAGAAGAGGTGAATTAAAACCTTAAAGGGAGGCCTGTTTTTGCCCCAACTTATTGCAGGGATATATCACAGCAAGGTGTATATATCAAGAGTATTTGGTGTATAGCAGCAACGAAAAAGCATTGGTAAAGTAATAGATCTCGCTTTTTGTGCCATTGCATCAAAACACAGGGCTTCACAAATGCTGTTTATCTTAATAAAAGCTGCCCTATTGGCTTTCCCAGTGCCTGGGGAAAAGTAACAAAAAGGAGTGCTTTAGGAATGGACTGTAAATAGCAGACCAATAAATGAGTGTGATAAACAGCATGATGATTGACAACATTTTTCAGATGTATAATAGCCCCTCATGCATTTCAACAAAAGCAGCTCCTTGAAGTCAGTATGATACACCAAATAGCCAATAGCATGAGGTGAGAAAGTAATACTCCTCTGGGTGGAGCTAACCCCACTCCATGTATATTTTAAATAATTGGTGGTAATACATAGCTGCACTGACAAGCCAGACCTAAAAATAGATGAGTTATAAAGACAGTTTTAAGGGTCACTTTAACTTAGTAGTGAAATCATATCTGTGATTTGTATACATGAGTGTGAGGTCCCCACTGCCGGTCCTTATGATCAGAGTCAGCACCCGATCATGAACACCAATCAAATTAAAATTCCCCTGAAGCACTGGACCTCCAGCAGTTCTTTACATCAGTGCCACCACCCCTAAAGAATAAGTTAGTTTCCTTTGGTACCAATGTTTCTTTTGGATGCTATATGCAGATTCCTCACCTCTTGTATCTCCTTAGGTGAACCTTGTGCAGCAGTTCAGAGAATGTTCTTGCTGGTAACATGTAGAGAGATAAGAAATAACCAGTCTCACTCTAGCAAGTGTCCTGGTGACATAAAAAAGTTCAACCACTGCACATTAAAAAGTAGCCACCTCATCCATGTTTCAATAAACCTCATCATACAGGCCATAAGGTAGCTCTATCTTTTTTTAATAATGTAGGACATAAATGGCCCTTGATGGACCAACAACCTTGAAAGGCCTAACATAAGCAACAGCATGCATAAACTGAAACGCCATAAAGATCAACAATGCCTCGCTTGCTTCATACTTGGAAATGTTGAGGCAAGATACTCCTTCCTTCCAATACATTTCCTTCCACCAAAGATGGAGAGTTACGTTAAATATATTTGATAAAGTGTGTGATAACTATAGGTTTCTTGACACTGACCAAATTTAGTCATTCTTGAGTAAACCCGTCTGCAAAAGTTAACAAGCCCAGCATGGGCGTAGCTTAGTCATAGAGATTTTGTTTGAGGAAGTGAATCTGAAATCTCCCAACTAAACAAGCAGTTGGTCACAGGTTGAATGTACAAAGCCCATACCGTCTCGTTGCGGTGACCCCGTACGACAGAGGAAGACTCCGTAGAAGTGACTGTGCCCACAAAGTATCAAGACTTGCCTTAGCGGTGACCCCGTATGCCAGGTGGGACTCCTGTGGTATCAGTGATTATACATGGAGAGGGCTGCCGTGGACTGAGCCATGCATTAAGTGCCGTGAGGAAAGCGCCAAACCTGTACTGCCTCGTTGTGTTGATTCCATATACAGAAGGGGCCAATGCAAAAGTGACTGTGCCAACAAAGTACCAAGACTTGCCTTAGCAGTGATCCTGTATGCCAGGAGTGGGCGGTGTGGTAGCGGTGATTTCACAGGAGAAGAGTACGCATTATGAAGGCTGCTCTGAATGGGAAACTCATTGTCAAAGTCAAACAATTTATACATTTTAACAGGACCATATTAGTTGAAAGAGAAAAGCATTGACAAAGACAAAGAATGTATACGTTAGTTGAAAGAAAATCTGGCATGGTAACAAACATAGAACTAAGGAGAATGTGGAACTGAACATCCACACTGATGCCATAATTTTGGACATTGTGGTGTAGAAGATCCATATCCTTTTTATCATCCTCTGATTATGTCTCATGCTCCTTGATGTTTTTGGAAGGAGAACACACAAGGGTAAGTGTCTGTGTTGAGGGGAAACCAGTGGTTGATGGTGGATGCACATGCCCTCCAAGAGATGAGTGAGAGGACTGAAGGCTACACTTATCTCCTAGGAAGGTATTATTGAGACACCAAGACACTAAGGGGCCGATTCCGATTCGGGCCAAAAAACGTACCGACCGACTCGGAGCCGGAATTCATTCCGACCGACACGTACCGGTGCAGCCGGACCCGCAAAGTACAATGAAAAGCGTGCAAAATCCGACCAACTCGTACGGAACACAATACGAACGACCGAACCGCGCGGAAAACAGCTATCCGGCCGGAAAAGCACGCAAATCGAACCGACCGACACGCACCAGGAAGAATCCCGAACGAAACGTACCCGCGAACTCCGACCCGCCAAGTACGATGCAACGCGTGGAAAACACGACCGAGTCGCACAAAGCCCAAGCCGTACGACCGACACGCATACAAAACTGCGAGCTGAAGCAACCCAATACACCGCGACCGACGCGTACGCAGCACAGAAAACAGCACAAACACAGCGTGAACGAATCGGAGAAGCTCGCACGAGACAACTGCAGGGTGCGACTCGGTCAGAAGAACGTCTCCTACATGCACAAAAAGTACAAAGGAAAAAACACACAAAAAAAGGCCAAACAAGCAATTACAAAGCCAATAAATACTGGGGGGGGGAAACAGGGAACAAAGACACACCCACAACTCCACCCATATAAAGGACACAAATCCCTACCATGATCCTTTGCAAATTCAAATTACCTGCCAGCACTCAACACCAACAGACAGCAACCACACACACACTCACAGCTCATCCATCACACAAGCCACACACCAGCAGCACCTCAACAAATAGCACCCTCACATACACCCAGCAAAACACACACTCACACACCCTCACTTGCACACCCCCACACACATCACACACCACCACCACCCATCACCATGCCCCCAAAGAAGAATCTAAAGTTCCTAGATAGTGAATTGGAAGTCCTGGTAGATGAGATCCTCAGGGTAGAGCCACAGCTGTTTGGTACACTGGTCCAACAGACCCCCATGTCGCAGAAAACCAAGATGTGGGAGAGGATTGTCGACAGGGTGAACGCACAATCACCATGTTTGCGCACAAAGGAAGACATCCAGAACAGGTGGTATGATGTGCGCAGGAGGGTCAGGGACCTGTTGAAGAAGGACTACCTCTTGAGCCAACACTCCGGCAGTGGCCCTCCTGCCAAACCAGTATACCTCAGGCCCTGGGAGGAGAAGGTGCGGGCCATCCTACCACCAGTGAGCGTATATGGACTAGAAAACATCCCAGAGCCTGGTGAGTACACAACAAATGTACACAATATTGTGCGACAATACACACACATCACTGTCAAGGGGAGAGTCAAACCATGCACCCTTAGCAAATACACACCAACCAAAACAGAATCATCCCAAGATGTGTATGTCAGTCAGATAAACACAACACATGCCATCTCATAGTGATATGTAACTGTGTCATCACATGTACAAACACAACTACAAATACAGCTAGGCAGTGGCACAAATATAACTAACAAACACATCCAGACATGTAGCCACCACTACAACACCACCTCACAGTGAAGCCCACTGAAAGGAAGGAATCCTGTGTATGCTGGGCAAGTCAGTGTAGCCAATAGCATCATGGGAGTCGTAGTCACAGATATTTCCCACCCTCACAATGCGCACATCAACACCACCATGAACCATGCTCACATCACAGGGAGTGGAAAACAACTGACATGATAGCTGACACTGGCTACTGCTGTGGGGAGCACAAGGCCCTGCTGGCAACTGTGCACCAACCAACAGCAGGACACCACTGACTGACATCCTGAAAGCCAACTTGCACTCCCTGCAATGGAAGCACGTTCCATGGTGGGATATCTGGCTGGGTGGGAAGGAGGACTGACAGCACTGACCATAGTTACCAGCAGCTCTACTCACACACACCCCTAACACAAACTCCACACAACTCACCTGGGAGAATGCATTGCCTCACACTCTAATCAAATATCCCACAAAGAACCACAACCCTGGGTCATGCTGTGTGAAGCACAGGGACACACATGGGACTTGTAGCCAAACTAACCCCAGGATAACACTGTCAGCCATCTTGTCAGCACAGGCACACAACCCCACAGGGAAGCAGAGTCAAAAGGAAGGAAGCATGGGCATGCTGGGAAGGGCGGTGGAGGCAATAGCATGATGGGAGTGGTAGTCACAGATATTGGTCACCCCCACAACTGTCCCATCAACACCACCCTGAACCATGCGCACATCACAGGGAGTGGAAAAGAACTGACAAGATGGCTGACACTGGGTACTGCTGTGGGGAGCACAAGGCCCTGCTGGGAACTGGGCACCAACCAACAGCAGGACACCACTCACTGACATCCTGAGAGTCAACCTGAACCCACTGCAAGGGTGGCATGCTTCATGGTGGGATAACTGGGCTGGGGGAGAAGGAGGGCCGGATGTCAACCAAATACAACCAATGCAGACCATGTACACACCCCAACATTCAAATTGAAATGCTCAAAGTATGCAGGACAATGTGCTACACCAATATCAACCTCTGACTGTAACAACTTAGGACAATGCAATGTACAGGCCCGCATCCAGAGGTACAGTCACAACTGTCAGGTGTGTCAACCATTGATGCCTGCAGAAACATAACATACATTGTGTGTGTCTCCCAAAAACAGGTGATGATGGGGACACAGCAGCAGACGCTGAGGAGTCCCTGTCCCAGGATCCAGGGGAAACGGAGCTCACTGGTGTGGAACAGCCTCTGCCCTCCTCGGATGACGAAGACCTACCTGGCACCTCCGGAGCGAGTCATCATGCAGCACCAGCAGGACCACCAGCTGCACCCCTTGCACCCACCCCTCCAACGACTGACAACACATAAACCACCCCTGCCGACACGGACAGACCAAGGACCACCACCACCACCAGCACACGGACCCTGGCCCAACGTGGGGCTATGGACACCAACACCACCAACAACCCCCAAGGAGGCCCAGGGTCACCTGTGCGTGCCACCTCAGGTACTGCACGTGTCGCCAGGGGTGGTGGGAGGGGTGGTAGACATAGGTCGCTGCTCGCAGAGGGGTCTGGACTGCATGATGACCCACAACTGGTACGCATAGCCGATGCGTACCAGACCAGCACCGGAGAGCTCAGCCAGGTAGTGGGGATCCTCAGGGACATACGACAGCAGCAGGCTGCCCATCATGCCCGCTTGGACTTACACATGTCCCGCATGGAGTCCAAGTGGGACACACTGCAAGAGATGATGGCGGTGCATAGGGACATATTACAATGCCTCCGCCAGATGAGCAGCAACATGTCAACACCTCCCTGTGTGCCCACAACATCTGGTGCTGAAACAACTGCAACTGCCACAGGGAGGGAGGATGACTCTGGCGGAGAGTCCCCTGCACCGCAGCAGCCTGCACTTGAGGGTCCCCCCCCAAAGAAGAGGGGTCGTCCGAGGAAGGGCAACTGAGAGGCCGATGGCCATGCGCAACCCCCAGGAAGCCAAAACCTGTTCTGGATAATCACCTTTGTGCGCAAATTGGTCACCCTATTGAATGCAACACAACTCCCCCACATGACATGGGGAGTACAAGTTGGACCAATGTATCAGATGACTGTGGCTTTTATCAGGACATTTCTGCTACCAGGACTTCCAAATCATCTAGGAACTTTGGATTACAATCACAATGTACAGCACCCACCATCCTGTGCACTATACTCACACATGTATGACAATAAACACACTAATACACCATACCTCCCTCTGTTGTGATTCCAACGTGGTTTCTGTCATGGAGATGATGACCTGCAAAATTACACTGTGCATGCTAACTGCTACAGCAAGTACAACACAGGCATGTGAGTCATGGCAACGTGACACATATGAGGGAGACACACCACCAGGGCTACACAACATATACACACCAAGGCCACCTGACTCATCGCCTACACTGATGTTGCCAGGAAATACGGTGCAATGCACAGACACAACACCTATTCACAGTCTTTGTCAACTAGCCCACTGGTGCAGTAAGCAAATGTCAGTCAGATGTGTGACCACAGACAACGCACATCACAAAGTGAAGCACAGGTTTATTACACATTTGCAACATGTTGTAACCACTACAGATGCAAGGTAATCCCACCTGGCAGTGGGCACACAGTCAACAAGTGTAGAAGGAAGGAAGTCCATGGGTGTGGCGCACATCACCTGTAGGGACACGACAGCTACCACCCTGGAAGTTTAATCACGGTGTCGGGGGATCACAGTTGACCAAACAACTCTGAAAGTACCCTGTGAAGGACAGAAATGACACACAGTCAAAAGCACTGAAGAACAGGACAGAACTGCAATACTCATGCCCAATACATGTCACAAGATACCCACCCAGAACAAAGTTAGCATGTCAACACTGTTGGGGAGTACAGACTACCTGTAAGGACACATCGCTACACGCATAGAGTCATGTAGCACATGGCCACACTCAAACAGCACCAGAGCCCCACCAACACATATCATGCATACTCACATCATTGACATGACATCTCCGGATACTCACATTCAGCTGAAGAAGTTGGTGATGAGCTGTGTGCGGACATCACCATCATCATCATCATCATCATCACTGGCATCGTGGTCCAGGCCAGGATCCTCCACAGGTGGCGGATGTTGGTCATCGTCATCCAGGATGAGAGGCAACTCCTTCCGCACAGCCAGGTTGTGTAGCATGCAGCAGACGATGACAATCTTGCACACCTTTGCTGGGGCATATGGGAGGGCCCCTCCTGTCTTGTCCAGGCAGCGGAAGCGGCTCTTCAGGAGACCAAATGTCCGCTCAATCACTCTCCTGGTCCGACCATGTGCCTCATTGTAGCGCATCTGGGCTGGTGTCACAGGGTTCCTGAGGGGCGTCAGCAACCACGGCATGTTGGGGTATCCGGTGTCACCTACATATGGACAATTGCACATTAGCTGATTTGGAAAAGAGGGTGGAATACTACATCGCAGAACACACACAATGGTACAAAGTCAGTACACACCGACAAGCCAGGCACGCTGGTTCCGCATCTGTGACATCATCCTCGGGATGCGACTACTCCTCATCACGTAGGCATCGTGTGCAGAACCGGGGAAACGGGCACACACGTGTGAGATGCTCATATCAGCAAGACATACCACCAGTGCATTGACCGAATGGTAATGTTTGCGGTTCCTGTATGCCTGCTCATGTGCCTGTGGTGGTATCAAAGCCACATGTGTCCCATCAATGGAGCCAATGACATGCGGCATCCTCCCCAGGGCATAGAAGTCACTCTTCACGTCAGTGAGTTGTTGAGGTCTAGGGAAATAGATGTGCTGGTTCAGGTATCTCAACATAGCCTCCAAAACATCGCGTAGCACACGGCTGAACATGGTCTGTGACATCCCACCAGCAGACGCCACAGTGTGTTGAAAGGTACCGGTGGCAAAGAAGTGTAGGGCTGCCATCACCTTCACCTTGGGGGTCAGCGCTGTGGGGTATGTCCGGCCAGGTTGCAAATGTGGGGCCAAGCGCACCGTCAATTCCTCAATCAGCGGCCTGGTGAAGCGGTACCGTCGGATGCAGTCCCGTTCCACCATGGATGCAAGGTCAGGGAATGGTCTATGGACAGCTGGTGCCCTGCAGTGCATAGGTGTAGAAAGAAAGATTGTCAGTCACCCCACATATGTGGCATTGACCATACACAATATCACATGATACATCATTATGAGACACAAGTACATGATGTGTGCAGTTCCGTAAGGACATGTATGGCACCTACATGGCCAACATCTAACATCACAGCTCAACAAGTGGCATCAACAAGTCCCATGTTGTGCCATGGGATATCTTGAGGCCATGTCACAGTTCCCATCTACTGCTGCCACGTTCCAAACACACCCCACAGTGACATGTGTGGACAGATGTGCCCCAGGCATCACAGCTCATTGACAGGTAGATTCCCAGGGACCCTGTATTGCCACATGGACACTGGCATGACATGGTGCATCATGAATACACCACAGCAAAACAACCATGACCCCCACAGGTAGTGGTCCCTGTTGCCTCGGCAGGACAGACATGGACGTCTGTGACACACACACGCACAACATCAAAGTTCATGCACAAACAACGTGGATGTGGAGACTGTCTCCCATTGTGCACATGGAATCAGAGACATTGTAAACACAACATGCACACAGACTGTGGAGGACCATCACTATTGTGCCAATGGGTCACCCTGGGACGTACATACCGTCCCACATGGGACTCAGGGGGTATGTGACATGACATACACATACACCACCGTGAAATGTGACCATGCCACATGCTCAGGAATGAACAGTTGCACATCACAGTGGTCATGTGCACGACACACCAAGGATTCTGTCCCCATGAACACGTGCACAGCCTGGGAGTGGCTGCCCCGAAGTGACACCCACAGAACAACATGTTCACCCCCATACACGGAATAGGTAATGCAGCCTTACATGCCTTAGGATACAGTGTGGACAGCTGTGGTGTTGTAGGTGTGCCCCTCACTCCTGGGAAGTATATGTGGCTGGCATATGTTCACCTATGACAGGCATGGTGACATATGCCAGTGACTTGTCCAGGGACGCGTTGGACAGCAATGGACCGATCGGTGCGCACACATTGGCCATTGCATTCAATGTGAGCGGGTACGCGTTGTAGAGCAATGGACCGATCGGTGTGCCCGGCCGGCCCATTGCATTCAATGTGAGCGGGTACGCGTTGTATCGCGGGTACGCGTTGAACTGCAATGGACCGATCGGTGTGCCGGGCCGGCCCATTGCATTCAATGTGAGCAGGTACGCGTTGTATCGCGGGTACGTGTTGAACTGCAATGGACCGATCGGTGTGCCCGGCCGGCCCATTGCATTCAATGTGAGCGGGTACGCGTTGTATCGAGGGTACGCGTTGTACAGCAATGAACCGATCGGTGTGCCCGGCCGGCCCATTGCATTCAATGTGAGCGGGTACGCGTTGTATCCCGGGTACGCATTGTAGAGCAATGGACCGATCGGTGTGCCCGGCCGTCCCATTGCATTCAATGTGAGCGGGTACACGTTGTATCACGGGTACGCGTTGAACTGCAATGGACCGATCGGTGTGCCCGGCCGGCCCATTGCATTCAATGTGAGCAGGTACGCGTTGTATCCCGGGTACGCGTTGTAGAGCAATGGACCGATCGGTGTGCCCGGCCGGCCCATTGCATTCAATGTGAGCGGGTACGCGTTGTATCCCGGGTACGCGTTGAACTGCAATGGACCGATCGGTGTGCCCGGCCGGCCCATTGCATTCAATGTGAGCGGGTACGCGTTGTATCACGGGTACGCGTTGAACTGCACTGGACCGATCGGTGTGCCCGGCCGGCCCATTGCATTCAATGTGAGCGGGTACGCGTTGTATCGCGGGTACGCGTTGAACTGCAATGGACCGATCGGTGTGCCCGGCCGGCCCATTGCATTCAATGTGAGCGGGTACGCGTTGTATCGCGGGTACGCGTTGAACTGCAATGGACCGATCGGTGTGCCCGGCCGGCCCATTGCATTCAATGTGAGCGGGTGCGTTGTATCGCGGGTACGCGTTGTACAGCAATGGACCGATCGGTGCGCACACATTGGCTGGGGCCTGGCATGGCAACGGACGCGTTTTCGAAGCTCCAACGAGTCTGATGCAGTGAATTCAGTTGGCCAGCCACAACAATGTTGCAAAATCATGGGTGTCATGAAGTTGAAGATTTGAAGGATGCTGTGGGCGTGTATTAGTGCTGCTATACCATGGATTGGTCAGATTTAGAAGATGCAAACAACTTGGATCTATCACTTTGGACACATGGGACAGTATCTGCCTCTGCAGCACACATATAATGCTGGCTGTTCCCCTGAGAGCTCACTTGCCTGCACTACATGCTCCAGGACGACATCTGCCACCAACACTTCTGCTTTTTATGCATCCTCTGGCTCCTGCAATGGCACGTACTGTGGAGAGAGCCCCAGCCTTCAGCCTTGAGGAGAACCAGGCCCTGCTGGACAGCCTCCTTCCACAGTACAGCAAGCTGTATGGGAAACCAGGGGAGCAGGTGAGTGTGCTGTCCACTGCATCACTAATTGTGCATGTTGTCTGACTATCAGGACTTTCAGTGTGCACACCACTGGCTAGCATGCCCACTGAGTAGTTGTCACACCCCAAAGTGTGTAGTTACATGCACTGAACTGGTACAGTGCAGTAACAGTGCATTCCAACTAGGTTTACTTCCCATGCAATGATACCATGTAGTGACTGCTGGCAAACTGTTCATAGCCATTGTTGCACTGCCTGTGTACATCATATGCCCCTGTAATTGAGACATGTATATCCAACTGTGTGATGCACGTATATGTTGCATGTGTAGTAATGGCCTTTTCACTTTGTCATCCTCACAGGTTGATGCCCACCAGAAGCAGGACATCTGGCTGACCATCGCCCGGAAAGTAAGATCCGTGGGGGTCTACAGGCGCAGGATCCGCAACTGCCAAAAGAGGTGGCAGGACCTTCGTGGCTGGACCCGGAGGATCGCAAGGGTCCAGCTGAAGCTGTCGCCTCCTCGCAGGAGGGGCGGACACCGGACCCTGACCCCCACATGCTCCGGATCCTGGCGGTGGTCTTCCCTGACCTGGATGGGCAGCTGAGGGACAGACAGCAGTAAAGAGGGGGTGAGTCCATGACTGCACTGTGCACTTTGTCTGACATGCTATGTGCCCTCCTCTGGCCTGGTTAAACTTCCACAGTACATCAGTCATGTGGTCCAGGACCCATGTCCCTCATTTGTTACATGCCCACTTCTCCTCTGATACGCATATGTGTGGCCCTTATAGTCAGGAAATTGTGTCATTTGGGGACTGTGTCATTGCATTTTGCTTTGCTCAAGGTGGGGGACAGCATTTGTTCCCGTGACTATGTTGTGCGATTCATGGGTGGGTCAATTGTCTACACAATGCCTAAGTTCTGACATGTGATCTGCGTGTAACTTTGATATGTGGTCCGCTTGCTGCTCTGACTCACCACATGTCCCTGGGGAATGTGGCACACACCCATGCTGCTGGTGGGAACAATATTTGGGCCTCAGGAGTATGTGTATCCAGTGTGTCACACATGCTTAGCCACCTGCCTACTGTCAAGGACTCATCCCTCTTACAGGTGGAGCTGGACAGTCATGCCTACTCCAGTGCATACAATACACTCTGTACTCCCACTCCCGTGTATCATCTGGCATGTTGTGATCAGTGAAATGTACCCTCAGGTGTCTGCCTCTGTCTCATTGTGCTGTGTCTTCGTTGTCAGGACTACTGGTATGTTCATCGTTTGGGGCTCAGCATGCCATCTGAGATGTGACCATGATAGACGATACTTCTGTGACTTATAGGTGTCTGATCACTTGACTGTGCACACAGGTGTTTGCGACTGTGACTTTCAGGCAGCTGTATTTTCATTCACAGCACACTGTGAGGTGCTCATGTTCAGGGAGTTGTGTTTCATGTCCCCCATATGTCCAGTTGGTATGACGTGGACAAATAGTAGTACAGATGATATGGTTTTTGGGGGATGGACATGTGCACTTGTCAGTCACATAACTTGCATTCCCCATGCCCTCGGATTGTGACACAGTGCAGACTGTTGTTGGCTGGCTGCCATGGCCATGTGACTTGAGACAGTAATGTATGACTTTGCACGCATTCCTGTGTCATGGCATTAAACTTCCTGGGACTGATCCTGCAGGGGAGTGACATGTGCAACATGCACCCCATTGTGGCATTGACTATCCGGACATGGGTGCATCATGGTGTCTGGTGCTGGTATGCATCACATGCATTTCTAATTAGAATCTGGCCATCCCTTTATTCGGACACCTGCACTGACTCAGTGGCAAGAGATGTGATGTGTGCATGTTCACATGCTTCACCGTGTTCCCTGCAATGTCCAACAACTGTGTAGGTGGTGCATGTGTCCACACTGGGGTCTTACCATCAGACAGGCACCAGACAGATGGGTGCAAGGGCAGGAGGGGTGTGAGTCCCATGGTTGACCATAAGACTGACAATTGGCTTCCCCGAATCTGTGCGAGGACTTTAGGCAATGTTCAACTAAGGATGCCAGGGCTTGCTCTGTAATGTGCTGTACTTACTGTGGTGTGTGCGGTCAGTGCAGGTGACTGATGTTGGTCTGTTTCCCTAATTGTTTGCAGATACATCCACGGCCACAGGAGGGGACAGCTCCACGGACCAGGAGGAGCAGTGGAGCCAGACTGGGTCAGCATCGGACGAGTGGTCAGAGGGACCCAGTGTCACGGAGGGCGAGGGGAGCCACACCGAGGAGTCCTCAGCACCATCCACCTCAGCTCGGAGGATGACTCCCTTGTGGAGGCGGGTCTCGGCAGCCACGAAAGGCCAGCTAGTCTGTCTGGCCCCGCCACCACCACCACCACCACCGCCCTCCCATCGGCTCCCATTCCTGAGGTCCGTGGAGGCTCCCGTGCTCGGGAGCGTGTCTCCTTCGTGTCAGGCACCGCACCCCCTGCCCATGTATCCCCTGCTGCCCTGAGTGAGGAGTCTGTGTACCTCCTTCGGCAGCTCCATGTAGGGCAGACAGCAATGCTGAGTGTCCTCCATGCACACACCACTCTGTTGACACAGCTGGTGTTGTTCATGGAGGGCATCTCGACGGGTATGTCTGCCCTACAGAGGAGCAATAGGTCCATGGACTCCTCCCTGACGGCAGCAGTGTCCCTCCTCCAACAGTCCCTCACCCCTCCCACCTCTGCCCCATCCACACTTCCTGCCCCCCTACCTGTCCAAAGCACATGCACACCTGCACAGTCATCCAAACACAGACACAAGCAGCACAGACACACCCAAGAGTAAGGCAAGACGTGCACACAAGCATCCTCAGGGGACTGATACCACAGACACAGGGGATGGGGAACACACACACACACAGGCATCCACATTCACTCCGCAGTCCTCCAAATCCTCTCCCTCCAAGACCCCTTCCCTTGCCTCGCCTGCTACCCCACATACACAGCAGGTCTTCCTGTGTGACCTCGGCCTCTTCCCCTGGTGTGCTGGGTCAGCAGGAAGTCCACCCACACAGAGAGGAGTGCCCCTCACCACCGGACACCCTCCCCCAGGCGCAGGCAGACACAGGAACCCATTCGGAAGTCCCCCCGGAGCAGGAAGAGCAAGACCCCACCACCACCACCACGCAGCTCCAGCGCCCAGTCTCTCTCCTCCATCCCCCAGGCCACCACTGCACAGGTTCCCCCGCCACACCTTGCCCCAGGTTCCCCCACACACCGATACAGCATCCCCAGACTGCTTAGGCCCTCCCCCCCTGCCACTTGCTCTTCCACCCCAACCCAGACGCTCTGCCTGTTAGTGGCACTGTTGTGGGGACCGGGTCCCCCCCTCTGTCCTGCCCACCTCATCTGCCCACCCTTCCACTCCCTTGGAGTCATGCACTGCAGTGGAGTCCACAACCACCACGTCTGACTCTGGCACTGCAGTGGGTACCCAGTCCACTACATCAGTCCAGCCCACTGCAGTGGTTGCGGCACCCACACCAACTGACTTGTGTACCACGGTGGTGCCGGCACCCCCTGAGTCAGACACCTCCAGTGCAGTTGCCGGTGACACTCCTGCACCCACCACCCCTTCACTGCCTCACTCTGCCATCCCCTGATCCTGTCCCTGCGGTGCCTGGCCTGCCCCTTGTATGCCCCTCCAAGGGGGATGTCCCCCAACCGTACCAGTGCAGGCAAGCAATGTGTGACCAGTTGTCACTTCTCACCCCGTTGGTACTGTTATTTTGGACTGGCCATTGGCCTTAGTTTCTTTTGGACTTCCGTTTTTACCCTGACATTTGCTGAATAAAGCCTCTTTTTGTTTACTTTTGGGTTTTCTTTTGATGTACATGATGTGGATGAGTAGCATCCTGCATTTGCAGTTGTAATAGTGTTCACATCAGGACGATGAAGTGTTGCAGTGATGGACTCCATGTGGTCCATGGGATATGTGTCCTGTTGTATTCTGGATCTATGGCATCCTTTGCTACAGTCTGAGGGTGTAATGTTCAGCATTTGACACAGGGATGTCCTTTTTGCATTTGTAAATGAACATCTTTGTCTTACACTGATGCACATCTGGTGGGCTTACCACTGTTCAATGTTCCGATTTCCCTGACTGTGTGCCCAGCTCCACTGGACATGCAGTTTTGCACATCAATGTCGAAGGACTCATCTGTGTATACAGTGCAACTTGCTTGACACGTGTTTGGTGTGTGTGCAGATGACTGACGTGACACCCCGTACCCAGGCTGATGTGAGCAGAGCCTTCTGTGTGTTGTGGTTGTTGACTCACTGACGGAGTGTTCTGCTGACATGTTTGGGTCGTGCACAGACAAGGTTTGGCACAGCGGACCTTCCACAGGAGTGGGTGCCCTCATGGCAGTGTGTAATCTGGTGACATTGCGTGGGCCTGTGTTGTGTAAGCATGTCTGTGCGTGTTCCCTTCCCTTTTCCTACACAGGCTGTGTCCCTAGGGATGTTCCTGTTTGTGATGCTTGCTGAGTTGTTCTGTTTTCATCCAGCATCTTGGACCTGGTTTCTCTGTGATGTGGGTGCATGGCAAACTAATGTTCATGAGGTTGTCATCCCAGGTTGTCTTTGTTGTCAGTGATGGGGATGTGGGCAAACGCAGATGGGACACATTCAGGATTCCCCTTGGCACTTGTTGTTTACACGAGTAATGTGATTTACAGTTTGTGTTAGCTTACAGTGATTGTGACACGTTGTGTGTGTGACTGCTGCCACTCCTCAGGGTCAGAGCTGCAATGTTGGTAGTTGTGTACGTGTGTTCTTCGTGTGTCACCTTGGCTTCTTCATTGGTGTGTGACTATGGCCAGGATCCCATTGATTGTGGTGGATTTCACATCATGCCCATGTACAGCATACTGTGCTGTGTGTCAGACATTGACAAGTCTTGTTGACTGGCCATGTGTGATGGGTTTCTGCTCCTTGGTTCCCACCACCACCCCTGGTATTGTCATGGGTGCATGTGCAATGTCACCAGTCCATGTGAGCTTCACTGCTGCACATTGGTGGAGATCAGGGTGTGTGGTGTTGAGTGTGTGCAAAAGTGAGTTGTTGCACTGCCAGACCCCAACCTCCATATTGGCCTTGGCTGGCAGGCCGTGCTGATTGATTGGAGCTTGTGTAGGTGTGATGGTAGTTAGTTGCTCAGGACACATGGCTGGGTTTCACAGTGTGAACGACATCTGACATTGTCATCACAGTGGGATTATCATGCAGGCTAGTGTCAGCACAATATGGGGTCCCTGGGGGTAGTGCTGTGGTGGGTCTGTCTCTTGCTGTGTTAGTTGCTGTTCCTACAAGCTTGTGTGGCATGTGTAATTTGTGCTCCCTCTCATCTAACAATGCCTGATTGCCCACATAGGGGATTTGGATCCATGAGTTACTTTTGTGTGGCACTGTATGTGCATCTGTGTAATTGGTATTCAGGCCTCATCATGTGTCGTGTGGTTGCCTGGGGAAACTGGCACCCCCCTCACCTGTTGTGTTTGTTGTGCAGTGTGGGTCTGCCTGTTTGTGCATCTGCACCACTGCATTGGCATATCTTTAGTGTGCTATTGGCTGTATGTTGTTTGGTGGGTTTCACCTGCTGTCCCTGGGACTCCTAGGTCATCAGTCAGCACAATGATCATTGTTTGTGTGTCCCATTGCTGCCATGGTATGTTATTTGTTCACCTCACATCTACAGTCTCCACAGGGTATCTACATTTGTGTGCCCATTGGTGCGAATATGTGGGTCTGCATTATGATGGTCACTTCTGTCATTGTGTCATTGATGGATGTTGACAGTGTCAGCCCCCATGGGTGATGTTTGTCTGCACATGGCCAAAGGTATGTCTTATTTGCACTGCACTGTTTGCCTCACCCAATCTATGTTGCTATGGGACACAAGCACTACTTTGCCACTGATGTGTTTGTTGTTCTGTGACCAGGAATCATCCATGCAGTTTGGCAGTTGCAGCTTGTTCAATGTCAACACTTACATTTTGGTCACTGTGATGATGGGGGTTGGACCCCATTGCCACAATGTTCAAAATGTGCTTCAGCTATGGACCCCACACTTACCTTTTGGTCACTGCGATGATGGGGGCTTAGACCCCATTGCCACAATGTTCAAAATGTGCTTCAGCTATGGACCCCCACTTACCTTTTGGTCACTGCGATGATGGGGGTTTAGACCCCATTGCCACAATGTGCAAAATGTGCTTCAGCTATGGACCCCACACTTACCTTTTGGTCACTGTGATGATGGAGGTTTAGACCCCATTGCCACAATGTTCAAAATGTGCTTCAGCTATGGACCCCACACTTACCTTTTGGTCACTGTGATGATGGGGGTTTAGACCCCATTGCCACAATGTTCAAAATGTGCTTCAGCTATGGACCCCACACTTACCTTTTGGTCACTGTGATGATGGGGGTTTAGACCCCATTGCCACAATGTGCAAAATGTGCTTCAGCTATGGACCCCACACTTACCTTTTGGTCACTGTGATGATGGGGGTTTAGACCCCATTGCCACAGTGGTCATGGTCTGCTTGCATTGTGGTGGCCACACACATTTATGTGTGACACATGTGATAGGGGGTCACATTGTATGTTCAAAGTCATGTTCAGTGTTGTAGGCATTTGACACAGTCTACACACGCTTGTCATGGTGTTGGGGGGGATGTCTTTTTGTTGCATTCCTTATGTTGGTGTGTGCTTGTTGTGTCATGCATTAGCCATCCTGTGAGTGGGGGTGTTGTTGGTGGTAGGCATCCTGCCCCCCATGGGTAGAGGTGGTAGTAGTGGTAGGCATCTGGCACCCCCTGAGTAGGGGTGGTAGTGGTGGTGGGCATCCAGCCCCCCATGGGTAGAGGTGGTAGTAGTGACAGGCATCCAGCCCCCCATGGGTAGAGGTGGTAGTAGTGACAGGCATCCAGCCCCCCATGGGTAGAGGTGGTAGTAGTGGTAGGCATCTGGCACCCCCTGAGTAGGGGTGGTAGTGGTGGTGGGCATCCAGCCCCCCATGGGTAGAGGTGGTAGTAGTGACAGGCATCCAGCCCCCCATGGGTAGAGGTGGTAGTAGTGACAGGCATCCAGCCCCCCATGGGTAGAGGTGGTAGTAGTGACAGGCATCCTGCCCATGGGTAGAGGTGGTAGTAGTGGTAGGCATCTGGCACCCCCTGAGTAGGGGTGGTAGTGGTGGTGGGCATCCAGCCCCCCATGGGTAGAGGTGGTAGTAGTGACAGGCATCCAGCCCCCATGGGTAGAGGTGGTAGTAGTGACAGGCATCCAGCCCCGCATGGGTAGAGGTGGTAGTAGTGGTAGGCATCTGGCACCCCCTGAGTAGGGGTGGTAGTGGTGGTGGGCATCCAGCCCCCCATGGGTAGAGGTGGTAGAAGTGACAGGCATCCAGCCCCCCATGGTTAGAGGTGGTAGTAGTGACAGGCATCCAGCCCCCCCATGGGTAGAGGTGGTAGTAGTGACAGGCATCCAGCCCCCCATGGGTAGAGGTGGTAGTAGTGGTAGGCATCTGGCACCCCCTGAGTAGGGGTGGTAGTGGTGGTGGGCATCCAGCCCCCCATGGGTAGAGGTGGTAGTAGTGACAGGCATCCAGCCCCCCATGGGTAGAGGTGGTAGTAGTGACAGGCATCCTGCCCCCCATGGGTAGAGGTGGTAGGTATCTGGCACCCCCTGAGTAGGAGTGGTAGTGGTGGTGGGCATCCAGCCCCCATGGGTAGAGGTGGTAGTAGTGACAGGCATCCAGCCCCCCATGGGTAGAGGTGGTAGTAGTGACAGGCATCCAGCCCCCCATGGGTAGAGGTGGTAGTAGTGACAGGCATCCTGCCCCCCATGGGTAGAGGTGGTAGGTATCTGGCACCCCCTGAGTAGGAGTGGTAGTGGTGGTGGGCATCCAGCCCCCATGGGTAGAGGTGGTAGTAGTGACAGGCATCCAGCCCCCCCCGGGTAGAGGTTGTTAGTAGTGACAGGCATCCAGCCCCCCATGGGTAGAGGTGGTAGTAGTGACAGGCATCCTGCCCATGGGTAGAGGTGGTAGTAGTGGTAGGCATCTGGCACCCCCTGAGTAGGGGTGGTAGTGGTGGTGGGCATACAGCCCCCCATGGGTAGAGGTGGTAGTAGTGACAGGCATCCAGCCCCCCATGGGTAGAGGTGGTAGTAGTGACAGGCATCCAGCCCCGCATGGGTAGAGGTGGTAGTAGTGGTAGGCATCTGGCACCCCCTGAGTAGGGGTGGTAGTGGTGGTGGGCATCCAGCCCCCCATGGGTAGAGGTGGTAGTAGTGACAGGCATCCAGCCCCCCATGGTTAGAGGTGGTAGTAGTGACAGGCATCCAGCCCCCCATGGGTAGAGGTGGTAGTAGTGACAGGCATCCAGCCCCCCATGGGTAGAGGTGGTAGTAGTGGTAGGCATCTGGCACCCTCTGAGTAGGGGTGGTAGTGGGCATCCAGCCCCCATGGGTAGAGGTGGTAGTAGTGACAGGCATCCAGCCCCCCATGGGTAGAGGTGGTAGTAGTGACAGGCATCCAGCTCCCCATGGGTAGAGGTGGTAGTAGTGACAGGCATCCTGCCCCCCATGGGTAGAGGTGGTAGGTATCTGGCACCCCCTGAGTAGGAGTGGTAGTGGTGGTGGGCATCCAGCCCCCCATGGGTAGATGTGGTAGTAGTGACAGGCATCCAGCCCCCCATGGGTAGAGGTGGTAGTAGTGACAGGCATCCAGCCCCCCATGGGTAGAGGTGGTAGTAGTGACAGGCATCCTGCCCCCCATGGGTAGAGGTGGTAGTAGTGGTAGGCATCTGGCACCCCCTGAGTAGGGGTGGTAGTGGTGGTGGGCATCCAGCCCCCCAAGGGTAGAGGTGGTAGTAGTGACAGGCATCCAGCCCCCCATGGGTAGAGGTGGTAGTAGTGACAGGCATCCAGCCCCCCATGGATAGAGGTGGTAGTAGTGACAGGCATTCTGCCCCCCATGGGTAGAGGTGGTAGTAGTGGTAGGCATCTGGCACCCCCTGAGTAGGGGTGGTAGTGGTGGTGGGCATCCAGCCCCCAAGGGTAGAGGTGGTAGTAGTGACAGGCATCCAGCCCCCCATGGGTAGAGGTGGTAGTAGTGACAGGCATCCAGCCCCCCGTGGGTAGAGGTGATAGTAGTGGTAGGCATCTAGCCCCCCATGGGTAGAGGTGGTAGTAGTGACAGGCATCCAGCCCCCCATGGGTAGAGGTGGTAGTAGTGACAGGCATCCAGCCCCCCATGGGTAGAGGTGGTAGTAGTGGTAGGCATCTAGCACCCCCTGGGTAGGGGTGGTAGTGGGCATCCAGCCCCCCATGGGTAGAGGTGGTAGTAGTGGTAGGCATCTGGCACCACCTGAGTAGGGGTGGTAGTGGTGGTGGGCATCCAGCCCCCCATGGGTAGAGGTGGTAGTAGTGACAGGCATCCAGCCCCCCATGGGTATAGGTGGTAGTAGTGACACGCATCCAGCCCCCCATGGGTAGAGGTGGTAGTAATGACAGGCATCCAGCCCCCCATGGGTAGAGGTGGTAGTAGTGACAGGCATCCTGCCTCCCATGGGTAGAGGTGGTAGTAGTGACAGGCATCCAGCCCGCATGGGTAGAGGTGGTAGTAGTGGTAGGCATCTGGCACCCCCTGAGTAGGGGTGGTAGTGGTGGTGGGCATCCAGCCCCCCATGGGTAGAGGTGGTAGTAGTGACAGGCATCCAGCCCCCCATGGGTAGAGGTGGTAGTAGTGACAGGCATCCAGCCCCGCATGGGTAGAGGTGGTAGTAGTGGTAGGCATCTGGCACCCCCTGAGTAGGGGTGGTAGTGGTGGTGGGCATCCAGCCCCCCATGGGTAGAGGTGGTAGTAGTGACAGGCATCCAGCCCCCATGGTTAGAGGTGGTAGTAGTGACAGGCATCCAGCTCCCCCATGGGTAGAGGTGGTAGTAGTGACAGGCATCCAGCCCCCCATGGGTAGAGGTGGTAGTAGTGGTAGGCATCTGGCACCCCCTGAGTAGGGGTGGTAGTGGTGGTGGGCATCCAGCCCCCATGGGTAGAGGTGGTAGTAGTGACAGGCATCCAGCCCCCCATGGGTAGAGGTGGTAGTAGTGACAGGCATCCTGCCCCCCATGGGTAGATGTGGTAGGTATCTGGCACCCCCTGAGTAGGAGTGGTAGTGGTGGTGGACATCCAGCCCCCCATGGGTAGAGGTGGTAGTAGTTACAGGCATCCAGCCCCCCATGGGTAGAGGTGGTAGTAGTGACAGGCATCCAGCCCCCCATGGGTAGAGGTGGTAGTAGTGACAGGCATCCTGCCCCCCATGGGTAGAGGTGGTAGGTATCTGGCACCCCCTGAGTAGGAGTGGTAGTGGTGGTGGGCATCCAGCCCCCCATGGGTAGAGGTGGTAGTAGTGACAGGCATCCAGCCCCCCATGGGTAGAGGTGGTAGTAGTGACAGGCATCCAGCCCCCCATGGGTAGAGGTGGTAGTAGTGACAGGCATCCTGCCCATGGGTAGAGGTGGTAGTAGTGGTAGGCATCTGGCACCCCCTGAGTAGGGGTGGTAGTGGTGGTGGGCATACAGCCCCCCATGGGTAGAGGTGGTAGTAGTGACAGGCATCCAGCCCCCCATGGGTAGAGGTGGTAGTAGTGACAGGCATCCAGCCCCGCATGGGTAGAGGTGGTAGTAGTGGTAGGCATCTGGCACCCCTGAGTAGGGGTGGTAGTGGTGGTGGGCATCCAGCCCCCCATGGGTAGAGGTGGTAGTAGTGACAGGCATCCAGCCCCCCATGGTTAGAGGTGGTAGTAGTGACAGGCATCCAGCCCCCCATGGGTAGAGGTGGTAGTAGTGACAGGCATCCAGCTCCCCATGGGTAGAGGTGGTAGTAGTGGTAGGCATCTGGCACCCTCTGAGTAGGGGTGGTAGTGGGCATCCAGCCCCCATGGGTAGAGGTGGTAGTAGTGACAGGCATCCAGCCCCCCATGGGTAGAGGTGGTAGTAGTGACAGGCATCCGTAGAGGTGGTAGGTATCTGGCACCCCCTGAGTAGGAGTGGTAGTGGTGGTGGGCATCCAGCCCCCCATGGGTAGATGTGGTAGTAGTGACAGGCATCCAGCCCCTCATGGGTAGAGGTGGTAGTAGTGACAGGCATCCAGCCCCCCATGGGTAGAGGTGGTAGTAGTGACAGGCATCCTGCCCCCCATGGGTAGAGGTGGTAGTAGTGGTAGGCATCTGGCACCCCCTGAGTAGGGGTGGTAGTGGTGGTGGGCATCCAGCCCCCCAAGGGTAGAGGTGGTAGTAGTGACAGGCATCCAGCCCCCCATGGGTAGAGGTGGTAGTAGTGACAGGCATCTAGCCCCCCATGGGTAGAGGTGGTAGTAGTGACAGGCATCCTGCCCCCCATGGGTAGAGGTGGTAGTAGTGGTAGGCATCTGGCACCCCCTGAGTAGGGGTGGTAGTGGTGGTGGGCATCCAGCCCCCCAAGGGTAGAGGTGGTAGTAGTGACAGGCATCCAGCCCCCCATGGGTAGAGGTGGTAGAAGTGACAGGCATCCAGCCCCCCATGGGTAGAGGTGATAGTAGTGGTAGGCATCTAGCCCCCCATGGGTAGAGGTGGTAGTAGTGACAGGCATCCAGCCCCCCATGGGTAGAGGTGGTAGTAGTGACAGGCATCCAGCCCCCCATGGGTAGAGGTGGTAGTAGTGGTAGGCACCTGGCACCCCCTGAGTAGGGGTGGTAGTGGTGGTGGGCATCCAGCCCCCCATGGGTAGAGGTGGTAGTAGTGGTAGGCATCTGGCACCACCTGAGTAGGGGTGGTAGTGGTGGTGGGCATCCAGCCCCCCATGGGTAGAGGTGGTAGTAGTGACAGGCATCCAGCCCCCCATGGGTATAGGTGGTAGTAGTGACAGGCATCCAGCCCCCCATGGGTAGAGGTGGTAGTAATGACAGGCATCCAGCCCCCCATGGGTAGAGGTGGTAGTAGTGACAGGCATCCTGCCTCCCATGGGTAGAGGTGGTAGGCATCTGGCACCCCCTGAGTAGGGGTGGTAGTGGTGGTGGGCATCCAGCCCCCCATGGGTAGAGGTGGTAGTAGTGACAGGCATCCAGCCCCCCATGGGTAGAGGTGGTAGTAGTGGTAGGCATCTGGCACCCCCTGAGTAGGGGTGGTAGTGGTGGTGGGCATCCAGCCCCCCATGGGTAGAGGTGGTAGTAGTGACAGGCATCCAGCCCCCCATTGGGTAGAGGTGGTAGTAGTGGTAGGCATCTAGCACCCCTTGGGTAGGGGTGGTGTTAGTTGTTGGCATCCAGGCCCCTATGTGTATATTTGGCATTGGTGATGGCCATCCCGCCCCTATGGTGCTGCTGTTGCTGGTGTTAGTAATTTCTGCACCCCTCTGTGTGTGTGATATGTCGGGTACGTGTAGTTTGTTTTTGTGGTTGGTGTCTGACTTACCTTCTGCGCCGTACGCGTCCGTGCCTGTTCCGGTAATAGATGTAGAATATTGGTAGGATCGGCACGATGGGATTCATGGTTGGTTCGTCTCGGTCGTCTTTCTCTTTGTTTCGCCTCGTCCTCGTCGCTGGCGTGTTCGTCTCGTAGCCGTGGATCGTGTTGTGGCGCGAATCGGAGCTTATGTGCGCCTCTCCCGGATGCTTTGACGTGCCGTGCGTAGCGACGGGTTCGGCGCATACGGAAAGCGCATCGTACTTGTCCGGCCGGACGAGGCTGCATTTTGGCTTCCGTGCGACTCGATTCTGCGTTTCCGGATCCGCATCGGTCGGAGAACTGGACGTGTATTGGGTGAGTACGACTGGGTCGGGATTTGGGCAGTTGTGCGCATCGTACTTGCTCGTTCGGACGTATGTGCGAATCGGTCGGGAAACAGGCATTCGCCTGGCTTTTTTCCCGGCCGAATGGTATTAGGTGCGCCTCCGACCGGGATCGGAATCGACCCCATAGTGTTTTATTTGGGGTACTAAAAATGTCAATGAAGAAGTCTATTTTCTTTTACAGTCCATGTTGAAAATTGGTATTAGAATAACTGATGGCTTCCAAACTGTTCTTGAAGTAGACAAGTTGGGAACTGATGTCTATTCCTTGAAAGTGTTCTTTTATGTGACCTGCAATCAGCAAACCAATCATCAATTCCTTGCAGCCACATGCGTGTTCATGACTGCTTCTGCAAAGTTCTTGTTAGGGCTCACATATCTTCGGACTCCTTCAAGCATGTGAGAGAGTATCTTATCTTCAGAGACTATGGTCTCCTTTGCCTGTAGATGCATATTTCAAAGCTGAAAGATGGATAATCGACCTCCAAGACTAAGTGGGTCTTCTTTCTTTGGAAGATGGTGTGTGAACAATTTTTTCAGATACAGTGTCAATGTCCCAACTAGCCATGATGTGTAATTAACAAGTTAGGATTATCTGTAGATGTAAACTTATCTTCTTACCGTTGTTGCTGGAGTTTAGGCATACTAGGACACTCTTGTAAAGTCCATCCTCAATGTGTTTGCTCAGTCCTTTGTGCTGACATCTTGGGTGTGCTTTAATGGTGGTCTGTAACTTGCAGAGTTGTTGTTTCTTATTGATACACAGTAAGGCAAGTCAGTGGGTTTCATTAGGAATATTCCTACCCTGCCCTTTTACAAGATGGATTTTGAGCATTGTGTTTCCAGACTGTGAAATTGTATTATTCACATTCCTATAGCTGGGTGAAATGTAGCTACGCAATGAAGTGCGGGTAGAGGAACATGGCATATTTTATTAGCTCTTTTGCTATGCATGGAGATGGGGAATTGTATTTTTAAGCACAGACATTGTTTGGATGTTCCAGTTCTGGAAAGTTTCCACAACTAGTCCGATTTGTGGCAAAATATGACACGCAGCAGGCAGCAAAACGTAATGTGCAGAAGAGTGGCCACAGTGATGTGCAGTAGGGGCACTGAGAAATATGCACGAGGTATAAAAGGAAGACTTTTCGCGGTTGAGAAGAGAGAAATGAGTACCAGCAGAGCACAACACAGGGTAAAATGTAGCAGGGGGCAGTGGGTGATGTGCGAAAGAAGAAGACAGAGTGATGGGCCTATGGTGAGAGGCAAATGCTGCCTATCAGGTGAACTACACATGAAATGACATGCATCGGGGGCAGGGAGTCCTCTGCATCACGGCAGCATTTAGGCCTGTACATCAGGAAAGCAGTGGTTGGTGTGCAGTTCAGTGGCACTGGATTCTGTTAATTGATGGGGCAGGGTAAGTTGCTGCAAGAGGCATATTGTCCGTGTGATATCATAAAGGAAATGTACAGGCTGTTTCAGACCCTCCTGCAGCTGACTGCACTTGAAGTTTGCAAATTGTGCGTTACAGAGTTTTATTTTTAACACAAACACAATTTCTGGTGGATGATATTGTCAATGCTACTGTTCTTTCGTTTCTTGCTCTTAAGGGAATTGCATATTTATCCTACTAGCATTTTGCAACAATGTTGATGAAAAAACCATCTTGATGTATGATACTCTCAAGGAAACGATTGAGCGCTGCCTCAAAACTCTTCCTCACTGGGTTCACATTTTCCTGTAGACAAGAAGGCTCCTATGAAATAAATCCTAGTGATGAGATATGAGAGAGGTAGGACGATAAAACACTTATATGATTTGTGAGAGCCAGAGATACAATCCTACAGATATGAACGTAGGATAATACAGCAAATGCCTGTCAAAAATTGCTTCTGTGAAAACAGGATTCAATTTTAACATCACTCACCAATAATGAATTCAGATTGTATTAGTATGGTCCAGAAACTAAGCTCCATTCTTGAATGATGGCAAGTGCAGAACTCTATCGGTCAGCTAACCAGTGAGATGATAATCCCCCATTGCACATTTTAATTCCTAATTATTATATTTACTGACCATTTGGCATGATTAATAGCCCCTTCATCAAAATAACCCTACAGGGGTAGTGGGAGAAAAGCAATTGATTGTTTTGTTTCACCTTGTCAACTGTATCACACTTACTTACACATTTAAAAAACACTGCACAGAGAAGATAAAGAAGCTTGGAATTAGATTTTTATTAGTTAGAGTTACATCAAAAACATTCTTCATAATAGATTTAAGAGGCCAAAAGTAAAAGGCACTATTATCCAAGGAGAACAACTGAAAAAAAGGAATGAAGCACTAATACCTTCTTTGAAATATCAATGGAACAATATAAACATTGTGGATTGTTAACATGGGGTTGAAGCATAGTTGAAGCAGCCATATCATGGGGGCACTGTAGCACACTATGACAATGACTGGTATGTGATGAGTATAACTGGGAACATGATGCAATTGGCTGGCATGTATTTACTCAATATGAAAGAATCATTATAATTGTGTGCACAATAAATGTATTAATTAAAAACTGACAAAGTAAAATCTTGGAGCAAAAATAGTATACATTTAGAAAGTTACTATCTGAAGTTTGAGAACAATTTAGTGTATTAATCAAAATGGAAAAATTGAAGTTTGGTAGAAATAGTCCATTATAGAAAATGCTAAATTAGGGTAACAGCTTAAGTTAGGAGGTCATTTGTTTGATTGCAGAATTTCTTTCTGCTGTGATGATTATTTTAAGACTCATCTGGAGGGATTTCACTCTGAATGTTGATATCCTATTATGAGCTAATTATCACTCTGCATTTCTGCTATCTCAGGCTAGCTCTACTGTCTGGGTAGACCTTTTACATTTGTATAACATGATGAATAACTCTGTGTGTATGCTAAGAGATGTTGAGATCTTTGAAACTTCTCATTTTCACTCCATTTGCTGCAATGTAGATTCTCAATCGTGGAACAGAAAATCTGAGAGGGATGCTTCTCATCTTTTGAAAAATTATGTGACCATGTCACACAGGATAACAAAACTATGTTGAGTATGCTCTGCAGTACATTTCTTTGAGAAATTGTTCTTTTTCAAAATGTTTTTTTGATTGTATGTTGTTACCTTAAGTTCCATTTCATAGAGGTACCACTACTTTGACCCCCATTAATCAGACCCTACAACTACATTTTATTTTTTAAATTGAAGTGAAATTACTATATTTAAATTGTTATGACTTATGTAGTTAAACCTAATTCTAGCAGTAATTGTAGCCTTAAATCAATTTCAAATAACTTAAGGTAAATTATTTGAAATTAAATAATTATGGTTGACCAAATTCTAACACTAACACTAAAATAACTTAAATTTAATTGCAATAATTTCAATAACTATCCTTAATCTAACCCCAACACTATCATTAGCACTTAATGGATGTAAAATAAGCTAAAAATATTTGTAATCAAACTCTAATATGAATCACTCACCACAAATTAGTATAAGCCAATTTAAATTACAATAAGCAATTAATTCTCACCTAACCCTTACTGTTTATTAATTTAAAATTAGAGAAATTAAATCATTCTCCTTAACCTTGCACTAATATTCAATCTAACTTTTAATTCATTTAAATTAAGTTAGATCTAATTAAATAATTACCCTTAACGTAAACCTAATACTCCAATTCTCTATTTTTTAAATTCATTTAATTAAAAATTCTCCTTAACCTACGTCTAATCTTGACTCAACCATTAATTAATTAAAATTGATGTTTTTATATACTACTTTTAAATGATTAATTTACCGTAAACATAATATTAACTAACTTAAATTAATGTAATATATTTAACTATAACCACTTTTAGTTGAATAATTAATATTAAATTAATGCTTACTTTCTAATTAAGTAGCACCTCAAATGAAATGAAATACTATTGTACTTACCTCTAATGATGTTTTGGCATTTTCCATAGTGGTAATCTCTACAGTGGTTACATCAAAGTGAACTATCGATATGTAGTTCGCTGTATTCTTAGGGGTTGGCAAGAGACTACCAGAACACTACTGTGGTCTCAATCTGCATCAAGCCCTGAAGTATTTTAGTATTTCATGAGTGACTGTTCCAAACAGCCTGCAAAATCTATGAGTTTACAGCCCATTTCTTTAGAATATTGTGCAGAAAAAAAGACCATTTGGCCATATTTTTTCAGAATTTTGTCTGTGGCTAACTCTCTCTAAGCACCATTCTCACTCCCTACATTTGCTTTCATTGATATGGAAATGCATTAACAACCCAGATGCCTGAAAGTTCACTAGCCACCACTGACTGAATAGAAAATTAGCTTACTGGTGTTCATGGGATATATGGATTGACACACAGAAACACGAGAAATAAATAAAAATGGTACTCATGAAAGAAAAGCTGATGGGCATGGTGCATAGGCACAATGGTATATACAATACTTCCCAATATTCTGGATGGTGGTGACATGGGTTGTAGCTTTGTGTGAGTGCAAAATTCAGAAATTTGAAGAGAAGATTTCAAGCTCTAACATTCTCTTGAAGGAACTTTTAGAGAACATACCTATATGTAACATCATCCAGTTCAACTCTGAATAGAAACATTGATTTATTACACGTATTTCTAACAATAATCATGATCATACAATTAAAATTATAGTATTTTCAAAATATTACATATGTACAGTGTAAACTACAAAACATGCTATGATTCGAATACCCATAACAAGATAATACCATCATGGTCTACACAGAGATTTTACAAGTTGGTACAGTTCTATGGTCTTTCTCCTAAAGTGTTTCCCATGTGTAAAGGCACAATGATGTTTGCCCATTTATATATCACAGGAATGAAGAGAAAGAAAGATCCAATTATTGAAACAAGCAAAAATGCCCACAGGAACACCCGGTCCAAAACTTGAGCCACAAATTTCCAATCTTCCACAACCTGTAAAACAAAGAGATATTTTGAAAAGTCTTCTAGTGTTAGCTCTCTAGTTACATGCTCAATATATTACATTATGGCAGCATTAAAAAATTAATTGGGTGCCTTCTGGCCAGTTATGCAATACTGCAGCACCATACCGTTTGTGGTCTCCATATTACCTGTGTTTTCCAACAACATGATTTCAGAACCCAGTCTTCAGTATAGCAGAACTACAAGGTAAACAATTGCAAAAATGCCTGGAACCACCAATTTGTTGGAACACTAAGAAAAAACAAAGTATCATTTGGGTCTTTGATAATGAAGGTTTCAGGATTTTACTTCTTAGAGCCTGATACTTATTCCAATGATCTGCAGAACTTTCTGACTTTTGCCTAATTCACAATTATCCAGGAAACAATATGATTTTCATAGTTTAACTAGAGTACGACTGTTTATGGATTGCAACAATGGTGGTGCTCCATGCTTTTTATGACACTTATTGCATCACCTGTACAGGGTCCATTTAGTAGTAAGTCTGGAAATGCAAATAAGTTTGGCAAATGCATTGCAAATGATTTTTAGGCAGAATAATGCTGAAACACCTAATGACATCAACAAGTACACATTTTAACGACCAGTTTCCACATAAGATAAATAATTTCCAGAACAATATTTCCTTCTGCCCTCGTGCTACCTAATCGCAAAGTATAGATATTTTCTTCATTTATATATCTGTAAGAGACCCCATACATAACTGTGTCTTTGGATAGGCTTATCTAGGTTCAACTGTTTATCGCAATTAAAACTATCTATGATCTCCTGGGTCCGAAGCGCAATCTTTACATGCACATTACTTTTCCACATATGTGCACTACTTTGCCATGTAATCAGTATGGCTAAAAAGGCAAATTGATCATAGATTTAATTATGGATCAAAACAGGGTTATAATTTAATGATATTCCTACAGCTAGTAGAACTATATTAAGTAATACCTTCCCATTAGATCTGAATACTGGGCATGTCGGAAACCTATGTACTCTATCTGCTTGTTGTGCTCTATATCTGGGACAGTTTGTTTTTTTGCCAGGTTTCAGCTTTGCAAGTGTAATACAAAAATCAAAAACATTATGATAGTGCTTCAAGCTACATTTAGCAGTTCTGCCAGAAGAATGTCTCATACTACTAGTCTGTATGGTAATTTACAGGGAAATTTCTGTTCACAACCATTCTGCCTAATTTTGTGACCACTGGTTTAATATACCTTGCCCTGCTTCCAATAACATATGTTAGTAATCAGACGCCCTCAGTAGGTCACACTCTATCAGGGCTATACATATTTTGGTTAGATACTGACTGCAGAAAAGTAGAAACTCCAGATGCAGTTAAACAGGTTCTTCATTAAAGAGCACCCCATCCACAGATCATATAGCTTTCAGGCCCAGCATCAACGACTATAATGGAAAATAGTCAGATCATTACTAACCTGGACTGTCCCAACACTGTTTGTCCCAACATTCTGGCTAGTATATTCTAAGATATGACCCCACCCTTCTTTACAAACAACAACAAAGAAACTACACTGAAAACACATGCAACAGAAATGTCAAAAGACAGTATTTACACAATATACAGAATAGAGGATAATGAAATAAATACCAGAATTCATAACAGAGAACTCGAAAACTCTACAGTGAAACATTTCCTTTGTAAGCCACCACTCTTGTTGAGAATCCTGACTCTCCCATCTTCCACCTTGATGGCATTACGAAACAATCTTACAATTCTTTGAGGACCCAAAAACGTGGACATGTATCTTGACTTCCCAGGCTTCTTAATCATAACTAAATCTCCCACACTTAAACTGAACTGAGCAACACCCTTCTTAACAGCAGTTTAACTTGCGATTTTCCACATATCTCGATTTTGTTTGCAACACCATCCTCCAACGACTCCCATTGTACACTGTTGTGCTTCCCAATGCAACTACCCAGGAGAAAACTCTGTGTTAGCTTTCCTCCCTCTGAACAATTCAAAAGTTACTTTGCCTGTCGTTTAGTGCAGAAACAATCTGTACGCATACAAAAATCTCTTCAAACCTTCTTTAAAGTTTCTTTCCGCACTCAACTCCAATTGGACACTTAAAGCAGTATTGGCTCTAACGGTTGACCGCACAGGTGTATTGTATTGTTAATATGTATGCAATAACACTCAACCTTCTAATGGTCCTACTGCTCCGAAACCATAAACCAAAGTGAAAAACAATATACAAAAGGGAGTGCTTAGGAAGTCCAATGTTTTGCTGAAAGTTCACTTAATCACATATTAATCCAGATTATTCAAACATATGAATTCTTTGTATAGATCCAATATAACGCAGGAGCCAAGATATGATATTAAAAAAAATATTTTCTTTATTCATCACAACATCAAACTGCAGCCCAGCCAATGCGTTTTGTTCCGACAAGGGACTTCATCAGGGCTGTAAACGAACAATACACATATTTCTGTACATATATAAAATACATATTCATAAACCAAAACAGCATGTGCATATTCAAGTTACATTCTAAAACAAACAATGGCTCCCTACACCCACACCTAATACAACAAAAAAACTCCATTAAGACATTTATATATTGTTACATCAAGAGAAAAAAGTCGAAAACACATATACCACACAAAAATATACCAATATAATATCCCTTTCTTAGATTTATATCTATAGCGTCACCAAAACAAATATATAATATTAGAACATTGGAATGTTGAGAGCTCCATTGAAGACAATGGAGTAGCTCTGGGCTTATAATGGCTGGTATAAGCCCAGCGCTCCAACATTCCAATGTTTGTCTGCTCCAACATTCCAATGTTTGTCTTTTTGTTTCTCCATTTTTAATTTAGAACATTCTACCCTGTACCTGAGCAGACAGACACACGCTGTCCTGCTACTTGGAAGGATTGCCACAGGCTGCAGTTGATTCATTCTCCATAAGAGACACCAAAGTGAGAATATTCTCACCCTCCATATGAAAACATATGCAAAAAGTATGGCCTCGTCGTGATTGACGACAGAAGGAAGTAGCCTGCTTCCATGCATGCGCTCAGAATCGGAACTCGACCCGTCTTGACAGCGCTTTGATCGTGCCATCTTCCACACACGTGGATCCTCACATTGTGCGCATTCACGTAATAGCCAGCTCACCACCCACCTCACACTTGGGCTCCCGGCTGGGACCCATGTGAGTATCCCCTTTTTTATCCTTTGCACGGTGCCACACCCTCCACACGAGCCGGTCCATTACCCTTCAGGTGTCCCTACGATCATAGGTCCTGAAGAGACCCTACACTGCACACAGGGTCGAAACGCCGTCGACAAGTTGCATAAACGAACCATTGTCCAGCAGCACTGATCACTGTATCTAGCGCTGTATACTGTACATATATATGTAAATGGTCGTTTATATTAAGCATTGGAAACCTTGTATATATTTCACATATATGTCACTAATGTTCTAGGTTCCGTTTTTCACTGGGACACCTTTCACTCAGAACCATATGTCCAAATGCACTATTGTGTAACAGTATTTCATTTCAAGGATTATATAAATATTTTTGATTCAAAAACAAATCAGAGGTGTATTTGCTTCCTTCTCTCTCCAATATCTCTATAACCCAATATATTGCCATTGTGCTCATATACATTGAGATTATTTCATTAAGTGTCCACAGGAGCCTTTGTCCTTTGATAATAAGTTTATTACCCTGGTTCCGCGTGAGTAGGGTTACCTTGTTCCTGTCCTACAATTTAGGAGAATAACATGTTTTTTATGATTTTAGACACCAAGATTATCGAAATCAAGTAAGTACTTTCGGAGTTAGGAATTTACACAGATGACAAAAATGCTCGAATAACGGTTTTGAGGTACGAGACTGAAGTGCGGTAATGTAATCCTATGGGAGAAACATACACTGCATAGATACACTTGCGAACGGTTTTGAAGAATACCTTTAGGGACTTAAGGGGCTTAGGGCCAAGGTCCAAGAAACCACCAGCAGTTTGGTTTACCTGCTCTGGTGAGTCCAGGTGCAGAGGGGCTGGTTGCCTTGGTAGCCTCGAGCGCTACGCGATAAAATCAATGGCAAAGATACCTGAAAAAGAAAGGCTGAAAGTGGGGCTCGGCTCTTGAGGGTCTCTGGAGCACAGGGACACAGTTGGCTTCCGTGAACCCAGGCTGGGGTGCTCGGGCACAGAAGTGTTTTGGATGGCGGATTGCTGAAGGTAAAGGCTCTCACTTGGTAACCAGGATAGGGAAAGAAAACAGGACAGCAGGGACACTCTCGGTGCTGGCCTCAGTGATCCTGAAGTCCCTCGTTGGCAGGTCTGCTTTGGTGTCTGTGGAGTACGGACAGGACACACAATAAGCGTTGGTAGCGGCAAATGCTTCGGTACCCAGGGTAATGGTGCTGGGCGACTCCTGTTGGGCCTGGCATCTCCAAACTCTTCAGGGAGGCAGATATGACTGCCTGGAGTAGCAAAGTCTTCTTCCTGGCTAGATGCTCCCTCTATGCATCCGGTGGTCAACAAGTCGAAGTATAGGGCAAGTGCGGTCGGTTCCTGCAGCTGCAAGGGGATGGCTCTACCACCCCAAGGGAGATGCTGTTTGGTTGTTGAAGCTTGGAACTGTCCTACAAGGAGTTGGGGAGGCTGTTGACCTTTTGGACGAGTCGGTCTTCGTGATTGTTGCGGTGCAAGCAGCCAGGCAGGGTTTGGCACCAATTTCGATGCAGGACCTTTGTGCTCACATGTTCACTCTTCTTTGTCATTCCTTTGGTTCCCAGTAGTTGAATCTGCATTCCTGGTAAAAAGGGGACTCCTAAATACTGAATTTAGGTGTGTTTAGGGAAGTGTAAGGTAGTAGCCAATGGACAACTTACCCCTGGGGTGATTACACCCCCTCTATGACCATTTCCTGTGGAGAGTGGGCATAATCCTGACCCAGAGTTCCTAGCTTCACCAAAAACAAGATGGTCAACCCCTTCCTCAACTGTCCACTTCAGGTGGCCCACCTTAGGGGTGTGCCCAACCTGTAAGTGGGACCCGCCTTCTGATCTAGCTAATTTTCCCACCTGCTGTGGTGCCAAATAGGCCTCAGGGCAAGGGGTGGTGTTTCCCAGGACTGGGGGAAGACAAGGTCGCTTATCAAAGGCGGCGGTGGCGTTGAAGCCTCTGGCACTGATATGCTAAATCACTAGCTATCCTGCTGGACGATGTCTGAACACCTTACTCTGGAGCAGACATTGGGCCAGATTTACAACCTGCAAAATAGCGCATCGCAAAATGCGAGTCATTTGCGACTCGCAATTTGAGAGGCGCTATTTTGCATGTACAACAGTGTGTTTAACACTGTTTGCGATTCCCAATGGGGTCGCAAATTGCGAGGCTCATGAATATTCATGAGCCTCTCGCAATTTGCGAGCCCATTGGGAATGACAGGCCCTCCCAGGGATGGTGGCCTGCTGGGCTCAGCAGACCACCATGTCTGGGACTGCTTTTTTAATAAAGCAGTTCTATTTTTTTTTAAATGCAGCCCGTTTTTCTTAAAGGAAAACGGGATGCATTTAAAAAAGAAAAATGAAACTTTTCAGTTTCATTTTTTTAAGGGCGGGCAGTGGTCTCTGGGACCACTGCCTGCTCTTAAAAAATATTTTCCAACATACTCACAAGCGAGTGGTTTACCACCTACTTGAAGTAGGTGGTAAACTGCAAGTGTTTTGCGGCCGCAAATGCGGTCACAAAACACTAGTACATAGCATGTTGACTCGCTATTAGGAAGGGACGCCTATTAGGAAAGTTCTCCCGTTTGCGGCCGCAAAAAAGGGTCATACTTCTGGCCCATGGTTTCTGGCCTCTGAGAGCGCTGGCTCTCACCTCCAGGGGATCAAAACCTCATCTGTGGTGGCAGGCTGGACGATACCAGACTGCCAGCAAACTAGAGGACTAGTAGGTTTCTGAGGGAACCTCTAAGGTGCCCTCTGGATGCAGGTCTTCATAAATCCAATACTGGCATCAGTATGGATTTATCAAAACAAGATGTTTGATACCAAATATTATAGGTTTCAGTGTAGCCATCATGCAGCTGGGTAACTCGTCATGACCATTGCCCAGTACATGCCTTACAAATGGCTTCCCTGATCACTAGTAATATCTAGTAATCGAACTAGACATTGCAGAGGCATATCTGCTCATACAGATATGCCCTCGCTTGTAACATAATTCACCTTGCCTTAAGGCTCTAAGGCCTGCTGTAGTGGTGACTTACATATAGTACATGCAGCGTTCTTGACACGGCACACAGTGATTGCGCCATGTGGTGTTTTCGAAAATGGCTTGCACCATTTTACGCAGCCTGCAATGGCAGTATGTGTGCAGCATTTGTGGGGTTCTTTTTGGGTGGCATAATACATGCTGCAGCCCATAGGGATCTTCTTTAGTATTCCTCTTCTGGGTACCATAGGTACCGTTTACCAGGGACTTACTAGGGGGTTAAAGTCTTTGCCAATTGGGTTACAATGGTACATGTGTATTGTTGTAAGGGGAAGAGCTCTGGCACTGGGTCCTGGTTAGCAGGGTTCCAGTGCACTACCAATAAACAATATCAGTACCAGTGAGCAAAAAGTGGGGGTGACAATGCTAAAAAGGGCACTTTCCTACACTCCTTGGACAATCCAGACACTCTCTAACCATCCATTCAAGCAGAGTATCCATTATAGGCCACCAGTAACTCAATCATAAACTTGCTTTAGTCTTACTCATACCCTGATGTCCCTCAAGACCCAGCTTCACAATCTTCTCTCTCAACTCCATTGGAACAACCAACCTCAAATCATGCAAAATAATACCACCTTATGGGGACAGTTAATTTCTCAACTTCCAGTACCCCTCCAACTCAGATTGTTTTCGAAATTCGGATTCCAGCCATTTTGCATAGCACCCAAAACTTTCTGTAAAAACAGGATCCCTGCCAGCAGCACTCAACCAATCCTCATGTAAAACATTACCAACTGCGACACATCACACTTTTACGCATTCATCCTCATCACAATCTTCCTTCTCCACTACAGAACTGAGTTGTGATAGATAATACGCAAATTTGTTATACGACCCCGGAAGATAACAAATTTGGAAACTGAACTCTTGCAGCCCAACAATCCATCTGCTAATAGGCATGAAGCACCTTCTTACTCAACACTTTTACTAAAAGTTTGTGGTCCATCAAAATGCTGAAAGGTTTTCCCCACACACAATTTCTTGATTTTTTTATAGCCCAAAAAATACTCAAAGCTTCTCCTTCAATCGTGGAGTAATTAGTCTGTGCTCAAAGCAAGGATATAGAGATATGAGCAACGTTTTAATTCATCTTCACCATCCTCCTTCTGCAACAGAACAGCACCCAGACACACAGTATTGGCATCTGTCATTATGTAGCACTGCTTGAAGGGATCAAAACACTGTAAATTATTCACATTTTCAAGTTCTTTCTTCACATCCACAAATGTCCTCGCACATTCTTTATTCCACACGACTTCTCTCCCTTTCCTTGAGTGACTGCCTCATATTAAGTGTCCTAGCCGCTTAGACAGAAATTAATTTAGCATGAAATTACAAGGAAAGAATACAATTTTTCCTTTTTTGATGGGTTCTGTAAAGCTAAAATGTTAGCTACCATTTTTTTTTTAAATACCCTTGCTATGAACACAATGACCCAAGTATTCAATCTCTTACTTGCCAAACACTTAATTTAAGTGTTAGCTCATTCTTCCTTGGTGTAGAGTTTCTCCATAAATCAATATGTCATCTTGAAAGCATTTCACACCCTTAAGACTCCCAAACAACTTGTACATCATGTGTTAAAGAACAACTAGCGCCAACACTAACCCAAAAGGCAATTCGTACAAACTGGTATATCCCAAAAGGGGTTATAAAAGTGGTAATATCTTTTGAATGAGGATGCAGTCTTATTTGGTGATATGCTGCTGTTAGGTCCAGCATGCTAAAACATTTTGCCCCATGCAACAAAGAGATAATTTCTGTGATATTTGGCAGGGGAAAGGGATTTATAACCAAACACTTTTTCAGGGGCCTCAAATCTATACACAATCTTATGTCACCAGATTGTTTGCGAGTCATTCCAATGGGTGAAACCAATTCATAACTTTCCAGCCGGCTCAATGGTACCCTCATCACACAGTCTCTTAAGCTCACATTCAACAGATTCCCTCATGGAAAATGGACTGGGTCTAACCTTAGCCACTACAGGTGTAGCACCCTCTTTTAACTTTATTTGAGGAACATAACCCCTCAAACACCCCTTCTCATTCTTGAACATCTCAGGACATTCCTCGACAAACCTGACACTCTCATCAATCTCACCAACTTGTAAGTTTTGCACAGCACTCTTTAATATAATCTTCTCTCAGCTTAACCGGAGAAGAAAAATTGGGATCCAGAAGAACTCCAAGATCTCTTTGATGTGGCCAACTCAATACACTGTCCCCTTTAATAGGAACATATACTTAAGCATGAATTTTACTAGTTTTGAAATCAATATCTGCTTCAAAATATTCTCTCAAATCAATGGTTTGCCCACCATACCCTCCTGGAATTACATTAGGGTCTTTCAATTTTATTCTGTCTCTGAGCTCCTTATCAAATATCTTATCAGACACCAGAGGGAGTCAAGCGCCAGAATCAGAGTTTCCATGTTTAACCCATCAATGGAAATGAGATCCTTGGGATGTTTCTTCTTTGCTCCCTTGGTGCAAACTGATAAAATACAATCTGCAACCTTTTTCACTGACTCAAGAGCATTGTTTTTGTACAAACGACAGCATTTACCAAATTGTCCTTTCTTATAACAAAGCTTACACATAAACATTCAGAGCAGGATATTTCCTAAACAAAGCAACATGACCTGGATTGTCACATCTAAAACATTCATCTTTAAGATTGAGTCACTTTACTTTTAACCTCTTCTTCTTTTACCTCAACCTTGCTCAAGGCAGTCTTCTTTTTCAGTGGTAGTTTCTTTATTGGGACGTGGGGGAGTTACCCCCCTCTTTGTTTTGTTGCCCCCAAGCAGCCCCATAAACGTGTTGATTTCTTTTAGCCGCAACAGCATGGCCCCGCAGAGTTTCCCTTTGAGAGTCAGTGAGGGCCGGGAGGTGGAGCTTGAAAGTAGATTAACATGTGGTTCAGCAGGGCCGAGGGAGGGGGATGATGTTCACATGTCAAGTTGGACGGGTATTCTGACCAGCCTAACATGCACACAAGAACCCTTGCCAGGCTGCGCAATGTTAGGAGCCCGGGAATTTATAGTTGCAGTCCCCATGTCTCCTAAGGAGCGCTGGTAGTAACTGACTGAGACACTCATTGCGCTGCTCTCAGGCCGTTTACTAGCATAAACAGCAAGGTAGCAGCGTTTTGATTGGCTCAGCAGACACAGGGTTGGGTGGAGGGCATGCCGAGCTGGTGGTGAACTCACAACTCCATGCACGACAGGTGCTGGAGGCAGAAAGTCGCGACAAGGGTTCTTCTCTGTGACAACACCAGTGACTGTAAGTGCCTCACTCGTAATTTGTGAATAATTAGATTTTTGTATTACTTCGAATCAAGGCCTCTGCTCAGGTGACGACGTTTAAAGGCAGGGACGCATGCAAAGTGTCGCTACTCGCTCGGATGACATGGGCCCACGCTGCCTAGCGCTTTACTTCTCAGAGAAGTGTCTCTAAAGCGGAGCAGGGTAACCTTTTGCTCATCCTCTGAGCAAGAACCCATAATGAACGGTGTGTAGTTTGTGTGGAATGTTCCCTGACAGACATGTGTGCACCCAAACGTGAGAGAAATATTTTGCACCTTAGTGAAAGGTGCTCTTTTGAGGCACCTGTCTTCATGGGGGGGTATCCTGCTGCTGATGGGAGCAGCATCAGGCACAGCAACGCCCTCAGTGTGCCAGCCTTTTGGGCTTTGTGTTCTAAGGTTGACTGCCCGTGCAGCTGGAGGTCACAATGTGAGACTTCAGCGGGGTCTCAGGGTAACATTAGAGAACAGATTGCAGAAACACCGAGAGTGCCTGCAAGAGCCTCCGACTGAAAGAGAATGAGTCCAAAAGCAAAGCTCAACGGTTGTTTCATGCCATGTGCAAGTGGGTCATCTGTTTAAGACACTCTGGTGCCCGCAGACATGCATTTACAGCATGAAAAACAACACCACAAGTACCAAAAGGCAAGAAAAACAAATAGGACCAGATGAGATACACAGACCTGACACAAGACGACTCCAAAGATTTACAAAAGGGCTGGGAGAGAAACGAGCTGGTCAGCAGTAAAACTGGAGATCACATGGAATAAGTGAATCAACACCGAATGCGGCAAGAGCAGCCTAATAAGCAAGGAGGTCTTTTCTGCTATCGGATCCAAACCCAGTCATCGCTTGTTAGCCAGCATCACTTGACTACAGAGTTGTAGTTTCTCTTTTCTGATTAGACTATGGACCTATAATTCTTGTAAATGTCTGGTGGGCTATAAAACGAGGACTGACTGAAGGTGTCATATGCTGCTTGGCATCCATTGGTATCATAACACAACTATAGTATTTTAGCCAATAGCACTAAACCTGGGGGCACTTATGACTTTCACTTTCCCATTATAAGTGTGGGCCGACAGGTGCTAAGTGCTACAGGCTGAAGTTTACCCTCATAACATAGGATGAGCTCATGACTGTCCTTTCAGTGGGCTATACAAATAGAAACAAATGTCAGCAACACAGGAGGTACAACTTCACAGAAGCCTGCTAGCATCTCCCTGCCAAGTGCGAGATGTTCGGCCAGCCTCTCACAGAAGCCTGCTGGTACCTCCATGCCAAGCGTGAAATATTCAGCCAGTCTCTGCCTTTGAATTCGCATCACTTCATATTCTAGAACTTGCAGGGTAAAGGAGAGAAGTCTACTGCAGCCTTCCCATTACAAACTGAACCACACTCCAGGTGCTTCTAGGATGAGTGGGTGAGACAGTTTAGTTAGGTAGAGAAGGCAAGGTACGGAGAGAGAGAACATGATTTTCCCACGAACACACAATGTGGAGCAGCCAAGTTTAGAACCCAGATGTCACACATCTGACAAGTTAGACCGCAGCTGGCCGTGCATTTACAGCAGTAAAAGTAAAATGAAAAGTACCATAATGCAGTGATGTGAACTGAGAGGCAATGACTGGCTGAACACTGCACACCAACGCTAATTAATTGTTTTAATATCCAATCAGTTTAATGACGGTTATAGCTAGATACATGCTACAAGTTTTCACAATCTCTGTCCACTGCTGTCGGCACTGTTCATTGTTCTAAAGAAGTGCTCTAGGCACCCATCCTATCATACACATATCCATCCATTCAACGTTCCATCAAGAATCTATCCACCCTTCCATTAGGGACCCATCCATGAATCCACCTCTTCCCTCATCCTGTCCATCCATCTTGCCACCAAAACTAATCTTGCATTCCTTAAGAGTGCTCACTATTTCCAGGATGTTGTATTTCTATATTTTTGTGCAGCATATTTCTCTTGTACAGTGCATACTTTGAAATGAGTACCCTTCAAGCATTTTTAACGGGCCACCATTGAGCGCTCTAGAGCAAAGGCTGAAAGCAGCAGGAATTTCTTACTCTACCTGTCAGTGGGTCAAAAAGGTGTTCAGAATACTTGGCCATCCAATCCTTGGCCTCTCTGCTGAACAAACAGAGCAATGGTCACTCATTCCAGTTGCAATCGTGATTCAGTGCAACTGTGTGTGAAGGAGGTACACAGCTGCAAAAATATTGGGAAGGCAAAAGTAAATGAAAATGCAGTGCTTACAAGTGAGTCGGTGCGTTGTCTGTTTGGGGGTTGTAAAGTGAAGTTCTCTGGTTATACTGACTAAGCAGCTACCTACATCATTATCATATGAAATCTCTTTATAGATGTCACAACTACACTTTCACAATTGCTTTATTAACCTACTTTCTTTCTCAAATTTACTTAGACATGCACCATTGACCCACTCTTTTTTCAAAATGTTCCCAGAGGCAGAACCCCCCCCAACCCTCTGATGACGCTCGGGCTTTCTTGCTATGCTTGCTTGCCACAGGGCACTCATCCCGCACATTTACGCCTCACCACTTTCAAAGGTCACCAGCCGCCACTGTTCTTATTCTTATCTAATTCTTCTACACAGTCTAACGAATAGTAGGAATAACTTCATTTAGCAGGGGATCATCTTTCAACGACAACTCTTGTCTTATTTCGTCTGAACAACACCTAAGCATGAACTGGTCTTTTTAAGGTCCACACATGTCCATTTTGTTCATTAAAAAGAAGTTTATTGGACAGCATAACAAACCCCGAGGCACCGAGGTCCTTCTCCCTGAGCAACTGCCTGCTCTCTGTCCCCTGGATTCCACACTCCAGAATCCAGTGGAGATGGCAACCAGAAACCAGGGTAACTAGGATACTATTGCCTAGTTACATTAACAAAGCAAGATACAAACAGCAAGATACAACACATCTTCCCTCCTAGATAAAAGAACATTTAGATAACAAAAAATAAATAAATAAACAATGCATGCATGAAATACAAAAAAATATATATATATATACACAAAATGCATCAGAACTAAGTGCAGATATAATCCTTCTGCCAGACAGGTTTAGATCTGACACGCACCATTTTCGTGCATTCCTGCATATCTCCAGAATTAGTGTGCGAAGGAATGAACGACTGTCCCTTCAACCATGAATCGCGCTCCAAATCATTGCACTTAGTCACACACCTCAAATTCCACCTTTTACCATCATCCAACCGCACATTGTTGCCCACAGCACTTGTTACTAGCTTGGGTTTGGACCATTTTGATAAACTAGTTCTCTGACTTGCACCAAGATGTGTCCTTACACAGTCAGCAACTCTGAAACTGCGAGCACAGCTCTTGATTCTGTCATTATGTCTGCTCATGTATTTATCTAGATACCATTGTACTCTGCCCTCCAGGTAATCTCTATTTACCCTTGTGAAACCAGATTTTCACATCCATGCATGTGTCACTTTGATACACGCGACACAGCCCTTGAGAAGACTAAAAAGAGTTTCTCCAGTGGCCGTATGCGGCGTGTTCCGATAACTCCATAACATCTCCTTTACAGAGTTTTTGCATTCATCACCACACGCATCAGCTAACTGTACACACTCCTTCAACACGCGGTTGAATCTTTCTACGAGACCACTTTCTCTAGGATTGTAAACTGCTGTGGTGAGATGAGTGACACCTGTCTTGACTAAGTATCTTTTAAATTGGCCGGCCACAAACTGTGGTCCATTGTCCGTTAAAATCAAATTTGGATAACCTTCCCTGCGAAACACATCCTCACAAAAGTCAATCATATTGGACGATTTAATCTCCCTTACAAATGTAATTTCTGGCCATTTGGTAAAATAATCCACCAGGACTATGGCATATTTGTTGTCAATACCCATAGCATTGAAAGGATCACATATGTCAAGCGCGACTTTTTCTCAGGGTTTACTTGGCATCAAGGCAGGCAATATGGCTGTTTCTTGGGACTTGTGCGATTTCTCACTGCACATGCATGCCACACAATTACATGCACATCTCTCTATATCTTTATCCATGCCAGGCCACCAAAAGTCGCTCCCGGCTCTTTTCTTCATACCTGTCATGCCACTGTGACCCTCATGTAATAACATCAACAGTCTGGTGAGTAATCCTAAAGGCACTACCAATTTGTCCCCTCTCCTAATCACTCCATCCACAACCGATAATTCAGACCACACCATCTTGTAGTCCGTGAGTTCCCTTTTCACAATGGTTTGTTGTCCTGTGTTGGAGATCAGATTTGCCTCCATTTGTTGCATCACGTTATCATCTGCCACTGCGCGTTTCCACTCATCCTCCCTCACAGCCCCATTACATGATTCCTCTACACTGGCCACAAGCCATTCTTCCTTGTCCTCATGTATGCCATCATCACGGTGCGGCAAAGGCAAATGAGATAGACAATGGCATTTATGTTTTTGTGCCCAGGTACATACTTCAGCTGAAAATCATACTCTTGCAAACGGTATAACCATTTCGCAATTCTAGGCGTTGCTTTACCCGCGCCTTTGGTGGTAAAAATGTCGATAAGGGGTCTGTGGTCAGTTCTAAGTTCAAATGTTGTTCCCCATACATAGGTTTTGAAATGATTGGCGTCCCACCAACAAGCTAGGGCTTCTTTTTCGATTACCGAATAAGTTGCTTCTGCCCCCTTAAGAGTACGTGAGGCAAAGACTACAATGCGCTCAACCCCATCCTTTTTCTGCATCAGCACAGCGCCTAAACCATATGCGCTGGCATCCACCACCACTATAGATGCATCATGTGGATCATATGGCTTGAGAGCCACGGCCTTCACAATGTCAGCCTTGATCCCCTCAAACGCACGTTGACATTCATCTGACCATGCAAACGGTGTACCCTTTTTCATCAAAAGTCTTAAATTATGCACCTTGTTCGCAAAATGCTGAACAAATTTAGAATAATATTCGGCCAGCCCTAGGAAAGAACGCAATTGTTCCTTGTTGGAAGGCGCAGGAGCTCTTTCAATTGCTTCCAATAGGTTCTTTTTGGGCTTGACTCCATCCTTTGATAACGTGTGCCCAAGATAATCTATTTGCTTGACACCAAACTTGCATTTTTCGGCACATACAGTCAAACCAGCCTCTTGCAATCTCTTCAATACCTCATTCAACACATCATCGTGATTGCTCAGGTTGTCGCCCCACACTAAAATGTCATCCTGAAATACTCTCACATTGGCAACACCCCTCAGAATGCTACTCATAAGCAGCTGGAAAACCGCAGAAGCGGATGCCAAACCAAATGGCATGCGTATAAACTGAAACGCACCTTCAGGTGTTATAAAAGAAGTCAAGTGTTTAGAATCGGCATGCAATTTCACTTGATGATATGCGTTAGAAAGATCGATAGAGGAAAAATACATGCCGTTCTTTATGCTAGCCACCATCTCACTGATACGTGGTAGGGGATGGCGATCAACCCAGATTTTGTGGTTTAATTCCCTCAAGTCCAGACGCAACTTGCCATTGGGTTTATGTGCCAAAACAATGGGACATAGCCATTTCGATGCTTCTATATGTTCAATGACCTTGGCTTCACATAACCTGTCTAGTTCTTCTTTAAGTTGAGTACGCAGCACAAAAGGCACATTTCTGACTTTGTGAACAACCGGAACACTCCCGGCTTTTAAAACAATACGGTGTTCAAACTTATTCAAACAACCCAATTTGTCACTAAATAATCCAGGAAACTTTACTTGCCAGTTTGTTTTCGCATTATCTTGGGTCAACAAAATTTGATCAGGATGATTGGGATCTAGAATGATACCAAAATTCCTTTGTTCTCTCCAACCCAATAAAGCTCTACCCTGTTCCACCACATAAACTTTACCCTGGGTGTGTCTGCTTTTGTACAAAAGATTACACGTAAAATACCCTAACAACGGTAATTTTGTGTCACAATACCCTTCTGGTTCTACATCTGGTGGTAATAACATACATTTGCCTGTGGTTTCCCATATTCTCCTGTTGATAATTGAGTAAGGAGAACATGAATCTGCCCATAAGGACACATTAACATGGTTGATTGACACATTACACATAGGAGGTTGATATCCTTCAGATATTTCATTAACGTTATCATCACAAATGACCATAACTTCGATATTATTGTCTTGTTCACCTTCTGAATATTCTTCATTTTTATACCCTCTCACCAAATTTACAGAACGCCTCCAAATCTCATTACCACCTGACTTGCACATTCTGGAAAAATGGCCCAGATTTTTTGCATTTGAAGCAAGTAATCTTAGAAGCAGGACATCTTTCGAAATCAGCAGTGTGTCTGGGACTTCCACACCTGTAACATGTGCGTCTGTTTTTACCTGGCTGTGCTCTTTCTACAAATGGTTTGATACGATTTGAAGTTTTTACTTCATCTACAACATTTTGCCTTTGTTTACTACATTGACGTTAACAGGATCCACTTTGTCCCTCCCTGCTCACTGCAGAGCTCCTTAACATAGCAAGAGGTGTTTTCTACCCTCCAACAGTGTCAATAGTTTTTTGCAAGGATGGATCATTTAACTCCAGCAATCTTTTTTGAATCTTGATGTTATTAGTTCGGTTAATAAATTGATCTCTAATTATCTCTTCATGTAAATCTCTAAATTTGCATGTGGCAGCTAAAGTTCTTAAAACCGCTACGTACTGTTCTACACTTTCACCCACTAACTGTGCCCTAGAAAAAAAACCTGTGTCTCTCCACAACTATGCTCGTTTTTTTACCATAATTATCTTCCAACGCTTTTAAGGCTTCTAAATACTCATCAATTGTAGTATTGTCAGGGTTAGCATTGTCACTCTCACCTTCACGCTCTTGAATAGTGGATATAGCACGTAGAGGTTTAGGTAGTGTTTTTAATACCTTTCTACCTTCTACACCTAAGTTGTGTTTCAACACTGCGAGTTTTCGAGATCCTACAAAAGTTTCCCCCCTATAGCTTCAAGCTAGGTCTCGAAAGATTCACACCAATCTTCCCATACCATAGCAGGAATCCCTGGCCCTTGTAGAAATTTGGGCGGAGGTAATACAGATGTGGCATCCATGATAGACACAATATGTATGTGATAATGCGTTAGACTTTCAGAATACACCTTAAAATGGAGTGAGCATAAGTAAATACACAAAGATAATCAAATAAATGCCATTCAAGGAAGTAGCTTGGCAACACAACAAATTAAAATAAAAGAAGTAGTCACCGTTGACACTGATGGAGCAGAGAAAATAAAAATTTTTAACCCCTAACAAATTTTATAAATAATTAATAAAATGTTCGTTTAAATGTATTAATCAACACTGTATGTGTGGGAAGGGTAATACGCAAGTGTATGTGCTGAATAATCTATTAACAAATGTCTGTGTGTCTAATTATAACATAAAAATAAATGCGTACTAATTTAAAATAAATGCATGATTTTGTGCTTCATAGAAAATAAATGTGTTGTTGCAAAAACAATAGCGATGGTAAGTAAGGAACAGCTTAAATGTTGCTTTCTGCTAGGTAATAACTAATTGGGGTACGTAGATGACGGGAGGGAAACGAAAAGGCTATGTTTCTCTATTTTAATTATGTTTTGTTTATTTCAAAATAGTGCTTCTAAGTATAAACGAGTGGCGATATAAAATGGCTGCCAGTTAATGAAGTGCGCAAGTGCGGGGAAACACGTGACAAGGGAGAAAAGTTGGAGAAAAGCTAACCTCGTGATGTTGCTGAGAGGCTAGGATGCGAGAATGGTCAAGGCTGATGTGACCTAATTGAACTGATAGTGTGCCGTGGTGATCAGCAAAGAACCGTGGGAAACCATTTTAAGAGAAAGGACAATGCCTGCAGAGTTCTCGAATGTATCGAAAGAAGTTACAAATGTACTGATCGAAGCGGATGGAAACATGTCTTGAACTGTGAGAAAGGAAATGATCCAAGGACCATTTGGATCCAAGAGAACTTGATTAAAAGAATGAATAAGATGACATGCATGGACCAATGAAAGAAAAGCGTGTTATTAATGTTGCAACAATTAGTTAGCAAAGTTAGAATTAGGGTATAAGAGGGCCTACTCTTAGTGGGAGGGGGTTCACAGTCACGAGCGGAGTTGGAGAGTCGTGTTGGTGGCTTCCTGTGCTTGGTGGTCCTGATCGATCCATTACTGAGCGGGAGATGCTGAAAGACTGTTAGATGAGATGGGTTGCAGGTAGCTGATGCTGACGAGCTGAAGTTTCTGTTGCTGTCTTAATTTTCCAGTTGAGTATGAGAATCAGGTTATTTTTAATTCTTAAACTAAGGTTAGACATCATTAGGCTAAATTAGGAAGGTAGGCAGGTAATTAGGGTTTGCTTCATGACAAAAATGTCCTTTCTGCAATAAAATTGATTATGCTTAATAAATATTTGAATTAATAATGAATGAATAATTGAATAAAAAGTTTAAATTCTTTCTCATGCTTTTAAAATGTTATAAAATTTAAGATTCTTTAAATCAAACGACTCAGTGGTTATTTACTAAATGATTGTGACACCAGTAATTGGTTATTGTGATTTAGCTGGTCTTAATCACTATGAACTAATTTCTTACATGAATGATTCATCGACAAAACAATGAGCAGGAATATCTTAAGAAATAACTAAAAGAAAGCGATCGGTTAAGGTAATAAGATATCCCGGCTCCTTCCAGCGGTACATAAATGGTGTTCTCCATTTAGTTCTCATGCTTCTCCTAGGAGTACAGAATTTCGTAAAAGTGTAAAGGAAATCCAGGTGTGTGCGTGTGTGATAGGCGATGTTTATGGGCCCCATCGTCATGTGGATGTGAGAAAATATAGTTTGCCCCTGGATGACCGATAAGTGACCTAGGAGGAGAATAGTTTTTATTGTACGCAATGCATCAGATTTCTTGGTAGCAGAGTTATGGTTTTCTATAGATTAGTTTCGTGATTATTGTTTATTGATTATTGATTATTTTTTTATGACTAATACTATATGTTGAGTCGTGTTATGTTATATGTGAGTTTTCACGCTTCTGGGATGTAGGAAGTGGAACACGTGTGACAAGAGAAGTCACATGGAATTTGGTACATGGTCTGAATTCATTTTGGTAATAACACAGGTTGTGTTATGTTAGGGATTTTCTGTACGAAAGGTGTGTAACTGAAATAGCAAATCACGTTTTCTTGTGAAACTTTGGCCTTAATTCTCAGGAGCCTAGTCTCCACATGTGTCTTATCCCCAGAGAAACGAGTAAATTGTTTGCTTGAAAGAAGGGTAAGGTAGAGGGAAGTGCTACTTTATCGGCGAGAGTTAATAATTCTGTGGTAGGGTAGAGGTAAGCGCTGCCTACTGGAAATACAGGATTCTTGTGTAAAAGGACAAAGCTGTCACTTTTGTTTAGCGAATCAGACTATGGAATTGTTTTAATTGTTGTAACTAACGGAGAAAACAGTGAAAAGAAAAATTGCCGATAAATTTTGTAAAGGAGGGGTAAAAGAGCAGGAGTGACGTAGAACAGTGCCGCGCTAGGATTGGATAGTGCGCTAGTTACGTGAACACAGAGTCAGGAGTGACGTAGAAAAGTGCCGCGCTAGGATTGGTTGGTTCGCGGACGAAGGAAATTGTTCTGATTGGTACGTTAGTGTGAGTCGCGCTGTAATTGGTTGAAGTTCCGTACACAGAACAGCGCTAGTGTAAAGAGAAAAACAAATCGAAAACATGCCGTATTACGAGTATGAAAGGGAGAGAACGTCATGGACGACAAAAATAAAGAATTTCTTTAAGAAAGACAAAAAGGTTGTGACTAGAGAGGGACAAGTAATTCCTCCGCCGAAATCAGCAGCTTCACATATGATGCTGTAATATGGATATCATACATGCATATGGTTGGAAAATTGGGCAAAGTATACGAAGAATGATGGTGCTTTAGCTTTCCCTGAGAATGGTTCGTTTAGTGTAGCGGTTTTGCGAAATTTGCGAGAAAAGATGACAAATCTAGAACCTAGACCGACACAGTTTGAAGCGTTGACGGAATGGGAGGATGAGATGTATGAGCGAGAGAGATTCAGAGGTTTAAGGGATCATGAGTTTATGCCTGGAAGGATGTGGGGAATAAATCATGAAGATAGAATAAAACGATGGAGATGTGCTAACATGACAGGAGGTTTGTTTCCAGCCTTTACAGTTGAGGAAGGGACTAAGAGAAAACGGACTGAGAAAAAGAAACATATGGAGAGGGAGAAATATATGCATGAGAGCGAAACGGATGATGAATTGCTGGAAGATATTTTAAATAGAAATCCACCTCCGTATCAGCAGAGTTCTACAGTGGTGACACCAAATGCGCCGCTAATAGAGACTATGCGAAATAAAAGTCCGGAAAAAAGAATTGAAATAAATAGGTCACAAGATCAAATGAGAACTTCACAAAATGAAGGAATAGAAAGCGACAATGCAAGCGAATTAGCAAGGACAACAAAAGAACTAACTGAGAAGATTAGAGAATTAACGAAAAATATGGAAGCAGTTACTGTGCCTGTAACAATAGGTCCAGTAATACCAGTTTTTGAGAATCAGAAAATTGATGAACGATCTTTGGTGATTCCCATGAGTTCACAATTTCAGAGAGAAAAAGAAAGGATGGAACAAAGTGCAAGTACAAGTAATTTGGCTAGTACTTACAGATCAAGTCCACCTACAAATTTGACTGTGAATGAGTGCAATGGTAGGAAAATGTCAACATTATGGTAACAGAATCTGCAACAGAGACTCCTGAAAAGAGTGGTAATTGGGTAGAACTAAATAATACACCCATAGGTCCGACTCCTGATGAGTTAAATGAGTGGATGAAGGCATTTAAAATAAAAGAACCAGAAGAAAAACCATTAGATGTAATTAGGTTAAAAATTGACATGGAAGAATTAATTCTAGGAACGATTGGTACAGAAAAGATAAAAAATTACCAGGATGATGAAATAATGTTTCTGTGCAAAAGTATTACATGGAGAGCAAAGAATTTACATGACAAACTAGAAGAAGTAGCCAGTGAAATTGGAATAGACTTTGCGAAAGTGAAAACATTGCAGAAACCATATAGAGTAGATTTTTGTGAAAAAGATATTGAAAATTTGAACACGGCAGGAAGGCTGGCACAGATAAAAGAGTTAATTGTGTTGTTGAGAAAATGGGGTGATGTGGACAGATGGAAGGTTAGATGGACAAAGAAGAATGAGAAAACTACAGACAAAGCTTCTTTGGCTTTTATGATAACTGAAAAAGAACCTGTTGCTAGAGAATACCCTATGAGAGAAACTCCAGGTGGTAGTTATGTGCATGTTCCTTGGACTAGGCAGGATATACTGTCATTTACAAATGACTTTCCGAAGCTAAGAGAGAAACCAGTTGAATGGTACCGACAAGTAGAGAGATTTGTAAAGGTTTCAAAAGTGTTGTGGATAGATTTAGATGGATTATTTGACATAGTGGTACCAACTGATTTGTGGTCAGAATGTAAGATTACAGTTGACTGGCCAACTACAGAATATCCAAGAGATCCTAAGACAGGAGCTCCAGGTCCTGATGTGATGAAGAAGTATGATAAGGTGATTACCTTTTTGAAGAATAAGATTCCTCCTAAAGAGACAGATTGGGTAAAAATCGATAGAACTACACAGGAAAGTAAGGAGTCTGTACACGCCTATTATGAGAGGTTGTTGTTGGTTTTCAAGCAGTATAGTGGATATGAGGAATTAAGTGAAAAAGATATGAGTCATTTTGTGTACAGATTTGTGTTTGGATTGAAACCAGAGATTAGTGAAATGATTAAACAGCATATGATTAATTGGCAGAATGGCACAGTCGATGATGTGCTGAGGTATGCTAAGTATTGCACTGATGATATTGAGAGTAGACAGCGTAAATTGAAAGAGAAGGCAATGTGGGCACAGGTGAAAGTGGCAGAAAAGCAAGAAGCTCAATTGGATAATAATAGTGGGAATGAAACAGGACAGAATAAAATGCGACCTAACATAGGTAAAGGGAAAGGTCAAGTGAGTCTAGAGGAGGCAAAGAAGAAGTGGCCCTGTCATAATTACGGAAAATTAGGGCATTGGAGAAACGAGTGTAAGTTCCCACCTAAACCTAATCCGGAAAATCAATCATTAACTCCACAGGTGCAGAATGAGGTAGTTGTTCAACAAAGTCAGGTGCCGCAACCACCACTTCCCAACACTGTTAACCAGCAAAGATACAGTACAGAAACAGGATTCTACGGAGGAGAGCAGGTAACACAGTTGCCGCGAGCAGCTAACATTTCTCAGTATTGGTTGCGTCAGAGTGAGGATGAGCCGGATGAAAGTTTCTGACGGTGCCCAAGAGAGGGGAAAGAGTGCGTACTTGGCGCAACTCTAGAGGTAGATCAGTCTGGTCCCTTTGTGGATGGAGAAGTGAATGGTGCAAATGTAACATTCCTTGTCGATACTGGAGCTACCCGTTCTACTGTTAGATCAGTGGAAATTCCAAACCTTCCTCTCTCAGGTGAATGCATCCAATTGGTAGGAGTAGCTAATCAGCAGATTAAAACACCACTTACTGAATTAGTGGAAGTAAAAATTGGTTCTTTTAGCAAAATGCATAAATTTGTAGTGTGCGATTGTAGTCCTGTAAATCTTTTAGGTCGTGACCTCTTGTGCAAGATGAATTGCACAATTTATTGTACGCCAGATGGAATTGGATTTCAGACCTCAGATGAAGATGTCTTGTATAAAGTAACTTTGATGAATCAGGAACCTGAAATGAATGGTTTGTTTCCTGCATTTGATGCAGAAAAACTTCCAGAAGAACTAAAAATTGCAGTGAATGAAAGTGTGTGGGATTTTACAGGAGAAGATATTGGATTAATGAAAGAAGTTGATCCCGTAAAAGTAACAGTAAAAGAAGGAACAACTTACCCGAATACGCCACAGTACAAATTAACTCCAGAAATAATTGAAGGAATAACTCCTGTAATAAATAAAATGATTGAACAGGGAATTCTAAAAGAAATAATGAGCAGTCCATGTAATTCACCTATTATGGGACTGAAAAAGCCAAACGGAACATATAGAATAGTACAGGATTTGAGAAAGATCAACAAAATAGTTGTGCCCTGTTGTCCAATAGTGCCAAACCCTGCAGTAATTCTATATCAAATTCCACACGAAGCTGAGTGGTACACTGTGATAGATTTGTGTCACGCATTTTTCTCTATTCCTTTGCATCCAGATAGCCAGCCATTATTTGCGTTCCGGTTCGGAGAGCGTATGTTGGCATGGTGCCGAATTCCTCAGGGGTATACAGAAAGCCCCTCAATCTTTAATCAGATTCTAAAGAAATCTCTGGAAGATTTGAAAATGCCAGAAAAGTCAGTGATGGTGCAGTATATCGATGACCTATTGGTGGCATCGAAAACAAAAGAAGCATGTGTAAATGATACAATTGCTTTACTGAACCATCTAGAGAAAAGAGGACATAAAGTGTCCCCTTCAAAATTGCAATTTAGCCAAAAAGAAGTTCAATATTTAGGGCATAAAATTGAGAAAGGAGTGCGAAAGATAGCGACAGAAAGAGTAAGAATGATTCAAGGAATGAGAGCACCAATGACGCAAAGAGAGGTAAGAATGTTTCTGGGAATGGTTGGATATTGCCGACAATGGATAAGTGGTTTCTCTTTGATTGCAAAACCATTACAAAAGTTGACCAAGAAAGATGTAAGAGACCCTTTTGAGTTAAATAACGAAGAAATGAAATCTTTCAAAGAGTTGAAAAAGAAATTGTGTGAGGCCCCTGCTTTAGGCATGCCTGATTATGAGAAGGATTTTGAATTGTACTGTAGTGAAAGAGATGGATGTGCGTTTTCAGTACTGGTACAAAAACATGGAACAATAAAAAGACCAATTGCTTATTTTTCAGCTGTTTTAGATCCTATAGCAAAAGCATTGCCCGGATGTCTGAAAGCAGTTGCTGCTACTTGTGTAAGTCTGGAACAAAGTGAAGGTATAGTGATGGGGTATCCACTGAGAGTATATGTTCCCCATTCAGTAGAATTTTTTTTGACAAGAACAAAAACACAGTACATGACACATAGTCGGCTGACTAAGTACGAAAAACTAATCTTGAGTGCTGAAAATGTGACCATAGATAGATGCATGAATGTGAATCCTTCAACATCATTGCCAGATGAAGAGAGTATAATTGAACAAGACGAAGTAGATCATGATTGTCTGAATGTGCTGGAATATTGCACAAAACCAAGAGCTGACATAAAAGATGAACCGTTAAAGGAATCAGATTATGTCATGTTTGTAGATGGCTCATGTTTGAGAATGAAAGAAGGAGTTTTAAGCGCAGCTTACGCAGTGTGCACAGTGGCAACTGTGATGGAAGCGTCTTGTCTGAAAGGAATAAGGTCTGCACAAGTTGCGGAACTGATTGCTTTGATTCAAGCATGTAAATTAGGAAGAAATGTACGAGTCACGATTGTGACCGATAGCCAATATGGTTTCGGTATCGTACATGACTTCGGTCAGATTTGGTCACAAAGAGGTTTCTTGACGTCTGCAGGAACACCTATCAGAAATGGAGATTTTGTTAAAAAGCTGCTTGAGGCGATACAGCTGCCTAAACAAATTGCTGTAGTGAAGTGCAAGGCACATAAGAAAAACGAAGATTACATAGCTGTTGGCAATAACTATGCTGACGAGATCGCCAAATATTGTGCAGAGAACATGGTGTCCCTGAATAAGAATAGAGAAAGGGAGCATATCTCTTCTCCTTTGCTTTTTACTAACACTGTCGAGACATGGGATGAAGTAAGACAGTTACAAGAAGCTGCAAATGATGAGGAAAAAGATTACTGGATAAAAGCAGGATGTAGAAGACAGGAAAATAATGGTGTGTGGGTGTACAGAGACGAAAGACCAGTTATGCCTGATAGCATGATTGCAGACATGGCACGGATGTACCATGGACAAGCTCATATTGGGAGAGATACAATGATCAGACTTTTTAGACAAACCTGGTATAACCCAAAATTCAGAGCCATAGCTGAAAGTCTTTGTCAAAGATGTCTTATTTGTCAGCAGTTTAACCCAGGAAGAAAGACGGTAGTGAGTCTAGGAACAATAGGACGAGAAGGAGGTCCCTTCACTAGAATGCAATTAGACTTTATCGAGATGCCCCCTTGTAACAGACTAAAATATGTTCTAGTGGTCGTCTGTTTGTTTTCTCGTTGGGTGGAGGCATACCCCACTAGAAGGAATGATGGAACAACGGTGGCAAAACTTATGCTGCGAGAGGTCATTCCAAGGTATGGTTTTCCAGTCACGGTTGAGACAGATAGAGGAACACATTTTCAAAATGAGTTGATCCAATTGATTTGCGAAGCATTGAGTATTAAACAAAAACTACATTGTGCTTACAGACCAGAGGCTTCTGGGGTAGTAGAGCAAATTAATGGAACAATTAAGAACAGATTAGGAAAAATGTGTCAAGCTACAGGACTCAAATGGCCAGATGCACTGCCTCTTGTTCTGCTGACCATCAGAAGCATCCCTGAAAAGAAAACTGGACTTAGTCCTCATGAGATGATCATGGGACGAGCAATGAGACAAGCACAAGTACCTGTCAACAAGTTATTGACTATAACTGATGATCTAGTACTGGATTATTGCAAGGGACTGGCTGATGTGGTGCGTTCTGTGTTTCATCAGGTTGGACCGGATGCGACCACTCTTGAAAGAAAACCAGCCCACGACTTGAATCCAGGAGACTGGGTCCCTATAAAAATCCACAGGAGAAGAAACTGTCTAGTTCCTCGCTGGGACGAACCACGACAGGTAATCCTAGTGACAACGACTGCAGTCAAGTGTGCAGGAGTGAAGAACTGGGTCCATGCCAGCCACACAATCAGAGTTCAAGAACCTACTGATCGACATGTGAGTCGACGTCTGGAAGTGTGGGATAAAAGCTTAACGGCTGGGACAACAAGAATAAGAGAAAGGGTGCCAGAACTTGAAGATCGACCTGAAAGTCGACATCTGGAAACCCCAACTGCGAGCACCTCTAGAGAAGAAGAGGAAGAAGAAGAAGAAAGAAATTCAGAAGTTCCAGAACCTGAAGATCGACCTGTAAGTCGACATCTGGAAACATCTGACACAAGTTCAGGATCTGATGATTCAGTTGCAAACTGTGAAGAATTCCGAAGAAGAACTTGGGGTTATAAACCAATTAGAGAAGAAAATGAGCAAGAAAATGATCTAGATGAGCAACCAAGTACAAGTTATGGTGGAAATCCTTCAGAAATAATATTAATAGATGAAGTAGGGAAAGAAGTACACAAAAAGTTAGAGAATCGAGAAGAACCCCGAGGAGCAATAGGGACAGATAGAGAAACAAAAGAACAGGGAAATTTAGAAGTAGAAAGTGAGGAAAACACCAAATCGGAAGAACACCGAGGAGGGACAGTAATAAGGGAACTCAAGAAGGAGAAGACAGATCCACCAGTAAGAGATGACGAGATCATAAGCTTCAAAATAAGAGACAATAGTGAAACAGTTGAAACAGAAACTGAAGAGAGTGGAGAAGAGGAGAAAGCAAAAACTGAATCAAGAAAAAGAAATTGGAAATCAGAAAGAGAAGAAAAAGAAGGTGAAGCCAAAAGGCCAAGAAAAGGAGATAATTGGCCCAGCAACTATATAAGAAAATTGAGATATAGAATAATAAGAGCTGGAGAAGAAAGTGCTGAACAAGTGAATGAGATAACAAGTCAAAAGGGACAAGAAAAACCCAGTGGAAAACGATTGCAAAAATCCAAAAGAACGAAGAAAGTGAATGCAAAGTATAAGTCACCTGAGTGGCTGTATATCGCACTGACGGATTACAAAGAAGAAGAAAACACTCACGAGAACCAGAGACTAAGAAGTCGAATGGGAAAAGGTGAGATGCAACAAACCTGAAGTGAAGACTTATAGTGCTTCTGCCGGACATGACAATTTTACTGGATGTGACAAATCACCGGATGTGACAACAAAAGAATTCTGGAAAGAATTAAAAGAAAGTACCAAGCAAAGACTTTTTGAAAGCAGAGTGGCATCTAAGTCATTTCTGAGGTGTAGTGACACAATTTTCTGAAACTTAACAAATAGATAAAAGCAAAATGGAAAATACTAGGGATAGAAGAGATAAATGTGAGTTTGTAAAAAGATGGTGTAAAATGTGCTGCTTTTGTACAGGATTATTAATGACCATATGGATAGTTTTAGCAATCACAATTCCTATTACACCTCGCCGCCAAGACCTGGAACACCCTTCCACTAAGCCTACGACAGACCCAAGACCTGCTGACTTTCAGGAGGCTACTCAAGACCTGGCTGTTCGACCAGTAGCAGCACCCCCCCCCCTTCCCTCTCCCCAGCGCCTTGAGACCCTCGCGGGTAAGTAGTGCGCTCTACAAATTCTGTGATTGATTGATTGATTGATTGATTAGTTTAGCTGTAATAGAAGCGAAGAATGATACTAAACCAGAAAAAGAAACTAATATTAAAGAACCAGTTATATTAAGAAGTAGTGCAGAATTACATAAGGATAAGTCAGTAACAGACTTTTCTAAAAATGTTTTTACAAAATTGTTGTACGAATATGTAGAGACAATGGATGTGAGAGATTGTTATGTTTGTATGCAGTTGCCTGCATCAGTGTCAGAAGGTGTGACTTATCATCACCTACCTCTAACTTATGGAATAACCTGTAGTGTAATAGCAAGTTTATTTTATAAAACAGGTAGATTAGAATCTTATTATACTGATATAGATAAGATTTTTGCAAACATTCCAGTAGTACCAGAACTTAACAAAGTAAAACCAGCAAAGGTTTTAGGAGAATTCTTTCTAGAACATAGAAAATTAACCTTAGAAGAAATAGTTAGTAACAACCTTACCTGCGAGTTAAAGAAAGAAGAAAAGGTATTTTTAGAAATGGTTGAAGAAAGAAGAATGACATTTCAAAAAGAAGCAATAAAAGAGGAAGGAACACATCTATGGACGTTTGAGGAAGGAAATCATGAAGGGAAAAAGATAAATGCAGCAATGACATTAGATTGGCCGCAAACAGGAAAGTTGTGTATTAGGAGAAATAAGACAGTCTATGACAATTACTTTGTAGGTTCCAGTATCTGCCATGACAATTATCAAATTCTGGGAGGTTGGGGATTCAAAGGTGGAAAAGATCCAATATTTCCAGGTATCTATTATATTTGTGGGAATAGAGCTTATTACAGGTTACCGGACCATTGGTATGGAACTTGCTATGTAGGCCTGGTCTTTCCAAAAATCTTTCATATGGACAGAGAAGAAAAAGGAACATACAAGATGATTAATAGCTTTACACGTAGAAAGAGGGAAAGTTTTTCAGAAATTGTAGGTGATATTTTTGGAGCATTAATACCAGCAGTGGGAATATCTTTGAATGCATTTAAAATTCGGAAGTTATCCACAGTAGTAGATCGTTTGTCTACAGATACTGCGGGAGGGTTCTTAATGGTAAATACCGAAATGGTTGCCATGAGAGGTATGGTGATGCAAAATCGGCTTGCCCTTGATATTCTTTTGGCAAAGGAGGGTGGAGTCTGTGGAATGTTGAAAGTCCAACATTGTTGCACTTACAGTCCTGATAAAAGTGAAAATATACAGAAGTATATTACAAATATTACAAATTTGCACAAAGAACTAGTTCCACTGGAGGTTGAAAGTGTCTTGGGAAAACTTGGTAGAGGGTTTTCTTCAGTAGCAAATTGGTTGACCAGAATGAGTAGACTAATGATAGGGAAAGTTATAATAATAGCAACTGTAGTAATATTGTTAGCCATGGTGTTGAAAATAGTAATAACGTGTATAAAAAGAAAAGTAAGACAAAATAAGATAAAAAGAAATAACAGAATAATGAAAGAGAGAGAGAGAGAAATGGGTGAAATTGAGTTAGAGAAAATGAAAGAAAGCATGTATAAGGAGACAAGAAGACAAGATGAAAGGGAAACAGATGTGTAACTAACAAAAAGCAAAGGATGAAAGACATATACTGCCTGAAAAAGAAGTATAACTTGGGTTTTATGTGGTGATTTAAAAATCACCAAAGGGGGAGTTGATGTAGCAGAGAAAATAATTTTTTTTAACCCCTAACAAATTTTATAAGTAATTAATAAAATGTTCGTTTAAATGTATTAATCAACACTGTATGTGTGGGAAGGGTAATACGCAAGTGTATGTGCTGAATAATCAATTAACGAATGTCTGTGTGTCTAATTATAACATAAAAATAAATGCGTACTAATTTAAAATAAATGCATGATTTTGTGCTTCATAGAAAATAAATGTGTTGTTGCAAAAATAATAGCGATGGTAAGTAAGGAACAGCTTAAATGTTGCTTTCTGCTAGGTAATAACTAATTGGGGTACGTAGATGACGGGAGGGAAACGAAAAGGCTATGTTTCTCTATTTTAATTATGTTTTGTTTATTTCAAAATAGTGCTTCTAAGTATAAACGAGTGGCGATATAAAATGGCTGCCAGTTAATGAAGTGCGCAAGTGCGGGGAAACACGTGACAAGGGAGAAAAGTTGGAGAAAAGCTAACCTCGTGATGTTGCTGAGAGGCTAGGATGCGAGAATGGTCAAGGCTGATGTGACCTAATTGAACTGATAGTGTGCCGTGGTGATCAGCAAAGAACCGTGGGAAACCATTTTAAGAGAAAGGACAATGCCTGCAGAGTTCTCGAATGTATCGAAAGAAGTTACAAATGTACTGATCGAAGCGGATGGAAACATGTCTTGAACTGTGAGAAAGGAAATGATCCAAGGACCATTTGGATCCAAGAGAACTTGATTAAAAGAATGAATAAGATGACATGCATGGACCAATGAAAGAAAAGCGTGTTATTAATGTTGCAACAATTAGTTAGCAAAGTTAGAATTAGGGTATAAGAGGGCCTACTCTTAGTGGGAGGGGTTCACAGTCACGAGCGGAGTTGGAGAGTCGTGTTGGTGTTGGTGGCTTCCTGTGCTTGGTGGTCCTGATCGATCCATTACTGAGCGGGAGATGCTGAAAGACTGTTAGATGAGACGGGTTGCAGGTAGCTGATGCTGACGAGCTGAAGTTTCTGTTGCTGTCTTAATTTTCCAGTTGAGTATGAGAATCAGGTTATTTTTAATTCTTAAACTAAGGTTAGACATCATTAGGCTAAATTAGGAAGGTAGGCAGGTAATTAGGGTTTGCTTCATGACAAAAATTTCCTTTCTGCAATAAAATTGATTATGCTTAATAAATATTTGAATTAATAATGAATGAATAATTGAATAAAAAGTTTAAATTCTTTCTCATGCTTTTAAAATTTTATAAAATTTAAGATTCTTTAAATCAAACGACTCAGTGGTTATTTACTAAATGATTGTGACACCAGTAATTGGTTATTGTGATTTAGCTGGTCTTAATCACTATGAACTAATTTCTTACATGAATGATTCATCGACAAAACAATGAGCAGGAATATCTTAAGAAATAACTAAAAGAAAGCGATCGGTTAAGGTAATAAGATATCCCGGCTCCTTCCAGCGGTACATAAATGGTGTTCTCCATTTAGTTCTCATGCTTCTCCTAGGAGTACAGAATTTCGTAAAAGTGTAAAGGAAATCCAGGTGTGTGCGTGTGTGATAGGCGATGTTTATGGGCCCCATCGTCATGTGGATGTGAGAAAATATAGTTTGCCCCTGGATGACCGATAAGTGACCTAGGAGGAGAATAGTTTTTATTGTACGCGCTGCATCAACACTCCGGATGTAGACACACTGAACAGATAAAAATAATAATCGAACAGGTAGCCACCATAGCACGACTTCCTCTGTTCCTTTTTGCATGGAAATGATCACCTGCTTAGTAGTGATCGTCCGCATCCACCAGCAAACCCTTGTTCCGGATCCAGAGTGGTAGTGTACGCTATCCTCTCTTTAGTGTTCACATTGCCAAGCAACTGCTGACGTACCAACAACACCGCGTTAGTCAGCGACCCCGTGCATCGTCACAATGTAGACAAATGAGACAACGCAGATGCGTGCTCACGCCGGTCCAGGCACGTAGTTGCCAGGCAGATGACGTGGACGTGCAACTTCAAAGGTACGTCACAATCACTTCCATACAGTCAAGGCCCCTCCAGGAAGTCAGGCAGCAGACTTGAACACTCCAGGCTCGTAACACGCAACCCACCAGCCACGTCATGCTTGCCTCAAAATGGACACAGCATTACATCCAGCCAACGCTCACCTCAATGGAGTTGCCGAGGTGATTACCACGTCACAGAGCGGAAGAATCCTGGTCCGGAGGCTGGCAGCAGCCGGGTGTTTAGCAGCGGTCTTCTGACGTCAGCCAAGGTATTTTCAAATGTACACTTGAAGGCCGCATTCTCATGCCTCCAACGATCCCACGCAGGCTTTGAACAACTCAAAGCAAACCTCTAAGGAAGAATGTAACTCAGGCAGATCAGCAACTCACAAGAATTCACTTCTAGTACAGTCCTCGCACGACGTGCAGTCACAGCTCGCCTCAGGGGTTGACCAACACCGGTAGTGTCTTCACAATGGTTCTTGAAAGGCTTCTTGTAAGGCAGGGTAGAACCATTAAAAGGATCCCATCCTCGTCGCCACTTTTAAGGTCCACAAACATCCATTTTGTTCATTAAAAAGAAGTTTATTGGACAGCATAACAACCCCCGAGGCACCGAGGTCCTTCTCCCTGAGCAACTGCCTGCTCTCTGTCCCCTGGATACTACCCTCCAGGATCCAGTGGAGATGGCAACCAGAAGCCAGGGTAACTAGGATACTATTGCCTAGTTACATTAACAAAGCAGATACAACAGCAAGATACAACAGGTCTCTGATGCGTTCCTCCAATGTGGCTCCAAATTTCCAAGATGATACTAATTTTCTGAGACTTGTAATATACTCCTCCACACTCTCACCACATCTTTGTTCCATCATACTAAAATGATATCTCTCCGATACTGTACTAACTTTTGGCAAATAATGTAAATCCAGCTTCTTAATACATCTATCACATTCATTCAGTTCCTCGTCTTCCTCATCCTTTTCAAACACCTCTTGACTCTCACAGCCCAAACAATGCATTAATAATGATGTTTTTCTTTCAGGAGTAAGGTTTGAGTCACACACCTTAGCGTAGTGCATAAAAGTATTTTTCCATTTGGACCACCAGACTGGAGGTTAACCAGGCAAAGTGAGAAAGAATGGTGGAGGAACAATGTTCTGTATGGCTATTCCTGTAAAGGAAAGGGTTAGTAAAGTCAAGGGAAAATAAAAACAATAATATACTTAAATGGGTATTAAATATCACACAGAATGAAAATGAGTAAAGGAAGCTGGAAAGCACTCCTCTGGACCCACGTTGAACTGCAACATTGTAGTCTTCCAAGGGGTGGGCGGTACAGGAAATGCTCAGAACCACGTGACCGGCTCTCCCGTCATCAATATTCAATTGGAGAGAGGTTAACAGGGAGAAATCTCTCTCCTCTAAATGGCTGGTCGCACAATCCACCGTAGCACCTGCAAGGTGGAGAACGTCTCCTGCAGACTGCCATGGAGTTTAGAACCGCAAGTCCAGGTGCTCCCAACTAATGCTAGGTAACACGAGCTAAAGTGTGCGTGGGCTAAACGGCGCCTGAACTCAGATGTAGAGGAACTTTAACTGAGCTCATGCGCGTAAGAATTACCTTGCGCACAGCAAGATCTGTTATCTGAATAATGCTCAGAAACACAAGCTTGGTCGTGTGCAGCCTTGCAGGTGCCCTCAAATACCTCCGTAGTGCTTGAGCTTGAAGTGAGCATGTAGCCTGCAAGTTTCCTCATGCACCTCGGATGAGGAGTATAATGTATACTCAGAATTAGTGGTTTGGCAACCTGTAGAAAAGTATCCCTGGATCCAAAAATGTCAGTCAACACTCCTAAATCCCAAACAGGACATTGAATAAATCCACTCACAAGCACAGAACAGAGGAAGGAAATCTTAAAAAAACAGCACAGTTGTGTTGAGGTGCTCTTGCCCAATTGTCCCCGGTGTAGAATTTTAGAAACTCCAAATGCAGTTGAACAAGTTCTTTATTAAAGAGCACACCATCCACAGATCATATACCTTCCAGGTTCAGCATCAACCAACTACAATGGAACATAGACAGATTATCACTAACCTGGAATGTCCCAAAACTCTATGTCATTAACATTCCAGCTGGAACGTTCTAAAATACCAAACTGAGGTACCATTTCTATATGTTTGTCTGTAAATATGGAAATAAATTCATTTTGAAGGAATGTTGAACTCTTTCCTAATCACCTGGAAAGTTTTAAATACGCCATTAATGAGTTTGACAGGTATTCTACACAATGCTGTCCAGTAGCAGAATTGGAAATTGGGACCAGCCCACTTCCCGTATAGAACAGGTATGCCATTGCCCTTCTTGATTTCCATTGTGCACCTATGTAGCTGCAGTGAGCAGGCCTTCCAATTGTTTGAAAAAGGAAGTGGAAGGATATATTGGGAGGGCTATAAATAAATACAAATTCTTGGGGAGGGCTGCAATTTTAATAATATTGGCTTTCTCTGTCAAAAGGCATTGCAAATCCTTGTGAATACCCACAAAGTCACAAATTTGTGGGTATTCACGCCATGTACATTGTCTACTAGTGGGACCACGTCACTACATTTTACAAAGGTTACCTACCATTTATTGGTATCAGGAGTCGTATTCTAATTAAATAATTGGAAACAAACATAGACTACTACACTCAGAACACACAAGGTTGTCACATGAAAACCTAGAAATGGAAATGGTGTATGAAATAACATGGATTCTGGTGGCCATTCTATTGCCTAATCTCCTAAAAGTTCCATAAAAACATAGCTTTGGAAAACTGTATACACCGTGCACAAAGTCCAACTATAAATGACAACTCTATGTGGAATATTCTGTGGATCTGGACTTTGTAGGACCGGATCTGGAATTTAAATGTAGATTACATTTATTGCATAGAAAGTGGGCATCTGGCCCATGGAATCTACTAAGGGAATAGAGGGTTTAGCTCTGAGCAGGGAGTCCAAGAACAAGGACCACCAGATTGCCATCAGAGATTTGGAAGAAGTCTGTTTGCTACAGTTCACCACACAGGAGCATGAAGATGAGGTGGAAGAGGGAGATGAGGATAACACTGAAAAAGCTTTAGTGCCAAAGGACTGTGTAACCCCGCAAACAGCCTCACCTGCATTTTCCCAGGCATGGAGCAGTGTGCCACACTTTGTCCCCATCTGAGCAAGGGTGGCCAGGTAGAGAGGGCTTTGAAATTGTGGCAGCCTGTCCTTGCCTTGTAGGAGAAAAAATTATCTCTGGTCGCTGAGAAGGAAATGGCAGAAGCGACATTAGCACTGGAAGAGAAGAAGCTAGCCCTGACTTTGGAAGAAAAGAAGACCTTGCTGCTTCATAAGAGGAGCCTGCATAAGATGGACTACAGGTCCTGTAGGGTATGTGAGTCCAATAATGATTGTGGCAACAACACAGAAGTGCCTAGGAGAATTAAACACATGGACCACATCCCAAGAAACCTGGTGCCTAGTAATGCGGTTGGAGATGACATTTAAAAGTAGTTTGCAGCCTATGAGGTAGCCTTGCAAATGCATAGGTCCCAGACGAGGATTGAGGGCAAGGGAATGAGGAAAACATTCCCACTGCTGGGAGGCATACATTATTGCCCTAGGTGCAGCTGATTGGGTTATATATTCCCCCATGAAAGAGGTACTCTTAATCAAACTCGATAGATGTTTTGCTTGAATTTCAGGGATAGCCAAAACAGGCATACCAGTCAAGGGTGGATTTTGTAGAGGCTTTTAGCAAAGCAATGGAAGGTCGGGTGAAGGGCAGTAAAGTAACAGATTATGATGGGCTGTATAGTTTGTTTATGAAGGAGTAAATCTTGAGCAATTGCTTTACAGAGTTTCACCAGCACCTGATAGATTTTAAGCTCATTGCACCCAGAGAGCTTGGGAAAGAGGCTGGCCTATAGGTCAGCACCGGAGTGTCCAAAAAAAGTAGCAGGGGGTACCATAAGAAGGGTAGTTCAGGTCCCCTATGCAGAAGGATAGGGTAGGCAAAGAGAACACAATGGAGGTCTCTAAAGGCCTCCAAAAGAGTATCCAGGGAAAGAAGTCCCATTCCTCTTCAGAGCACAGGATTTATTGGGAAGAGCAAGGTTTTATTGGAAAGATGCCCATAGTGACATAACGTCGTCGGCAACAAAAGAAAGCGAACCATTAACAGCGCGTATTATTGTATATAGCTGCTGTATATTGTGTATTGAGTTGCTAAATGGTCGACTTTTTTGAATACCTTGGAAACCTTGTAAAATACTGTCACAATTATGTCACCAATATTTTAGGTTCCTGTTTCTCACTGGGGACACTACACACATTTTTCTTTTTCATTGCATATAGAATTTTGTTTGTGAAATATAAAATACGATTGTATCAAACCATAGGTGTATGTGGTTTCTTCGCCCTCTGACATCATTTTAACCCTTCCATTGCGATTGTGCATCTTATTATCTATACATGATTCTATTATTCCACAGGAACCACTGTTTCTGACAATAATTTACCCACCCAGGTTCCTTAGTGAATTGGGTTCCCTTGTCCTTTTCTCGACTTTTAGAGCGGTGGCTTCACCGCAAGGGAATTATCCTTTAACTGGATTTTCCTTATACCCTATAAGAATATAGGGTGACTTTTCTTCCTAAAGGGTTACAATGTCAGAGGGTGAAGCCCCCCTATATACCGATGAGTACATCGCTAAAATTATCAGTGGACCGTCCCTGTTCTCTATCCAGCCAAATAAAAGCATAAGCCCTAGGAAACAACTGCTTGATAGATTGGAAAAAGCAAAAAAGAAACATGTCAGGACTGAGCTTCACGCTTGGATGCTGACAGAGTACCTGAAGGCAGGAATCATACCACAGGGTCTGCAAGTTAGAAACGTCCCAGGCATCTTCCGTGAAGACCCCAAATTTAAGGGCAACTTTAGCCATATCTCCACAACCTGTTCTCGCCACTGGATGGTGCTAGGGGTGGAGACAGCAGTAGAACACGCAAAAGCAGAACTTAAAGAGATTGAAGAGCTAGAAAAAGAATTACTTGGGGGTGACGGAGTAGCAGAAGCCAAAACACTACTAGAAAAATTGAACAAGACCATAGAGGACTTTAATTCATTTGAATTGAAGAAGAAAGCGGACAAGTAATTAAGGACATTAAGAACTTCTCTAAAGAAAGGGCTTATCCCTACTTAAGAGACGACTACTACACTACTATTGGCAACCAGAACAGACAAAATACCTGGGGTAGGTTCAGGAGGAACCAGCCGGTTACATTCTCTGAATCCTCTGGGGGATCAGACGACTCTGGCGAACAACCTGGTCCAAGCCGGTCAGACAATCACCCAGGTCAGCCTTTTTAGATCAGGGCGGCAAAGCAAAAGCAAAGACTTGGTACCAGTACCCAGGGGAGAGACAAACGAGGAGGAAACACTATCAGTGGGGCCCTCAACCATACTAAGTCAAAACAAAAGTGCAATGGAAGTCATTCCGATTTTCAATCTGTCCCAACATAGATTATCATCATCTGAAATATCACTCTTAAGTAAAGGTCTGTCTTATGTGATCATGGAAAGGACAGATTTCTTTAACTTAAAGGCAGAATTGTTTCAGTTTTTCAGGAAAATACGCCTGAAGATTTTCATTAAAAATAGAGAGCCTATGACACAAGACTCAGTGACTGGGTTGAGACCACCATCCACTTTCTATGCCACCAATGCTATGATGCCACCAGAATTGCTTACCTTTGAAAAACTAGTCCTAGTGGGCCTGGACAGTATAAAAAACAACAGACAATACTTACCTTACAACATTACATTACAGGAACGCCAAGCTTTAAACACACTCAAAAATGACAAAACGATAATTCTTAAACCCGCTGACAAAGGGGGTGGGATTGTGGTCAAGGACCGCAAAGACTACGACACTGAAATCCTGAAACAAATAGGAGAAGAAAGGCACTACAAGAAATTGCCCAGTAACCCTCTAGCTGACATTAGAAAGGAGATACTGCAAATCACCACAGAGGGAATGGATCAAGGTTACATAAATAAGAAAGAATTTGAATTCTTGAACGCAGAGAACCCTAGGACACCCGTACTTTACACACTCCCCAAGATACACAAAAGTACCACCAATCCCTCTGGTCGACCAATTTTGTCAGGGTGCAGGTCCATTCTAGAGCCCATTGGGAGATATATAGATCATTTCATCAAAGATTTTGTACCCCTACAAGAAATGTATGTGAGAGATACAATGTACATGATTAATCTGGTTGATGGTATGCCTTACAACATAGATTCTGATTGGTTAGCGACTTTAGATATTTCATCGCTTTACACTAACATCCCACAAACCGAGAGCATTCAAGTTATTGAGGAGCTCCTAGACACTAGACCTAGACCAATTCAAGTACCCACTTCCTTCATTATCTCTCTTCTACGCATCGCCTTGCAAACAAATTATTTTGTTTCCAATGGGAATTACTATCAACAATGCTCCGGGACCAGCATGGGAGCCGTTTTTGCGCCCATCCTGGCTAACATTTACATGAACCATATAGAACAGAAATTTGCTCTAAGTATCACCAATATGTATCGCTCCAACATCAAATGTTGGAAAAGATACATATATGACATTTTTCTTATCTGGTCCGGGAGTGAGATTGAATTTAACAACTTTGTCCTGTATCTGAACAGCATTCAAACACACTTGACATTTACCTCCACAATACATAAGTCAATAATAGTCTTTCTTGATCTCAATATCCAACACGCTGAGGGGACACTATATACTTCCCTTCCCAGAAAGCCCACCGAGAGAAACACGCTCCTATCATATAGAAGCCACCACCCCGTGCCCTACGGGACGGATTACCCTTTGGCCAATTTCTGCGCTTGCGCCGAAATTGTACTCATAAGGAAGATTATATGTTGGAGGCAGATACACTGAAAGCTAAACTAGTGGCAAGAGGCTACCCCACAAGGCTAGTGAGAAAATCTATGAAATGCGCCTGGTTCTGCCCCAGGGAAGAATTGCTAACCACCAGAGAAAAACCTACAGTAGACAGACTGATTTGTGTTACTACATTTGGTGTACACACCAACAAAATTCAGAAGCTGATAACCAAAAATTGGGACATAATCAAAAGTATGGACCCTGAGATTGACACCCCAATGTTTGCTTTTAAACGCGGTAAGAACATCAAAGATCACCTAGTTAGATCATCTACAGAGGTCACTTTGCGTAAAAGCAACACATTACAATCCACATGGGGCCTACCTGAAATCAAAAGACACCACAAGTGTGGGAATTGTGTTTCCTGCACCTTTACATCAAACACTAACGTATTTGAACATGCAAGTTTGAAGCACACATTGGAATTCTTTTCCAATTGTAATACACGAAACGTAGTATACTGCATATGGTGCCCTTGTGGGTTACCATACATTGGCCAAACACAACAGCCAGTAAAGGCGCGCATTGGACAACATCGCAGCCGGATAAGACGCTCTGTTGCCAATGCCCCTTTGGTGTCCCATTTTGATGAAAAAATCATACTGCAGAGGACATTAGGTGGCAAGTGATTGACGTCGCTGTTGTCCCTCAAAGAGGAGGTGATATCTCACAAATTTTACAACGACTAGAATGTCGCTGGATAGAGAGAATTAACTCTATCAATGATGGGCTGAACTCCGCCGAAGAATGGCAGGGTTTTGTGACCACACTAACCCACTGATGTGACCATATCGCTATCAGATCTTCTGTCTACAACTGCATCTTGTAAGCTTGTCAATGCATATCTGTAGTTATAAGCATTATTTTCCCCTATGGTTGTTTACAATAGATGTACATTGTGAAACAATAACAAAAGGACATACCTCTATGCTATACATTATATTTCAGCATAATATAATTTTTTCAAATGTCTACCTTTTGATTGGCGGCTAAAATATGTCCTTCTTACCAATGTCACAGTTGAAGCGGAGTGTGGCTGCAGAATAAGACTATTATATAATATATGATGTTAACAACAGAGAATATATAATTATGTATGCGCCTCCTTGGACACACTGTTTCATGTAAATATGCCAACTGTAAGAGATCCGCTTTGTATGCACCACACTAATATAGATAGCGCATCAACCCTAATAATGCCTTCCTGCGCGCATTTTTGGTGCAAATCACAACTGTATTAACATGATGACGTAATTAATCATGAAGCACTAATCCTTGTAATAACCGCTCATCATTTACTTTCTGTAAAAAGCACACGAAATCTCATATAAGTTATAGAAATTGTGAATTATGTCTTCGCGCAATATTGAAATTCACCACATACAATTTTAATAGTGGAAACACACACGCATCAGATATGTTATGAAAACAAACCAAGTGGATCAACTAGAAGATGAAAATGTCCTCCCATATGCCCCTTTTGTTACAATTCCTCCACACGGCTGCTGGTTGCTACATGGGATACTCATCACTTTTTCAACCGCTTATGCATCCGTTTTTTACAAACTCTCAAGGGACACGCATCCTTCATTTATAATGCCCCCTTTTTCTGTGTCGCAGCCGTTTTTTGCCACAGTGTAATCCTATCCTTTACCCTGCAATTATCTTCTCTTTACTTTTTTTTTTTTTTTTACTCTCCGGTCTTTCTTTACTTTTTACTTTTTCTACCGAAAAACGGATGACATTGTGTTGCAGCAATCTACTGTGATGCCTGCCGGTCATTCCAGTTTTCGTCCGGGAGATTGTGTATTTAAAGGCAGAGTCAGCACAGGCTCACTGTCATTTGGCCAACAGCAGACAGACTGACGCTGTCGTGCTGCCCGCGTAGTGGATCGTCACGCGCTTTGAGGACTGCAATTATTGAAGGTAAGAACCTGATGATGCTGCTCATATGTAGGGACTCCAGTAGCTTCACTCTCCCTGTTGCCTTACTAATCGGCTGATTCCTGTTAATTACAGGATTCGTCTTCATTGAAAAATACTCGCTTCTATAGATGGGCTTCACACCATATGTAGGTAAGAACCTTTGGCCTTGCCCACCATTGCTCCACTGCGCAATACCGTTATGCAGTAAAACCAAGTGTAACTCTGTCCCCCCTGCAATTCTCAGGTACAGACCACCATATTGAACATTCGTGATTCACAGGTCAGCGCGACAGCACCGCTTGTGATTAACACCAACTCCAGGTAAAATCAGTCCCCAGAGGGACACATTTTATAGTACCACACCTAAAGTGTGCAGGCCCTAATTGTTTCCCATTCTTAACAGAGTTCCTCATAACCATCTTCATACACGTCTGTGTATCATCAACACAGTAACAGTGCTCAGCTACCCACAGAGTGGCAGCCTTCACTCTCACTTGGGGTAAGGTTTCCTTAGTATGTATTATCATTAGTACAGATAGCCCTTACAGCACCTTTACCATCTTGCCTGCCGTCCCTATACTTAATATTCTTCTCTTTGTTTTTCTTCTCACATAATCAGTACCCGGCTGGTTGTCCTTGTGAGTATCTCGTTTTCCTTTTTCTCCATCACCCACTGTTGTCACGTACACCTCACGCGGCTGCGCATTCTACCCGTCAGGTACTCTTGAATTTTATGACCTTTTATCCAATTGGTCGCATTTGTGCCGGTACATGGGCCATATGCTTATTTCATTATTTTTTCTTTTCCTAGATGTCCCTAGGTCCTGATGAGACCCTAGATCACGTATAGGGTCGAAACGTCGTCGGCAACAAAAGAAAGCGAACCATTAACAGAGCGTATTATTGTATATAGCTGCTGTATATTGTGTATTGAGTTGCTAAATGGTCGACTTTTTTGAATACCTTGGAAACCTTGTAAAATACTGTCACAATTATGTCACCAATATTTTAGGTTCCTGTTTCTCACTGGGGACACTACGCACATTTTTCTTTTTCATTGTATATAGAATTTTGTTTGTGAAATATAAAATACGATTGTATCAAACCAAAACCATAGGTGTATGTGGTTTCTTCGCCCTCTGACATCATTTTAACCCTTCCATTGCGATTGTGCATCTTATTATCTATATATGATTCTATTATTCCACAGGAACCACTGTTTCTGACAATAATTTACCCACCCAGGTTCCTTAGTGAGTTGGGTTCCCTTGTCCTTTTCTCGACATAGTGACATAACAGCCCAGGTTCTATGACTGTCTGTAGTCACAACACATGAGGGGTGACGCCATATATCCCAAGAGGAATCACCAACTGGTGGGTTCACACCAGGGTTGCTAGTGTAGTGCTGGGGGAGAGTTTGACACTGTCTGCATTGCAGAATGGGCAGAGACCACACTAGCGTTCCTGGGTGACAAAGAGATAGTACCTAGGGACCACATGGCTAATAACACTAAGAAATACAGGCAGTGGCCTACCATAAATGGGAGGAGGGTAGAGGCTCTGTTAGACACAGGAGCCAATATGACTATGTCAGGTGTCATCTGGTGTCAGCAGAGCAGGTTATACCAGATGTAGTCCACCAAGTAGTGACTGTTAACAATCAAGTTAGCCGCTATCGCATGGCAATGGTTCCTGTTGAGTGGGGTGGGGAGGTCACTGGTTCTCTAGAAATAGCTCCGAGCCCAGCTATGACTGTTGACTGTCTGCTAGGGAATTACCTGGTGCATACTATCTGGAAGGAGGCACAGCTCAGGTCACATGCTGAGATTTTGGGATTGCCTGTGTGGGTGTTCAGAACCACACAATCCAAGGCATCCAGTACGGTGAATAGCAAGGACATGGAGCCTGAAACAGTGGCCAGGTTCTCACCAAGAAGAGAGGGGGTAGATGGTATGGGAAGCCAACCACTGCAATTCTCATGGTACAGGAGGAGTTCAACCCTGAGATGGAGGCCCAGGTACCTACAGGGAAAGCTATATCTACCCTGGCTACAGGCAGCCTGAGCTGGTGGGCTGCCTGTCTCAGACAGAGTTATGTAAATCGTAGAGGAAGTGCCCCACTCTTGAGGATCTTTGTCACAGTCTGAGGCCCAGAAGGACGGAGACACCTTGGGCAATCATCACATTTACAGGGAGAACGGTCTTGTATGCAGTGGGCTTAAAGTACCTGACCTGTAGGCCAACAAGAGTATTGGTGGTCCCCCAGGGCTATCAGGCCTTCATTTGGAGCTGGCACAAAGCATCTCATTAGCAGGACATCTAGGGCAGGCCAAAACCTTTCACCCACTTTTACTGGTCCCAGATCAAAATCAAGACAGACACATTCTGTAGGTCCTGTGTGACTTGCCAGGCCAGTGGCTAGTCAGGGTTGCCCATCCAGAATTTTCATGTAGCAGGGACACCCTTTGTGAGGGTAGGAGTAGACATTGTTGATTCCCTCAATCCCAAAACAGCCCTGGGGAGCAGGTTTATTCTGGTGTTGGCAGACCATGACACTCGGTACCCTGAGGCCATACCTCTGAGATCAGTGACTGCACCCATGACGGCAGGGCATTGATGGGATATTTAACCAAGTAGGGTTCCCAAGGAGGTGGCGTCTGATAGAGAGACCAATTTCATGTCAGTGCGGTGTTAGCTACAGATTCTAAATGTTGTACCATCTCTAGACCAATGGTCTTGTTGAAAGGTTTAACAAGACCCTTAACGGCATGATTATGGGCCACCCGAGCCATTGAGGCATAAGTGGGACTTCTTGCTGCCATGCCTGATGGTTGCTTATAGGGAAGTCCCAGAGAAAGGAGTGGACTTCAGTCCCTTTAAACGTCTATTTGGTCACCCAGTCTCGTGATGGAGGGTTGGAAGAAAGCCCCCAAGAAATCCCCACAAGACTATATGTTGGCCCTCACAGCAGGATGGGACAGTTCATGAAAGAGGCCAGCCTACATTTGTAAGGCAGCCAGGAAATGGTGAAACAATGGTATGACCAGAACCCTACCCTGGTAGAAAACCAACCTGTCCATAAAGTGTGGGTCATGGAGCATGTGGTGTCAAAGCCACTTAGGATTGGGGGACCAGACCCTATGAAATCAAGAAGAGGAAGGGCGAGTCACCTTAATGGTGTACCTGCATGCCCCATAAACTCCTTAATGGTCCTCCATGTAAACAGGTTGAAACCACACTATAAGAGGCCCGAAATCACAACGATCATGGTGACAGATGGAAAGTGAACCCCTCCCAGACCTCCTGTCATTCAAGGAGCAAGATGGGTCATTGAAGGGAGTAGACGTCTCCCCACTTTAAATGAAGGTTAATGGAGGGAATGCTGCCAGTTGCTGGGGCAGTTAACCTCTCTGTTCTCACTTACCCCAGGGCTTGCCAAGTGGTGTATTCATGACATTGCTACAGGGATCAGCATGTCGCTCAAAAACTAAATTTACAGGCTGTCTGATAAGGTGAGAGCCAGCGTCAAGGATGAGCTGTCCAGGAAGTTGGGACTGGGGGTGATCGAGCATTCCAGTATTCCCTTGTCCAACCCAATGATGTTGATACTGTAGGCTGCCTGACCAGATAGCACACTAGAACTACAGTTCTGTATGGACTACAAGGGACTCAATTCAGTCACTAAGACTGATGCATACCCCATACCCAGAGCTGATGAGCCCATTGACCGGTTAGGGGCTGCCAAGTTCCTCAGTGCCTTTGACTTGGCGTCAGCGTATTGGCAGATTGCCCTAACTGAGGGTGCAAAGGAGAGGACAGAATTCTCTATGCCCGAGGGACAATTACAGTTCCAGATAATGTCCTTTGGGTTGAAGAATTACCTTGCCACCTTCCAAAAGCAGGTCACCCAGGTCCTGGCTGGGCTGGAGGAATGCAATGCTGTCTACTTGGATGACATTGCAGTCTTCAGCTCCAGATTGAAAGACCACATGGAAAACCTGAGGGACGTGCTTTAGGGTCTGCAGCAGGTCAGTAAGTGCCAGATAGTTCAGGGTTCTGTTGTGTACTTGGCCACCAAGTTGGCAGAGGACACACACACACCCTCCAACACAAAATTCAGATCATCATAGCCAGGTGGCTCATGCAAATGCAGGGCGAGAATCTAAAACTGTTGAGGTTGCCCATCTACCTGCAGGTTATGGACTTCACAGTGGAACACCCCCCTGGGACTGACCCAGACAGTGCTGTTGGACTTTCCATGTTTTTCTGCCTTACCGATGAGAACTCCAAGGTGGTGGGTAGTTCCCCCCCACCTTCTGCTGGTGGTGGTTTGTGAAGGAAATAGCCATGTTTTGTGTGGTGTAACCACAGATTTGTGTGCTACCTTTTTTGCCGGCTGTAAATCTTTGTGCACTTTACCCCTGCTAACCAGTAGTAAAGTGCATATGCTCCCCCTTTTAACACTGAAGTATAAAAAAGTGATGGATGGAACTCCTGAATTAATCTCAGCCACTGGTAATTACTTTCAATTCCAGTCCATTGTACAGGTCCTCTCTGCACCGTAACACAAGCAACCAAGAACCATTTTCGCTCTGATTAGGGCTCATCAGCCAAAAATAGCTTGGCTCCAGTGGTACAGTGTGCACAGGACCCACAACTAGGCTCCGCGAAAGTGACTCCAAAGGTCTGTTGGCTGACATCCTGTTTGAGTTACTAGGACATAACAAGTTTCAACACGCCTCCCTGCAACTGCCCAGCTAACCAGCATCAACTGGACCTGCCTGAGCCCTCCTGCAGGCTTCTGCTGGAGGGAGTCCTGATCTCCGGTCTTGGCCCTTTGGCCGGCACTCCTGAAGAAAAGGTGAAGATTTAGTAGTTTTGGACTACTTGTGACCCCCTTGCGGCAAGAATCAATTGCCCGCGAGGATCACCAATGCAAAGCTCCAGTCGGATCTGTCCTTCACACAAACAGCAACACTACGAGACGACAACCAAAGCGAAGCTCCAGTGAGACCAGTTCTTTGCAGCAATGGCCCACAGCGACATCCAAAGTGAATCTCCAGTGACGACTGGCTCTTTGTGCTACAGCAGAGACTGTCTGTGATGCCTGAACTACTCCTCGCACTGACTACTTCCTCCTTGCACCCACGCTAACGCGAACAGCACTTTCGAGTAGACTTGAGATGGTAACTTCAGTGGGACGAACCTGGTCCTTGTTTCCGACCCACACTTCATCGTCGTCAACCTGAACTTGTGGCTTTTTCCTACTGCAGGGAGACAAGATAACCATGAGTAGCGGTTTGTGATTTTTGGTGCTATTTTTGCCTAACACTTTAAAAACTCATAACTCAGTTTCTACTGATTGGATTTTTGTTGTTTTGGTGTCATTTTATTTATTAAATTTTACTCTATTTTCTTGGACCTCTCAACTAATACTCAAATTCATACAAAGGGGCACTGTGGGATTGTTTTGCTAGTAGGGCAGAGAGGAACTGCTGCAAAAGTGGGTAGGTTTACCCCTGGGAACCATACCTCATTAGTTAGGGAGGTGGCAGGAGCCATCACCTCTCACAAGTCAGTACGTGGTATAAATGTGGCATCCCCTGGCACCCTCCTTAAAACACTACTGGACCTGAGGAAGAACAGAAGAGGACAGTGCTTGTTGTGACCTGAGAGGAGCCCTGATGGACTGTACCTGCTGCATCTTGTACCATGTAGAAAGAAGTGGACTCCAAGTGTCTGAAGGTTGATCCCCAGTCAAAGATTCAGGGATACAACAAGCTGCAAGTTGCCTTTTCCTGCAACTGCCCAGCAGACCAGTATGAACTGGACCTGCCCTGGACCCTGCTGATGGCCTCGGCTGGAGTGAGTCCTGACACCAAGTGCTATTCATGGGACCCACGACCAGAGACCTGTGTCTGTGTCTGGCTGGACTTCTCCTACCACCCTTCCACCTATTACCCCTGAAACCCTGGGGCTTATAAAACATTTTGAACTTCAAGATGTCTGCAGAACCGGGACAAAACTGCCATGTCGAATCCCAAGGTGATTTGCCGCTGGGCTGGAGATTCAGGTTTCTTCTGCTTGGAGATTCTCCTGTGCAGCATATCCAGTACAGTGGGAACTCACAGAGAAGGTATCCAATCTTATGCAGCCCTCTTTGGCCTGAAGCCTTGCCCCGTTGAAGGATTCCAACTTCTGAAAAAGCGACTAAGTACGAACATATAAATCTTGATTGGGCGAAGGGAGTAAAAGTTTCTGACCAGACAGAGGACTCACCTGGGTGCGAAACTCGAATTTCTCCAGGTCAGAGCTTTTTCCTCCAAAAACAACAGCTTCAACAGGACCGTGTCCAACAGCTATTCAACCTAGTGGAACCCTCTGTTGCCTTGCCCAGCTGAAGATTTCTGACTTCCATTTTTGAGGATTTAGATCCTGGAGGGACTACCACCGTGGCGGCAGTTCCAAGTACTCGGTCGAGCTGATGGCAGTCCATCCACCGTAATTAGATGTTGCGGCAATAGACAGTTTCCTGCCACGGCGGCGATCCTTTCAGCTGGCTCCGTCGCCGTCATTGCGCTGAGCCGATTTCAAGGTTCCTGTTTTGCTGGCGGTGTCCTGGCGGCAGAGTCCTGATGGAGTGTGGCCATGGTGGTGTGGAGGCAGGTAAGTACTACTCATCATAATCTTATTACACATATATGTTGTAAATCTGCCAATATGTATATGTAGGTAATGTGTAATGCCCATTTTTATACATATGGCATTGCACACCAACAACATACACACACTATTGTATGTACAGTCACAGTCACCACAAGCACAACACCCACACCCCCCCCCAAAAAATTTTATGTGTCAATACAGGTGTGTACATTTACCCGTGAGAAGTTGCAAGATGAACACTTATGCATTACACATAAAATATTGCATGTAAGAGCAATGTTAAAATACACAAGGCGAAAGCTGATGTTAACACACGATTCATAGTGAGACAAGTGACACAGACGCCTACCTTAGATTCCTGCACCAACGGGGTGCTAAGCATGATTTGTGGCAGACCATAATGAAGCGTGGGTCAGATACAGAAACCTGGTTCGACCCTGTCAGAGATTTTACCTTGGGACTTAGGGCCTGATTTAGATGTAGGCAGACCTTAGTTCCGCTGTCGCTTTGTCAATGGTTTTCCCACCCGCTGACTTGGCGGTCCACCCGCTGTATTTAGATGTTGGCGGGTCTCTTGCTGCTGCATCGATGGTGTCAGAGGCATAAGTGGCTGTCGGAGGGAGTCCGGCCAAGAATACCACTGAGCCGATTATGATATGCCTTTTCGCCGAGGCAACTGTGGCAGGGAAACCTCCAAACTTGGGTTGGCGGAAACTAAGAAAAAGAGGTGTTCAGGTTCCCACTTCCGATTCTGACTTGAGCCACAATGTCCAGGTCCTTCCTGTGCTGCTGCCTGACGACTACAGCAGGTGGCGCTTAACACATATTGGCACTATTTTTCTTTAATACTTCAAAAATTCATATCTCCAGTTCCCCTTATGGCATTGATGTTGTTTTGGTGTAATTTTATTTTATTAAAATGTACTCTGTTTTTTAAATTGGTTTGGGATTCTAGTTGTGTTGTGTTTTGACTTTATTACTGTTTTGGTACGGCATAAATGCTTTATACATTGCCCTAAATTAAGCCTGCCTACTCTGTTCCATAGCTGCAACGGTGGAGAGCTCATGATAATTCAGTGACTTTGAAGGTACACCCCAACAAGGATTGTGATTATCACTCAAGGTGGGTAGTCATACCTTTACTAATTACGCCATTACTAACACATAGTACTGCACAGTGCCGCTTGGTATCACAGAATGTTGTACAATATGACTTAGGCTGCCAAATATGATGTAGTTTTGCCCAATGTGGCTTAATGTTGGCCAGTATGACGCCCTGTAGCCCAATATAATACAGAGCTACACAATATGACACAGTGATAGCTTTTAATGCACTGTGCTGCCTATTATCACACAATCTTGTGCAGTATGAGACAGTAGTGCCTAATGTTACAATTTGCAGTCTATTACGACACTTGGCAATGTAGAAAGCCTGTTGGACCCAAAAAGGACAGAGGGTAGAAGTGGAAAGAGAGCCCTTTGGAATGTTCACTGACTGTGTGTCTGTAAGTGTGTGTGCTACTGTTTTCTGTAGGCTGTATATTTCCTACTGTCCCCCCGTGAGTCTGTTAGTGTTACCTCTTCAGATCTGTAAGTCCAATAATGCTCAACCTGCCTCTATATGTGCGTGTGTGTGTGTGTGTGGACATTGGCGTCTGTATAGTTCTGTGTTTGAATGTCAGAGTTTTGACACTGTGTGTGTATTCACCCTACATATAAGTGTGGGTGTGGCAGTGTATATGAGAGATAAATATCTGTCATTTTGCTATTTTGTATACGCTGACTGTAGGTGAGTTACCGTTCACCATGCATGTCGGTGAGTTAACTAATGACTGTTCTTGTTCTAACACGCAAACTTTAATGAGACAAATGAGAGCTGTCAGAGCCATTTTGGAATTTTTCAAACATCAAAACATAGAGAGCACATTTGTCAAAAGTGAAATCAATGTCTTTTGCTTCTCATGTTTTTCAGTTTTTTTACTTGTCTATGGAGAGCAGATCACCAGATGCTGCTTGTTTATAGGATGACTCTATGCCACCACGACACAATACTCCTATCCTAACCTATAATTTTTGCGATTTGTTGTATTGAGCCAAACAGGACAACAATTTCTCAAATGTATGGAGGATAAAAGACCAGGGCTAGAGCATTGTTTCTTAATACTAAACTCTCAACATTTGTGACACTTAATGTAAACCTCCAAGATAGTGATTATATCTGTAAAAGACTCCTGTGTAAATAGACATGGCTTGCGTGAGATTCTCTGTCTTTGTGAAATTCTCTATGATACTTCCCCTCTCTGAGATGCTGCCAGTTTGAGACTCGTCAATCGTGATGCTGTAATGTGCCTATATGGAATTCGTTGTCAGTCTGAGAATGTGTGAGAATCTTGTGTATGAGTGCAACACTATTCATACATATCTGACTCTGTGAGTATGATTGTGTGTTCTGGAGGGAGAGACTGGCTTTGCCTGAAGGTGACTCTTGTATGAGGCACTTGACTTGTGTTACACTGCATTTAGGACGTGTGAGACTTTGTGCTTGGAAGAGTCTCAGTGTAAGACTGTGTGTGTAACATTCTCTCACTTTGGAGATACCTACCTTTCTCATACTGATTGCTTATTGAAACACTGGACTTATGAGTCTTTACTTGCATGAAAATTCTGCCTGTGTAAAAAGTACTGATGCCCAGATTTACACAATCCTGCAAACCTGCACAAAAAGTTTTTGGGGATTTACTTTTTAGCCCAAAAGTAACATAAAGGATGACAAAACTCTGCTTAGCGTTACTCTGCTTTAAGTGACCATTCCATGGGTGGAAGATGGGCATTCCCATGCAAAACCCTATATACTAAAAAACATCAGACAGAGTTTTGCTCCAAAAATAAAACACCACGTTTAAATAGGCGTAAAAAGGAAAAAAAAATGTATTCTTCTTAACTTTCACCACTTTGTATGTTTGCTGCACTGTGCAGCACACATTGGAAGTGGGAAACGTTTATAGTTAGTCCAAGTACAGTATATTGTAATGGAATGGTATCTTTCCAGTTCAAAACCAATGCTAGACATGAAGCAGACACCTTTGCACTATGGTGCAAAGGTGTGTGTCGTGCTAGGAAGCCTGTTTGTGCACCAGTGCTAGGGAGCAAGCAGGATAGTGCCATATCTTAGTAGATATGGCGCTTTTCTGCCAACTCCCTCTCACACAATGCAGCGTAGCAGCTTTGGTTGCTACGCTGTATTGTGTGACACCTTTGGTAATCTGGGGAGGTGTGTCAGACTTTACATTTGGGCATGTGCATTTGAGCAAGAAACTGTGTGCACAATAAATCCTGCAGTTGTTAGACTCTGTAGCCACACACAGATGAACTAGGCATAACATGGTAAGAATCCAACAGCATAAAATGTAAACACAAAAATGAAATGTCAGGGTCAGAGTTCGGAAAGGAAAAGAAGTTAGCTGGCTGCCTTGAGCTGGAGGGAAGCTTTTGCTTCTGTACCACATGGAGAGGGAACAACAACCAGGTCACATAAATGTCTGGTATGGGCTCAGTGTTGCATACAACGCTGCCCGAGTGAAAGGTAGCATCTCTGGCAGATTCTTTCTGTATGAAACTATGGACGCAAACTCTACGGATCTCAAATGCGGGTTCTTCAAAAGGCCTGTTTCAAAGGGCAGTGCCAGTCAAGGTTCTAGACTTTTGGATGCCAAGTATCACACCTACTCTCTTTGACACCATACAGCATCAATGATCACAGATGAGCTGTATCTTTAATGCCACAAGCAATGATCTACTGGCCCAGACTTAAAGGCTTCTGTCTGACCTTTGACACACATTCCAAAATTAAAGTTGGAGCAGGAAGGAAGGTGCTGGGCACAACAAATATCCACGAGAAAGAGAACAGCTGATTCCATCTTCTTCCCAAAAGCGTGACACACACTTCAAAGTGTTTATATTCCAACCTCAACACTGGAACTCGAGAGGGCTCCCAGCTGAAGGTTCTTCAGGAGCATTGTCGTCATATGAAAGTGCTGTTATAAGAACAAAACAATCCATTGATATGTGCTGAAGAAGCAAAATAATGTGGGTTGGGGGATGAAAACGAGTCTTGTAGTCTACTTTTTATGTGGCACATTGAAGAGTATTTTTAATTCTATGTCAGGACCGGAGGCTCAGATTATGCCTTCTTCCTTCGCTTTATTTTCACAGCAGCACATTTTTAAAAACACCATAACCAACTACATTTCCCATGAACAATAGGGAAAGCAAAAGTCTCAACAGGAGTCCTTCCTCGCTGTCCGCACTCCAGCCAGCCAGCCTAGTCCCTTCACGCTGTTTCCTCTTCCTCTTTCTTCGCTGCTCAGCAGCAGATAAGTCGTTTTTTCATTCTTCTCCTGTTATGGGGGGTTGTTATTTGGCTATTCTTGGTGGCGTTTGCTGGCGCTTTGTATATTTTCTGTTTGCACAGATTCCCTGTCAGTCACGGGACGTTTTAAACGTACCATACGTGACTGCTTCCCTGCGAGGTGCGGTGTGGTCCTCCTGCCGCCAGGGGGCGTTGTGCACTCTCTATGGGCAGCACGAGTCAGGCACTAGCATTAGAGTCCTGACGAGCGCTGCCCTGTGAGAGCTCAGCCTTGCCTCCTGCCACCCGGTTTACGCCCTTTGGGGGTCTGTATTGCCCGGATTTTCATTTTGAACGCCCTCTTGAGGGTCTGTAAGGTATCCTTGAACACCCTGCGGGGTCGTAATTGCACCGTGCCTTGTGGTGCCTGTGGGACACTGCCCCGGGTGGCTGCCCTGTGATCTGAGGGCTGGTGTGTCCCTTGGGCTCTGCCCGTTAATCGTGTGCCTTTGGCCACCCTTATTTGTCTGGGCTCCCTCCCAGTCTGTTATAAGAGCGCCAGTAGTGCCTTTAAAGTTGTGCTTTCAGCACCAAGCTGCTTGTGCTCCTGAGTGCCTTACGGCGATATGCTTACCTAAGACCATGCAGTCGGAGCAAGATCAGTACCAGGAGGAGGATCCCTTGGCGTACCTTCCCTGGGACGATGATTTTTACCAGGCGGTGGATGACTCCATCTACAGGGCTGTCAACCAAGCCATGGAGCCGTTGGAGCAACGTCTGTCAGCGCAGATAGCGAAAGAGTGCGCCAAGTGGGCTGCTCCCGGGCCAACCACCCCTAAGTCCCCTCCTGCGCCTCAACCTACTGGTTCTCCCCCTGCTGAGAAACCATGCCCTCAAGGGGTGGATGTAGATGCTTTTGCCCGTTTGAAGCAGGCTTTCTTGGCGCAGGTGCCCCTGCAGCCTGACCCTGCGCCCCCCGCAGACTGCGCCCCTACGCTTCCGCGCACCGCTTCCCCAGACCCCTTTGATAATGGTGATTCCCCCGGGGACACGGACGAGGAAGCAGGCTCCTCTAGGTCTTGGCTCCCGACGGCCACTCCTGCCCCAAGGGGGGCCTCTGATATGTTGGATCTGGGCGACATTGTCCACCCTAGGTCTACGGACTGGGTTCCCGGGGATAAAGTGGCCCAGTATGTGGCGAGCCGTCTGCGCAAGCCAATGGACAAGGACGCTCGCAATCGCCTTCGGGCGGAGTGCCCCCGCCCCAGTTTGGAGGGGAAGGTTGCCCTAACGCCCGAGATAGATCCTAAGATGGCAACCTTCCTGGCAAAGTTCATAAGGGACCCTAAAAAGGGTATTGATCGCTCCTGTCGCACGTGCCAGGATAAGCTGCTGGATGCAGTGGGGCCTGTCACCAAGATTCTTGACATGGCCGAAGAGGCCAAGGTGTCCGGTGCCCTTATCTCCCCGGAAGTACTCTCTAGCTGGGCGCAGCGCGCGATCGTGTTTATTGGGAACGCGAATTGCGCGCTCTCCACAGAGAGGAGGCGGTTGCTCCTAATTAAGGTGGACCCTAAGTTAGGTGACCTGGCCTCTTCGGAGGCAGGCGCCGTGGCCCAAGGGGGCTTGTTTGGCGACCCGTTCGTCAAAGAGCTAGGAAAGTTTGTGGCGACTTTCACCTCACTCGACAGAGCCCAGGCGAACATCAGGAAGGTCTTTACTCCCCGGGTTTTCCAAGGGGCCGGTCTTGGCAGGGGCCGCACGTCTGGCCACTTCTCCAACTCTTACAGGGGGCAAGGCTCCGGGCGAGGACAATATCAGGACAATGCCCGCTTCAACAATTTCTATCCCACCAGAGGGCAGAGGTTCCGTGGCCGTGGAGGCCAAAGAGGCCAGCAACATGGTGCTGGAAAAGGTGAGTGTAATACCCTCGGCGAGCTTGCAGGTGGGTGAGCGCTTGGCGCTGTTTTTCCCGGCTTGGGTTTCCCTCACAAGCGATGCTTGGGTGCTGCAGACGGTCCAGGGCTTCCGGTTGGAATTTCATGGGCGTCCATGTCAGCTAAGCCGCCCCCGCCCCATCTCCTTCTTGCAGTGAGATACCGAGCTGATACGCGAAGAGGTCTCCGCCCTCCTCCAAAAAGGGGCAATTTGCCACGCGGTGGAGCATCCTGGTGGTTTCCTCAGCAACCTTTTCTTAGTCGACAAGGTCGACGGCGGCCGGTCATGAACTTGAAAAGTTTCAACAAGTGGGTGGTTTACCACCACTTCAAAATGGAGGGTATCCACCTCCTCAGGGATGTGCTGAGACCGCTCGACTGGATTGTCTGGCTCGACCTGAAGGACGCTTACCTGACGGTCCCTATCTTTCCCCCTCATCGGGGTTTTCTGCAATTCATGTGGGAAGGGCAGGTTTCTAATTCACCACGCTCCCTTTCGGGCTATCCTCCGCTCCGTGGTGCTTCACAAAGGTCCTCAGACCGGCGGTGGAGTTCCTGCACGCGCAGGGTGTTCGAATGATCGTCTACTTGGACGACATGCTCTTACTGGATCAGTGCCCCAGAAGGCTGTCCAGCCAGTTGAAGACTGCGGTCGACCTCCTCCAGGGACTGGGGTTTGTCATAAACGAGAAGAAGTCCCTTTTGGTTCCGGTCCAGTGTGCAACCTTTTTAGGCTTCAATGTAGACTCCGTGTCTTCCACCCTGAGTCTTCCCGCCAGGAAGATGGCGAAGATCAGACACGAACTGCGCCAGACCTTGGCGAAGACGCATATTTCCTTGCGCCAGCTGGCGCGTCTCGTAGGTCTTCTCTCCTCCTCAATACAGGCCATTTTCCCCGGGCCTTTACATTACCGAGCCATGCAGCGCCTGAAGGCGCATCACCTCAGGAAGGGTTTGACGTACTCCCAGTCGATACCTCTGACAGATGATGTGAGGGACGAGATGGAATGGTGGCTCACCCACATGGAGGTGGGGAATGGTCGAGCGATATTCGGTTCTGCTCCGGATATCGTCATTGAATCCGACGCCAGCCGCTCCGGTTGGGGAGCAAGGTGCGGAGAATTTTCCACGGGTGGAGCCTGGTTCACTCACGAACAGTCGTTGCACATCAACTGCCTGGAGCTGCTGGCACGTTCGTTTGCGGTGCAATGCTGGACGAAGGACAAGGTACAATCGTGCGTCCTTCTCAGGATGGACAACATCTCTGTGGTCCGGTACATCAACCACCTAGGTGGCACCAGGTCCAAGATGTTGGCGAACCTAGCCAGGGATTTTTGGCACTTCTGCCTAGACAACCAGATCTCAGTGACGGCAGAATACCTGCCGGGGTGGGAGAACGAAGTGGCCGACTGGCACTCTTGTCACCTCCTGGATGCCAGCGTAAGGAAGCTGGACCCTCAGGTCTTCTCTCAGTTGGCGGAGAAATGGGGCCCCTTCTCGGTCAACCTTTTTGCATCACGGCTAGATCATCAGCTACCGAGATATTTCAGTTGGTGGCCAGATCCTCAGGTGGAGGCGACGGATGTGTTTCTCCAGGACTGGCAGCGGGAGCACGGCTATGCCTTCCCCACGTTCTCCATGATCACGCAAGTGTCCGCGTTGCTTCGCCGCCAACAGGCGGAGGTGGTGTTGATCACACCCTTGTGGAGGTATCAAGTCTGGTTTCCGGTTCTACTGGAACTTTCCTGGGATTTTCCAATCCGACTCCCCCGCTTTCCTCACATTCTCCTCAATCCCAATCTCGTTCCCCATCGGCTGGTAGCGGAGGGAACGTTGAGGATGATGGCTTGGCGGATCTCCGGCGTCGCTGGTCACTCCCAGGCTTTTCGGGAAAAGATGAGGACTTGCTCACCAAGGCATGGGCGGACAGCACGACCAAGAGATACCGGTCAGCCTGGCACAGATGGCGTCGTTGGTGTGTGCGACGGAGTGTCGATCCCGTGGGGGCAGATGTAGTCCACGTCCTTAATTTCTTGGCGAGTCTGGCGGAGGATGGTCTGGCTTATAGGTCTATTAATGCCTTCCGCTCCGCGATTTCAGCCGGTCACATTATGGTGCAGGGCTCCCCGGTGGGTGAACACCCTTTGGTTTGTTGGCTTCTCAGAGGGATTCGCCTCTCTCTCCCTCCGGAGCCTCGGTATTCCGTCCTTTGGGACGTGAACCGGGTGTTGAACCTTTTTCTTTCTTGGCAACCAAATAGGTTTCTGTCTCTTAAGGAAGTAACGGCCAAGTTGGCAATGCTGTTATGCCTGGTCTCGTGCAGGCGCATCTCAGCAGTGAGGGCTTTGGACATATCAGCCAGGGTGTTTTCCCCGGAAGGGGTATCGTTCACGGTAAGTAGAAGGACCAAGTGTAATACCAGGGTCATTTTGTACCCAGCGTTTCCGGACTCCCCTAAACTGTGTGTAGTGCAGTGCCTCCGTGCTTATGAGGAATTGACTGAGGAAACTCGCCTCCGGGTGAGAAGCAGCTGCTCATTGCGCTACGTAAACCGTATAGAGCAGTCTCGTCCCCGACCATCGCAAGATGGGTGCGTTGGGTGATGCAGGAGGCGGGGATTGATACTAAGCAGTTTGTTGCTCACTCGGCGAGAGGAGCGATGGCCTCTAAGGCTTTTGCCCTAGGTGCGCGTTTGGAAGATCTGATCGCGCAGCAGATTGGTCCTCTGACTCCACCTTTAAGAGTTTTTATTTCAAACCGGTACTGGAGGTGGCAAGGCTAGTAGTCGACAAGCTTTGAACTGGCATAATCTGAGCCTCCGGTCCTGACATAGAATGAAAATTCACCTAGCTGTAGTGCTGGTAAGTTTCAATTCTAATAAGGACACGAAGGGGAGGATTATCCCTCTCAATGACCTCTGAAGATGTGGACCCTCCCCGTTCTAATGTAAGTAAGCTATTCATGGGCCTTTAGAAATGTGGTAATGAGTTGATGAAGTTACTCATGTGTTGTTGTTGATGGTGTTATACTGCATTTGGTTCCAGCTCAGTCCTCTGACACTACCTATTTTGCAGGAAATGATGGTTCCAAACAAGAAGCGTGAAGTCCGATGGGAAATGTTTCGCGCGAAGAAAGAGGAAGAGGAAACAGCGTGAAGGGACTAGGCTGGCTGGCTGGAGTGAGGACAGCGAGGAAGGACTCCTGTTGAGACTTTTGCTTTCCCTATTGTTCATGGGAAATGTAGTTGGTTATGGTGTTTTTAAAAATGTGCTGCTGTGAAAATAAAGCGTAGGAAGAAGGCATAATCCTCGCCTCCGTGTCCTTAATAGAATTGAAACTTACCAGCACTACAGCTAGGCACATTTTAATTCCTGCAACTACATCATATCAATTTGCAATGAATGTTGAGTGTTTTTGGATTTAGCACTTCTAAAACAACAACAAATAAAATGTAGTTTTAAAATACCGACGATCAAAACAAATACCAAACAGATATTGATACTTTTCCCCAAATTTAGGTGAATGAATCTAATGAAAAGCCCTACCAATCTAAGAAGAGAGGCTACTAAAATTTGTTAACTACTTGTGAAAATAACACCCACAAAAAATAGCAGAAAAATCTTTTTAGAAAATGGTGCCATCATTACAATTTCAATTAAAATATATAAGTTTAGTAGTAGAAGCTTGTGCTTTTGAACAGTCTTTTACCCGATGATATGGTAGAATGAACAGCAACTATCTCTGGGTTTATTTATTCTTATTATTTCAACTAAAAGTGATGTTCATTACCTGCTGGGTGATTCAGTTACAGTATTTAATATCGTCTTTTTCCAAATGTACATAAGATAAAAATATATTAACGCTTTAAATTACCATTACATTCTTCCACCATCAATTTCCCACTAACTGGTTCTGTTGATCACCAGATATTAAAATATTGTAGCGAGTTTCATAATCATTACTAAAAAATGAAAAGCTAGAGAAGGCTTGATAATACGTACTAGAAATTAACTTTTTTCATAATTTCTGAAATAAATTAGCATAATGGAGTGGCAATGATTGAAACTTACCTCACGCACTTCATGCTCCTTCATAACATGCCGTGCAATGAAGCGGATAGAATCGAGAGCTGTTTCCAAGGCAGACTGATCAGATCCGAAGCCATTGACAATTTCCTCCTTTTTGGTAAAGTATCTGTCTACATGGCTTCTCATGCACAGCAGTTTGGGCAGTTTATGCAGAAATATCTTGCGAACCCAGGGAGCCATGGCATTGTGCGTTGAGGAGGAACGATGATGAACATTAATTGCAAACACTGTGATTACGATAGACAACGTCACAAAAATCATAGTAAAGACCAAGTACTCTCCTATGAGTGGTATAACTTTCGATGACGATGGTATTATCTCTTCAATCACTAGCAGAAAGACAGTCAGCGATACAAGAACCAAGGTGCAGAGAGCTATCTTTTCACCTCCACTCGAAGGCAGATAAAAAACAAGAATGGTTAGAAAAGACAGGCCAATGCATGGAATGATGAGAAACAGTGTATAAAAAAGAGGTAAGCGTTTTATCCTAAAGGAATATATGACGAATGGGTACCAACAGCAGCCATCAGTCCGGTTTCCTTTGTTTCCTGTTGCAGATATTATTTCCCATTCTCCATTGTCAAAGAAATCTCTCTTGTCGACTTCATAGTCTTCTAAACTTATATCAACCTGGGATCCATCGTAAGTCCAGGAGGCAAACTTCATGGAACAGTTCTGAAGATCGTAGGGAAAGAAGGTGACATCTATAATGCAAGAGCTTTTGTAGTTTGCCGGAGGATTCCAGGTGACTGTCCCATCGTGCCTTACCACCGATTTCGTAATAATGGAACTTGCAAAGCGTCCATCAGCACTAAAAAAAACAAGATTGTTTTTTTAAGGTATTCTCCAAATTCACTAGTGAAGAGCACATTAAGACATTTTCACAAATCATATTCAGTGCCTCACATTTTTTCAGTGGTGTACGGCACGTTATCAGGGGAATGTGAGGTAAGTTAGCAGCAGAATTAACTGCTGTAGTGGCAAATGGTTACATGGGAATTGGGCCATATTTATGGTTGCACTTCCTAGTTGTTGGTATCTGTACTGTACCTGACCCTATAGTTTATTTATTATCTTTGTATATCAAATTGAAGGTTGAATGGCAGCATATTGAGATCAAACGTGTACCTCCAAAATAAGCACTCCCACTAAATTGTGAAGCTAAATATAAACTGCTGAGTATAGATTTATTATTGCTAAATCCACATCTACATACCTTGAAGATTACATGTATATTGAAGGTAGATAAAAAAACAAGAATAGTTAGAAGACACAGGCCAATTCATGGAATGATGAGAAGCAGTGTATAAAGAGGGACTATATATTCAGTGAAAAAAAATGGTTAAAGTGAAGTTATAGTTAGTTGACAGTGTTGGTTTAAAAGTAACATTTGAAACTCAAAACAATACTGACATTCACCAGTTATAAGTAACTGAAGTTAAGTACAACTCATGCCCCTGCCCTGCACAGTGTTGTCATCAATTATGTAATTTCAGAAGTCACATTGACATTATCAATGATCTCATAAAATATGTCACGTGTGATGTAATATGTGATGTCATTAGCATTAATTCAAAATAGCTTCAGGTATGTCACAGTTTGGTCAGGAATGTAGAACGTTAGCGCTCTAGTTGTTCATTAAAACACTGTGGGAAGATGCAGTAAAACACTAGGAAATCAATTGACAAGTGGCAGCTGCTGTACATGTTTTACACAGAATATCACACTTTACTGCCTTATGACTGAGAAAGATAATGTGAACTTAAGAAAATGTGCACTCATTTTAGCTTCTGGAGCACCTTCAAACCCTATATGAGAAAACCATGAGTGAAAAAAGTATTCTTTTAAACATGTTTCATCAAATCCCAGCAGAGGGTCAGGACTGTTTACAGGATAAAATCACCTTAGAACACACCACAATTTTTTTAATTAGTATGGTACCACCAACAAATGCTTATATTGTGGCTAAAATTTGTTATTGCCATTTATTTGTGCTACTTTTTGTGACCCTGAAAACATGCCATTCAATACAACGCCTTTCAAGGGGGACCATTTCCCAGAGTCTTGCAATGGCTCCCACAACATGTTGTCCATGTTGTTACCGACCAGCCAAACAAGTGAGGGTGGCTTTGGGACCCCCCACAAACCTCAGCCTGCTCCTTTAAAAAAAATGTAAAAAAAATTCAGGACGCGGGGACCATGTCACTGAGTACTTGTACTGGATGCAACAACATATAGGCTGTGGCAAGCCAAACAGGATTGAATAGCCCCCTAAAAAGTGACCAATCGGAGCACATCTGGGCTTTAACCCCTCGATGACCCCCTAGAGCACCTAACCCTAAATTGCTCAAAAAAGGCTGTAAGGATATGTCATTGACAAGATTAGTGTTTTGGTGCAAAAAAAATAGAAATTCACCAGTTATAGTTAGCAGAGCAAACTATAACTTACGCCCCAACCATGCACTGCTTATGACCTCACATATTACATCACGCATGACATGTTCTATCACATTATTTATGACATCACTGATGATATCTCAAATGTCGTTAACGTTAATGTTGTCACTGACACATTCACCTAACAATAACGTTACTTTAACCTTTGGTTTTTTAGTGAATATTTAAGGTAATTGTTTTAAACAAAAACAGATCTTTTTATCACACCTAACTATAACATTCCAAAAAGAAGTTCATTCATCTCAGCTCCTACTTGTAAAGTTTCCGAGTTATCCATCAAGCACAACCGAGAAAAAAGGGTGGTCCCAAAATGCTTTCTTCCCCATGCAAATAGCATAGGGAAAACTTGGCAATGCTGCAGCAAAAACAGCTAAACAGAATTACACCAGATTTAGCAGAAAGCTAGATCTTTACCCACGAAGTGTGCTCTTTGTATTCGGTGTAAATCTGCTCAGTAGGTTTTGAGAAATGAAGTTGCAAACTTCAAAGATTTCTAGCACCACGCGGCCACCAATTTAGTTTTTGTGGGGCGCTGCAGGGAGCACAACGACCTCCCAGGAATGTTTGAAAAAAACTTGCAGTAAGTCTACTGGGTCATTGAAAACATGACCCCAGGACATCTTTTCATCATTTTTAAAGCACTCCGAGCTGGGGCTATATGCTCTTTAGCTGGAGTGTGGGGACCCCTTCTATTTGGTCCTATGGCTGCATTATATAACCTGAAGAGAGTTAAAGAAAGCCTCAAACACATGTTTATGGTTGGTCTGATAGAGTGCTTTATTTAAAATATTTTGGTCATAATTACTATTAATGAACATTCCAATTTGTGTATTAATAATGAATGCACTGGACTGAGCATTGTGTATTAGTTTTAGTGGTAAATTATGATGTGTGGCTGATTTATTGATTTGGTGACCCTTTGACAAAGCCAACAGGTCTGCTTTATATAGATGTTGATGTCCCCACCTGACAAAGCCCAAAAGGCCTGACATTTATATATTGATGTCCTTACCCCTTGACATAGCCAGAAGGCTTGACTCCCTTTATATTGTGATCTGCATCCGATTCTGGTATAGGTCGGGGATCGTTATTTTGCGAGTCAGTGCCGACTAGGGTCAAATGTGATTTTAGGGTATCACCAAAAGTATTTCCGTCTATTTAATGCGTAGTATTTAGTAGTGTGTGTGTACTAAATGTAGTTTTTCTTTTTACAAGAAAGAGAACTTAGTGGACAATAATTTATTTCATGTTATTCTTGTATGTATCAAAGAAGTAGGGGGAGATAAAAGAAATTCCCCAGAAGTTGGCTCGTTCTCCTAGTTACATATATATAAAAAAAAACTGAAGCCTACTCCGTAGTGTGTGCTAAACCTCCTACAGGGAGAAAAAGCTCAAGGCTTTTTCTGTATAACCCTCACCCACCAGGGTTACCCCTTGATGCATGCTTCAATATAGGGTTTTTCCCGTTCCGCTGCGGAACGGGACATGCTGCACCACCGGTGAGATACACGGGAGCACTGTATGGTATACACCAAATGATGATAAATAGGAGTTGGAGAGGTTTTATTGAGAATTAAAAATGCCTGCAGGATAGGAAAGCAATGCTTTATTCCGTCCTCCAGATGGTATGATCAAAAAGGGAAGTAATGTAGAAAGTATGTGTGGTTTTAATGACCCTTCTTTCTACAAGGTCTACATGTTTCAAGCCACCCTTCACTGTGGTTTTCGTCAGGACCAAGGATTACACTCCATGATACCACTCCTAGTTAGACTATCTAAAAACAACAAAGTGCAGCCACTTCACACACTGCACGTGCAAATACACTTTTCACCTACTTGGTTACATATTCTTTTGGACGGCACTCAATTTGGCTTCTGTAGCGGCAATAGCACAGAGACGGCCCGATGAAGGCTACAGAGAGATCAGGCAGGTTCTCGATCAGGGCAGAGGGGCAACCCTCAACCTGCTTGATCTCTTAGCAGTCTTTGATACTGTTAATCACGGGCTGCTGCTGGAACGTCTAGGAGAAATCGTGGTCACCGGATCAGAATGGGATCTGTTGAAATCCTTCCTCTGGTCGGGAGCAGTCAGTCCGGCTGGATGACTTTGTTTCACATCCTTTTTCTCTCATCTGCGGGCTCCCTCTGGGGTCCTCGCTCAGTCAGACACTTTTTAATGTCTACATCACCCCCTTTGCTGACCTAATAAAAACCTACGGCTTCTCCTTGACCTCCTACGCTGAGGTCACCCTAATTGTCATCTCCCTGGCCAACGACGACACATAAACAGGTTCTAGATTCTGTGACTGCATGCAGGCAGTCAACACTTGGATGGACAGGAATTGTCTAAAATTGAATGCAGAAAAAACTGAAGTGATGCTTTTTGGAGCCCAAACCTCCTTTGTCACTCCCTCCTGCTGGCCAGAGGAAATGGGCCCTTTACCAATACCTGTCAGGAAGACCCAGAACCTTGGTGTTCAGATCAATGCAAACTGAGCTATGCAGATTATGTAAATGGGTTGTCCTCTTCTGCATTTCTCACGCTCAAACATTAAAAAGATACTACAGTTTATTCCAACACACCGCTAGAAAACTCTTGTTACATCACCAATAATGGCAAAACTAGATCACTGCAATGGCTTATTCCTTACTGCGCACCAATACATTCTGAATAAATTGTTAATGCTGCAAAATGCAGCAGCCAGACTCCTTCTAAAGATCCCAAAATAGGGGCAACCCTGCCCGTAGTGATGAGTGTTGGCGATAATGCAGAGGTAAGGGCACCCTCACTCATATCTTATGGGACTGTCCTAAGTTGACTTCATTCTGGGATTCTGTGTTAAACGACATTGATGCCCACTACCACACTCAAATCCCCAGGTTCCTGTCATTTACCTTAATAGGACTCCCCAATGCCCTTACATACCCGCTCACGACATGCAGGGGGCGACATATTAGTATAGCACTGGGGGCGGCCCATCAAAACATTCTGTGACTCTGAGGCACCACCACTACACCGATCGTTTATGGTTGTAATCATTCTGACAGAAGGTTTCACAATACGGCAAAGTTTGCTGTTTGAGAGTGCATGTAAAGCTGTAACAATAAAACAAATTTCCTGGGAGCCACAAAAATTTCGAATGCTCTGCAGTTGCACATCAGGGGTGCACGCAACCTTCTGACTTTCAGGAAACACCTGTAGACCTGGCTTTTTAACACTCTGTAGGTTTCTGGTTCTTCTCCTTTCTTCTTCTCTCTGCCTTAAAGCCAGCACCAAGACACCTTTTGGTATTCGAGCGCTTTAGAGAACCTATTAACATTAACTTGGAACTATATTCTGTGATGTCTGTAACATAATAAGCCTGCCGTATTATATGGCACAAATATGTGAAACAAAACGCTTCACACCAGCATAATAGGCATGGAGCATCATGTATTTTGCACTGCTCTTTGTGTCGGTTAAATGTCGACATTCAACGCATTTATTAACTGTTGAACGAAGTTCGTGGTTTCTAAAAATATATATAAAGATACAATTTTATTTTTCCTAATTGGTCTCAGATTCATTCTTGAGCGTGTGTCTCATTTATTGCCTCTGTGGGTGACAACAAATGCTTAGCACTACCGTTTGAAAAGCCTAATTGCTCGCACACACTACCACAAAAAGAACATTAGAATGATCTGCTTTTACCTTTGCACACCTATTCGGGATCCACTAGACTCTGTGAACTTCATTTTAGTGCACTATATAGAGAGCCAGCATCCTACAGTAGGACATGTACTTTTGAGTTTTACATGTCTTGCTAGTGAAGAACTTTTACATTTGTTTTTCACAACTGCAAGGTCTGTCTCTCCCATAGGATAACATTGGAGTTGTCTTGCTACATTTTATAAGTGTAATTTCCAAATGGGAAGAGATAACCAGTTCATGTTTGGTGTCTTTGGAGTTGGGTTAAAAAGCCCTATGTAGTGGTGAGGTTGGGTTTTTTATCACAATTTTAATAATGCCACTTTTAGAAAGTTGGCATTTTTCTGCCCATAGCCCTGGCCTGGGTTGCATGACTGGGTGTAACTGACAGACTTTGCGAATTCCTTCCAGACAGTCACACAATTGAGGTATTAGGTGTGTCTGAGTGGGCCATCTGCTGGCAGGATGTGGGTGGGGGGGGAATAAGCACAGCCTCACTTACACCTGAATAGCCTGTGCCCTGCATTCACACAAAGGCATTAACGACCCTGCATTGTCACTTCAGCCAGCTTGGAGCCAGGGTAGCGGAGGTAGGAAATTCCAAGCACTTTAAGGCCACTGTCTAGAAGCTTCTCCCACCTTACAGAACAGGGCACTGGTGTATAAAAGAAGGACCTCAGACACCACCACTTCAGAACACTTCTGGACCTGTGGATACTCTGCCAAGAAGAAGGACTGCTGTGCTGCTAGAAGGACTGCCACTCTGCTGGACTACTACTCTGAAGGACCTACTGCCCTGCTGTGCTGACCTACTGACTGCTGCAGTCTTGCCTGGGGAGGAAGACCTGGACCTGCTTCCCATCTTGATCCCAGGGCCCTAGAGTGACTCAAAGGGCTAGTCTGCTGGCCTCCTGATCTGAACCCCAGGGACATACACGGTTCCCCAACAGCTCCTGGACTCATTTTCAGCAAGTTACTGACCCCTAGGAAGTTCCTCTCAGTTTCTGGACCCTTGGTGTGTCTCTCAAGCTCTTGAATTCAAGCATTTGGGCTCTTCGCAACCATGAACGTGCCTGTCCGCAAGAGGACCGTGCCTCTCGCACGAAAATCAGCGCGAGCTGCCGCCAGCCCATCCCTTCATACAGCAAGCATTGATCGCTTGACTGCCAACGCGAGGCTCCAGCCCGCCCGTCCACGATGTCCACTGCCAGCGATGCTCTCCTTGCTCCCTGCGGATCTCTTTAATGTGAAAGGGACTCTTGGCACAAAACTTGAGAAGGTAAAATTTCAGCGGGACACATATGGGACTGTATCCGACCCGTGCTCCATCGTGGCCGGCCTGATCTTTCGAAGCTGACCTGGTCCAGCGTGACCAGATAGCCACGGTTAGTGCATTATGCTTTTTGGTGCTACACTGCAGTTTATTCTTAAAATGTATAACTCCGGTTCTACTGGTTGGAGGTTTATCAATTTGGTCTTGTTTCATTTATTAAATGAAGCTCTATTATTCTAACCTGGTGTGGTATACTTTTTGTGTGGTGTTTTCACTGTTCTACTGTTTGAAGTGTTGCACAAACACTTATACACATTCCCTCTAAGTTAAGCCTAACTGCTCTGTGCCAAGCTACCAGAGGGTTGAGCGCAGGTTAATTTGGGGTTTGCTTGTGCCTTACCCTGACTAGGATTGTGGTTGCTGATTGACCAGGGTTCATACGCAAGTCAACGAGTAACCTAATTTCTAACATTGGTGACAGCAATGAGATACGACTTTGTGCAGTGCCATACAGTGATTTGGTACATATCTAAGACCAATTCGAGTTTTAAATTCTCCCTGATTGGCTTTTTTGTTTTTTTCCTAAATTCATTCCTACTCTTACCTGTTTGTGTCTGTGGCCCCACCTGCAGGGACGGAATTGAGCTTACCAACCTGGAGAGCTACACTGTGGCTGAGATCAGGGCGGTTTGCATGGAGAGGGGACTGCCTGCCAATAGAAGAATCAGGAAGGAGGAGCTCCAAAATGCCTTGCGGACATAGGCAGAGGCCCACCAGTCACCAACATTTGATGAGGAGGAAGAGGAGGATGAGGAAGGATCAGAGCAGAACCTGCAGGAGGGTCTTGGAATGCAGCCTGTTGAGGAGGGGGATAACCTACTCCCAGGATTGGAGATCCCTTCACGTGCAGGGAGCAGTGTGCCTTCTTGCAACCTGTCTCCCGAGGAACTGGCGGAAAGGAAGATGGAGAGGGAGTACAGACTACAGATGGCCAAGCTCAGGATGGAGGAAAAGGATGAAAGGTCTTTGGCTGAGAAAAAGCTACTGTTGGAGCATGAAAAGAACATGCGGGAGATGGAGCTAAAGGCAAGGCAACCTACAGAACCCAACAGTGATGGTGGCAGCGTACCAAAAGTGTCTGCTGGAGGGACTCCGTATACCCCAGGAGGTAGTGCCTAACTATGTGGTGGAAGATGATATAGACAAGTAGTTTGCTGCTTATGAAGTTGCAGTCAGGGTACATAAGGTCCCAGAAGAGTACTGAGGGGTAGCCTGTGGAACATGCCCACGTTGGGGAAGGACACACTCCTTACACTAAAGGCAAAGGATCAGAACAAGTTTGCCCCCATGAAGGTAATCCTTGTTTCTAAGTTTGGAACAACCCCTGAGAAGCACCGTCAGAGGTTCAGGGACAGCAGCAAGCTCCCAAATCTGTCCTGTGTGGATTTCTTAGATTATGGCAGCAAGGCACTGAAGGGCTGGGTGAAGGGCAGAAAAGTGGATTTTTTTATTGGGCTGTACAACCTAATTCTGAGGGAGCACATGTTCAATACTTGTTTTCTAGGGCTGGGCCAGCACTTAGTGGATAGCAAGCTTACTGATCCCAGGAAGCTTGCTGAGGAGGCAGACCTCTGGGTTAGCACCAGAGTGTCTAAGAAGGCCTCTTGGGGGGACCCCCAAAAGTATGGTCAGATTCCTACCAGAAGGAGTGGTGAGATAAAAAAAAACGAAGGAGTTCTCTCAAGGCCCCCAAAACAGTTCACAAGGGAAAGGGTCAAGATCCCAATCTGGCCACCAGAAAAAAGGCATCACAGATCAGAATACTGGAAAGTTTGTCCATAAATGCTACGTGTATGGGCACATGAAGGGAGATGGCAAGTGCTTCAAGAAGGCACCGCCCCCCGGTGGTGGGCAGTCACAGAGAATAGCCAATGTAGCGCTTGGGGAGGAGATGGCCTCAGTTAGTGTGGGGGTAGACTAGTGAGGTTACCCGAGTGTCCCTGGGTGACGCGGAGATGGTGCCCAAAGCCCACGTGCCTTCCAATCATTCAAAGTATAGGCAGTGGGTCACCATCAATGGGCAGAAGGTGGAGGCTCTGAGGAACACAGACTACTGTCAGGTGCAATTTGGTGTCCTCAGAGCAGGTGATACCCAATACATTCCACCAGGCTGTGGCAGCAGACAACCAGAAGAGCCACTACCCTGTGGCTCTTGTCCCCTTTGAGTGGGGAAGGGGGGGTCTCGGGTCTTCTGAAAGTTGTAGTGAGCCCGGCTATGCCCGTGGACTGTCTGTTAGGGAATGACTTGGAGCACAGTGCCTGGAGAGAAGTGGAGCTCAGGTCACACCTGGAAATGTTAGGGTTGTTTGAGTGGGCCTGTGTGAATACCTGGTCCATGGCTGCCCAGGAGGGGAGTCAAGAAGGTCCATAGCCTGGGTAGCTGCCAGGAAAGGGAAGGGCAAGGGGCATGGGAAACCAGCCCCCGAATTTCTCCCAGCACTGGTGGATGAGGCACCGGTGGAGGCCTGCCCAGGGCCTACTGACTAAGACATTGCCTCCCTTGGTACCATGGCTGAACTTGCTGGTTGGCAAGTAGATAGAGGGCCCACCAGGAAGGTGTTCTGTAAGGCACAGAAGGAGTGCCCAACCCTGGAGGACCTGAGGCAGCAAGCTGAAGCTCAGGCAGCTGGTGACACCTCTGGAAATCACCTCATATATTGGTTGAATGACCTCCAGTATAGTGAGCCTGAGGCTCCTAAGCATGGGGCAAATTGTGTGTTGATGGTTCCGCAATGTTACAGGGCCTTCCTACTGGGGCTGGCACAGGAGATACCCCTGGCAGGACATCTGGGGCAGGAAAAGACATTTGCCAGGCTTATCACCTACTTTTATTGGCCCTAGATTAGGACAGCCACTGCTGCCTTTTGTAGGACTTGACTCACCTACCAGGCTAGTGGGAAGACTGGGAAAAAGCTAAAAGCTCCCCTGACTCCCATGCCTGTTGTTGGCACACCCTTTGAGAGGGTGGGAATTGATATTATATGACCTTTGGACCCCAAGACAGCCTTAGGCAATAGGTTTGTCCTAGGTTTGGTGGGCCATGCCACTAGGTACCCAGAGGCCAGCCCTTTGAAGTCCATTACTTCACCTGCAGTGGCTATGGTCCTAATGGGATTTTTAACCAGACTGGGTTGCCACACAGGAATGGTGTCAGACAGGGGCACCCACTTCATATCTGCATACATGACATTTATGTGGAAGGAGTGTGGAGTTACCTAGATATTTTCTACACCCTACCATCCACAAACAAATAGGCTTGTTGACAGATTCAACAAGACCCTTAAAGGCATGATTATGGGCCTGCCTGCGCACATGAGGCAGAAGTGGGATGTCCTCCTGCCATGCCTGCTTTTTGCTAACAAAGAGGTGCCACAGAAAGGAGTGGGCTTTAGCCCAGTTAAACATTTGTAGGGCTTCCCTGTAAGAGGACCTCTCAGTCTAGTCAAAGAGGGGTGGGAGCAAGCTCCCAAGAACCTCACATCCCAAGGAGGTGGTTAGCTACATGCTAACCCTCAGGAAACAGATGGCAAGGTTCTGGAAGAAAGCTTCTAAGAATTTGGAGGCCAGCCAGGAGGTTATGAAACAGTGGTATGACCAGACAGTGACATCTGTGGAGTTTCAACCTGAGCAGAAAGTGTGGGTGAAGCCAATGGAGCCCAGGGCTCTCCAGGATCACTGGTCTGGGCCATATGAGGTGTTAGAGAGAAAGGTGGAGTCCACCTAACTGGTGGATCTCAAGAACCCCTTAACGGTACTTCATCTCAACTGCCTCAAACCCCACTATGAGAGGTCTGAGGTCACCATGGGGCTGGTGACAGAGGGAGGAGGAGGAGAGCGAAACTCTCTCTGATCTCCTGTCATCTAAAGAGAAGGATGGGTCAGTAGAGGGTGTTAACCTCACCCTACCCTGACCCTAGAGCAGCAGAGGGACTGTCACCAGTTACTGGAACAGTTTGCTCCCTATTTTCCCTCACTCCTGGGCTTATACACTTGTGTACCCAGGATATAGATAATGGGGACAGCCTGCCTATCAAAAACAAAATGTCCCGGTTGTCTGACAAAGTGATGGCCAGCATCATAGCAGAAGCCACTAAGATGCTGTAAATTGGGGAATCATTGAGCCCTCTGGTAGTCCCTGGTCCAACCCAGTAGTGTTGGTACCAAAGGCGGCCCCACCAAGCACCACCCAATAACTCAGGTTCTGTGTTGACAACCAAAGACTCAACTTAGTCACCAAGACTGATGCACACCTCATCCCCCAAGCACATGAGCTCATTGATAGGTTAGGGGTTGCCAAGTTCCTGAACCTTTTTGATTTGACATCAGGGTACTGGCAGATTGCCCTGACCAAGGGGGCTAAAGAGAGGTCAGCCTTCTCTGCCCAAGAGGGCCACTTTCAGTTTAAACTGTTGCCCTTTGGACTCAAGAATGCTCATGCCACCTTTCAGAGGCTGGTGAACCACGTCTTGGCTGGGATGTCGGCCTTTAAGTGCTGCTTATCTAGACGACATAGCTGTCTTCAGCAGCACCTGGCAGGACCACCTATTTCACCTGCAGTAAGTGCTTCAGGGCCTGCAAAAGGCAGTCCTGATTATTAAGGCCAGCAAGTGCCAGATAGGAAAGAGGTCTGTGATGAACTTGGGACAGTTGGTGGTGGGGTAGAAGGTGCAGCCCCTCTAGGACAAAATAGAGACTATCCAGCCTTGGGAGCTCCCAAAAACTCAAACAGAAGCGGGGGCCTTCCTGGGCCCCACTCGGTACTACAGGACGTTTATCTAGGGATATGGCACCTTTGTTGCCCCCTTGACTGAGCTGACTTGCAATAAGCAGCCAAGGAAGGTGATCTGGACAGAGGCCTGGCAGAAAGCCATTGACTGCCTAAAACAGGCCTTATGCACAGTCCCTGTGGTCAAGGCCCCAGACATTTCCCAGGAGTTTATTGTCCAAACAGATGCCTTCGAGCATGGTGTAGGGGCAGTCCTATCACAGCTAAATGAGGAGGGCCTCGATCAACCTGCAGCATTCATCTCTAGGCGACTACTTCCCAGGGAACAGAGGTGGAGTGTTATTGAGAGAGAAGCCTTTGCTGTGGTCCAAGTACTGAATAAGTTGAGACCATACTTATTTGGGACTCATTCCCGGGTTCAGACAGACCATAGGCCCCTCAGGTGGCTGATGCAAATGTAGGTTGAGAAACCAAAACTGTTGAGGTGGTCCATTTCCCTACAGGGACTGGATTTTACAGTGGAACACCGCCCTGCATCAGACCACTCCAATGATGATGATCTTTCCAGGTTTTTTGACTCAGTGTAGAGTACTCCCAAGGGGTTGGGTAGTTCTCCCCACTTCCAGCAGGGGAGGAGGGGGAGCACACGTGTTAGACCGGTCAGCCTTAGGGTGGTCTTCCCCCAAACGTTTTGCCTCATCTCCTCCAGTTTTGCTGACCTTATTTTTGTTGGTTTTAGGACTCTGCACACTTTACCACAGATAACCAGCGCCAAAGCGCTTGTGCTCAGTCCATCAAAACATGGTAACATTGATTTATAGCCAACTGGAATATTTAATTTACATGTAAGTCCCTAGTAAAGTGGCACTACATGCGCCCTGGGCATGTAAATTAAATGCTACTGGTGAGTCTGCAGCAGTGAATGTGCCACCCACTTAAGTAGCCCTTTAAAAATGTCTTCGGCTTGCCATTGCAGAGCCTGTGTGGGCAGTTTAAACTGCCATTTCCACCTGGCAAAAAAAACCTTTTGCCAGGCGCAAATCTTCCTTTTTAATACATAAACGTAACCCCTAAGGTAAGCCCTGAGCAGCCCCAAGGGCAGGGTGTACTCTATTTAAAAAGTAAGACCTGCACGTTTGAGTTTTACATGTCCTTGCAGTGAAAAACTCTAAAATTCTTTTTTTTCTACTGCAAGGCCTATCCCTCCCATAGGATAAGATTGGAGTTGCCTTATTATATTTTATAAGTGTCATTTTCAAATGGAAAGAGATAGGCAGTTCTTGTTTGGTGTCTTTGGAGTTGGGTTGAAAAACCCTATTTAGTGGTGAAGTTGGGTTTTTGATCACAATTTTCAAGATGCCACTTTCAAAAAGTTGGCATTTTTCGGACCTTAGCCCTTTTGTGCTTATAACCTGGGTGACATGATGGGATGTAACTGATAGTCAGCATTTGTAAATTCCTCCCAGACAGTTACACAATAGAGGGATTAGGCGTTCCTGAGTGTGGCATTGCTGGCAGGAGGGGTGGGGTGGGGCAGAGCACCTGAAAAGCCTGTGACCTGCCTTCACACAAAGGGCCTAACGACCCTGCATTGTCACTTCAGCCAGCTATGAGCCAGGGCAGGGAAGGCAGGAAATTCCATGCACTTCAAAGCCAATGTCTAGAAGCTTATCCAACCTTCCAAAACAGGGCACCAGTGTATAAAGAAAGGACCTCTGACACCACCACTTAAGTACACTTCTGTACTTGTAGATACTCTGCCAGGAAGGACTGCTGTGCTGCGAAAAGAACTGCCACTCTGCTGGACTGCTACTCTGAAGGAGCAACTGCCATGCTGTGCTGCCCTCTTGACTGGGGAGGAAGAACTGGACCAGGACCTCAGAGTGACTCAAAGGGCTAGTCTGCAGGCCTCCTGATCTTTGCCTCAGTGACATAAAAGGCTCTCAAACAGCTCCTGGACCCGTCTTCTGCGAGTTCCTGACCCCCAAGAGGTGCCTCTCAGGTCTGGACTCTTAGTGTGGTTCTCAAGCTCTTGAATTCAGGTTTTTGGGCTCTTCGCGAGAGCGAACAGGTCCGTCCGCCCCGGAACAGCGCCGCTTGCACCGGAAATCTGCGATAACCGCCACAAGCCCATCCCTTCGCACAGCAAGCATCCATCGCTGCGGAGTACCGCCAACACGAGGCTCCAGCTCGCCCATCTGTGACGCCCGGACTGCTCCTCGCAATTTTTCATAGAAAAATACCTCCACGACCATCAATCCAATGTTTTCTTAATTGACGAAACCTAACTGTTGTTTCTCCACGCATCAATGATTTAGCCTGTTTTTACTTAAAGTGTTTTGCAATGATGTACATTAAAATATATCACGCCAAAAATCGATTAATCAAAACAATTTCAAGGGAATGAGCCAGGAGTCCTCTTTCTCACTCTTTTTTTAGAAAAACAGTTGTAGACACAAACAAACATTATACATGAAGTGTTTTACATCCATTTAACGAAAATTACGTTTGTGAACACATTAATTTAGGACAAAACGTGTACAGACCAAAAGCATTACATTGCATGAACTGTTAGACATATGAAAGAACTTAATCAAAAGACATACAGGAAAAAACATACATACAGAGTTGCGTGTCTAGTGTCCTACTTTATCGAATTTGTGGGGCATTTATCACTATAACCCTCTTGATTTTAGTCTACAGCAGTACTACTTGGCCCTATTCTAATGGTGGTCAGAGCGTAAATTTGTGTCCAGATGAGATGATTAATTTCGCCATCAGTAGTGCACAATTTTAAGCGCAGATATTGCACTAAATGGTAGTTCTTGACCCTATTTGTAAGTGCGCCAACGCGTTTCGACCTTCAGGTTGGGCATGTGGTGTGTTTCAGGGAAGGTCTTCTTCAGGGCAATGAACTTTGTGGACACTGTGTGAACATTAAATCAGACAGTTACTGTCCTTGTGTTCCCAATTGCAACCTTATGTGGAAAAAGTTCCACATATCAGTGAAGTTAAAATGGAGACGTACCGTTAAGGCAGCTGGTTCCTGTAGGTTTTTTCAAGGAGTCTATCGGATTCCTTTGTGGACACCTCCTATTTCATCATGTGCCCCTACGCTGGGGTGAACATGAAACGGGATTATATATTGTTAAAAATGTTTCACATGGAGGGTACAATGTTTTGTACTCTATGGTGTTTTGAAAGGGGAAGATAGAGTGGGGGGTAATCATACCTTGAGGTGTATTTTTGTAGAAACCATCTGGTGGATTCATTCAGCGGTCCTGCTGTGGATCACGCCGACTACCGTCAGCAATGCTCTCCTTGCTCCCTGGTCCCTCTCCTACGCGAACGGGACCCTTGGCACAAAACCTAAGAAGGTAAAACTTTAGCAGGACTAATCTGGAAGTGCATCCGACCCGCGGTTCATCGCGGTCGGCCTGAATTTTTGAGTTTGACCCAGTCCAGTGTGACCAGATAGCCACAGTTGGCGTTTTATGCTTGTAGGCTCTATATTGCAATTTATTCTTTTAAAATGTATACCTCCGGTTCAACTGATTGGATTTTTATTGTTTTGATCTTGTTTTATTTATTCAATTACGCTCTAGTTTTCTAACCTGGTGTGGGATACATTTTGTGTGGGGTTTTCACTGTTTTACTGTTTGAAGTGTTGCACAAATTCCTTACACCTTCCCTCTAGGTTAAGCCTGACTGCTCTGTGCCAAGCTACCAGAGGTTTGAGCACAGGTTAATTTGGTGTTTGCTTGTGCCTTACCTTGACTAGGATTGTAGTTGCTACTTGACCAGGGCTCATACCCCAGTCAACCGGTAGTCCAATTTCTAACAATATCCACAAAAAAATGATGCTGTATCCATAGTGAATCCAATAATAATGTAATTAGTAAGGTGATATGTAATGTCACTAGTGATGACATGAATATCCTTCATGATGGTATGTGTCACACTGCCAGCAGACTGGAAAGCTATATTAGCACCCTGTAGGGAATGACAAGAGCTGCCCGGCCAATCACAATGCCTCCCTTGTGGGTTATGGCTGCTGCTATAGGGCCACAAAAGAAGCATTCAGTGGCTGTCTGCTCCCTGCCTCTCTGACATGCTCTATTTCCATAATTTTACCCCCATGACCTCAACAGTGAATTCAGCTCACCTTGGGCAAGATGATAAGTGGCATCCCTGTACCACTGCAGCAGTGAAGTCTGGCTCTCTTATAGCAGCCATTAACAAGTAGAAAAATAAACAAATGTGATGGTTGTTTGTTTTATTTTTCTACTGGGCAGCATAACTTACAATCCCAATAAGTGAACGAAGGTGCGAGTCCGAAAGAGAGAACAGCTTCTGATAACAGAGCCAGAACTGAGCTGCTGCATTTGCAGCTCTAGACCATAATTGCAGGAAGGGTTTTAAACACCCATTATTACCTGTAGGTGCAGATCGATTATGCTTGGGTAGGGAGTGGGGGGCGTGGTTTGGCACCAGCTAAGATGGCAACGTAAGACTCGAGTTCCGAGCCATTCACTAAATATCCGTTCAAGATCTGGTATTTCTCCGCCCGTATCCAGAGACAAAAACCACACCGGGGAGCCCCTATCCAAGAGGAGAACCCGGTAAAGCAACCGCGGAACGATTGCGGTACCAGACGACGGAGATCGCAGGGCTGAGGAACAGGGGGTGGGCCGGCCGACCGACGTGAACCAGCGCCACGCGAGCCGGGAGCTGAAGTGCCGGGGGAGATCCGAATCAGCCCGCAACCACTGACCTAGAGCTCCAGGCGCGACGGGAGAGAATCAGAGAATTTCTCCCCCCCTCCGCCACCTGGTGGTCCACACAGCGGGGACTGAGGAGCGGACAGGCCGCTCGGCCCTCAACACCGGACTGGAGTAGGAGACTCCGCCCGGGCTGGGAGCGTCTCGACCGAGGCCTGCACAACGTCAGGCGGACGGTAAGCCCGGAGGGCGAAACAAGGGTGCAGAGTGGCAGTTTGGCAAAAAGCAGGAAACAGCGTGCCAAACCAGGACAGGACTCTAATATAATGATTGGGAAAGTGCCTAATACAGTACACGGTCCACTGAACTAGGAGACAACAGGCAGAAAGGAGCAAGGAAAGGTGCGGGCCAGTACATTTCAAATAGGCACACAGAGGAGCCAAGGTGGTGAGGTCGCGACATCCAGGGACACAGCGGAGGGCAGTCAAAGGCAGACACTATCTCGACGTGGGCTGGCTTAAGAGTTGAGGCCACTCATCAAGAAACAGCAAACTGGACAGCACCTCACGAGGCAGCCATAATGAGGCCAAAGGGTGAGCCGGCTACTCAGAGCAATAAAATGGACAAATACGCAATACCTCGAACCGTGACGACAGAGGGAGCTGGGCCAACCGGGGACCAGGAGCTAGAGGAGCCATCGCTAGGGGCCATAATGGAAGCGATTCACAATCTGGGCGAGACCCTCGAAACGAAGATTGACAGAATTAACATAGACGTCAATCTCCGTCGAGCCAATATGTATAAAACCTCGGAGAAGGTCAAAACAGCGGAAACAAATATAGGACAGCTGCAGACCGTAACCAGATGACTAGAAGAAAAGGTGCAACGGCTAGAGCAACAACAGTAAGTAACGGTGCCAAAGCTAGAAGACCAGGAAGGGCGGGCCAGAAGAAACAACATAAGGGTGGTCAGAGTGCCGGAGGGAATGGAGGGGCCCTCGGTGGACCTCTTTCTGGAAGAACTAGTCCTGAACCAGCTGAAACCCATCTATCCAGGTTCTTTAAGATCGAGAAGGCTCACGGGACTCCCGTACCCCTGCCAAGACCAGGTGCCCCACCAAGAACAATAATAGCAAAGATACTAAACTACCGAGATCGAGATGCCATCCTGCAGGCGGCCCGGACTAAGGAGGACTTGATCCACGAAAACGCGACAATAAGGTTTTTTCCGGACTTCACCTTGTTGGTACAATGTCATAGACGGACCTTCGACAAAGTTAAAAGAGCATTGAGAGAGGAGAAGCTTAAGTACGCTATGCTCTTTCCAGCCAAACTAAGATTGATGGAGGAAGGTGAATCATGGAGCTTCACAGCGCCAGAAGAAGCGTGGGACTGGCTGGAAAGAAGACGGAAAGGTGAAGCGCGAAGGCGGGAAAATCGAGACAGGAGGCAACAAACGACATGAGAGGACAACCTATCTGAAGCCGGGACGGAAAACACCATGAGCGCCAGACCCACACACGACCAGAGGCAGCTGCAGCTGCACCCAGCCACCAAATAACTTGCGAGAAAGCGTGACTGTGTAAGCTGTTGAAGAGAGGGTACCCAAGAAACACTGGACGATCCCTTGTGCTGAAAAGACTCTGAGGGAAGAGGAGTTGGAGACAGGTTCTGACTACCCCCCAAGCAGCGGTACTGTAAGCGGTGATGGTAAAGGGACCTACGAAAGAGATGTACACGATATGTACGAGGGACGGGCGGAGGGGGGGAGGATGACGGGGGACAGCAAAGAGACTTGGTGTCCGCCAACCCCTATTAAGTTAAATGTTTCAGAATGGGCGACAGGCGCTCTGCAAATTGGGGCAGTGGGTAGTTCTAGACCTACAGTGCAGGGAGGCAGGGAGGGGGAACAAGGGAACGGTTTTAGTTACTTGAATAATTGTTTGCAACAGAAGCAGAATGTTACGTTCAAGTTAGAGTTAAAAGCACCCAACAGCTCAAAACACAAGCCACTGACGCAAGGGGAAAAGGAGAGGTTGGGACGAGTAAGAGGGGAGGAAACACATACTGACCATGGTGACACGAACGACTAACACCCTCAAGATTCTGTTCTGGAACGTGAACGGTCTAGGAAATAAAATCAAACGCACAATGGTCCTCCAATACCTACCAAGACCTGGTATTGCTGCAGGAGACCCATCTAAAAGGCAACTACTACCTGGCACTGAACCGGTACGGCTACTCTCTAATAGCCCATGCGGAGTACACAACATGCTCAAGGGGAACAGCGATACTTAGCAAAAACACAACCCCCTTTGTGGTTTGACAGATTTGGCGAGACACCGAGGGAAGATATGTAGCGCTAACTGGGAAATGGGAGGGTAGAACTAATAACTTATGTTCCCTATATATACCACCAAAGCTCCATTCAGAAACCTTTCCAAAGCTTAACAAAACACTGCTTGAAATGCCCCAGGGACTTCTTATACTAGGAGGCGACATGGATGCAGTAATGTTCCCGGAAATAGACAGGAGCACGAGACCTGAGGCAGCAACTGGGCAAGGAATACTGCAACCATTCACGACAGCGATGGGCCTTACAGATCTATAGAGTCCACAACCCAAATACCAGAGAGTACACACACATTTCTGCAGCGCATGCCAGCGGGTCCCGCTTAGATTACATATTCACACAAAGCATATATGCAGGTCTATTTAGAGAAGCGCGACACAAAGCCAGAGGAATATCGGACCATTCACTGGTAGAAGTAACGCTTCAAGGCCCAGTGAGGGAATGGGCACTACCTCCGCGAGTGCAATCCTGGCTCTTCAGAGATGAAGAATTGGCGGACAAATTTAGGGAGCGAACGGAGCAATATTTTGAGGAAAATACGGGACGGTTAGCTCTCCAGCTACTCTTTGGGAGGCATATAAGGCAGTGGCAAGGGGACACGCACAGGCACCAGCGAGGGGCAAAAGGAAAGAAAGCCGGGCTAGATGCGAGGAGGTGGAACAGGAAATACTCGATATGGAGGAACAAATTGGGGGAGGTGGAGCAGTAGAACCCACCATGAAACACAAACTGCGGTTATGACAGTCAGAACTTAAAGACCTGGAAGAGAGGGCAGCCAGAGAACAGGCAATAGCCACACAAAGGCGAGTTTATGATATAGGGGATAACGCAAGTACTAATAGCATGGCTAGAGAGAAGAGATAAAGCCTGTAACTGGTTTTTAGAACTACAAAACTCTGATGGCTCAATTAGTACATCTAACGGAGAAATAGCCGAGGCTTTTGCAACTTATTACGAGGCGATATACCAGTCTGAAATGACAAGAACGACTGGAGACTGTGCAGAATTTTTTAGGGATCTCCGCTTGACCGAACTTTCAGCAGAAGAAAGGGAAGACATAGATAGAGACCTGACAGTGGAAGAAATAACAGGCGCCATACGGGATCTGCAGACTGGGGAGGCGGAAGGGCCAAATGGGCTGCCTACAGAGTTGTACAAATGTGTCGCTGATAAGGTAGCGCAGCCGATGCTAAACATGTTCCAATCAGCGATAGAAGGGGACAAACTATCTGAAGATATCAGATCGGCCTCAATAGCAGTAATACCCAAGGAAGGGAAGCCTATGGAGCGGTGCAGCTCATACAGACCCATATCTCTGATTCATTTTGAAGCTAAGGTGCTACCTAAAGCCCTAGCAAATAGAGTGCAACCAGTAATCTAAACTATAATTCACCCGGACCGGTCAGGTTTTATACCACATAGAAGCACTAGGCTGAACCTTAGGAGACTCTTTGGAGTAATGCACGAAATAACGTCAAGGCACGGGGAGGCAGCAGCGGTACTGGCACTAGATGCATGAATGGCGTTCGATAGTATCGAATGGCCGTACCTGTTTGAGGTCCTGACCAGGTTGGGTTTCGGGCCGCGCTTTCGGGCATGGTTTGCCCTCTTATACAGCGACCCATTAGCGCGGGTAAGGGTAAATGGGACAGTTCCCAGGCCTTTTAAGATACACAGAGGGACACGGCAGGGGTGTCCACTCTCTCCTATAATCTTTGCAATGGCAATGGAGCCACTTGCTGCGTGGGTATGCAATGACCCCCTGGTATATGGGATCGATATAGGAGGATGGGAGGAACGAATCTACCTTTACGCGGACGATGTATTGCTATATGCTCATAAACCGTGCCAGACAATACATAGACTCATACATATACTACAACTATTCGTAGCTACTCAGGGTACCAGATAAACTGGGATAAATCATTGGTGTTCCCTCTGATGTCGGAACAACCAACACTCACATCACTATGTGCAGCACTGAAGTAGAGGGACGAATTTAGATATCTGGGAATAAATATCACCAAATTAGAGGCGAACTTCCTGTCGCAGAACTTAAACCCACAGTTAGTGAGACTACGAGAAGACGTTGCCCACTAGTGGCGGCTTCCGATCTCATTAATGGGTCGGGCGGTCCTATTTAAGATGATGGCACTTCCCCGCCTGCTATATGTACTTCAAAATACGCCATATCAGATCCCAGACTCAATATTCAAAGCAATAGACGGCGAGCTCTGAAGTCTACTGTGGGACGGAGGGGTTCCACGCATTGCACTAAGAAAATTACAACAAGGGGTTTACGAGGGCGGGTTGGCGATCCCTGACATCAATAGTTACTATCTGGCATCCCAGTTGATAAATGTTAATGATTGGGCCTTCGCACCTGTAGCAGAACCGGCCTATCGGATGGACAGACAGGCCATGGGAAGTGGGAACTATCTGAGGGCCTTATACTGTAAAAAAGCCCGGCAATCATATCCACCACATACACAGACGGTGGTACGTACCTGGTGGGTGACCACGTGAAAATTAGGATGGGGGGCTAGGCTGACTGAACAGACCCCACTTTGGGACAGCGATATGCTGAGGGAAGTAGGGAAATTGCATGGATTCCAGTAATGGCGCCTTATAGGGGTGGAACAGCTGGTTGACTTATGAAAAAAGGGCTGAATGACTACATTTGATGAGTTACAGACAGAGTATCAACTAAGGGAGTTGGAAAGGCTTCGATATTTCCAGTTGAGGCACGCCCTGAGGAAACATATAGCAGAGGGAGATACACTACCGGAGTACTCTCTATTGGAAGACAGGTTACTATTAGATCCGATGATAGATAAAGCAGTGTCACTCACCTACCGGAAGATTATGAATAACTCCCCGGACCCTTTAGTCCCCCTGAGGGAGGCGTAGGAATGAGACCTTGGGCTCCTGGAGGACGAGGACTGGAGGGAAGCCATCCAAAGCCCTAGAGAGATTGCCATAAGATCAAGGTTTAGGCTGGTGCAACTTTGCATCCTGCACAGGTCCTACGCTCCTAAAACACTTCAATATAGACTGGGCTGGAGCGACTCGGACCACTGCGTTAGGGGGTGCATAGAGAAGGGTACCTTCTTCCACATAATCTGGGCCTGTACAGTGATACAGAGTTACTGGAAGGGAGTGACACGGACTATGGCGAGGGTGGTGGGGCAGCAGGTTCCGAAAGACACAAGATGGCACCTACTGGGAGTAACTGGGGAAATTAGATGGCCCACACATACCAAAACATGGCTGATGCTTGCGGCAGCAGTGGCAAAAATAAATATTGCTAGGAATTGGGGAAAAGTGGATCCTCCCAGAATTACAGACTGTGGAAATGACCTAGACTGGTATCAACAGGCAGAAAAAACGATCTACCAGAGTAGAGGTTGCCCGGCAAAGTGGGAGAAGATATGGTCGGCGACATATAGGGCTGACACTGGGTAAATAACACAGGGGAGATCACAACACAGGGTAGACCAAGAATAGTAGGACAGGATGTGTGAATGAACTAAATGTATTGTTAAATATACTATGTATCAGATTGACAATACCATGTGTCCAAATGCTTGTGACGGTGCACTAATTACTTGTTTAATAAAAACAATTTATATAAAAATTTAAAAAAAGATAATGGAGTGGCAGAGGGTCAATAAAGCTTGGCTTAGACCTTCCTCTACAACATTTAAATTCCTGTCATTCTGTTTCTTTATGTTTAATTTAGAACATTGTATTCAGATTGGCAGAAAGTTGTAAAAGCATTATAGAAATCTTGGCTAGGTTATGCTGGTCATTAAACACTGTTTGGTAACAGTTGCACTCCGTTACGTTACAATACAGCCCCCGCCTGGGGGTCAGAACTTAACTCTGGTGTTAGGGCCTTGCTATTAGGCTACAGTGCTATAACAGAATGATTGGTTATATTGCAGGGGTTTCAGGTAGAAATGTTCAAGAGAATACAATTGAGACCATAATGATATTCCTACCATTTTCTACAACGTGGTGGTCCACAAAGGAAATTGCTTGGATATGTGTATACAATTATATTTTGACTAAAAGAAAACACCTGCACACAAACAGAAATTGGATATCAATATTTGTCCAGCATCTGCCAAACTCTAAATAAGGCCTAACATCATAACACCTTGCCTTACTAGTACATTTTCATTCACAATTAGTGCATCTAGCTTTTCATCTTTTCAGATAGAGGTTTCAAGATAAAGGTATCTTGTGTGATAGTTTAAAAAACATCAAACATCTTGCACTCACATTTTTACAACAGAATTTCATTCTGATTTACTCTATATTAACATGGTAAACATAGAATTCTGGGAGATTCAGAGCTCTCTTACAAATTACCAGGTTCAAAGCTGCAGAATTTCAACCTGTGTGCCTGGGTTTAAATCTTGGCCTTGGCACTTGATGAAAAATCATGTGATTGTAAGTAGTTTTGTTATATGGCCGTTAGGGTCATTGTCGACATTGCTAAGTTAGCATGAGCTCTGCTGCCATGATGCTGCCTTTGAGCACGTTACTACATGACTTTATTTTGCAAGACTCTGCTTGTGCCTTTCACATGAGAACTGTCTCCTTTCTGCGTTCTCTGCCTGTTCCTGAAGTTTAGTCTGAACACGATGTGCAAGGTCGATAAACAATGCCCCCTGTTATTCTGTTCTGGTCAGTCCCTAGAATCTAGACAAAACATGCTAACACAGCTGCGCTACTGGAAACTCGTGCTTTGATATTACGGGGATGCATGTTGTTCTGAAACACACTTGGAGAGGGACCTTTCCAGGGAGAAGAGCTATGCTGTTCCTATGAAGTAAAACTACCATCTAGGCACTAAGGTATGGGGTCTGCTAGCAAAGCCCAGAGATCTTCCTTTATATAATAAAACTTCTTCTAGCCAAGGGGAGGATGGTTAGGCCTCCTAGTCCTTTATCCACTGTCTGTATACGATGACATCCCCCTTTATATTCTATGGAATTGTAACAATGCTAACTGTTTTAGGTTTATGCATTTCGCTGCTGGTAGTGGCTCGTATACTGCATTATAGAGCACGATAGTTAAAATAAACATTTTGAACTATAACAGTGACTCTGACAATTCTTATTGTGGACAAGTACGAGTGAGTGAGCGAAAGGGTGTGTCTTGCTACCGCGATTCCTGAGAGAGTCGGGAGTGTTGTGTTCTGGGTTGTCTAATCATTTGTAGCTTCATGATTATGTAGGAGAACAAATGAGACACTATAGCTAGTCGGTTTTGGGATTTTGGGTACTAAGGTGGTAGGAAGGTTCAGCCCCTATACACTGAGGTCCTGTTTTCCTGCGCATAGTTCTGTGTATGTGCAGAATCCCCGCAACAGTTTAATCTCTTTCTGTCTAAAACGTAAGTATGTGAAATTCAAAGATAAAATAAAGTACTTCCCTGCTATCCATCTAGGTTTCTGCTACATAACTAGAAATATATATATTCAATCTGTTAGCTTTTTACTTCTCACACATACACAGCATCCACACTTCCACAGCTAATATCTCTAGACATACTTGTTTCTGCTTTTGGACAGAAGAACTATTATCCCTTTATCGTTCACACACAATTTTAGTTTTTACTAGCATCCGAATGAGGTAGCCTTTATTTCCCAAATAGTAATTTGTAATATGTTGTTGTACAATTATATGGCCATGCTAATAAACTAGTGGTGGAAATTGTTTTGTTTGGCTTGTGACCAGGCCCTGCGCCGCATCCTTCGCAGGCGGCACCCCCTGGCAGTGACCAACCTGGTGGCCAGCCAAACTAGATCACCCCTATATGGGAAATACAAATAATTTAATATGCGTTTCTTTATTACTGAAATTATTTTGTTCTCCCACGTGAGAACAACATAGCACCTGCAACAGTGAAAATTAAACAATAAAATATAAAATACTCTAAATAAAATATATAAATCACACACTGCATTTCAAACTATATAACAGTAATTAAAACAATGGGAAAAAATCATTTAAAATATAGTAACAAATAGCTAGAGCAGATGGAGACCTTTTAAGAAAATAGACCCTGTCCGGTCTTTTAACATTATAATTTTGAAGCAGTGTTCCCAAGAGTTGAGATCTGGATACTAACAGAGCAACATCGCACCTAAAGAAGTAAGGTATCTCCCTACCAAAGGATGGTGGTGAGGTGAGTGTATTAAGCACCCTTCACCCCTCCGTTCTGCGTAAATGTCGACATGTTTCTGCCGGATTGCGTGTCTCTCCCGGCTTTCGTCAGGACTGTCGGATCCCTGTGCTAAATCCCTTCCAATATGTATACAAATTGTATAACTAATTACTCCACCTGTTACTAGTAAGAGTGGTGGGTACCGTAATCATACTCCTGTTAGAAACGAGTTTCACTTAGTGTACCGCTAGAAATGGCACGAGGGGAGAGGGCGACCCCCTGTAGTCACACATTCGTCAAGGGTGGTGCGCCTCCGTACAGTTGTCCCTCCTGGTGCCGTGCAGAGCAAGGCATATAACCAAAATATGATTTAAATCTTGGGTGGCCATAAAAGATAATTTACATATACAATCTTTAGCAGGTAGGCCATACCCAGGCCACAAGGAAAGATGTTATTGGTAACCACCTATTCTCATTAAGAAAATAAGTTTTGGGGGGCATGGCTTGAAAGCCAAACATGGTGGCCACTCTTTAAAGGAGCTCCATGCCATCGCACTGACATCCGTCGAAGCCAGAGGCTTTCCCCAGGATCTCACATGCTGAAGTGAGTTCCGGGACATGGAACACCCATAGGGCCAGCTGAGACCACTGGCGGACCTCTGGATGGGGGAGACACAGCCCGACGGCTGGAGCACGTCATCCGCGGGCCAATGAGGCGGGCTGCGCACTCCTCCCATGATCTCCGGGAGCCACGATTTCGAGCTTGGTCGCCTCAGCCCACCTCAGGGCCAGTCGCACTTGCTGCAGGGGGCTTGTGGATGGGGGCTGCCTCCGCATTCCGAGGAGCAACGCTGCAGTTTGCAAGATCAACAGGGCCGCAAGGGGGCATGGTCTCACAAAGGCAGTGACCGCTGGGAGTGCTGTGATAGGCAGAAGAGGGCCTACACATACCACAGGCGATGAGCTGCGGGAGAGGGCAGGAGTAAGTGCCCCCTCCCAGACAACTGTTGCTGTCTTGCCCAAGCCAGTGGCCGGCAACTCCCAAGGTGAGCAGGGCCGGATGGGGAGAGCCAGGACCCAAACTGCCAGATCTGCATGGCCATAGATCTAGCAGGGGGCTTCTGGGAGCATACCTCAAGGTCCTTTTGTGGTGGCTGTGATGAAACGGACAAGAGTCCCAGAGACTGAAAGAGGTGTTGCTGAAAGGGGGAGGCCTCCTTGTTCTTTCTGCCTCCCCCGCGCTCTCCTCTCACATTCACACGGACTATGTCCCATTAACAAGGACTGGGCGACAGGGACCACCGAGGTGGGGACGGCCCTGTTGGGTCCATCAACATCACACCTCTCCCGGCCATGTCTCTCTGCCGGTGCTGGCCTCTCCTCATGGTCAGTGGGGGTGGTGAAGCTCATCCCGGGTGAGCAGTGACCATTTTGAGTGGCAGAGCCTGGATGGAGAGATCGACACAATGCCGGGTTTTCGGCCACAAGAGATTTTCCTGCACCGCTGAGGCCACGAGTTAAGTTGCACCACAGGGGTGCGGGACACACTGCAGTCTGACAAAGCCCTGGCAGAATCCCTGACTGATTCAGCGACAGGAGGAAGGCAACTAAGGTCGCTGATTACATTGTGGTGAGCTGATACTGTGGTGAGAGAGCCAACCACTGGTGGAGAGCACACTTGTGTGTTTGGTTCCGGAGGGAGCTATAAAACCGCCACTTCGCTGTGGCCCACGACAAACGCTCAGGTCCTGCGACCCAACAAAAGATGGACAAATAAACTAAACAACCTGCACCATTGGGTCCAATAAAAGATGAACAAATGTACTAAACAACCTGCAGCATCGGAGGAGGAGGGTGCGGTGGGAAGGAGTGATGTCCACTCAGAGAGCTTCCAAACGGCCTCCATTTTGCAAGCTATTCAGGACCTCAAGGTAACGATGGGGGGCAAGATAGGGGAGCTGAAAGTCGATCCATCACTCATTAGGCAAGATCTACGGAATATGGCGGAAAGGGTCATGAGAGTGGAAACCAAAGTGTGCAAAATTAAAGAGTCCATCAAATCGCATGAATCCTGATTGGTCGCCCTGCAGAGACTGGTTGGCAGACGCTGAGGGCAGATCCCACCGCAACAATCTGCGCATAGTGGGCATCCCGAAAGTACCAGCTGAGTACCAGCCTCCAAAGTCTCACCTTGCTTTATCATTAAGAGGGCGGACAGGGCCCTTCTCGCCAAGACCCTGGTGGGCTTCCACCACAGCCCTTCATCGTTCGTATCCTCAACTATACTGACCGAGATGCTGTTATTCGAGCCGTGTATACCCTTGAGACTCTTACAGACCAGTCTCCAGTAATGATTTTTCCGGTTGTATGACGGTACACCGCTAGTAAAAACATTGCATGCCTTTAAAACGCATTTGTTACTCCGCATTTGTTTAGCATGCATATGCTTTTACCTCGCATGCCATTACCACGCATTACTACGTACGTTTAAATATATATATAAAGCAAACAGCACTGTGCTGTAAAAATCGAGTTGCAAAGACTGTTTCCTGATTTTTCAGATTATACCATGAAGTCCAGCAACAGAGAAGATCCTTCCTGGAGGTGAAGCAGAAGCTTAGGGACCTACACTACATGCTCCTCTTTCCAGCCCGACTGAAGGTCATCTTTCACATCAAAACCTTGTGGCAGCATGGAACTGAGCAGAGGCACGCCCCAACTTGCGGAAGCGGCAACACTTCTGGCCGGGGAGGGAGCCATGGATGGTAGAGATGGATGACTGGAACACTGACCGTGGAGGAGGAATCAGCGTCAAGAGCGCAGAGCACGTTCACTGGGACTTGGAGAACCTCAAGGGGGGCGGTCGGCCTCAGAGACGGAGGTGGACCCTAAGCAGAGCACCGCCACTCCTGATCCCATGCTGGTCTCTCAAAGACTCCCAGGGGGAGAGCTCAATGGGGTGCATGCCTCAGGACTGGATCATTCTTCCAAGGCACCCGCGGTAGGGATGCGGCCAACCAAACTTGCTGCGTTACAGCGAATATGTCTATTTTAGAAGTATGGAGGTCACACCACCCACTCTTTTCCAAACTGCACAAGACTTTCTTTTGTCTTGATTACTTCTTACTCCCCTCTACAGATGAGCCATAGGGTACTCTGTACACACATCCTAGCACGAGGCCTGTCGGATCACTCCCCTATTCAGATGGACCTTGCCTGGGGGCCCTGTGTTCCATGACGGAAGGCACCTGAGTCGTTGATGCCTGCAGGGCAGTGACTTCCGCACAGCCTGCCAACAAATGGGTGAGAGCTACTTAAAAGAAAACGATGGGTTGGTTGACTCCCCGAGCGTCTTCTGGGAAACCTTAAAAGCCACCCTCAGAGGTGAAATCACTAGTTACAAACAAAAGTCAAAGAATAAAATCCCAACAAAAAATATTGGACCTGGAATCCCGTATTGTCGAGCTAGAACAGCAATATTTTACCAAGGCAGAAGACTCAATCTTATGGGATTCTTTGCATACACAGATGCTTCTAAGGCAGGTACATATGCAGGAGGCCCGGGCGGTGTGGTTAGCTGCATGCAGTCTGATATCTCAGTGTGGGGGACAAAGATATCAATATTCTCCATTAGCTGTGAACACTCCATGCCAATGAGACTTCCATATCTTACATCGAAGACGATTTTGGTATGCGCATCACGGGCAGTGAGTATATGGCAGGTGCGTTTGCCACTTACTATAAACAACTATATGGACTCAAACCAGGAGGAGAGGCAACCAAATATTCAATGCTTTGTTGAGGACCTCCCAATGCCCAAATTGGGTCCGGAAGACCGGGAAACACTGGAGGCCGAGGTCACATTGGAGGAGTTGGGGGAAGCCTTGACGCAGCTTCAATCGGGTAAGGAGTCGGGCCTCAATGGGTAGCCAGCAGAGTTTTGGAAGCTCTTGTGGCCTCAGGTGTGCCCACTCTTGTAAAAAAAATTCCGGGAGGCTCTGGAGAGACGCCAGCTGCCTCAAGATTTCCAGACGGCCGACATAGTGGTGAACCCAAAATCCGGCCACATAGGCACACACTGCGGGAATATTGCCCAATCTCTGTGTTAAACACAGAAATTAAAATATGGGCTAAGGTGGTGGCCAATAGACTGTTGGGGGTGATTGGTAAACTGGTACATCCCGATCAGTCAGAGTTTATGCCTCGGAGAGCCACTAGGCACTACATTAGAAGGGTCAACAACGCTATTGAGATGAGTGCAAGCATGGGGGACCATCAAGCCCTGCTTATGGTTGACTTTCAGAAAGCGTTTGACTCAGTGAACTGGGATTACTTCTTCACACTGCTGGCACATTTACAGTTTGGGCCAAAATATATCAGCTTCATCCGACTGCTTTACAGTCAACTCCAGGTCAGGGTATGGGTTGGTAATACTGTCACGCCCTGGTTCCCTTTAAGGAGGGGCATTTGTCAGGGAAGCTCTCTCTCCCCTCTACTCTTTGCCCTAGCAATACAGCCCTTGGCAGCATGGGTAAGAGTTGATGCTCTTTACCGCGGCTTCCGTTGGTTCCCTACGGTAAGCGACAGGATCTCCTTATACGCAGATGATGTTCTGTGGCTGTGAGCCCTGCAAATTCTAACCGTCTTTGGGGAATACTCGGGGATGCGGATTAACAAAGAAAAATCATCCATCTATCCCTTAGATCGATGCCCGACGGACATGTCCTGGGCCCTGGAACTAAGACTATTACCGCAGGGTTTTAAATATCTTGGAGTACTTATCACAGCAGACAAAGCCCTGGCATACAAGTGCAACCTCAACTCTCAGTTGGGGAGACATCAAGTTCTGGACTCTCTCCCACTATCTCTGCTTCGACGCTCAGCCATCTTTAAGATGGTATCACTACCGAGACTATTGACCCAACTCCAAAATGACCTGTTTCCGATAAGAAAACCCTTTTTTGTCAAAGGCAATGCTCTGTTAAGTGAGCTCCTGTGGAACGGAGGATCATCCCGCATTGCTCTCACCAAATGCTACAGATCTACTTTTGAGGTGGCATTGCCACCCCGGACTTATTTCTTTACTACAGAGCGACGCATCTTCTAATACTTAATGACAGTTGGTTTGAAGGATTTGGGGATCCAGGGAGCAGTGGAGGGTTGGGTCTTGGGCCAGGACAGCATTCCACATTTGCTATATGGTGGCGCTCTGCCACGCACTACGCTTACTTCCACGAGGGTGGTACTGACTATATGGAAGGAGGCCATGAAAACTGCTGGATGGACTGGTCAATTGACATTGGAGATTTCACTGTGGAGGGGTACTTGACTTCCCCAGGTATCTCCTTTGCGAGGATTTGCCAGATAGGATGCCAATGGCACTGCAACCTTGGGAGATGTTCTCAAGAACGGATACCTTAAAGCTTTCTTTGAGCTACAAGTGGAATACCAATTGCACCACTTCCAGTTTTTTAGTTATCTTCAGCTTCATTATGCTCTCAGCCCGTACTTGTCAGAAGTTGCCGATTCCAGCCTACTCACCTCTTGAGGCATAAATTCTGCTCACTGACATCACAATACATATGTTGTCGGTCCCATACCAAACACTACTTCGTCAACAACCAGGTCCTATGATGGAAGTGAGGGATGCGTGGATACGGGACTTAGGCCACCTGAGGACGAGGACTGGAGAGAGGCAGTGAATCCCGTGCAATTCTGTCTCATTCAACTTAAAATACTACACCGCACATACGTCCCGAGGGAGAGGCTCTTCAAGATGGGGTTGGAGGACTCCAGGAGTTTTCTGCACTGCAGTGCGGTTGACGAAGATTTACTGCACACATTCTGGGGCTGTTCAGTCCTCTCGCACTTCTGGGACGGGGTGCTGGGGACATAAGGGACAGGCCTGGGCTGGAGGGTTCCTCGGAATCCGAAACTGATCTTGCTCCATATCACAGATGATGTGGAGGGTAGCAAATACCAGAAGGCCATGCTGTGGTTAGGACTGCTTTTGGATATTGCAAAGGAGTGGAAAAGTGCAGGGGCCAGACCAGGGCTGGATGGGCAAATGGCATGGATTTCTGCATGGGTTTGGAGCACCCGGTTGATCTGGCTAGGGGTTACCCCCATAAATACTTCACGATCTGAAAAGACTGGACAGAGCACCGGGGTGTATACATAGAACCCTGCACTCCTAGGGCATGGACCATAGATAACGAGTTGCTCACCTGTGAGGCTACATTGCATTGAGATCTGAGAGGGGGATCCCTATGTGCTCCCCCCTTTCTTTTATGTGCTGGTACATTGCTCTGAGAGGTACTGTGTAATGATAATGATGATTTTTTTTTTTTTTTTTTATGTTTTTATTTATATTTTTCCCAAACAAAAGAAAACAAACCATAACAAAGTTGGTTACAGTCATGCAGTGCCGTACATTAGTAAGCCATACATCAGACAGTACATTGTTATAGCCACGACGGGCCTTTTGAGAGATCAACTGTAAAATGCCCACATAGTTGTATCATAGTTCCGTGGGATTTCTCTTTCCCTTAGATGCTAGGGGACCTTTACCTGTCATTGAGTCTGAAAGGAGCATCCCTCTAGGATCCAGCTAATCAGCTCCCACCACGACATCAAAGCCATAATACTTCCTCCATTTGCCCCATACCCTGTGGAATTTCTTCGGGCACCCCCTCGCCTTGTAGGTGACCCTTTCAGCTGGCATATACATGTCCATCCCTGCTCTCCACTCTCGGAGTAAAGGAGTATTTATGGCTCCCCAATATCTCGCTACATCCCTTTTCGCCACTACCAGTGCTAGTGTAGAAAAGATGATTTGTGCCCGGCCCAAGTCCACGTCTCCCGGAATTCCCAACAATATAAATTTAGGGTCCAAGGGTATAACCACTTCTAGGACATTGCTCAATTCCTGCAGTATCCTCCCCCAATAGGCCTGTATTTTAGTGCACTCCCAAATGGTGTGGTAAAAGTCTCCCTCCCCATGGCCACATCTCTGGCAGTTAGGTTCGCTGGCTCATCCTATTTTGTGTAGTCTGACTCGGTCATAATAGGCTCTGTGGAGTATTTTGTATTGAATGAGGCGAAGGCGCGATTTAATTGCTACCTCTCTATGGTGCATCAAGGCTGCCTCCCAATCTACGGTTTCGAGTGTGCCCACATTTCCTTCCCAGGTATCTCTCAACTTGCCCAGTCTATCCGGTGTGTTATTATTTAGGGACCGGTATGTGAGTGATACAGCCTTGGTGAGAATATGTTCCTAGAGCAGTCTTCCCTCCAATGGTGCGTAGTCCGGCAGTGGGGAATCGTCTATGTTCTCTGCTTGCCATGCGTGTCTAATTTGAGCATATTTGAGAAACTGGGAGGTCTGTAGTGCAAAGTCTTTCTGTAGGGTATGAAAGCTTTTGAGTTTACCTTTGTCCGTGATATCACCTATGGTGGAGATAGCTATGTCATCCCAACCTCTGGATTTATTTTAGCCAGGTGCAGTGCCATAAGGGCGTCTGCTTAGTAAGTTTCCGATCCCACCCCATTGCCTTCGTTGCTCTCCCCCACGCCTCTATCGTAGCTTGGGTGGCCGGGAGAAGTCTCCCCTTGCCTCTGCCTCCGTATAGATAGTGCAGACAGGTACGTCCAGCCATAGTCTCCCTCTCTAGTCTGTAGGTGGGATGATCCCCCGGTGCATGTATCCATTCATTCACTGGGGTTAGTTGTTCCGCCCAGTAGTAGGCCTCTATGTCAGGAAGCGATATCCCTCCATTATATTGATTGCGTTGTAGGGTACTTTGTGCAATTCTTGGTTGTTTCCCTAGCCATAAGAGTGGGCATAGCTCAGCCTCTATTTCTCGGAAGGTTAATCGTGGTAGGGGGAAATACGTGTTTTGTAGTGCATACAGAAATCGGGGCAGAGTAATCATTTTTTACACATGGCGGCCCGGCCTAGAATGGTAAGTGGAAGCAATTTCCATCGCTGCGCATCTTCTGTAAAATTCATGAGTATGCGTTTAATGTTTTTCCGGTAGCAAAGGTCTCTGTCAGTGGTGAGATAAATTCCCAGGTAGGTGAACCCGCTATGGGCTATTTGGAGATCCCCGGGGATTGTGGGCCATGTGGTCAAGTTACCTGGGCTATATATTACTGACTTGTGCCAATTTATTGTGTACCCCGAGTTGTGCCAGTAGCTATCTATAGTATGGAACAGGGTAGGAATCGTGGTAGTCGGGTGCGTGATATATAAAAGTATGTTGTCCGCATACAGGGAGATCTTTTCTTCCAAGGTATCGTCCGGGTTAAAGCGAAACCCCTGTATCTCAGGATGTTGTCGGACCGCACAAGCCAGAGTCTCTATTGTGAGAGTATAGAGTAATGGGGACAAAGGGCAACCCTGTCTGGTACCTCGTCTGATGGGAAAGTCTCCGGAGTTCTTACCATTTACCCTAACCCTAACCCTGGGATCTTTGTACAGGAGTCCCACCCATTTCCGAAAGTTGGGACCTATACCAAATTTAATCAAGGTGGCCTCGAGGGAGGGCCAGTGGACTGCGTCAAACACCTTTTCTGCGTCCAATGACAGGAGTAGGTGGGGGGTGTCACAGTCCTTAACCTCCATCATCCAGTTATGGGTCCTACGCAAATTCAGTCTGGTCGCCCGGCTGGGCAAAAATCCCGATTGGTCCTGATGAACCAGGGTCGTTATTACTTGGCGGAGTCTCACGGCAAGGATAGTAGCCAGTATCTTCACCTCCGTATTGAGCAGGGATATTGGACGGTAGGATTCACACATATTTTGGGGTTTCCCTTGTTTATGGATAGGGATGATCGTGGCCATGCGTAGATCTAATGGGAGGACTCCCTCCTGACATGCTTCTTGAAAGAGATTTAAAAGGTGGGGACTAAAGAGATCTTCACATCTCTTGTAAAGTTCAGCTGGTAGGCCGTTTGGTCCTGGGGTCTTACCTAGACGCAATTGGGCTATAGCCAATTTAAGTTCTTCGATCGTAATGTCCGAGTCTAGCCCTTCCCTATCGGCATCTTCCAATAATGGGGTATGTATCTCCGCTAAGTAGTCTGTGATGTCAGGAATCGGACACAGGGGGCGGGTGTCATAGAAGTTTTTATAGTAGGACGCAAAAGTCTGCATTATCTGCTCATCATTTGTCTGTGGTATCCCTTGTGGATCTATAATGCTCACTACCCATCGGGCCTCCACTTCCTTTCGGCTAAGCCATGCCAGGAGCTTACCCGACTTGTCCCCTACATCATATAGTTTATGTAAGGTCACCTGTGCCTTATATTGATGTTGTGCGTCCGTCAGCTGTCGTAGTATCTGGGGGTCTGTCTGCATTATATTTCGTCTCTCTAGAGTTAGGATCTGAGCTTCTAACTTGGTTAACTCTTCCTGGTCTTTTCTCCTCTCCCATGCTACTAGGTTTTGTGCCCTGTCTCGCAGGACCGTTTTATATGTTTCCCAGATTTCTACCCCTGATTGCACAGATCCTAAGTTTTCGTCAAAGAAAAGTTTTGTGTCAGTTCTAATGCCCTTGAGCACTGTCACATTCTGTAGGTCCCATGCAGACAATCTCCAGCTCATGTGTCCCGCTCGGTTCCGGTCTCCTATTCGTACATACAGGGGGGAATGAACCGACAAACCTCTGGGCCATGTACTCCGCCTTGTGTATGTCCTGTATTGCACCACTCGGGAGGAACACATAGTCCAATCGCGAGGAGACCCTATGCGCGCCTGAGTAGTATGAGTATTGCCATGTCCCTGGATGCAGATGGCGCCAGACATCCACTAGACCCAGTGTCTCAACAAGGCGTGCCAGTTGTGTGGTAGAGGGCAGCTGGGCATGATCCCCTGTACGGTCGATGGGTGTGTGCATCACGTCATTGAAGTCCCCTCCGATAATGTGTGTCAAACCCAGTGTCTCTAGTAATATTTCTGTCACTTTGTTTAGCGTCCTAGTTTGCAGTTTCGGCGGGGCATAAACTGAGAGGATGGTAACATTCCTCTTGCCCCATTTCCCCTTCACCCCAACAAATGTGCCTTGGGGGTCTAGCCATGTGCGTGCCACACAAAAGGGAGGCGACCTCTTAATCAGGATTGCTACTCCTCTAGAACCGGAGGTGTACCGCGCATGAGCCAAGACGGTATATGCCCCCCTCGCTATGAACCCACATTTTGTGCCTTTGAGATTGGTTTCCTGCAACATCACCACATCCGGGTGGGTACGTTTTATAAAGGATGTCACCAGCCCTCTTTTAATTTTGTCCCCAAGGCCATTAACATTCCAGGTCAAGGCAGTGAAGGGTTGATTCTCAGAACTCATCGTGGGTGGCTATAGTGCATTTGTGGCATACGTGTGTGTATGGAGTTAAGCAAAGCCCCGACATGGGAGTGTGCCTGGTTATGTGTTTCCTGTGGACTCCATGGCTGTACCATAACTGAAACTTAAACAACAACAACTTCTCAGGTGATTTGAGCCCCACCCCATACCCCCTCCCCACCTCCCCCCACTAGTTTCACATCCTCACCCAGGGTAATACCTCCGAGGTTGTGATTAAGGGCAGTAGAGGTCTGTCGCCCACCCCAACCCAAAACTTACGTTACAAGTCCAAACTCTTGCAGCGCATTGAACAACCAGAGAAAAAACATAAAGAAAGAGCGTGTCCAAAGAATGGAAAAGAGGGAGTACACAGGGAAAAAGAAGTATGAGGGAAGACAGAACAGTAGGGGAGAAAGGGAGAAAAGAAGAACAAATATCAGAGTCTTAGGCCTCTTCTGGCCTGTCACCTGCTCTTGATCGCGACGCTTCAGTCACTATGCAGGTCAAGGAGGTGTTGTTGGGGGGTGGCGGTTATTGAGCTCAGCCTTACTAATCTGGTTCAATGGCAAGTCTCTAAGGCCCTTGTTCAGGAGTTCGAATCGGGGGCTTCTCCCTGCGTAGCAAGGTTCCCTGTCTCAACGTCTTGTTTTATTGATACTATTTCAGTAATCAAGGGATGTTGCGGTGTGTCATCTTCTTCTTCTCCGGACGTGCTCTCTCTGGTGTCTGTCTCTGTGTAGGGTTCACGCCGTCCGAGGATATGGGTGTTACATGAGTTCTCCGTCCGCTGTGAGTCTAGCGACCGTCCACTTCTCCTCCGTAGGCGACCACTCCCTCTTGTAACATACGGCGTTGCCCCCTGTAGACGTGCCCTCCGGTGACCCTGGGATCGCTGTGTTTTCTGGAAGCCGACTACTTTAGGATCTTTCTCCTTTTGCAACTGGTTGGTCCGTGGCAAGTCTTCCATCCTCCTCAGGACAGGACGTTCTTCTATCCATTGCCACGCTTCCTCCGGTGTCTGGAAGAAGTGGGTCTTTCCCCTAAAGAGTACCTTTAATTTCGCAGGAAACAGAAGCATGTACTGGATTTTGTGTTCTCTGAGTTTTGCCTTCACGGAGTCGTAGGTGCACCTTTGTCGTTGGGCCTCCCTGCTGTAGTCTGGGAAAATCATTATGCGGGCATTTTCGTGTCTGATATCTCCAAGTTTTCTGGCCTCCCTTAGGATCACGTCTCTATCTAAAAAGTTCAGAAATCGCGCTATGATGGGTCTCGGTTGCGCACCAGGGGGGGCCTCGCCGCCAGTGCTCTATGCGCTCTTTCTATTACGAAGCAAGTAGAGAATTTATCTGTCGGGAAGGTTCATTGGAGCCATGAATGGAGGAAGTCCAATGTACTCGTTCCTTCAATGCCCTCTGTAAACCCCACAAAGCGTAGGTTGTTTCGCCTCGCTCTGTTTTCTGCATCGTCAACGCACCACTGGAGGTCTTTGTTCGATGCTTAGAGGTCGGCCATCCCCTTACGAAGATCATGTAGCGTGTCTTCAGCCTCACCCAGCCGGGTTTTCGATTCCGTGACTCTTTTGGCCAAGTTATGGAGGTCCTGCCTCAATAATGTCACCTCTGCGCCCACTTCTCCTATTTTCCCTTCTAATGCCAGCCTGGAGGCTTGGATTGCCTGAAGGAGAGTATCTGTATCCATACGACTAGGTGGTTGTTCCTCCGGAGGGGGTGTTAAGTGTAGCGGTCCATTTTCCCTTGTCGGGGTGGCTTTGGGTCCTTTTCTTTGCCCATTGTGGTGGGTGCAATGTTGGTCCGCAGAGGTAATTGTCGAGGGGCAAGGACCGATCGTCTTTGCACACAGGATAGCCCTTCCCCTCCTACACGTTGCCAAAACCGTCGTTGTCAGACCTTCTTATGGCGTTTCTCACTACACGCAAAACACAAAGGTGCACCACAAGTGAGGCATTGGGAGCCCTCATAGGACAAGGCCAGTTCTGCAATTGGTCTTTGGTGCGGTATTTCGGCCGCTGACGTGTTCGGCAAGTCCAGGATTTTAAACTGTTAGAGGAAGAAGGAATGTAGACCTACATTAAAGGGCGGTGCTGCAGTATCCCTCGTCTATGGCAGTTTCTGCTGGCTCGCCTGCTTTCAGCTTGGTAAGGGCTGCATGAATCCGAAAGAGGGTCCGTGAGTCCAGCAAGTAATTCTTATAGTTGTGTTGGGCCCGACTCAGGTTGTGAATGGCCTCCTCACCACAACCTCGCTGTATGTAGAGGAGGCTCAGTTCAAGCAGAGCGTTGGGGATCAAGCAGTGGTCGTATTTTAACTGCGCCTCACTCTGGTAGATGTTGTTGAAGCACTGCTCGGCTTGGGTGATGCGTCTAAGGTGTTTCAAACCCAGCCCCTCCTTACATGAGCAGCGCGGAGCAGCAGTCGCCGTGCAGGCATACGGTGGCATCCAGTACACCCCGTGGTCCCTCAGGAGCGCGACCTCGTCTCCGATCCGGTTCCCAGGGCCCAGCGGGACACCAGGGGCAGGGCACGAAATCCCAGCCGGGCCTGACTTGCGTCACCAATTGTCCAAATGCAGGCTTGGCTCGCACTCCCAAGCGGCCCCGCCCCGTCCACGGCAGCCACGAGTGTTTCCGGGGAGTCCGGTCGCAGAGGGGCCAGCCCAGGGAAGCTCCCCCTCCTAGCAGCCTCCACAGCCAGTCGGGCAGTCTACGCACCACGGCGTCCCCCAAAGCACGGGCTCACCTGCTTTTCGGACACCGAGGCCCTGCCAGCAGTCCTGTGCACATGGTGTCAGGTGGGTGGCAAAGGGAGCACCGTCCGCCACAGGCCGATGGGCGAGAGTTCTTTTCCCCAGGGATCGCCTCGGCTTCACGGGGTCAGCCGCACTCCGTCATTCCCGGCAGGGCGCCATCTTGGACGGGTCCCGGAGGGTCTTCTCGGCACAGAAATCAGCGCCGCAGAGGTGAGTGAGTCTCTTAATGGCCACAAAAAATAGCTCCTGGAGGTCCGTAACAGTTCAGCTACAGGGATATTGCAAATCCGGGCCTCTAGACTGCCAGATAATAATCAGATTTAAGCTTTCGGCCGGAGCTCGGCGAAAGCACGTCTTAAGCGGCCATGTCGTTGGCCACGCCCCGATGATAATGATGATTGATCTGTTTTTCCTATACGCTATGTGTCAGACCTGACTTTGGTTTTGTTTTGTCTTGATCAAAAATGTTATTAAAAAAAGTTTTCCCAAAAAATGAAGATTTGTCTTCTTACCTTGTGTTCGTGCATCACCAATGTAGTTCTGTGGATTTACTAAACATGTTGTTTACTAGTGTCAAATATGCTTTTAATGTAATACAGTGCTCTACATCTAAATTAAAAGGTAGTCTAAATTAACATCTAATACATATTTCTTTTGGTTTACTACTGTCCAACCATCTATACCTTCTTGAAAGAGAGAAATAACTTTTAGGACTGCTTGTAAATTTGAGTGCCGACATCCTTTTTGGTCGGAGAGAGTATTCATTTGTATTTTTACTAGTACTGCCAAATTACCAGGGATAGCACATAGAACCTGATAGCCCCATCTAATGCTAACCGCCAACCCTCTAACACAGTGTTTCCCAGACTTGGTGGATTGGCAAAGTCCAAGCAAAAAATAAAGATGCCTTTAAATTCTGTGTTTATCTTATCACGGCTGAGGTGCTTTCATGACAGAAGTCAAATGTCAGGCTATGTCTACTGACAGGTTGCTGCTTATTCTTTTTATCCGGGGGTTGGCGTTTACTTTTCTTACTCCGACTACAAAGTGAGAGGAGTTTTTGAATGAATTATGTGACAATCTAAGGATGTAAATACCTGTAAATGAACTGTATGCATCAATAGTTAGGGAAGCAAAAACTGACTTACACTTTTTTTTTGTAATTCTGAAGAGTGTTGGAAACAGAGATTTTAATAGGATCAAAGCAAATAAAGCCACCTTAATTGGTGATGCACAAATGATAAATATTTTTTTTTTAAAAACATTTCAACACAGTTTCATTTGAGGTTCGTATGCTACATAGTTTTATCAGAAAATTGTATGTCTGTGCAAAGTAAGTAGCCATTTCAATGGAAAATGTGTTGTCTGTAAATGACAATGTGTTACCACACAGTGCTGTAGTTACATTAAAAAATCACCTCTCCTCATGTCCTTTGAAGGAATCTGGGCCGCAAAAGTTTGTTCATCTAAAAAGTTAGTCTGGTTCTAAAAAGTTTGGGAACCACTGTTCTAACATATGCATTCCATAAGCCAAATTCGAGTTTTAGTGTCTGCATTGGTATAGACTGCACAATCTACAAAAAGAGCGTCAAACTTTTCCCTCCGCCTTGTCCAGAAACACTAAGAGGAATATTTATTAAGAAATCATGCAGTGCAGCAAATCACTTTCCTGTGGTGCGTGATAGGGAAAGGACAGGATTGCGCTGTACTTAACAATATATGGCGCGTTCCTGTCATTTCCCAGCGCTCGCGCACAATGTGCTTCCAACCCAGGCAGTCTTGCACCATGGAGTGTGGGAGGGAGCCTTTCTGCACAAAAACATTCCCTTGAGGCATTTTCCTCTTTCTATGTGCACATAGAAAGAGAAAAGAACAAGGAGAACTAAACATATTTCTCCTCGTAATGACTCTCATGGGGAGGCGTAGCATTTTGATGCATTCTCAGGATTACCATTGTTGGTTAATCTGGGAATGCGCCAAACTCCATGGTTGGATGCACGGGAACACCCACGCTCCACCCACGGAACGCCTCCTTGGGACACAGAAACGCCACGCAGCGATTTGCGCTGCGTTGCTTTGAATTTATCAAGCCATGCAGGGTCACGCAAGGTGGCCTTGCGTGGCTTGATAAATCTGACACGCAAGGGGGAGTAAGGGTCGACGCAAAACCTTCATACATATGCCCTATAAGATTTGTGAGTAAGATATTAAACTGAATAAAGAAAAGTGGGAGGGTGGCTTTGGTCTTGCACACGTTCAGCAGGTGTAAAGAAAGTCTGCGGCCCAGAATTTCTAGAATGAATGAATCCCTCCTCCATATGATAGAGATTTACATGTAAGATGTTTTATATGTGGAGCAATAATGAAAAAAATTAAAACCTTTTGAGATACACACACAATTTTACATTTCTACGGATCTATTTTATGTGGTACAAATCTACTTAAATTTGTAACATAGCCACTAGATGGCAATACCGCATAGCGATGAATTCTGTTCGAAATAAAAAAAAACACGTTTCACAAATATTCAAGGGATGTAATCCAATTTGACAAACTCGTTTTCAACAGAAGACTAGAACAAAAAGTTAAGACACTGAGGGGCATATTCTCAAGGGTCCATCGCTGAGTTATTGGCACTTCATCACAGCCAAAGTCGCGATAAATTTACCGCCCCATTCACAAGCTGATGCAAACAGCCGACACCACCAGTTTACCAGCGATAGCAGCCGCAAAAAACATCGCCACGGATGACCCCGGCAACTATTGCTAATGAGATGCAGAGTAGGCGTTCCCGTGCAAAAAGCCGCGACAACACCACACCTCAACATTCTCAAAGACCAGCCAGATCGGCGATGAGAACACAAAACATGCGATAAGGTGCGTTAGCTGCAGGAAATTAACACCTGCTCTGACCTTGTGCAAAGTCGGACTACAACCTGCACCATCAAAGGGAGCACAGCTCAGAGCCACACCTGAAGAACAACAGATGCCATGGAGCCAACGATCATGCAGCTCGGACACCCAAGAGGGCCACAACACCCACCGCCACCCATCTCCGTACCCCCCCTCCCCACCCCCGGGCACCCCCCACCTCCCCCGGACCAAGATATTGCACATCAACGTCACGAAATTATGAACAAAATCATTCGCCTGATGCCGCAGAATCACAACAACTAACAGTCATGTGAGTACAGAAAAAGCAGAATCAATCATACACCATTGAGAGTTCAAACAATATATCACAATCAAATTTCACACCAAACAACTATTTGGAAGAGTATGGCGGGTCATCCCTGGACAATCTGTAAGTGACAGCCTGCAAGACAACATCCCAGATAAGAAGGTGTGTCAGGCACTCATCAAAGGACAGAGAGCGAGAGAAAGAGAGAGAGAGACTGAACAAGGAGCGCAAGGACAATCGGGCCCTTGGCACATACATGCCAACTGTTGCGTGTGTCTCGCAATTGGTGCACCCAAAATCTAAGGCCTGGCAACAATTTCAGCGCGAAGGCCACATCACAATTCAGAAATGCAAGCAGTAGTCAGACTAAAATCAGGCATGAAAGCTCCTTTGTCTCAATACACAAGGCGGAAGGACATCCGAACCTCCGACCTTGGTCTCCAATGCGCCCGGCACCCCCTGAGTGAGATACCATGCCAGACTCTGGCGACTCCCACACCACGAACTGCGCTAATGAAAGAGCAACATGTCCACACCCCACACACACTTGTCCTTGCCCGAGCTACACCTGCAAGGCATGCCCCCAACACATCGGTAAAAAAGACAACCCATACGTCCAAACGTTGAACACACATACAACTCATTACTCCGAGCTGTGGCATATCGTCCACAGAACTGCCGCCGGTCTGAGGAGTGCCGGTGGTACGAGACCAACAAACGCAATGGCAGACATTCCCGGGCACATGCACAACCCCAGTCACGTGGAACTGTACCGTGCACGAATGCTGCATCTGTTGGGAGCTCTGCCAATGGCAGTTTTGCAAATCAGTTACCGTCTGAGTTTCCGGCTTGCGTACGCCACATGCGTCCAGCCATGGTTCCACTGTCGATCATGCACATTCGAGTGGCCCATGGAGGTCTGCCTATCCAACACAACAGTAGCTGAACTGGATTACGACTTGTGTGTGCCCCCCCTGTTGGCCCACGAACAGGAGGGCAACCGGGACACCCGGGCATGGGATGCCTTGATATGTGATGTCTGTGCCGGCAGCAGTGGATGGGAGATTGCACAAGTCATCGTGTGCAGTGACCACATCGAGGCGCTCCCCTATTGGGCTGTGTTGCGGATTGGTGAAACTGCGTGGTCGGAGCACATCTGTCCGGACCAGTTAATGGATTGGCTCTCCCTCATGTTCCTTGAATTCGAGAACGACGTACTCCTGGAACTGATTGTCTATGAAGCAGCGCTCGCATTCATGGACGAGTAACTACCTTCCTGCAGCCACAACTGATTGACACCCAGAGCACAGGTCCCAACACCGTGTTGCATCGTGGAGGAATGGTCCCATAAGCCAGTACAACAGTGGACATGTCTGCATTCGCTCGGACTCAGAATGCATGTGCGTGCACCTACGCGTGTTGTCACACACCTGTGCAAGGTGCTGCAGCCCCATGGGCGGAGCTGCACAGCATCGTTTGGCAAAGTTCCTAAATCTGACATACTGCTGGAGGGAGACTACACACATGGCAATGTAGCACGACATGTGACCTTGTTGGTCCCTTTCACCTGCTCACTGTCAGCAGAGCACACAGTCGGCGCAGTCCGGTGGTACAGCTCCATGCAGATCACATGGGCTGTGAGTCGTGTTCCCTGACACGGGGCAATGAGCAGACGCCAAACATCACATGACTCGACCAGCAAGGCAAGGTGGGCTGAGACCGTTGCCAACCGTAAGGATATGTGTTCATTTTTGCCACCCCATTCCTTGCACCTCGACCCGTTCCCATTCTGCCTGTGAGTGTCTTAAGCATTTGTATGCCTGTTGTGGCCCATCACTTGCCCGTACTGACACGCACATGCTAATAAAGTCTACGCAACTTCACCAGTGTACAACTGTGATGAGTGTTGATTAGTATGACAAATCGTGTGCCTCAATGAGCATTGTCCGTACACAGGGAGGGACAGACTGCCTCTGGTACATAGGTGGTGGATCCCTATTGGCAGCTCCACCTCTGTGAGCCAGACATTGTGTTTGGGATAGTTGCAGGTAGACCTGTGCTCTTATGTGTCTTCAGCAATGTGAGTATGGTGTCCAACTTCTTGCCATGTGGATCAACATGATCCATTCAAACAGACTGTGTCCACACTGATGTGTGTGAGTACGTCATGCGAAGAGATGTTCTGTAGCCACATGCGATGGGGGACACTACTTCAGGCGGGCTACCGATTCTGACATTTACACACACAGCCCTATATGATACATGGACGTGGGGTTACGTTGGGGGATGCGAGATTGTTGTTCATGTGCAATGAGGCCACAGCTAGTTCACACCTTCACATTCAACTAATTGGCCATGTGGGTCAGGCTCAAACATGCACATTGATGACATTTACCAGGGTGTACCTTTAAGTGCAATCAACGTCCCTATATTCCTCCGTTCCTGTACACGTGAGTGAACATAGACATGACACATCTGTGTGATTTGGAATGTTTATTCACATTCTGGGGAGTCTCGGAGCTGGAGGGGTACATGGCCAGTTCAAGCCCACATTAAGTGGTTGCCCAGTGGTGGGCCAACCAGAGTCCTTGGGGGAATGCAAAGTTAATCTGAAGAGGAAGAGAACAGTCCTCAGCCGGATTGCTGTGTCATTGGTACAAGAGCAGATATGGCAGTCCATGTCAGGGTCCAGGTGGATGTCGCAGAGTGTTCCGGGGGACAGTGGGAGGTGTTGTTCCAGGGCATGATGCATAGGGCTGAACCATGCAGGGACAGGCCATGTGGCGGGTATGGATGCTACTGCCTCCTTCCTCACACAGTCATTACCCTCCACATCTTACTCCTCTGAGACGTCTTCTGTGTCAGGTGTGTGTGGTGGTGTTATGGCTGCATCACTGTGGGCCAATGGCACATCAGGGGGTGGAGATGTGTGTGTCGAAGTTTCTGCAGCAGTCATCTGGTACAGGCTCTGTGGCAGCAATGGAAAGATGAGGATCTGCAAGGCCTGGAAGATCCCAGATACATGTCACTGGTGTTCAGCCGTGCCAGCCCTACTTCCAGCCTGCATCCGCTCCATGGTCTCCATTGTCCTCCGCATCTGTGCCAACTCTGTGCTGTCATCGCTGGAGCCTGTCTGACTTGGAAATTCTTGTATCCGAATAATGGCCCCAGCGAGGTCAGCCAAGGATTGTTGGTGAGCATGGTGCGGACAGGGGGCGTCCGTTAGAGACTGTACATGGTCCCTGATGGGACTCAGACACCCAGGTATGGCATCGAGTTTGGCTGCCACGAGGTCGAAACCCACCCGCAGCAGATCAGCCAACTCCTCCTGGCACGCTAACACATGGCGTTGGAATTCCATGTGTTGGTCGTGTGGGTCCTGTGGGCCAGCCGTGGTGGTGTGTGCTTCCTGCTGTGTGGTCTGTGAAGGATGTGGGCTCACCGCGATGCAGCTGGGCTGCCCTGCTCCTGGGGATGGGGTGCGGAGGCTGTCCACGAGCCGTTGGAGGGTGTCTGGGCAAATGTGCAGGGTGTCCTCTTCATCATCACTGTAGAGATGTGTGGTCTGCTCCGCAGGAGGTGTTGATTGTCCCTCTGCAATGTAACGGGGAGATGCAGGTTAACAGTGTGTTCCATGCATGTTCACGCATTGTACATGTTTACATACAGACTGCATGACAATGTACATTGTGACTGTTTTGGAGGAACTGGCTATTTGATGGGAGACAGTGGACATTTCGACTACATGACGGATGTGAGGTTGTACTCGTACATTATCATCTCACAGTGTCATGCAATGCCAGATGTGATTGGCCATTTTCTACGCACGAGCGGCACCAGTTGTGTCCTCTGTCCTGTGGTGTAAGTGTTGCACTTAGTACCACATTGTCGTCAATGTTGATGTGCTGTGATTGCTATGTGTGTGTGCTGCATTGTTGGCGAGTCGGCCCTGCAGCTCTGATTTGGCGGCCCCTCATCCCTTTGAGTCGGTGTGCCTTTGACTTGTGTGCTTTTCGGGTGCTGTGATGTTTGCGACTTGGGTCATTTGTGCTCTTGGACATATTTTGTACTCTTGTGCATTGTTTGTCTGTAGATGTGTTTTTGACGTCATGGGTTGTAGGTGCACGTGGATGTGTCAGAGTGTGACCTGCTCCTTTACGGATGTGGTCCACACTCAGCCACCTCAAAGTCGTCTCGTGCACCATGTCATGTATTGTGACTGCAGCCATGCTATCTGTCATGCAGTGTCACTTGCATAGTCCGTGTGGCTCACAGAGCCGCTGCTTTTCTGGATTAAGCACATGTGCATGGGTAGGTTGTGGCATTGGTGATATGGAGGGGGGCCCATTTGTGCACATTGTGGACGGGGGCCTACTTGGTGTTTCTATGTGTGCTGCAGTGTGCCAAGGGTATCAGGGACATGTTCCACACTCATTGTGGGTGTGCAGTGTGCTGCGCATGATTGTGCATGTGTGCCATTGTGCCCATCTCCCTCCGTCCCCCCAGGCCCTGGTCGTTACTCACCCTGTTGCTGTTGGGTCAGGTCAGCTCGAGCTGTGTCCAGTCCACCAACTCCTTGCACCGTCTCCGCACTGATGACTGTGGCCACCATTTCCGCCAGCTCATCCAGCTCCTCCTGTGGCGCAGGAGTCCCACCTCCAGTCGCCTTTGCTGCCTTCCTGTTGGCAGCGAGTTTCTCCTTGGTTTGGCTGTGCACTTCATGCCAGCGCCTCTTGACCCCCTCCATTGACCTCCTCGACACTCCAACTGCATTCACGTTGTTGACGATGGACTGCCATATTTCCGTTTGTGTTGCCAATGACGTAGTGGAGGTGAACAGTTGTTGGTAGTGTTCTATCACCTCCGTGACGATGATCCGGTCTTCCTGCGGACTGAACCCCGTCTTCCTCTTCCTCTTCTCCTTGCCCTTCCCCGAGTACGGGGTTCCTGGCTGGTCCTCCGTGGGGCTTGTGGGGTTCGGGTTGTCCTCTGCACTCGGTCCGGGTGCATCCATGGTGCTACGCAGTTTGATTTGGTTTTTCTGTGCTCTTTTTTTTCCCTTTTATAGTGCATTTTCCCGCACGACGCGTGGGAATTGCAGGCCTGTGTCTGGTTTTCGCTGATTTTTGTATCACGATTGGCCTCATCGCTGCTTTTTTAGCGTTCGTGTTTCGCATTTTTGCGGCGTCGCGTTGACTTCATCGCGGACATTTGACGCGTTATCGCGAGCCTATCGCATGGTGCCGCCGGGTTGGGAATGCCGCGTTACCACAGTGTTATTTTCCCACGATAGACTGCGATGTGAAGAGTTGCGTTAAGCTACTTTTGCGGTAGTTATCACACGTTCTTGAGGATATCCCCCTGAGTGAGGCCGAGATGAACAGGGAAAGGGACGGCACCTTGAGTAGGAATATGCAATTAAATAGTGCACTATCACCAGGGTATCTTGGCGCAATGTTAAACCCCATTAACCGCAAACAGAATGCTAAAAACAAGATCAAAATAAAAAAAGTTAAGGTTTATTTTTACATTTAAATGGGTTCGATTCTGAACGAAAAGAAAGAGGCAGCGTACCATAACTAGGACGCTGTCACTTAGAAGGCTCGGTCACTCAACTGAGTTCTCTTAGTTCTGGGAATCTTGATCAGGTATTGCTGACTAGAACGCAGGTTGCGGGACTGAGCATGGCATTGAAATGTGAAAGCCAGGAATTCTGGGCAGCCCAAATATAGGAGCCGATGGACTAGAAGCACAGCTTTAAAAGAAGGTCTATATTTGATTGGTAGTCAGTGTAGCCTGCAGAAGTCTGTCGACCTACAAGTACCTCTTGGTTCTTTTGAAATCAGACATTCAGCCGCATTTTTAACAATTTGTATTTATATCAAGGCTTTCAGTGAGGCCAAATAGACAGCATTCCCACAGTCCAGGGATTGTATAATTGCAGATATGACTGGAGAATGGAAGTTCTCTTCCAGAAAATGAAGCATATTTTTTTAAACATGTTAATTGCCCAAACAGGCTTTGGCTATATTTGCTATGTGATTGTTCAGAGAAATATTAAATCCATAATAATCCCTGAATTTGCTTGGATAGGACAAACTCCCATTTCAGAGGGCTAATTTTTTTTTATTTGTTCGGGGCTAGCATGAGTTTGGTGTAAAGAGGATTAAGCTTTAAAGAATGTCTACATCCAATATCTTGTGTACTGTAACACACTTACATGAGTAAGCTATATTTCTTTGGTATGAAACTGGGGACCAATCAGCGGAGAGCTCTAAACAAGCCTGTAAATCCTGCTGTAGTTCTGAGCACATTAGTCGACAATAGCAATTTCAACACAAAACAACAAATAACTTCATACAAAAGGAAACACAAAAGGAGATAGTAAAACACAAAGAAATGGGGCCAGGAAAAGTCACCCAGTGCTAATTTGCAAGACAATGAGTGTCGTTATTATTATTATTATTATCTGTGACTTGTAAAGCGCCAGAATCACCCCAGAGGGGTATCTCCGCGCTGCGGGAGTGCTGCAGTAGGACAAGAAGAGGAATTCAGAAAAGCTCAGTTTTAAGGAGCTTACGGAATCGTAGATAGTCGGTGCATTTCCAGAGGTGGCTGAGGAGTTGATTCCAATAGGAAGAGGCCAGATGGTAAAAAGCTTTCCCACCTATGCAGGATTTCCTAACACGGGGCACCAAGAGAAGTGATCTTGAGCTTGACCGGAGAGTTCTGGAGGGCTGATATCGAATGAGTCTATCTGCTAGGTAGCTGGGGCCATTGCCATATATTACCTTATGCACTATGCAGCAGATCTTAAATCGGATCCGCTTGCGGATTGGTAACCAATGTAGTCCATAAAGTAGCGGCAAATAAGCGGTCCTGGCAGGAGAGTTGGAGACTAAGCGGGCTGCAGTGTTTTGGACCACCTGAAGTCTGTCAAGAGAGGATTCATTGGCTGAGATCAGGAGGGCATTACAATAGTCTAGGCGACTTATTACTGATGAATGAAGGAGTGTTTTACGGACTGTCATGGGGAGAAAAGGGAAAACCCTTCTCAAGAGGCTTAATGCATGTAAGCAGGAGCCCACGGTGGTCGTAACTTGTTCCATCATCGTAAGTTTCTGGTCCAAGTGTACTCCCAAGTTTTTTACCACTGCTTTCGCGACCGGGGCAGCACCCAGGTCAGTAGGCCACCAATCTGAGGATCAGAGTAGGGGAGCTTCTCTAAATAGCATAATCTCCATTTTGGTAGCATTTAGCTGCAGGAAATTGTTCCTCATCCAAGCCGAAATGGCTATCATGCCTTCGGAAAAGGTTGACTTGGTATTGGGAGAGTTTTTATCAAACGCCATTAGGAGCTGGGTGTCATCAGCGTATGAAATTGGGATGAAGCCCAGTTCCCTGAGTAAGTCCGCTAGGGGAGCCACATAAATGTTAAATAGAGTGGGACTACAGCAGGTTCCCTGAGGTACTCCTTTAGTCAGCTCCGAAGTTTGAGAGCGGAAGGCACCAAGGTTGATGGTTTGAGTGCGATGAGTTATGAAGCTTGACAACCACTGGAAGGCAAGGCCATGGACTCCAACATTTCTTAGTCTGTTTAGTAGGATGGAATGGGATATCGTGTCAAACACTGCTGACAGATCCAGCAGCACTAGTAGTGCTGCTTGTCCATTGTCCAGGGAATGCCTAAGGTTGTCTGTGACGGCAATCAATGCTGACTCCGTACTAAACCTGGGTCGGAACCCAGACTGAGAGGGGTCGAGGCATCCTGTTGCTTCAATGTACTCTGAGAGTTGCTTATTAATATGTTTTTCCAGAAGTTTGCACAGAAAAGGTAACAGGGAGATAGGGCGGTAGTTGGACAGATCATCCTGAGGGGCATTAGGTTTCTTCTGAATGGGAATTACTTGGGCAGCCTTCCATTCGGATGGTAGATGACCCTTGCTCAAGGAGGAATTAAGAATTGAGCAGATAGCTGGTGCCAACTGTTTATGAAGTTGTGAGGATACTTTAGCAGGTAGAATATCCCGAGGGGAGCCTGATTTGACTGTTTTCATTAGAGACCCCACAGTGTCAATTGTGAGTAGGGGGAAGCAATCCAAAGAATGTGTAGTGAGAGAGTATGAGGGATAGGTGGTAGAGATGTCATTCAGAGGGTCCCTATCTTCAGTAATTTTGTCGTAGATACTCTAAATTTTCTGGACAAAGTGGTTGGCTAACTTGTCACAGAGTTCTTGTGACGGAATTACTTCGTTATGGCAGGTCTTGGGATTCATGAAGGAGTTGAGGATGCGGTAGAGTTCTTTAGAGGATTTTCCTGCCTGATTAAGTTGTGACTCAATATGGATTTTACGCGCTTTCTTTAGGTTCTTATGATGTAGGGCAAGAGAACTCTTGTATGTTTCTTTATCGTTTGCGTCATGGGAGAGACGCCAGCGTCTTCCCAGCTTTTTGCATAGGCTTTTTTCCTTCCGTAAATCAGGAGAGAACCATGCCGCCTGCGTTCCTCTGGTCTCAGTAGGGTAAGATTTTAATGGGGCCAGCTGTTCTAAAGTTGTTTCTACTATATTGTTATAGCTGGCCAAACAATCCTCGATATTACCTAATGCCAAATTGGCATTGATTGGGAATGTGTCCGCGAAGCGGTCGGGCATAATTTTATGCCATTGTCTTCGAAAACTGAGGGAGGCTTTAGCGGAAGCGAGAGTAGCCCTTGCTCCTTTTATTTGGAATCGGAGTAGAGAGTGGTCTGACCATGTGAGTGGGCAGGGGGCCCCACAGCAGATATTGGGAGAGGTAGTCATGATGAGATCTAAAGTGTGTCCTGCAAGATGTGTGGGGCCTGTATTGATCTTCTCCAGTCTCAAGGTGGTTAGGTCCGTCAGGAGCATCGAGGCGTCCTCATTGGACGAGATTTTGCTATGTACATTAAAATCCCCTAATAGTATGAAATGTTTAGTTGAGATAATTTGGGGGGCAATTAGTTCCAGCGAAAAATCCTGAAGGGGGCCTGGCGGCCGGTATATAAGTGTACATTTCCAGCAATAGTGAGGTTAGGAGTCGATTCTGATCACAAGAATTTCTAGTTTATTGCCACTGCATTGTTCTAGAATAGTAACTTTGATGGAGTCCTTATGGACAATGGCTACGCCTCCACTGACCTTAGACTGCCTATCAAGTTTTTGGATGTGGTAGCCATCAGGGATCGCCACTGTGATCGCGGGGGTGGAGCTAGGTTTGAGCCAAGTTTCCGTTAGTAAACAAATATCGGTATGCCCTGAGGAAAGCAAGTCCCAGATTTCAGTAGCGTGCTTGGGCAATGATCTGACATTAGCCAAAAAGCAGTGCCAGCCCCAGCTAGGATTGCAGATGGAAAGGTTAAGGGGGAGAGTATTGTTGCCCAAAGCTCTGCTCAGAAGCCCACAGTCGGAGCTCTTAAATGTCAGTGCACCGAATACCAAGGCTGCGATGTCTTCAATTCACCTTGTGCAGTAACAGAAAATGATGGGGACACCCTGCAGCCTGTGATGAGGGGGCCCTGAGTCTACTATATCTAACAGATATTCATTGCTCTTGGGCTCAGTGGGGGTCTTCTGAAGGGTATGTGCCCCCCCCCCTGCACCGCAGGTTCTGCATGGGCCTGCGTTACACCCCTGAATTCAGCTAAGGCCGCTTTCATTCACTATTAGACACTGCTGCCCCTTTATCGCACTCCTGTGGGTTCCTATTTTCTCCCCTTGAGAAAATTGTTCCGCTTTTCTTTTCCTCCTTCTTTCCCCTTTGTTATTCTCGGGAAATGTCTAAAGAGGAAAAATAAGTGCCGGTCCCCAAAAATGAGTGTCAGTGGCCCCCACCGGCTCAAACTAAGCACTGAAGTCACCTATTGAATAGCAAGCTTCGATCACCCCATGCACCCTAATTTTAGCATTTCAGTTAGATCACACCTCTCAAATCATCCGCCTTGGGCAGGTGATACCATCCATTTCCCTCTACTCATCTGGAAGCCTCCCCGCTGTGGCGAAACACCACCGGCACCCCTGAACTGAACCTTTACCGGCCTGCTGTACCAGACCCAATTTGTGCTGACGGTGAGTGTTTTGTATGTGCGGTAACCAGTTACGAAGAGAAGCTGGGATGAAGGATGAAGCCTACTTGGCTAAGGAGAGCGCTCTCCTTTCGCCACTGCATCGCACAGGACTTGTAGTCTTGGTTTTACATAGCGATAAAGAAGTCTACAAGTCGCACAATGCAAAGACAAAACATGCACAAGAACAACTAGTCATACATGGACAATTGAAACTTGGCAGGGTTGAATACAAGCAATGGGGGAATACATTTATTTGTAAATTTCCCTCATAGGTGTCCCAGAAGGTTGGCATGCATGCACCAGGGCACAACTCTTCCAGTCCTGGCTCTCCTATACCGCATACAGTTATGAGGTGTGTTAAACCCAGTGGATGTTAAATATGGACTTTTTGCCTCTAGAGGTGTAAGGTCAACAATGGTCTTATTAATTACCAGTGATCTTCATTACCCTGAGTCCTAATTTTCCTCGTCACACCATGGATCATCGTACCATGTGAGGTGACCCAGACAGATACCCTTGCAAAGCACAGGAAAAAAGAGGAAAACAGGCTTTATATGCACATCTTTCATTTTTTATCTCTAAGCCCTGTTCCTGCCGTATATCCTCCCACATTTTATCTGCGCCCAATCTGCTTCATTCTCGCTGATTGGCAAATGCATCTTCAGCAGTCCTGCTGCTGCATGACTCCGATGGCCTTTGGCAGTAGACACACAGACAGGGACAACGATCCCCCTAGAAGACTTGATCACAAATGGACAAGTGCTCTGGGACTGGTGCAGCTCCACACAGGCCAATCTATTAGTGCAGCAGGCATGCATCGGCCGATCTCCATTTTGCGGTGCAGCCACACACCATAGGGCACCACAGCCATGCATAGGCTGGTCTTCCTCAGGGCAACATAGCCATACAGACAATGTTTCTTCTTAGCAATATGGCTCTTTCGAGTCATCCTGGTTTCCACCACTAACCGCCTTTGGAAAGACTGTCAACCTGCTGGCACCAAGGTAGACCGATCACTCTCTGCAGTCGTCTTCTGGAAGTCTCAGCAGCACCAGTGACACACTGCACTTCGCTCCTCCTATATAGTCATTCTTACTACATGGTTGGCAGGATCCTTTCTTCTCTCAGCAGGCAGGCTTAATTCTAGGTGCTTCCTATCAGGTATACTGCTCTTTCAGCAAGTGGCCAGACTCGTGACATCTCCTCACCCCTGGGAAGGTGGCCATCAAGCAGACGCCAGCTCGGATTGCACAGTAGTCCTTGGAGTACGCTGCAGTGCACTCCATTGCTTGGCCATTGAGAACCTGAATAAAAAGTAGAGGACTAGGATCCCACTTTTATACAGTAAAAACAGGTAGATGTGTACCCACTGTTTCCACCTTCAGAAACCGTTTGGAGTGGGTCTCCTTCCAAGTGTCCTTTCCAGGCTTCTCTTCAAACACAGCCTCTTGTGTAGAGTGATGCTTCTTAGAGCAGGGTTGTCTCCAGCCTGGAGTGCCCACAACAGAGCTGTGAGGTTTCTACACATGGCTGACTTCATCCAGATTGAAAGTATCAAGGAAAGACAAAAAGCTTGCCCTTACCTAAAGGGCTCCATTTACCTTACACAATAGTCTGCTGTGCTACACCTTGCCTCTACAAACCAGCAAATGGCAGTGCTACAGTAGGGCTTAACAGCAGCTCCTTACTCAGCAGAAGGCATAACTGATTTTTAAAGGAACCCTGTTTCTTCTTCCCTCACTTCAGCGTCTAGGTCTCCTCCCTAAAGCTTCAGGAATGTCAGCAACACACTTCCCCTGTCAGAGAAAAGAACCTCACTTCCATCTTGTGCAAAACTCCAAGCCTGGGGTTTCCAACATGGACCACACAGGCATCCATTATTCTGGTTCACTCACGCATGCCATGCATAAACCACACAGGACTCATGGAAGAAAAAAACACAACAAGCAATTGGGATGTCTACACTAGGATCTGGGTAAGTGCACAGAAAGAAACTTTACATTCGTGGACTATAGACCTCCACTCCAGTCACACAGATAAATAGGTATGGTAACAGCTATGGATTCACAAAACACAGTATGATGCCTCCACTGATCTACGTGCTATAGCCATGACAGGGATACCTCTGGAGGCCACAAGGCAGGTCCAGGGCTGTACTCATCTCAAGGAGCAGGCCAAGGCCTCTGCGTACACACTACATCAACATGAGGCTAAGGCCAACAAAATAGGATTCCAGATACTCACAGCAGCACTCAGGACAGTGGAACATGACTGTACACCATGCGGGGACATTACTGGCTCAACTGAAAAAATATATATATTTTTGCCCATGTTGCATATATAGAGAGAGTCAGAGTGTGTGAGTTCTTTTTTACATGGGGGCTTATCATAGGCCTAAAGCTGTAGTGAGACTTAAAAAGTTAAAGTCACAAAGCTTGAAAGAGTTTTGAATTGAGTAATCTAGCAGGTGTTTAATTGAACAGAGAACAGATTACTGATCCTGTAGAGTTCTGACCCTGGTCTAAAATCTACCACCTTTCTGTACAAATGCAATCCTCACTCCTGAGAGGAACAAAATGCGGGGTTCCCTCCACAAAGAGTGGACCCACCAAGTTATGCAGGACCTGCAACAAACAGAATAAGATAAACGCTGAAAGTAATACGTTTTGAAAAGCCTGGGCACGTGAACTTTCCTTACTCTTACCTCACTCTATGAAACAAGAAGTCTTTAAAGCTGTAGAAATACTTTTTAGAGGATTATCTGCATATCTTGCTTATGTTCTCTCTCCAGCCTGGATGTTTTTTTAAAGGCCCAATCAGCCATTGGTAGGTAAAATATAAAAAGATAATCCTCTCATAATGTTAAACTTGGATGAGATAATTAAAATATGTTATCAGAATTACCAGATATCTCTCAAATACCCATATTTATTGAAATATTCGTGACGTGCAAAGCTTTAGTTTTCTTCTAGTGACCCTGAAGCATTTCTCAGAAAAACTTTGAAAAAGTTTTCTGTGACTAGGCCTCCACACGAACATATGGATTTTATTGATGTTTTTAATACAGCCTAGACCTTTTTCACCTTTGGAGTTTGGAGTACCCTTCCCTCCTTATCAGTGGCGTGACTGTCAGTCAGCAGCATTGCACTCTGTTACTAAAGTAAAGTAAAATAAATGAGAGTAAACAAAACATAAGATGAACAAGAAACAGGAATGGTAGATACTACAGAAAGGTTCACCAGAAAAACCATGGTGCGAGATAGCCTCTCAATGTAAGTAGTTCCAAAGAAGAAGACAACCAATCAAGAGCCTGTTAATCTTTTCTGTATATTTTTTTCTCTGCATATCAACAGTTAGGAGATCTTTTAAGCACAACTGTATTTCAAAGTAGAACATGTTTTCTGTACAATATGTCCTCTGTGGAACCATTCAATAGTGCAGAATTATGATAAATGCAAATGCAAAATATGTCCGTGTGTGTGCAAAGTCCTACATTCTTATGGAAGGCTAAAGGTGAAAAGCTTTGAAAAGTTTGTAAATTTTGAAAAGTTTCCCAGACCATTGCCTTAGATTTCTTACAGATTAAAAGCTTGCAACACTGTGAAAACGTCTAATGTGTTGCGACTATTACATATAAATACTGCTTAAATACAGGAGAGGTACAGCAGCAGGAATGGCCCATCAGATGCCTTTGTGGCAAAGACCTCATGAGACCTCTTGCTGTGGAGGAAATATTTCTACTCAACAGCCCCGTAAGACAAGTACAAATCTGACGAGACAGAGGTGACAGTGTGTACTTCATTCAGTATATTGTGCGCTGGTTGTTAATATTAAACACCTCTAAAATGTCAACCTATAGATCTGGCACAATGTTAGGAAAGTCCCACAGGGACTGCACTCGGATACAAACAAAACACCATTTTGGCAGAGTATGTAGTGGAGGAGGCCTTCTCTGCAAGCTTAAGACTACACTAAGTCCAAAAAAGCAATAAATATGTGGGCGAGATTCGCATGGGCAGATGGAACTTGTTTGAATTCCTTACAAGGGCTTTAAAGTGACAGTAAAGAGCCTGGACACTAAACCTCCCCTTTACTGGGACAGCTTAATCGATAAAACCCAGTGACAATCGGCGTGCAGCTTCCACCACAACTAGTCAACTGTGCCAAATCTTTAGGATTACACATATATACATCCTGAGCTTCAGAACTTGCATTCCCCCAAAGGACACAAAACTCATCATTCTCTGCAAGTTGAAAGTTTTTCTACCTCAAGAGTTCTTCAGAACAACCGTACAAGCTGCTGTTCATTTCAACAGAGGCAGCACTCTCCTGATCGGCATCTCAGAATCACAGGCGACTTCCCCTAAAAGCATCCTTTTTGTCACTGCCCAACTCATTAAGGGACACGGGAAGTTTGACACAATCTTTCCTTCAGAACAAGTGTAGAAGCCATAGTTCTATCTCCCTACGACAGAGGCAGTGATCTCCTTACCCGCATCTTGGGGTAACATACAACCCTCCTCCTCCCCCTGAAATGCTTCCTTTATGCCACAGACTCAGGAAGTTTGACAGATTCACACTCCCTTCAAGGGACTTATATAGCCCCTTTACCCAGCCCATATCACCTTTAACCTTTGCTGCATCATATACACAGCAGTAAACTCCAGCATGTCACCGTCTATGAAAAGGGTGATCAAAGTCTTTAGAGGGCAAACAAATGCAGTAGCAAACTCATACGGCTCAAGACCAGAAACTACAGAAAGGAGAAAACATGACACCAAGCATTGCATTTCTATGCTTCTAGGATCTGGAATTAAAATTTCCCTAGCCTTGGGGAAGGTAAGTTTCAATTATATTAAGGACATGGAGGTGAGGATTATGCTTTTCTTTCTTCGCTTTAATCACCAAATTCATCAACAGCAGCCATTAACACAAAACTACTTTCCCCATGAACCAGGGAAAAAAATCAGAAAACATCCATTTCATTTAGTCCTTCCACAGTGTCCACATCTCCAGGTTGCATAACATCCCATGTCATTTCCTGCTATCCCTCTTTCTTCGCGCGAGTCACGCCACTCCTTCCTTTTCATGCGTCTTGCTTCGACCCATCGTTACCTGGAAAGATAATATGTGTCAGCCTTGGCAATGTAAAATCGGTCATCACATTAGAGAAAACACATGCACCGTATCAGATAAGCAATGTCACACTGTAAGGCTGTATCATAGAAACAAACAACAACAAAAATAGATTACTTACTCCCATACGGGGGGGTCTGCATCCATTCTGGTTGCGGGGTGGGATAATCCTCGCCTCCGTGTCCTTAATAGAATTGAAACTTACCTTCCCCAAGGCTAGGCAAATTTTCATTCTATGTCAGGACCGGAGGCGAGGATTATGCTCCTTCAAGCTTACTCACCACCACCTGGGCCGCATTCAGCACTGGTTTGAAGTAAAACCTCTTAAAAGTGGAATCTGAGGACCAGTCTGCCGCTCTCATGAGATCCTCCAAACGAGCGCCCAGACTGAAGGCCTTAGAGGCATCGCCCCCGTGCTGAATGGGCCTCAAATGCCTTTGTATTAATGCCCGCCTCCTGCATTACCCACCTGACCCAGCGGGCTATTGTGGGTGAAGACACCGCCTTAAACGGTTTTCTGAGTGCTATCAAGAGTTGTCCTTCGCCCGGTGGACGGACTTCCTCCGTAGCCTCCTGATAGGCTTTAAGGCATTTTACCACACAAAGCTTCGGGGAATCTGCGAAAGCCGGGTAAGAAATTGTGCGGGTGTTTGACTTTGTGCGTCTACTCACCGTGAACGTTACCCCGTCCGGGGAAAAAACTCTAGCCGTAATATCTAAGGCTCGAACGTCAGTAACCCTTCTGCAAGAAATGAGGCACAGCAACATCGCCAGTTTGGCTGAAAGTTCTTTCCACGATAAGAACCGGTTGGGTTGCCAGGATAAGAAAAGGTTCAACACCAGATTGACGTCCCAAAGGGCCGAGTATCGAGGCTCCGGGGGAAGAGACAAATTGATCCCTCTTAATAACTTGCATACAAAAGGGTGTTCGCCCAGTGGTGCCCCATCCACCGGAGCGTTTCCCGCCGAAATGGCGGATCTGACGGTATTTATTGACCTATAGGCCAAACCCTTCTCTGCTAAACTCGCCAAATAGTTGAGCACGTGAGTCAAATCTGAGCCCACGGGATCCACTTCCCTTCGCATACACCAACATACCCATTGTGTCCATGCGGACCGATAACGTTTGGATTTGCTGTCGGCCCAGGCTCTGGAAAGCAAGACCTCAGCGTGGCTCGAAAGGCCTGGTAGTCTCCACCTTTGCCTGTAATCCGCCAGGCCATGAGATGTAACGAGCCCTCCTCCACCAGACGGTGGGGCTCGCCCTCCGGATTCGTTAGAATGTGAGGAAAGTGGGGGAGTCGGGTTGGAGAAGCCCAAGAAAGTTCCAGAAGAACCGGAAACCAGACTTGCGACCTCCAAATCGGTGTTACTAACACCAGCGTTGCCTTCTGCCTGCGGATAAGGGCCGCCGTCCGCGTGATCATTGAGAAAGGGGGAAACGCATACCCGTTTTCCTGACTCCAATCCTGAATGAATGCGTCCGACGCCTCCGCCAGCGGGTCTGGCCTCCAACTGAAGAACCGTGGGAGCTGGTGGTCGAGTCGGCACGCAAATAGGTAGATGGAGAAGGGGCCCCATCGATCTGCCAGTAGGCGAAAGACCTGCGGATCCAGCTTCCAGACACTGGCGTCCCGCAGATGGCGGGAATGCCAATCCGCTACTTGGTTGTCCCGGCCGGGGAGGTACTCCGCCGTCACCGCAATCTGGTTGTCCAGGCAGAAATTCCAGAACTCCTTGGCCATGTTTGCCAAGGCTCGAGACCTGGTGCCTCCCAGATGGTTGATATACCTCACTGCTGAGACGTTGTCCATCTTTAGGAGTACCGAGGACTGAACCCGATCCTTGGTCCAGCAGCGGACCGCGAACGACCCTGCCAATAGCTCGAGGCAGTTTATATGCAGGTGTTGTTCTTGAGGAGACCAACTTCCGCCAGTGGAGAAATCCCCACACTGAGCGCCCCAGCCCGACCTGCTGGCGTCCGACTCTATCATCAAGTCGGGGACGGAACCGAAGATAGTCCTTCCGTTCCAGGCCTCCATATGCGCTAGCCACCACTCCAACTCCTCTCTCACCTCATCCGTCAGAGGGACCACTTGAGAGTACGTAAGGCCCTTCCTTAGATGATGCGCCTTCAGACGTTGCAGGGCCCGGTAGTGCAGCGGACCAGGAAAAATCACCTAAATTGAGGCTGAGAGCAAACCCACGAGGCGTGCGATCTGCCTCAAAGAGTTTCGCTGCTTGGCTAAGGTCTGACGAATTTCGTGCCGGATCTTCGCGATCTTCCGCGAGGGAAGACTCAGAGAGGAGGAGGTGGAGTCTATGACGAACCCCAGGAAAACCGCCCTTTGTGTTGGGACCATGAGCGACTTCTACTCGTTGATCACAAAACCCAAACCCTGTCGCAGCTCCACGGCCATCTGAAGGTGAACCCCCAGTCGCGAGGGGCATTGCGCTAGAATAAGCATGTCGTCCAAATAAATAATTAACCGGACTCCTTGCGCGCGCAAAAACTCTATCGTGGGCTTGAGGCCCTTGGTGAAACACTACGGGGCGGACGAGAGGCCGAAGGGCAACGTTAGGAACTCGTAAGCTTGCTCGCGCCACAGAAACTGGAGGAAACGACGGTGGTGTGGAAATATCGGAACCGTCAGGTATGCATCCTTCAGGTCCAGGCGCACCATCCAATCGAATGGCAGCAGCACGTCCCTGAGGAGATGGATACCCTCCATCTTGAAGTGGCGGTACACGAGCCACTTGTTGAAATCCTTGAGGTTGATAACCGGTCTCCGGCCCCCATCGGTCTTGTCGACCAAAAAGATATTGCTGAGGAAACCCTTGGGATGGACCTCTGTGCGGCAAATTGCTCCTTTCCGTAGGAGAGCTGAGACCTCCTCGTCTATCATTGCCGCATCGGCGGTGGAAAAGGAGATTGGCCGAGGGCGGACGAGCTGGCGGGGGGAGCCGTAAAACTCTATTTGGAACCCTTGCACGGTCTGGAGAACCCAAGCGTCCCCTGTAATCGCCTCCCAAGCGGGGAGAAACAGCGCCAGTCGGCCCCCCACCCGCAACTGCTCTGAAGGCAAAACACTCACCGTTGGAACCTCTGCCGTTGCCGCCTTTGAATCCTCTGCGGCCTTTGAAACGTTGTCCTCTTGTTGGATAGAAGTTGTTAAATCGCGGGTTTGCCTGATACTGCCCGCGTCCGGAGTCTTGCCCCCGGGTATGGGGGTTCTGAGATGCGAACCGGCCGGCCGAGTGGCCCCTAAAATTTGCCCAGCTCCTTTACAAAAGACTCGCCGAACAAGCCCCCCTGAGCTACCGCCCCCGCCTCTGAAGGAGGCTAGGTCGCCCAACTTCGGGTCAACCTTACAACAGGGACCACCGGCGTTCTGTCAACAGGGTGCAGTTAGCATTCCCCATAAAACAGATGGCTCGCTGCACCCACGCTGAAAGGACCTCCGGGGCAATCAGGGAACCGGACAGCTGGGCCTCCTCGGCCATGTCCAAGATCTTGGTCATGGGACCAATGGCATCCAGGAGCTTGTCCTGGCAAGCCCGCCAGGACCGATCTATTCCCTTTTTGGGCTCTTTGACAAACTTAGCCAGGAACGTGGCCATCTTGGCGTCGATATCTGGCGTAAGCGCCACCTTCCCCTCCAACGTGGGGCGAGGGCACTCCGCCCTGAGTCTGCTGCGGGCCTCATTCTCTAAAGGTTTCCTGAGGCGCGCCGCCACATACTTCGCTACCTTTTCCGCTGGAGTCCACTCCGCTGATCTCGGGTGGACGATGTCGTCCGGGTCCAGCATGTCTGACATGCCCTCCTGGGGAGGCTCCTGAGGACCGGACGGTCTCCACGACCTCGAGGAACCCGCTTCCTCGTCTGACTCCTCAGGGGAGACCTCCTCCTGGGGTGGGGGAGAAGCTGGCTGTGGAGGGACAGTGTCAGGAGCCTGGAGCTCCTGCGGGGACTCTACCTGCGAGGTTTTAGCCAGAAAGGCTTTCTTAAGGCGCGCGAAGGCGTCCTTATCCACCCCTTGGTCGCACTTCTTCTTGGGAGGGGGAGAGCCCTCTCTAGTGTCTTGATCAGGGCCCTTATCCTGGGGAAGGGCTAGGGAAGCATCCGCGCCTGACTGCGCCATCTTGGCGCACTCCTGCGCAATCCTATCGGCCAACCTCTGTTCCATGGGTGTCATCAACTCATTGACGGCCCTGTAAATAGAGGTATCGATGGCCTCATAAAAATTATCGTCCCATTGAAGATAAGCTAAGGAGTCCTCCTCCTCATAATACTAGGGGTAGTCACTAGGCCCACAGGGGGATGAGGCGTCCCTAGGGGAGCAGGTCCACGCAGCGCGTGAGGGTTTGGGATGAGGGGTTCCCTCAGATAATCACTGATGGCCAGAGGCGCACAATTTTGCGAGGCGCAAGCCTCAGGACACCACGCTCCCACTCAATCTACAGGTTATACACTGCCTGACTCGGGGTGTCCCTGCAAAGGCCGGTAGGCCCAGCGCTTTACTTACCCTGGCAAATTTCACTTCAGGGCGTAAGAGTCAATGCTCTGGCGCACCGCACCACTACCGGCCCAGATGGGCGTCTAAACAATAATCGGGGAATTTCGTACAGACCCAGACACTCTGGGCGTTTCAGGCAGCCGGGGACGCGAGCAGTGGCAGGCTGAGCGCGACTGGAAATTCCCTCACGGGACGCGCGCTCCACAGGCAGCGAGTCGCGAAACCCCACAGCGCCCTCTAGCGGGCGGAGGAGCGCACCGTGGCCTCAGGATTGGGAGAGCAGTCGCGTAAGGAGCGCCGAGCGGTCCTGCGACTTAAATATGGGCTCTGAAAGGCAAACAAAGCAGAAAACGCGCCCCTGCTTCCCAACGCGGCGCCAAACAGTACACAGTCAGCCCCAAGTAAGGACAATAAGAAAGATGGTACTTAACTAGCTGCCGAGCAGCGAAGAAAGAGGGATAGCAGGAAATGACACAGGATGCTATGCAACCTTGAGATGTGGACACGGTGGAAGGACTAAATGAAATGGATGTTTTCTGATTTTTTTTCCCTGGTTCATGGGAAATGTAGTTTTGTGTTAATGGCTGCTGTTGATGAATTTGGTGATTAAAGCGAAGAAAGAAAAGCATAATCCTCGCCTCCGGTCCTGACATAGAATTCCCTCCACACCACCCAGCTCCAGCATACTTCCTCACTGGAAGGAAATGAAGAGCTTCCTCTTCAAGCAACACTGCATCTAGGTATACCCCTCAAGATGATGAGTGTTAGACTTGGCCCTTTTTGCAGGGTCATCCCAGAACTTTTTGCCTTCCTCCTGGTATTTTTTCTGACCTGGTGTTAGGACTCTGGGCACTTTATCACTGCTGTCCAGTGTTAAAGTGCATGTGCTCTCTATGGTAAACATGGTAAGTTTGGTCTACACCTGTTTGGCGTATTTAATTTACCTATCAGTCCCTTGTAAAGTGGTATCTCATATACCCAGGCCAGTAAATTAAATGCTACTGGTGGGCTTGCAGCGCTGCTTGCGCCACCCACCAAAGTAGCCTTTCAAACCTGTCTCAGGCCTCTGCCATTGCAGGGCCTGCGCGCGCAGTTTACTGCCGCTGTGACTTGGCACATAAAGTGGTTGCCACGTCTGTGGCTCCCCTTTTACTACATATCAGTCACCCCTAAGGTAGGCCCTAGCTAGCCCTATGGGCAGGGTGAGCGGAAGGTAAAAGGTAGGACATGTGCCTTAACTGTGTGGCATGTCCTGGTAGTGACAAACAGCCTATTTGGTTTCTCACTACTGTGAGGCTGCCCTCTCATAGGAATGCATTGGGGATTCGCTGATATGTGTTTCAGTGGTAATTCCATGACATGAGAGGAGTAGCGTGATCAAGTTTGGTATGCTTGGAATAGTGGTAATAAATGCAGCGTAATGGTGTTCGCAGATTTATTATCACTATTTTAGAAATGCCACTTTTAGAAGTGGGCATTTCTGTGTGCTATGTGTCTGTGTGCCTGCCTGTTGTGTATTGCATTAAACTTAGAAGCGTGGCTAGGTTACACCTTGCGCAAAACCAATATTTGGGTATCACTGTGACAGAGATTCTCTAAAAGTTGCTCTAGGGAACAAATTGGAAAAGGCCACCCGCATCCCAAATACCCCTGTGACTAGAAAGACACAGAGAATAAGCAATAAACAAGATATTCTTCCCGAGCAGAAAGCAAAAATGACATTCAAAATTTAAACCATAACAGATCAACAGTCCAATAAAATATCCAGATCCAAGATAATCTCGAGTGATTTTTCTTCTTTTTATTTTCTTGTTTTCTTTATCCTTGTCAAAAACATATTCAACTTATACACAAATTCACAGTGGATGGCTTGGTGTAGATGACATCACCAAAAGTAGCCAATAGCCAATGTAGCCAATAGCCAACACGTGTTTCGTCTCGGGAAGATTCACCCGATGACTTCCTCAGGGCAAATACAAATCTCTAGTAATAATATCACCACATTTCAGGAAAGACTTCAATATAGTCCCATATAATTATGAGTTTAAAAAGTATTTGAATAATCATTGATTCCAGAACCCGTGATGACGGCGGGAGTACTCTCCCCTTTTTGAATTTACTATACATATACCTATTTGGACCAGATTACAAGTCCGATCGAGATATTGTCTACACAAAATATATCAGGATGTTGAAGGATACGCATTATTCAAATACTTTTTAAACTCATAATTATATGGGACTATATTGAAGTCTTTCCTGAAATGTGGTGATATTATTAATAGAGATTTGTGTTTGCCCTGAGGAAGTCATCGGGTGAATCTTCCCGAGACGAAACACGTGTTGGCTATTGGCTACATTGGCTATTGGCTACTTTTGGTGATGTCATCTACACCAAGCCATCCACTGTGAATTTGTGTATAAGTTGAATATGTTTTTGACAAGGATAAAGAAAACAAGAAAATAAAAAGAAGAAAAATCACTCGAGATTATCTTGGATCTGGATATTTTATTGGACTGTTGATCTGTTATGGTTTAAATTTTGAATGTCATTTTTGCTTTCTGCTCGGGAAGAATATCTTGTTTGTTGTGTATTGCATGTCTGGCTCTGGATGACAGGGGCTGGGGAGGTGCAGTGGCTCCAGGGGGGCTGGGTGAGTCAGCGAGGCTGAATAGGCCGACCTGCATTTGGAGTAGTGGGAGGAGTAGCACCTGACCCTGAATAGGACTGTGCCTGCCTAACACAATGCTGGCTCCGCCCCCTGTGGTGTGTCTGGGGCTTACTATGGACTGAAACTGAAGTACTGCCAGAGGACTGCTGGATGCCAGGAGGTACCGTCGCCAGGGACTACCTGCTGCCTGCTGGGTAGCTGAGAGGACTGCCCCTCTGCCAGGGGTCCCTGCGTGCTGGCCTGCCTGGGCCCTGTCCTCTGCCCTTGCCAATTCCTGGGGAAGAGCGCTGCCTGCTCCCTAGCTGTGTCTGGAAGTGGGAGACAGGCTGAGCGCTTCCCTGTGAGGACCGGGGAGGAGAGCTTTGGGCACTGAGCCCTGACGACAAGCAGCGCTGGAAGAGCACTGTGCCACTTTCCTCCGTGGTAGAAAGGAAAGCGCTGGGGAAGCTCCGGTGAAACGCGGCTCCCCTTCCTCTCTCCTTCCAGTTACCGTAGCAACGGGAGAGGCCGGAAGCCAGGCGGCTGTTGCCTGGTTGTGGGCGAGGACCCGACAGCAAGAGAAAGCCGAGCCTCGTGGGCTCGCATCCGCTTTGGGCTGCCAGAGTGCAGCAGCGTGAGGAGCAACGCCAGGGGCCTACCCCACGGTATTGCACCAGGAGGGCTGCTCTATACCCCCTCGGCGGAGTAGGGCGAATTGGCGGCTGTCCAGCCGAAAGCAAAGCTGGAGCAGGAAGTCAGGCGGAGCGAAGCCTGGTTGTAGGCGGGGCCGCCTCCCGGAAGGCAAACCGCCAGAGACCTCGCCCCGGGTGCCGTGCCTGCCTACAGCCTCTGGGGTGACGACGTGAGCCATTGGGAGCTCCAGGCCTGGAGTGCCCCAACGCGAAGAAGAGTCCCCGGGGGCGAGTCTCGGAAGGGTCATTGCGGAAACGCCATCAAGGATACGGCCGTGACAGCGAGTGAGTGCCTTGGGGGACCGAAGTGCCTTCCGCCCCGGCCTGCGCTGTCATGTTCCTGGCCCTGAGGGGCCATTAGCAAAACCTCACTTGGGTGCGGAGGCAGCACCGGTGTTATTCCCGCAGAGGGAAAGATACCTCAACGAAGGCCCCTGACCGGCCTTATTGTTTCCTGGCATTATCACAGCTGCGCCGCTGGGTCGCGGGCAGCTGCAACATCGGGGACATTCTCCCGTAGAGGAGAAAGGGTGAGTTACCCCTGTCCCCCTTGCATTGTGGTGCTTTGGGCAATCCGGGGTAAACCTGGACGGAGGCCCCCACTCCTCACCAAGGAAGAGGAGTAGTATTCATAGTCCCCAAGTGGGAAGGAGCCACTCAGGACTACCGCACAGTCCAGGTGGTGAGCACAGAGGCGCTGGGACTGCAGTTTGGGGGCCAGTGGGCTCTCAGGAAAATTGTGGCATATCGTGCAGTTATGGTTATGCCTATGAGGGGCAGGATGTGTTGTAGAAATGATGCACTGCACTACTGATGATTGTATGCATAATATGCTGAGTACTGCTACTATTAGTTTATGCATAATGTGTTTATGCTAAGTGCAATGTCACCAGTAGTTACTGGTTGTTTTCACTAATTGTGAGTTCTGATGATTATAACAGTGGCCCGATTGGCCCTGTAGTGTATATAATCCCTGTAAAGTCATACTAAGTGCCAGGTGGCACAGTGTATATATGCAATTACGTTCTAATGTGTTTTATGAGTAATATAAAGGCTATTTTTGATATAACCTTGTGTGGAGTTTCTTTTGTGGTGTGCCTAGTGTGTTGCTGCTGTGTGAGTGTGTTGCGCAAACGCTTTACACATTGCCTCAGGGATAAGCCTGACTGCTCTGCCAAGCTACCAAGGGGGTGAGAAGGGGTTATCTTCAGCGTGTAACTCCCTTACCCTGACTAGAGTGGTGGTTTCTGCCTGGCTTAGGCGCATGCCCTAGCCAACCAGAAATCCCATTTCTAACAATGAGCCGCATCTGCTAATAGCCCTTGTGCAACCTGCACCCCTCCACCATTCTCCTCCCCTGTGTCCTCCTTCCTACACGTAGCACTGTATAGTACTACATTACTAGGTTCGTGCTAGACAAACCTATGTCTATACATAAGGTATTTCCTGCAGTTTTACCTGTGATTGAATATTAAATAGCTCCTTCTAACTGTTGGGTTGCTGAATTAGGGTCTGTCTATGGAGAGCACCCCCCTTGCCCAGCGTGTTCCTCTGGCATATGGAGCCTGTGACGGAACGCTCCTGTTCTGTCCATGTTGGGATAACAGTAAACAGGCAAAGTTTCTGCTCTCAACTGCACATTTCAGGTGCAACTAAGCTAACTCTGCATTCCATGTAATAATGTCTCTATCCCTATCCCTTGCTCCTCTTTTCCTGCTAAGCGAGGTATAGTCAGATCTTAGGATCGGTCTGCTCTGAAAGGCAAATATTCTCGTTGTTGATTGGTAGATTGTAGACTCAGATGTGACGAGCAATTGAGGTATGCTCATCAATCCTTTTGTGATATATAGTCTTTGCCTCATGTGTAATTTCTATCTTGGTGTACTTGCGGTCTGGCTAGCATATGTGATATTTAAGTGAACTTGAATCAATCCACAAGTTTCTCTTTGTAAACAATCCTTCTAAGGTGATCTGGTGCATTAGGATCTTGACATTTCATAAATAACAATCCCTCAAGGTTTGTTATTTATCAGATCTGATAAATAACAACTATCACAAGCTTTTGGGGAATAACATGAAGATTTTGGAGCTGACCGCACCAAAATCCACATGGTGCAGTATACATTTCTCCTGTTAAATTCTGGTAGGTTTGACCTAACAAAATGTAATGAATTGTGAGAAATTTAACACATCCAGTGATGACTGGGTGCATTAAACAACACTCAACTGGTAGGAGTTTGCGCAGGGGTCGGATAAAACACCGACCCTTTCATAATCCATGCTTTATTGTGCACTTTGTAGTGGCGGTTAAGTATGCCGTTTTGTACAGAAGTATTGTATTAATTCATGCACATCCCAATTTCAATCTTCACCAGGTCATTATTCAATGTAAATCTTACTTGTCATACAGTACAATATCTGGAATCCAAATTGAACTTGATGGCACACGAATAGATGATATTCCAGCATAGTCTTTCGGGTCCCATCTTAAATTTACATCAATCCATTCCTTAAAAAATATCAATAGACAATTATTGTTAACCTAGATGCCTGATCCTTTTAAGAAATTATACATTTCAATGCACAAGACAGTCACAATTAAGTCTTTTTTTTTCCAAAATACAAATCACTTTCGGTTCTTAGCTTACCATCTGTGAAATATGTAAATGCTCATAATTCTTCCTAAATCAATATTTTTCTTGTAAAAGATCTACATGCAATGAAAAATGTTACAGAACTGGGAAGCTAATCAGCATGGTACTGTATGCCATATTATGGTGTGAAAACCCCAACGGGATTCTGAGAGCTTTTTAGGTAGTTGGACAGCAAACCACAACAACATGCCTTGTATCACAGTCCTCTTTTACTGTTTATCCTCCATCTCTGACTCACCCGTAACAAAGTGATATCATTTATGAAATGTTTAATCTTCCCATGTCAACAAGTTTGCATCCTAGCCCCAGCCCCTAAACACACAGGTGATGGCCTATTGCAGGCCTCTATAGGCGGCAGCCCCTGAAGTGCAGTGAACCCCTATTCAGTCTATACCTTAAGGTAAATCTGTGACAGATGATAGTCTCGGTGGCCCTCACCATATTCTTTAGCGGGGGGCATCGTTTTGCGTTATGCCACATCAGACTGTCTGGTGAAAATTTACAAAGGCATTTACGAGTACTGCACTTCAGTTAATAATCATTTCCTATGTGAATCAGCCCCAAAATGTTCAACCCCCTACTAGTAAATGTGCAAACAATACACAGACCTTTCTATTCGTAGTAATTGATTATGAAAATTCCCAGGGACGTCACATTTTATGCCCATTTTACATGCTTTGGAGCCAGTTAATAGAATGGTTGGACAGTACATGAGTTGGTACTACGTAGTCCAGCTTCTCCTGCTCATAAATGCCTTTGTGAATCAGCCCCGCTGCGTGTAACATTCCGCTTACCGCAACGTCAGAGAGAGAAATTAAAACTCACATGTGAAGCATATCAAATTCAATGTTATGATTGTGTTGCTAATGCAGTGATCTTGCACTGCTGACAAAGAAAAGCAGATCACAGTAAAGCCGAAATGCCCATCCTTTTCAATTACTGTTAATTTTTACAGTGCTATCAGCCCTAAGGCTTTTGTAATATAATTCACTCGGTTAGGCAAGCGATGCTATACAGATGCCAGGATCTTCTGAAGGTCTGTAACCTGTCAAAGCCTCGTTCTTTGTAAGAAGTGATATTTGAGTCTATGCATGTTGTATTTAATCTCATATACTACCATCTAGGGTACAATAAACCCTGTACAATATTTTGTTTTCGCAGTAAATACACTGTCACTTGAAAGGTAATATTTGTTACCCTGTGCTTATAACATAGATAATGCCAGAGACTCTATCAGTAGGTGCAAAAATATTCGAACATACCTGTTTCAACCACACGTTAGTGGTCATTAACTGGTTTTTCTCATCCTATAAAAAAAAGAAATAAGTTTAAACAAAATAGACAATGTTTTCCAATAAAATATTGTAGCATACTGTAAGCTATCTAGATTTGTTTAGCATAATTTAAACTATATAAATTTGTTTATCATTTCATTGCATACTATAATTGACATTTTCATCTACCTTGCCAAAGAAAGTGCCACAAGTTGGGATTAATTCATGCAGATATATCATACAATTACAAAGAAAAATAAAATGTAGCTCATTCAGCTCTTCCATCAGACAGAAGTCTGCAACACTTTCAAAATTAATTCTTAAGCTAATACGACCACATCATTCAAAATGTTAACATGGTAGGCGGGGCAGTAGCGTCACAGGATTGTGAAACACTGAAGTTTGCAGAGTCTTAAAGGGGCCAACCACTGCATCCAGTCCTGCCTCTCTAACAACTGCCAATATAATAATTCTAGAATTCTGCTGTTTGATGATGTCCATTTGGATTTTGACATCTATTGTGACATTATTCATCAGATTGCCCTTTTGACCATGGTAGTGTTTTTCAGGATTCCTGAATGGCAGGCCCGTGACACTAGCTGTGGCGTACAGACCAAATAGAGACGACCCTGTCTTCTTTACTAAAATCCGAGCGAAAGTTGAAAATCTCGGTACAAACACTATTCTATGGGGGGTTGACTTCAACGCAGAAATAGACGATCAACTGGATTGGCATGGCGCCTCTAACAGCTTACACCCACAGGCCACGCTGGTGCTGAGGGTACTCACTCATGACAATTATTTAGCAGACACCTGGAGACAGACACATCCACACACTGGAGGTCACCTGTATTTTGGCTTTTCACAATGCCTGGTCTAGATTAAACTTCTGGTTGCAGGGATGTGAAATTCCTATAGCCCGATGGCCAGGACATATTGTTTGGGGTCAAGGGCAACAAGTTTTCAAGTGTATTTTGTCCTTGGGACAACCAGGCCCAACCCCCTGCAGCACAAACCCTTTGGCTGCCAGTTTGCAGTACCACATTATGGATCAGGGAAGGGCACTGTCTGCAGTTAAGGTAATATTTTTGTCCATAAGTGAATGCTGTTCAAACTCATATTTATGGTTCATTAATTGAAAGCCTTTATTATTAGGGTGAGCGCTCTAAGTAAATGTTGTAAGCTCCGACTGCACTACTGACAGTGGTTCCAGTATAAAAATGTGTACACACATTTTCAAAGTTTAGCAATATGAGGCTATGTATAATGCTCCTAGAATGCTCTCTGATGAGATGCAAATATTTGCAGAAGCTTGAAAGCAAGATTGATGATTCTTTACTTTCAAAATAAAATGTTCAGGAAAAAAAACATTTTGCTAAACTTACTGTAAAATTTCAGGTACCATTCTTTGCACCATAATTTAGTAACATGTGTTGATGCATGCTAGTATTTCCCAAAAATATTCATTATGGAAAATCAGTGTAACCAGTTTCAATAGGATTATGGGGAACAAAAATAAACAAGCATTGGTAAAGCCAGTAAGGCTAAAATTGGTTGTCAGCTTTTTAGTTTTGTCAATGTGTGACTTGTTTTGGCATGGTTTTTGTAAAACCTTATTGGTGTGGGAGCTGCCGGGCCCTCACCATTATAACAAACACTGGCAAAAGCAAAAATTGTTTTTGGTCTCAAAAAGCACACACTGCCACAGTAGTTACTGGCACTGAACAAAACTACTTTGTGTGCCGTTATGCTCCTTGTGAAAGAGCAAATGCTGTCACACAGTGAAGCCAGCCGATACAGAGAGAGAGACAGAATTTTACTAAACACAAAAGGTCGCGGTCAATGCCAGACCAAATTAGGGGCCCAATTATTAAAGAAAGTCTCAAAAGGGCACCCATGGTATATGTCGTGGTATTTAGTGCAGCTATACAGCTTTCGTGAACTCCCAAGAATTTACAGAAGTAGGACAAGAAATAGTACTCCTAGAAAATATTTGTGAACTGCATTTTAGCATGAGTAAATATGCATGTGTAGATTTGCTCATGCGAAAATCTGAGTGTTTGGAAGATCACTTTCCCTCCAACCATTTTTTTCCCAACTCTGGAAGAAGGTTTACGTCTGCCATTGTCAGAAGTAAATTTCCAACATTTCTCAGTATGGGAAAAGAGTCGAGAAGAGTTGTTGAAAACCCTTAAAACATGCAAGTTAGTAGGCTTGCACAGACTCAAAAGGGCAGTCTAACCCTGGAACTATTGCTTACCACTACCTTCAGCCCCAGTATGTAAATCTGCGGAAACGTGGCAACATAAGGGGATTGCAAGTATTCAAACACTACTATGGTATGAGCCCTGGCATAATCAGAGAGGCTATATCAGAGCTTTTATAGAATGAGATTGCTGCCATAATTTGTCGCTGCACTACATTGCACCAAAGGGGTGAGTGGATTTTGTTACAGGACAAGTAGATTTATGAAGCAACCTGCCCCATGGAGAAGTAGATATTTTATTAAATTCCACACCCCAGTGGTTGGATACCAGGGATGTCCAGACATGGATTACATCAGTGTTTTAACTACTGCAAACCCTTTCGGATCACTCCCCGGCCTTGTTGAGATTGCAGACCCCACAGACACCTCCCAGTGTTTTACCTGGCAGCTTCCACGTGATGCGCTGTTAGATGCGGTATTTAAAGAGGAAATTCTAAAAGAAATAATAGAGTATTATATACGCAATATAGACTCTGTAGAGTCGCCGTCTATGCTATGGGAGGCATCCAAGGTGGTGGTAAGAGGCGCCTGCATCACAAAACAAGCAGGAGTACTGAGAGTATACGGAGAACTTTGACTGGGCTCAAGAGAGACATCCAAACTATGGAGGAACAAAAATTCCACTCAAACGACCCCGGTGTGCTTGCCAATATTAGAGACAAACTTTCAGAGTTTCAGGTGGAAGCCCTCCACGAAACCAGATTCTGGTTAGACGGTAGGGGGAGGGTGACCATCCAAGTAAAACACTTGCCACCCTGCTGCAACCTCCTAGATATTGCCCCTGTCACTGAACTGCTTGATGCTGAATCCAACTGAGTTCGCTCCCTGACGGCACTGCTGGATGTTATGTCATCTTTCTATGTTCACTTATACTTCAAAACTACGACGCCAGACGAGACCGAGCTGACTGAATATTTTGATACTGTTCAGCTGCTTTGGCTGGATCAGGCATACCAAGCCTATCTCGAGGAACCCATCACTACTAAACAGATCATGCAGGTCTTACTACGCCTACCTGGGGATAAGGCACCGGGTTTAGTTGGGCTCACCACCATCTTTTATAAGGAATATGCCTCCTTATTAGCCCCATACTTCCTTGCTATGTTTCAGGACTCTTTGAGAACAGGGGTCCTGCCGCCCTCCTTACAGGAGGCTGCGATCATTACACTCCTCAAACTGGGACCCTGCCAACCTCTGCAACTCATATCGACCCCTTTTATTAATCAATGTTGTTGGACTTGGCCCTTTTTGCAGGGTCATCCCTGAACTTTTTGCGTTCCTCCTGGTATTTTTTCTGACCTGGTGTTGGTGGTTTTAGGACTCTGGGCACTTTATCACTGCTGTCCAGTGTAAAGTGCATGTGCTCTCTATGGTAAACGTGGTAAGATTGGTCTACACCTGTTTGGCGTATTTCATTTACCTATCAGTCCCCTGTAAAATGGTAACTCATATACCCGGGGCCAGTAAATTAAATGCTACTGGTGGGCTTGCAGCGCTGCTTGCGCCACCCACCAAAGTAGCCTTTCAAACCTGTCTCGGGCATCTGCCATTGCAGGGCCTGCGCGCGCAGTTTACTGCCGCTGTGACGTGGCACATAAAGTGGGTGCCACATCTGTGACTCCCCTTTTACTACATATCAGTCACCCCTAAGGTAGGCCTTAGCTAGCCCTATGGGCAGGGTGCGCTGTAGGTAAAAGGTAGGACATGTGCCTTAACTGTGTGGCATGTCCTGGTAGTGACAAACAGCCATTTTGTTTTCTCACTACTGTGAGGCTGCCCTCTCATAGGAATGCATTGGGGATTCCCTGATATGTGTTTCAGTGGTAATTCCTGATATGAGAGGAGTAGCGTGGTCAAGTTTGGTATGTTTGGAATAGTGGTAATAAATGCTGCGTAATGGTGTTTGCAGATTTATTATCACTATTTTAGAAATGCCACTTTTAGAAGTGGGCATTTCTGTGTTCTATGCGTCTTTGTGCCTGCCTGTTGTGTATTGCATGTCTCACTCTGGAGTGACAGGGGCTGGGAGGTGCAGTGGCTCCAGAGGGGCTGGGTGAGTCAGCGCTAGGCTGAAAAGGCCGATCTGCTTTTGGAGTAGTGGGAGGAGTAGCACCTGGGCCTGAAAAGGACTGTGCCTGCCTTACACAATGCTGGCTCTGCCCCTCTGTGGTGTGTCTGGGGCCAGAGCCTACACTAACAAAGGAGGTTGTTGTGCACTGTAAATAAAATGTTTAAGTGCCCCCCAGAACTGGTTTAGACCGGGCACAGAGCCCTGTGCCAGGGGGAGAACAAAGAACATAGGTGGTATAAATATTGGGGCTGTGACCCCATGTAAAGTGTGCTGTTGGTGCTTACTTGGGACTTGTGGCCGGCAGGCAGCCGGACTGCCAGGAGGAACCGCCGCTGGGGGACTGACCTGCTGTCCTGCTTGGCAGCTGAAGGGTCTGCCGTTCTGCCTAGGCGACCCAGTGTGCTGGCCTGCCTGTGCCAGCTCTGCCTTTGCCCCTTCCCTCGAGGAGAAGCGCTGCCTGCTCCCTGCTGGTATCTGGAAGCGGGAGACAGGGGGAGCGCTGCACGTATTCGCTGATTTTCTGGCTCTTCTCTTTGAGAAGACAAGGGTTGAGGGCTGAAATTAGCACTGGAGCCCGAGGCACGGGCTCATCAGCTGAGAAGCCGGCAGGAAGACGCTGCAGAGACACCGTCGGCGGGAGCCTACCCCGCATTTTTGGTGCCAGGAGAAAGTGCTTTTCTTCTACGTGTGGCGGCCGGAGCAGCCGCACCGCAAAAAACGGAAGTCAGGCGAAGCTGGAAGGCACCTGACCGGGGGCGGGACCCGTGACCACGAGTGGCCGAGTGAGGAAGTCAGTCGGAAGACGGCTGATCCCGGGCGGGGCTCCCATGAGGAAGTGGAGAGCCCCGCGGGTTTCCTGGGCCTGGTTGTGGGCCGGGACGACCGAGCCGGAGCCTCGCAGGCTCCTGGGGCCGCAGGATAGATTCAGAGCCTCGCTGGCTCCCTTCTGCAGCCTCCTGCTTCCCCCCGCTTGTTAGAGGGAGAGGCGGGCCACGCAGGGCGGCCAGTCTCACGGGAGAGACCAACGAGGAGTAAAGGTAGGGGGTACCTCTGTGGGGATTCCAATACCCCGGACGGCAGCTGAGCCTTGTGTCAGTTGCAGATGCGGGGGACCGCGTGAGGTCTCCCTGCCAACGGAGGCATTTTCTTTATTGTAGGGACTAAGGATGCTTCCCTGAGTGAGGCTGTGGCTACCTAAGCGGTGGCCTGATCTAAGCACAGGAGTGCAGTGGCCAAAGCCCCCAATGGGCTCGGGGTACATGCTTAGTGGCACGGCAACTTATGTGTTGGTGCTCAACACAGTTCAGGGCCGCTGGCGATTCAGGTGTCTGACCCCTAGTTTTTGTCCTGATGTAAAGATATGTGGTGTTCTTCCCCAGTGATGATGTTGTGTATGCACAACCTACTGCGTAGTTTACGCCTAAGAGGGACATGATGGGTAATATGCTCGTCTAAGAAATCCTGATGATTAGGATGTATGCCTAAGATGTTGTTGCTAAGCGCACTGTTACCAGTGATTACTGGTTGTTTTCACTAACTGTGACCTGATGGTTATGACAGTGGCCCGATTGGCCCTGGAGTGCATATAATTTCCTGTAAAGTGATACTAAGTGCCAGGTGGCACAGTGTATATATGTGATTAGGTTCTAATGTGTTTTATGAGTAATACAAAACCTTGTGTGGAGTTTCTTTTGTGGTGTGACTAGTGTGTCACTGCTGTGTGAGTGTGTTGCGCAAACGCTTTACACATTGCCTCGGGGATAAGCCTGACTGCTCTGCCAAGCTACCAAGGGGGTGAGCAGGGGTTATCTTCAGCGTGTAACTCCTTTGCCCTGATTAGAGTGGTGGTTTCTGCCTTGCTTAGGCGCATTCCCTAGCCAACCAGAAATTCCATTTCTAACAAATGTCGATAACAAAATATATGCCAAGATCCTGGCAAATAGACTACAACCACTATTACCCATGCTAGCACGCCTCGATCAGTCCAGTTTCATTACGGGTCACTCAACGTCCCACAATCTCCGTATGTTATTTGCAGTAATGCATCACCTTGGCCCCCATATTTCTGTGGTGGCTGCCTTGCTGGACGCCACTAAGGTGTTTGATTTGTTGGCCCCATGCTGGACCGGCTTGGGTTTAGTCCTACCTTTATTAAACAATACGCCTACTCTACACACTTCCTACCGCACAGGTGCTATCTCCAATCCCCTCCTGATAACAAGGGGCACACACCAAGAATGGTCATCATGACAGAACCGCTGGTGGCAGACGACATCACAATTTATGCATGTGATTCGGAGGCGAACATTGTGGCAAGTCCATATTATTTTCCCTTACTGAACATACACAACAATTTCCGACAAAATTCCCATTAAAATGGGCGGACAGTCCAGTTAAATACTTGGGAATATGGCTCAGTCATGATAAGGAGGAATTGTGGAGTACGAACTACGGTCGGGTTGTAACATGGTTGGAAGAGAGAACAGTTATTTGGTCCAAACTGTCCCTGTCACTGGCGGGCTGATGTGCAATAACAAAAATGATGTCCTCCCTAAACTCCTTTATTTGTTTGTCAATATCCCGCTTCTGCTCACATCCCAATTCTTCAAACGGCTAAAATCCTGTATGATCAATATAATATGGGAGGTAAACAACCAAGAATATACTGGGAACTCCTCGCCCTCCCACTGACACAAGGAGTAATGGGTGCCCCAGTTTTGACACTATATGCTTATTGTCTCCAAGCCCAATAGTTACCCTTTTGGTTATACCCGACTCCTTATCAACCACACATGGGCATTGAGGCGGACCCCGCCGCCCCCTGCCCTTAGAATTGGGTTCATTCTTGAAGCCGGAAATAAATGAGCACTTCTGAAAAACACAGTATTAAGGAATTGCGGGCAGAATGGGATTTGTTGATCTGCTTGTCAGACCCAGAGAGGGAACTTCTCTGTCGGTCCTATACCTAGGCCTAGCAGGAATTCCTATTGGACGAATGACAGGATAAGTTTGTCTGATTGGCTAACAATATGTTTAAATAATGGAAGGGAAATGGACATTTTGTAACAGGGGTTCGCGTACTTGGCCTTCCTTTGTACAAGTGTGTAGTAATGGGGCAGCATCGTGCGGGAAGTATATATTTTTTTAAGACAGTGAATAATGGAAAGTTGATGGGTTGGGACAAGATATAATATTTTGTAGTCTACTAATTTTTGGAATAGTGTCAGTTGGCTTGACTTTAGGCCATGCTATTAACAAACCCAGCATGGTGTTCTTAACTATTTGAGAAGTAAAGGAAAAATATTTTTTAATTGTTTTTTCAGATCCCAAAGGGAGAATTTAATATTTGTGACTATGGTTTGGAGGGACACCCTTTTGTAGCTGGTGATGCCTATCGAATTTAATTTACAAAAATAATATTTTGAGTAAGTACAGAGCCCATTTGTGTAATGTATTACAAAGTTAATTTTTGGAGATTGATTATTCCAATAAATGTTTTAGATTTGAGTGTAAAGAAGAACAGATTGGATTTTTTGACCACCAAGAGTTAATTCACAGTATTGTACTAACGCATTGTCAATAACGATTGGATATACAGAATTGTTTGCAAGAACTAAGGGGATGATTACGATGGCTGAAGGTCCGCCACCGCCAGCCGTGCGGTGGCGGGCCCTCTGCCATCGGACAGCAATTTTCCCCCCGCAAAATTAGGATGGCGGGGGGAATCGGACCGCGACCGTGGTGGGCGCAAAGACCGCCACCCACGGATCCGCCACAGGCAATCGTTCCGATTGCCTGGCGGACGGTCCACATCACGTAAAATGGTGGCGGTGCCTAGCAGGTACCGTCCGCCAAATTACGATGCGGGCTGTTGGCAGCCTTTCCATGGCGGCAGAACCTCTATCGAAAGGCTGGCGGGGATTGGTTTTGGGGGCCCGTTGCAGGCCCTTCTTGTGTTGGGGGGAGGTGGTTGTGCACTGGGGGGTACCCGTGGTACCTCCCTGTATTTCCCTGCACTAAGTGGCAGGCACCGCGTGGTGCCTGCCACTTAGTGCAGGGAAGCGCACTGCATGCCCCTTTGACATTGCGGCGGGTGCTGCAGCGAGCAGCACCCGCCGTAATGTTAAAGTGCAAGATGCGACCGCCATGGTGATGGTCGCATTGTGATTTGGAGTGCGGGACCGCCACATGACTGGCGGGTGGTCCCCATCCCCACTACGATGGTGGGCAGACTCAAGTCCGCCCGCCATCGTAATCACCCCCTAAGTGAGTGTATTTTTATAAACTTGTGAGATAGAAATTAAAAGTACCCATAATATATGATGTTTGCATATAATTAGATTGCACATCCCAAAAACTATTTTTAAAAACTATCTTTGGTAACTGTATAGTGTTTGATGTCACAGATTTATGTATATATATTGTTGGTATAATATTGTTTATTTATGGTAGTTGGTGTTTTTTTCTTTTTTGGGGTCACGTAGTATGTTTTCTGTGGAGAGGATATGTGTTAAACTGGTATGTAAATATAAATATATATATATATATATATATATATATATATATATATATATATATATATTACCTACTGGCGGTCGCCAGTAGGTAGTTATAGTTAGGACCTATTATCCATAGGAAAAGCGTTTTTTGATTTGCCAGTATCTTTGGCGCCGTTTGATGAATCTTCGTGAAATTTTCAAAACTGGTGGGGCGCTCCGGTCAGCTCCTGTCCTGAAAGTTTCGTGGTGATTCGTCAAGCGGGGGCTGAGAAAAAAGGGGGGTCCCAAAGCGCGTTTTCCCTATGTTAATTTCCATAGGAATTTTTGGAACAGGCTACAGCCCGAACTGCTGAACGGAATTACACCAAACTTGGCAAAAAGGTAGCTCTTGGTTCAGAAAGCGCCCTTTTTTTTAAAATGGTGTAAATCCGTTCAGTAGTTCCTGAGAAATTAAAAGAAGAAAAAATATCGATATCTGAGCACCGAGGAGGAGTCGCGACTCCTCCCGAGCACAAGCTTCATTCTAATTGGTTGCCAACACTCCAAACCAGGAAGTGTTGGCAGCCATCTTGTGACTCGGTAACCGAGTCACAAGAAAACAGTAAAACAAAGATGAAAAACAAGAAAAGGGGGCAGGTTAGAAACCCCCTGAACCCTCTATGCCTGCTCAGGGGGTCCCACAGGGACCCCCAGGGCCAAAAAAAGTATTTTTTTTTTTTTTTTAAACGGCCGAATTCGCGCTGGGTTCGCGAATCCGGCCGAGAATATATAAAAAAATGAAGCGCGGGTTCCCGCGCTTTGTTTTATATAAGCCCCCGGGTGGGCCAGGTCCCGGGGGCAATGCGTAATTAATTTGTGGGGGCCCGCGGGGGCCCCCGCAGCCCCGGGAACCGACACCTCCCTGGGGCTTATTTAATTGTATGCGGGGGGCACGCGGCCCCCCCGCAGCCCCGGGGACCGCCACCTCCCCGGGGCTTTACAAATAAATGCGTGGGGGGGTCCCAACCCCCCCCACGCTGCCCCGGGGCCGCTTCCTCCCCGGGGCTCTGTTTTTAAAAAAAAAAAGATGTGTGGGGGGCAAGAGCCCCCCCCACACGCCCCGGGGACCACCACCTCCCCGGGGCACATACTCATTTCAATGCGGGGGTCCGTAGCGGACCCCCGGGCCCCGGGGACCACCACCTCCCCGGGGCTTTGAAATGTAGGGAGGGGGGCCGCGCGGCCCCCCTCCTGGAGCCCTCGATGGCCCTGTGGACAGCCACCCCCCAGGGCCGGCTCCTGCAATGTCCCGGGGTGCCCACCCCCGGGACATTGCTGTTTGCTATGGTAGGGCGGGAGCACGGCTCCCGCCCTGCCATAGCAAACAATGCTTTGGTTTTTGGAAGCGAGAGCAGGAAACCTGCTCTCGCTTCCAAAAACCAAAGCAGAATTACTTTTGCACAAGGGGAGCTGCATGTCAGCAGCTCCCCTTGTGCAAAAGCAATGCCGGCTCCCGCAGGAGGCGGGGAGCCGGCGGGACCATGGGGGCATTGGGGCTCCCCCCACGGTCCCCAACGGTAAGGCCAGGCCCCGGGGGATGGGGTCCCCGGGGCCAGATTTGGCCCGGGAGGGGGGCTCTTCCTCCCCTGCAAAAATAAAAGTAAAAAAACAGAAAGGCCGGCCCCGGGGGTAGGGTCCCCGGGGCCATAATTTACCTGAGGAGGGGGGCCACGCGGCCCCCCTCCAAAGAATTAAATACATTTTTTTTAAAAAGACTGGCCATGCCCCGGGGGATGGGGTCCCCGGGGCCGAAATTGGCCTCGGGAGGGGGGCCACGCGGCCCCCTTCCCGTTTTTTTCTTTTTTTATAAAAAGGGGTCAGGCCCTGGAGGATGGGGTCCCCAAGGCCCCAAAAATGGTAAAATAAGGGGGGCCACACAGCCCCCCTTCTAAAAAATAAAATAAAAAAGCCGGCATCTCGCCGGAAGCCCCGCCCCCTCCCTGCACCACTCTGCAAATGCGCCCCCTGGCGTGTTGTAAGTTGGGAAATTAATTCCCCTTGAATACTGAGGGTCCCTGGGTGCCAACTAGCCCACCAGGTACCACCAGTATGCGCCACAGAGCTGCGTTGCAGAGAGGTGGTCCGAGGCCACGCCCCTTTTTACACCATGCATACGCGCCTCTTGGCGCACTGCTGGTGGGGCGATGAGATCCTCTTGTGTCCTGAGGACCTCAGGACACAAGTGGACTTCATCCTCCGAGCAGCAGTGCGCCAGGAGCCGCGTTTGCAGAGTGGTGTAAAAAGGGGCGTGGCCTCGGACCACCTCTCTGCAATGCAGCTCTGTGGCGCTTACTGGAGATACCTGGCGGGCTAGTTGGCCCCCAGGGACCCTCAGGATTCAAGGGGACTTAATCCCCCAACCCAGAACGCGCCAGGAGGTGCGTCTGCAGAGTGGTGGAGAAAGGGGGCGTGGCCTGTGTCCACCTCTCAGCAATCCCACTGTGTGGGGCTTACTGGAGGTAAGAGGGAGGCTAGTTGGCCCCTAAAGGACCCCCAGCAGCGAAGGGGACTTCAATCCCCATCCAAGAGCGCGCCAGTGAGGGCGTTTGCTCAGTGGTGGGCAAAGGGGGCGTGGCCTGCTATAAGAACTTAGCAATCCTGCTGTGTAGGACTTACTGGAGGTAATAGGAGGGGTAGTTGGCCCCCAGGGATGTCCTTGGGGGCCAACTACCCCTCTTGTTACCTCCAGTAAGTCCCACACAGCAGGATTGCTAAGACGTATTCGGGGGCCATGCCACTTTTTCTCCACCACTCTGCAAACGCGCCTCCTGGCAGACTACAGGATGGGTGATGAAGTCCAATTTTCTTCTGAGGGACTTTGGGGGCCAAGAAGCCCTGCTGGTACTTCCTGTAAGTCCTACGCAGCGGACGGAAATCATGAGCGCTGGTCGGAGGCCCAGCACCTTTTCTAAACCACTCTGCAAACGTGACTACTACTTAAAGAAGCATCTTTCTGCACCTCTGACTTAGAGGTAGTTTTAATCCCCCTGCCCTATTATATACTAGGGCCTTACAGGGGAGGTCATGCCAATCACAGGGGTACCCCAACCCATAGTGTACCCTAGTGTATGTAGGTGTTTTCACAGTATTCTAAGATTCTTTTAGCATAGCACTGGCTCCGGGCCTGGTTAGTCAGAGTCAGTTACCACCAGTACCAGTCAGCAAAAAGTTGGGGGCACAGGATGACTTTGCAACAAGTCCTCTTTCTGCACCTCTGTTGGTTCTTTCTGCATATCTCTTGCTTCTTTCTTCACCTTTCTTTGTCTTTCTGGACTTCTGTTGCCTCTTTCTGCATTTCTCTTGCTTCTTTCTGCGCCTTTCTTCCTCTTTCTGCACATGTCCTACCTCTGTAGGCATAGTTAGAAATTAGCATTTAAAAAACCTTTGAAATTCACTAAAAAACATAGGTTTCAGGGACGTTATAGTTAGAAATTAGCATTTAAAAAACCTTTGAAATTCACTGAAAAAACTATAGGTTTCAGGGACGTTATAGTTAGAAATTAGCATTTAAAAAGCCTTTGAAATTCACTGAAAAAACCACAGGTTTCAGGGACGTTATAGTTAGTTGAACATTTCACTCATACAAAACCAGTGAAATTCGGCCGTTATAGTTAGTTCAGCTAACTATAACTCGCGCCCCCGCAATGCACTGCTGATGACGTCACATATTACCTCATTCATGACATGGTCAGTGACATCACTGATGACATCTCAAATGACATCACTGATGACATCATCCACATGATAATCTGATGCAACTCCTCACACCATAATATAACGTTTGATACACCCACTCTAAAATACAGACTACCATTTTCGAAACCATAGACCTACTATATACCCACTCACTGATTCCTAGGTCTATACACACATCCACTTATTCACTCATACAGTCACTCATACATGCAGTCACTCATCAATACAGCACTATCATATGCACTCATACACCTATAGACACTCACACACCGCCACTCACTCATAGAGTTACTCACACACGTAGTCAGTCATGCAAAGAATCAATCACACTCCTATTTACTCACCTATACAGTTATACACTCACCACCTCACTTATTCATACATATACTAACACATACTTACTCTCTGATACAAGCACACACTCATCCATACATCCACTATCACAATCACTCACTCTCACATATAGTCATTTATATACTTCAAAACTCACATACACTGCCTTCTACATATGTAGATACTCACACATGTACCACTGAGACATCCATTCACTCACCAACACAGCCATACACACACTCACCCACCCATACAGCCAATCACAGACGTACTCTTGAACCCATACACCCAGTGAATCACCCACTCACACATCCATGCAGGGAGTCACACCCCCCCACCCACCCACACAGACACTCAGGCACCCATACAGATACTCAGACAACCAATTAATAACCCATATAGACACTCATGTAGCTGCTCACCAACCCATGGGGGCGCTTACACACCAACTGACAGACTGATACAGACATTTACACAGTTTAATCACTAACCGATGCATTCACCAAGACATGTCTAATCACTCACTTATACAGTCAGTCGCACACCTACTAAATTATCCATTCAGACACTTATCACCCACTCATTCTTCAATACACCTTGGCATATATATATATATAAAACATACTTAAACTTTTCAGAAACACAGTCACTGGATGATGTCATCAGTGATGTAATCAGTGATGTCATTTGAGATGTCATCAGTGATGTCACTGACCATGTCATGAATGATGTAATATGTGACGTCATCAGCAGTGCATTGCGGGGGCGCGAGTTATAGTTAGCTGAACTAACTATAACGGCCGAATTTCACTGATTTTGTACGAGTGAAATGCCCAACTAACTATAACGTCCCTGAAACCTGTGGTTTTTCCAGTGAATTTCAAAGGTTTTTTAAATGCTAATTTCTAACTATAACGTCCCTGAAACCTATGGTTTTTTCAGTGAATATTTATATATATATATATATATATATATATATATATATATATATATATATATATATATATTATCTACTGGCGGTCGCCAGTAGATAGTTATAGTTACAACCTATTATCCATAGGAAATCCGCGACATTCTATTTGAAATAACTCTCTTGCCGGTTGACGTATCTTCGCGAAATTTTCAAACTTCGTGGGGCGCTCCGGTCCGCTCCTACCCTGAAAGTCTCGGGGTGATACGTCAAGTGGGGACCGAGAAAAAAGGGGGGTTCCAAAACGCGTTTTCCCCATGCATTTTTCCATAGGAAACTTTAGACACGGCTACAGCCCGAACTGCTGAACGGAATTACACCAAATTTGGCAAAGAGGTAGTTCTTGGTTCAGAAAGAACCCTTTTGTTAAATGGTGTAAATCCGTTCAGTAGTTGCTGAGAAAATGAAAAGTAAAAAGTTGGTGATATCTATGGGCACGGAGGATTCGCGCACCCTCAGCGCACCCTGCGCGCACCGTCCCGATCACGAGCTGCATTTTAATTGGCTGTCAACATTCCGATTCAGGAAATGTTGGCAGCCATTTTGTCCTCGGTAGAACCGAGGGACAGAAACAAGTGCGCAAAGCGCACAAAGGGAGCAGGGTAGAAACACCCTGACCCCTAGGTTTGCTCAGGGGTCCCACAAGGACCCCCTGGGCAAAAAAAAATTTAAAAAAAAAATTAAAAAAAAATCGGCAGGCTGCGCTCAGGGTGCGCGAATCCTGCCGAAAAAAAAAATCGAAGCGCGGACTCCCGCGCTTTGATGTTATTGGCCCCGGGTGGCCCAAGTCCCGGGGGCATGGTGAGGGGATAATTTAATGTGTGGGGGCCTCAAAGGCCCCCAAGCCCGGGGACCGCCACCCCCGGGGCTTTTTTAAAAATGGTGCGGGAGGGCTCTGAGCCCTCCCGCAGCCCCGGGGACCACCACCTCCCGGGGCTTTTCTAAAATTAATGACAACCTGTGTGGGGGGCTCCAGCCCCCCACACGCCCGGTGACCGCCACCTCCCGGGGCACTAAACATTTAAATATGGGGGTCCGTTACGGACCCCAGAGCCCCGGGGACCACCACCTCCCCGGGGCTTTGAACTGAATTGGAGGGGGCCGCGCGGCCCCCTCCTGGAGCCCTTGATGGCCCTGGGGACCACCACCCCCCAGGGCCGGCTCCTGCAGTGTCCCGGGTGCCTACCCCGGGACACTGTAGTTGCTATGGCAGGACGGGAGCCTCGCGGCTCCCGTCCTGCCATAGCAAACTGCTTTGGATATTGGAAGAGAGAGCAGGGAAACCTGCTCTCTCTTCCAATATCCAAAGCACATTGCTTTCCACATGGGGAGCAGCATGTCAGCTGCTCCCCATGTGGAAAAGCAATGCCGGCTCCCAAGGGACGCGGGGAGCCGGCAGGACTGTGGGGGGATTGGGGACCCCCCACAGTCCCCAACGGAGAGGGCCAGCCCCGGGGGATGGGGTCCCCGGGGCAAGTAGTGGCCCGGGAGGGGGCCACGCGGCCCCCTCCCCAAAAAGAAAAAAAAAAAATTAAAAATAGAAAGGCCAGCCCCGGGGGATGGGGTCCCCGGGGCCTTAAAATGGCCAGAGGAGGGGGCCACGCTGCCCCCTCAAAATAATAAATAAAGAGGCCATGCCCCGGGGGATGGGGTCCCAGGGGCCAATACAGGCCAAGGGAAGGGAGGCCACGCGGCCCCCTTCCCGTTTTTTTTTTTGGGTAATTAAAAAGGGGTAAGGCCCTGGGGGATGGGGTCCCCAGGGCCCAAAAACAGAAAAAGGAAGGGGGGCCACACAGCCCCCCTTCAGGGGACAAAAAAACAAAAAAACGATCGGGCCCGCAGGCCCCGCCCCTTACTTCACCACTCTGCAAACGCGCCCTGGCGCGTTTGCAGAGGGGAACAATTCACCTTGAATACTGGGGGTCCCTGGGGGCCAACTAGCCCACCAGGAACCTCCAGTATGCGCCAGGGGCTGCCTTGCAGAGACGTGTAGAGAGGCCACACCCCTTTTACACCTCTCTGCAACGCAGCTCTGTGGCGCTTTTGGAGGTATATGGTGGGCTAGTTGGACTCCGGGGACCCTCAGGATTCAAGGGGACTTAATCCCCCAAATTAAAACGCGCCACGGGGCGCGTTTGCACAGTGGTGAAGGGAGGGGGCGGGGCTTCAGGTGACATGTGTGCAAACAGGCCCCGTGGCGCGTTTTAAGATGGGGAATTAAATCCCCTTCAATCCTGAGGGTCCCTGGGGCCAACTAGCCCAACAGGTACATCCAGAATGCGCCACAGAGCTGCGTTGCAGAGAGGTGTAAAAGGGGTGTGGCCTCTCTACACGTCTCTGCAACGCAGCCCCTGGCGCATATTGGAGGTTCCTGGTGGTCTAGTTGGCCCCTAGGGACCCTCAGGATTCAAGGGGACTTAATCCCCCAACTTAAAACGCGCCACGGGCGCGTTTGCAAAGATGTCACCTCAGGCCCCGCCCCCTCCCTTCACCATTGTGCAAATATTCCTCTAAAATCAGCCGAAATACGAATTCTGATTTACTCACCTGTTATAAGGAGAGACCTCAGTGCTGTATCTTTCAGCCCAGTACTGGTCCTGAAAAGTAATTTTAACCGTACTTACCAGTAACTTGAATTTCCTTCCATAGGCTAACATTGACTGGTTTCACTTGGAAATTCTTCTAAGTGTGGAGTTTTGGAACTTTAAAATATTCCTCTAAAATCAGCCGAAATACGAATTCCGATTTACTCACCTGTTATCAGGAGAGACCTCAGTGCTGCATCTTTCAGCCCAGTACTGGTCCTGAAAAGTAATTTTAACCGTACTTACCGGTAACTTGAATTTCCTTCATAGGCTAACATTGACTGGTTTTCAGCAAAAAGTTTCAAAGTGTTGATTTTCACAAACTACAAATATTCCTTAAAAATCGCCTGTATGACTTAAATTTTGTAATGTAATGTATAATGTAATTACAATGTAATTTAAAAAATAAAATATCTAAAAATAAATAGTTTAAAAAATGTTGTAAATCAGTATCAAAAAAATAAATATAACAATTAATACATTTAAAAATTGTCATTTACAAAACCTTTGAAATTCACTGAAAAAACCGTAGGTTTCAGACATGTTATAGTTAGGAATTAGCATTTAAAAAACCTTTGAAATTCACTGAAAAAACCATAGGTTTCAGACACGTTATAGTTAGAAATTAGCATTTAAAAAACCTTTGAAATTCACTGAAAAAACCATAGGTTTTAGGGACAATTATAGTTACTTGGACATTGCACTCGTACAAAACCATAGAAATTCCCCGTTATAGTTAGTTCAGGTAACTATAACTCGCACCCCGCAATGCACTGCTGATGACGTCACATATTACATCACTCATGACATGGTCAGTGACATCACTGATGACATCACTGATGACATCTCAAATGACATCACTGATGACATCACTGATGACATCATCCATTGACTGTGTGTTTCTGTAAAGTTTAAATATGTTTAATATATTTAGGGAAAGGCGTATTGAAGAATGAGTGGGTGTAGAAGCGCCTGAATGGATGATTTAGTAGGTGCGTGACTGAGTCTATAAGTGAGTGATTAAACGTATCTTACTGGATGCATGGGTGAGTGACTAAACTGTGTGAATGTCTGTATCCGTCTGTCTGTTGTTGTGTAAGCAACTGCATGGGTTTCTGACTAGCTAAATGAGTGTCTATATGGGTTATGGATTGGTTCTCTGAGTATCTGTATGGGTGCCTCAGTGTTTGTGTGGGTGGGGTGTGTGTGACTCTGTGCATAGATGTATGAGTGGGTGATTCACTGGGTGCATGGTTTCAAGAGTGTGTCTGTGATGGACTGTATGGGTGGGTGAGTGTGTGTATGGGTGTGTTAGTGATTGAATGTATATCTCAGTGGTACATGTGTGAGTAACTACATATGTGAAAGGCAGTATATATGTGTGTTGGAGTATATAAATGGCTATAAGTGAGAGTGTGTGATTGTGAGAGTGGCTATATGGATGAGTGTGTGCTTGCATCAGTGATTGCATAGGAGCGTAAGAATGTGCTAGTATTTTTATGAGTAAGTGAGCTGGTGTGTATAACTGTATAGGTGAGTAAATTGGAGTGTGATTAATTATTTGCATGACTGACTAGGTGTGTGAATACCTCTATGGATGAGTTGCGTTGTGTGAGTGTTTATATAGGTGTATGAGTGCATATGATAGTCCTGTACTGAGTGACTGTAAGTATGAGTGACTGTATGGGTGAGTGAGTAGATGTGTGTGTGTAGACCTAAGAATCAGTGAGTGGGTATGTACTTATTGGTATTGGAGTGTGTATGGTTTTGAGAATGGCAGTCTGTAATTTAGAGTGGGTGTTTCAAAACGTATATTAGGGTGTGAGAAGATGCATTAAATTCTCACATGGATGATGTCATCAGTGATGTCATCAGTGATGTCATTTGAGATGTCATCAGTGATGTCATCAGTGATGTCACTGACCATGTCATGAGTGATGTAATATGTGACGTCATCAGCAGTGCATTGCGGGGCGCGAGTTATAGTTACCTGAACTAACTATAACGGGGAATTTCTATGGTTTTGTACGAGTGCAATGTCCAAGTAACTATAACTGTCCCTAAAACCTATGGTTTTTTCAGTGAATATATATATATATATATATTCACTGAAAAAACCATAGGTTTTACAGACGTTATAGTTAGAAATTAGCATTTTAAAAACCTTTGAAATTCACTGAAAAAACCATAGGTTTCAGGGGCGTTATAGTTAGCTGGACATTTCACTCGTACAAAACCATAGAAATTCCACTGTTATAGTTAGTTCAGCTAACTATAACTCGCGCCCCCGCAATGCACTGCTCATGACGTCACATATTACATCATTCATGGCATGGTCAGTGACATCACTGATGACATCACTGATGACATCTCAAATGACATCACTGATGACATCATCCAGTGACTGTATGTTTCTGTAATTTTTAAATATGTTTTACATATATTCTTAGGTGTATTGAAGAATGAGTGGGTGTATAAGTGTCTGGATGGGGGATTTTACAGGTGTGTGACTGATTGTATAAGTGAGTGATTAAACTTTGTCTTACTGAATGCATGGGTTAGTGACTAAACTGTGTGAATGTGTGTATCAGTCTGTCTGTTGTTGTGTAAGCTGCTACATGGGTTGGTCAGTAGCTACATGAGTGTTTATATGGGTTATTGATTGTTTGCCTGAGTATTTGTATGGGAGACTGAGTGTGTGGGTGGGTTGGAGGTGTGTGACTCTGTGCATTGATGTGTGAGTGGTTGATTCACTGGGTGTATGGGTTAAAGACTGCATGTGGAAACAGCTGTATGGGTGGGTGAGTGTGTGTATGGGTGTGTTGGTGAGTGAATGGATGTCTCAGTGGTACATGTGTGAGTAACTACATATGTAAAAGACAGTATATGTGAGTGATGCTGTATATAAATGAGTATATGTGAGAGTGAGTGATTTTGAGAGTGGCTGTATGGGTGAGTGTGTACTTGTATCAGTGATTATCTAAGAGAGTAATTATGCGTTAGTATCTGTATGAATTAGTGAGGTGGTGTGTGTCTAACTGTATAGGTGAGTAAATGGGAGTGTGATTGATTCTTTGCATGACTGACTAGGTGTGTGAGTAACTCCATGGATGAGTGGCGGTGTGTGAGTGTCTGAATAGGTGTATGAGTGCATATCATAGTGTTGTATTGATGAGTGACTGCATGTATAAGTGAATGTATGGGTGAATGAGTGGATGTGTGTGTAGACCTAGGAATCAAAGAGTACGTATGTAGTAACTGGTATTGGTGTCTCGATGGTTTCGAAAATGGTAGTCTGTATTTTACAGTGGGTGTATTAAAGGTTATATTAGACTGTGAGGAGGTGCATCAGATTTTCACGTGGATGATGTCATCAGTGATGTCATCAGTGATGTCATTTGAGATGTCATCAGTGATGTCACTGACCATGCCATGAATGATGTAATATGTGATGTCATGAGCAGTGCATTGCGGGGGTGTGAGTTATAGTTAGCTGAACTAACTATAACAGTGGAATTTATATGGTTTTGTACGAGTGAAATGTCCAGCTAACAATAACGCCCCTGAAACCTATGGTTTTTTCAGTGAATTTCAAAGGTTTTTTAAATGCTAATTTCTAACTATAACGTCTGTAAAACCTATGGTTTTTTCAGTGAATTTGAAAGGTTTTATAAATGCTAATTTCTAACTACAATGTCCCTGAAACCTATATTGTTTTTAACTAAATTTAAAAAAGACGTGCATACTTTTTGTAGTGAAAAACTAACTGTAACAGTAGTCTGTTATAAGTTATAATTTAACAATGTTTAAAACTTAATTAGCACTAATTAACATATAAGTGTGGAAAAAGTGTGACGGAGCAGCTATGATACCCGACTTCGAACAACAGCGTTCACAGTTCGATTCCCGGCTCCAGCGGCACGTTAGCCCACCACTATGTCACTGTGGGCAACACCTTGCTTAATCTTTCCGACGCCCCCGAGCGCCGGCACACCTTTCCAGGAGTAGCTGTACGCTTTACAAATGCTCGCATTTTTTTAATTTAAAACCATAGTGATGAGAAATATTATCACGTTTTTTTTTTTCTTCTATTCTGATAGATCTTTTTTTTTATGACTTCTATTTATAATTACGGCAATTAATAAATGTATTTACTCATGAGAATGGAAATGACACGGATTTCCGGGTAACAGATTTTAAGCTCTCCAACGTATGTACATATTAAGGACCTTATACGCGTTAGGTTCGAAATCGAAACTTTTTCCGCTTCACATTTTGTAACTTTTCCCAGCACGTGCACAAGTTAAACAGTTAAAACGTGAGCACGTGTCAACTGTAAAACGTGACATCTAAATGGGCGGAGCCGCATCTTCCTTCCATAGACTACTCAATAACCAAAAAGTATATAAACCACACCCGTTGATTGATTAGTTTCGTTTTTGCAAGTTATTTACGCGTCTCCATTCAGTGATGCAGGTGCTCTTTTCTACAGTCGGATTCTTCTTTTGAGGCCACAAAACATAATCCTGAGTTGTAAGTTGTTTGATTATGGCATACTAGATATTTATAATACGTAGCTATTTGTTAATATTTAAACACTTGTATTTAGAAAAAAGTGTTATTGGTTGTTTTTGCCATTTATATGTAACGTCAGCAGCTTGTTTTCAGAAACAGACAGAATACAGCAAACATTGTTCCTGTTCTGGCTCCTTTGAGCTCATATAGTGTGACTTTGTATATTATAATATTGACACTGTACTTGACCTCAGAAGTGTTGGTGACCCGTCGGCGCGAAGACTAAAGATTTATATGTAACGTCAGCAGCTTCTAGTTTGTAGTCTATTTCCCCCTTGAGATCATATAGTGTGAGTATGTATATTATAATAACCACACATTATGATCTCAGAGGAGTTTGTGACCCGTTGGCGCGAAAACTAACGATTTATATGTAACGTTAGCAGCTTCTGGTTTTTAGTCTATTTCTTCCTTGAGATCATATAGTGTGAGTATGTATATTGTAATATTAACATTTATACTGACCTCAGTGGAGTTTATGACCCGTCGACGCGAAGACTAAAGATTTATATTTAACGTCAGCACCTTCTCGTTCTTTACTCTGTTTCTTCCTTGGGATCATATACTGTGAATATGTATATTATAATATTAACAGTCATTGTGATCTCAGAGCACTTTATGACCCGTTGGCGCGAAGATGAAAGATTTCGAAGTCCCGGAGAAAAGAAGCTCTCAACATACTCATCGCTGGAAAGTATTTCGTTATTGATCTTGTTTTGTATTGATGACTTCATTTTCATTTTCCTTTTTGTGTGCCATCAGTGACACTGTGTATATTGTAAGAGTGTGATATTTCCACACAACAGGAATTGGAGATTTGTCGCCGCCAGGAGTAAACCATCTGAAATACAGTTTACTGACCTTTATAACTTACTTGATCAGATATTTTTACAGTGACAATATTTTGGGAAATTGCAGTTTAAAAAAAAATAGTTTCCATAGATACTTTCTTAGTGAATACCTTTGATAAACCCTACATTTCTGAATGTTTTTTTACTATTTCTATTTTTGTCTGTTGCGGTTCCTATTCACCTTCTCCCTATAGAATATATACGACCAGTAGTGTATATTATTATACTACTATCCTATATATTCTTAAAGGAGTACGTGATTTGTTAGCGGAGCAGTGAGCGACCTCTAAGCACTACGACCGAACTTTCCCGAATTCTACAGAATAGAAATTATAAAAAATTATAAAGCGTACATTTCTATGTAATATAAAGTGATTTGTGTTTAACTGTGTTTTACTTGTTATTGTTCTTGTGACCTGAGATGATGTAGTGCGGGAGTGTTTCTTGTAGCACTTCTTTTCTACTTTATCTAAAAGTAACTCATGCCCTCTTATATTATCAAGAATATGGGGCAACACTTTTACAAACTATAGCAGAAAAAAAAGGGAGGGTGTGCCCACGCTTAAGGGATATTTTATGAATTGCGTTTTTATTTGTCACCCCTTTGATATATACAGCTTCAGTTTCCAAAGAAAGTATATTTGTAATTGCTTAATAAAAACTATTTCAATCCTAGACTGAAATTTTTGCTGCGCAACCACAGCTCCCCGTCAGAAAAGTAAACACCACATTATAACTAAACAGTGCTCCTGGGAAGTATCCCACCTGCAAACTTAATAAAAAGAAGACCGCAACACACTTTGTTATTTTCCCGCCGTGATTTGTACACCCCACGCCAATTATATAAATGGCCCTTAAAATATATTAAAAAACTATTTTTACCTTCACAATCCCTCTCCACCACCTTGTGACCACTGTACAGAGTTAATAGTGTTCCTACCCTCCCCGCTACTACTTTCTTTTCCCGTACTCCATTGAAATGCGTCACAAAATGGTTCACAACAGTGAACCGTTCCCAGCCAATAATGAGCAAACTTGTTCTAGGAACACTTTAGCCAATAAAATGTCCATGGTGTTCCGCAGAGGGGAAGGGAATCGCTGCCAACACTTCTACTTTCAATGGTTTACAGCCAATGAACATTAAACTTGGGAAGGTCCTGCTTGAAACACGTTACCCAATCAGATGTCCCTGATGCTCCGCGGAGGGTGAGGGAATGGCTGGCAACACTTGTACTTTCAATGGTTTACAGCCAATGAACATTAAGCTTGGGAACGTCCTGCTTGGAACACGTCAGCCAATCAGATGTTCCTGCTACTCCGCGGACGGGGAGGAAATGGCTGGCAACACTTGTACTTTCAATGGTTCGCAGCCAATGAACATTAAGCTTGGGAAGGTCCTGCTTGGAACACGTCAGCCAATCAGATGTCCCTGCTACTCCGCGGACGGGGAGGAAATGGCTGGCAACACTTCTACTTTCAATGGTTCGCAGCCAATGAACATTAAGCTTGGGAAGGTCCTGCTTGGAACACGTCAGCCAATCAGATGTCCCTGCTACTCCGCGGACGGGGAGGAAATGGCTGGCAACACTTCTACTTTCAATGGTTCGCAGCCAATGAACATTAAGCTTGGGAAGGTCCTGCTTGGAACACGTCAGCCAATCAGATGTTCCTGCTACTCCGCGGACGGGCAGGAAATGGCTGGCAACACTTCTACTTTCAATGGTTCGCAGCCAATGAACATTGAGCTCGTTGTTGGAACACCTCAGCCAATTAAACGTTAATTTTGTTCCAGACACACGAACAGAACATGCCCTCCCACATAATATTAAATTTTGTCTAAGAAAGTGACACTGTCCGTGATAAAAGTGAACACCGCATTATAAGTAAACATTACTGCGCATTATATTAAAGGAAGGGTGCAATACGGCGCATTGTTATTTTCCCGATATGATTTACACAGCCTACTGAAATGCAGCACACATAGAAAGCGCAAAACACTGCCGCAATACCGCACATTCACACTACCTGTGTGTGCACCCTACACACTGCTTGCCGCAATACGGCGCATTGTTTTCCCGACGGGATTTCCAGAGCCTACGCTACCTTGCCGCAATACCGCTCACCGTTGTTCTGCGGACGTGATTTCCACGGCCTACGCAACATTCAAACTCCCTGCCTCTGCACCGTACAGACTGCTTAAACTAAGACCACAGTGTTCCTACTAAACCCTCTTATACAATTTTTCTCTTTTGTTTCGCCCTACGCCTTTCAACTCAGTCACAAAATGGCTGCCAACACTTCCTAGTTTCAACAGTTCGCAACCAATGAGCCGCACGCTCGTGCTCGTAACGCCTCAGCCAATCAGATGTCAGAATTCTCAAATATCGATATCTGTAAAGTTTGATATTTCTCTAAAACTACTGAACGGACTTACCCCATTTAAACAAAAGCGTGCTTTCTGGACCAAGACCTTTCTCCCTGCCAAATTTGGCGAAATTCCGTTCGGCAGTTTGACCTGTAGCCTTGTCTAAAGTTTCCTATGGAAATTGCATGGAGAAAACACGTTTTGGGACCTCCTTTTTTCTCAGCCCCCCCCTTCACGAATTCCCCCCAAACTTTCAGGATAGGAGCTCACCTGAAAAGAGGAACTTTTTGGAAAATTTCGTAAAGATTCGGCAAACGACGCCAAAGTTATAAGCACATCAAAAAATGCTTTTCCTATGGAAACTAGGTTCTAACTATAACTATCTACTGGCGACCACCAGTAGATAATATATATATATACATATCAGGGCGATTAATAATAATGATCAAACGTATCCAGTTGCAAGGCATTTTAGGGACGTGCACCAAAGCAACCTAAAGGACCTCTCTTATTATTTGATTGACTCCATCCCCATGAACAGAAGAGGTGGAGATAGAGAAGGGCTACTTAGAAAGCTGGAAACAAGGTATATACTTAACCTTAATAGTAAAGCCCCGGGAGGTCTCTACACGACCGAAGACCTCCATACATGCCTGTAAATAAATAGAAATAAATATGGTCTTTTTGCTAGGTTTTTTATAACTAACTGTCAAAATCAAATCCTAAGGTTTAACCGCATCAGAAATTGTTTTAAGAAAATTTGAGGAGTAAATAAAATTGAATTGAAATTAGTATTTAAAAGAAAACAGTAGGCCGCCTGACCGACCTCAACCACAGGTATAGTGGTTTTTTAAATTGAACACCTAAAAACACAAGTGGAAAATTGAATAATCATGGTTTTAAAGCACTGATTTTGGTGATGGGGATTTTGATACATTATGTAGAACATGCACTTTAAATAAATATGCCAATGATTTTGAATAGACGAAATCTGGGGAAGCCCAAGACAAGATATAAACACACTAAAAGGATTTAATATATTACCAAACTGTGTAAACCCAGCATTTAAGCTAGGATTTTTGACTGTAAAAATGAAAATTGTTTTGAATTATGTCAGGCTCATTTTACTATAAATTTTAAATGAATATTTATTTTTGTATTTATTTAAATTTGATGTCATGATATGAATATGTTTTTATGGTATTTTATATTTGATACTATTTGTATATTTCATGTACATAAATCAATTTATATATTTTTTAGATCAAGCTATAATTGTATTTAACAAAGTATTTCATTACCTGAATAAGCAATTTCAATATATGGACGATTTTTTTCAGCTTTTTACCCGGTGTATTATTGAATGAAATTTATCCTATATAGTATGTTTTTTATGTCTATTCCAATTGTCCAATGGCTAGGCACAAGTCACTTTAAAAGGGTGGAAAAAAAGTATAAGCGTTGTCATGTGATCAAGGTCCGGCTGGACCGAAACGCGTTATGGCCGATGCTGAATAAATAATTTAAGCACTTATCTTGTGGTCCGTGCCTGCTTTTGCCAACGAGGAGCTGAAGGGAAATAAGGCAGTTAACTTGGATATATATATATATATATATATATACATATATATATATATATGTGTATATATGTATGATATGTTTTTTTTTTTTTTTTCTTCCAGCCCTGATGAAGTCCTTATGGACATAACGCGTTGGCTGGGCTGTTTGGCATGTATCCATAAAGAATAACAATAAAAGAAGAATTCTCAACATGAAAACTTGACTCCGTGTGATAAGATGATTTCAATTTTACCTCAACAAAAATGAAAAGAAATTCTATGTGTTGCTTTTTGTAATTTCCCACATTTCCTCAGTACCCACAGCAAAGTGGTTAAGATGTAACACCTACCATCACTTAACTGAACCAAATTAAGCATTACATGTGCAACCTCTTTAGATCTAAAATATTTGCTATCGCCCATCGATACCTTTGCCTGATTTGTCACACAAACCTATTGCCCAACACACAACTGCCTACTACTAGTACGACTTCTACCGTCATAATACTTTTTATATTTAACATGAGTTTCTTTAATTCTATGTCTGATTTCTTTTGCCTGATAATGTAGGACACCAAATTAACAAAACCAACCCAGATTACATTTTGTTCTTGGATGTCTACCTCTCATCACTTCAATCCAGTAGCGTCACATGTGGTCACTGTACATCCATACCATCTCGGCACCTTGGTGTTCTCAATCCAAATGACTCCCAACAGCTATTTGAATGATGTCCTTCAAAACTATTCCCAAAACATACTTCTAAAATGGAACAATAGGCCCCATGATATCAATTGCAGTACTTTACAACAGATACTCTGAATAACTTTCTCACACATCGAAGGTCTAAGTATCCTCAAAGATTTGTCAGCCTTGAAACAGTGGGCACATTCTCCTATGCATTTTCCACCACAGACAAATCACTTCCAAGCCACCGGTATAGTCTCTTCACAGACTGTTTGGGCTTAATCAGTCCAAGATGTCCTTCATGACCCAGTTTAATGATAGTTATTCTTGAAGTTTATTTTTTTACCCTGCAACAAAATGTCATCGCTCACAGATAATTCATTCCTAATCTCACAAAACAGCCTCATTTGTATTCCCAATTGGTTTTTCAGGGGCCAACCCTTCTTGTTATAAAGTCCATCACTTTCTACAAGATCGCATTCTTTCTACACTCCATTGCTTCAGAACAGTTAACCCACCATCATGCACAAATGCAGCTTCGATTCCTTCCACTCTTCCAAACGGGTTGGCATTCTAGATTAGTGATAACATTGTCCTTTCCCAACACATACACCACTCTGTAAATAAAACCCTGCAAATGACAATCTTGCTCATCTTGCCGAAACATTAGTCGTACCTTCAGCAGTTAATATTTTCACAAATGGTTTATGATCATAATGCACAACGAATGGTTTTCTCAAACAAATGGTCTAAATTGTTCCATCGCCCATACTCAAGGTACCATTTCTCGCTCAATAATTGACTATCGTTATTTGGTTGGGGATAAGGAGTGAGCTGCATATGTAATGATGACTTCACTGCCATCTTTCTCTATCTGAGATAACAGGTCACCCATATCAATATTACTAGCGTCAGTAGTGATGACACCATTAAGTTAAGGTTCATATCCCTTCAGAGCTGACCGTTTGTTGATAGTGTCAGAATCCATCTGACAAGCATTGGTCTATTCAAATTTTGGCTTGCGTTTTAGCAACATCCAGATATTATACATTGTTCATCAAATTATGGTACATATTTTGCATAAAATTCAGCAAGCCCACAAAATAATCAAACATCATCCTTATTCACTGACTCAGGGGCATTTATAACTGAGTCACCAATGACGGTTAAGATGTTACGCCTTCTTCACTAATCAAATGCTCTAAGTAGGGCACACTCCTTTCTGCAAATTTACATTTGGTATACCCCACAGTAAGTTCAATTTATTTTTTAAATACTCTAATCCTTAACTAAACTTACAGCATGTTCACACTTATCGAAACTCAAGATGTCATCTTGGAAGAATTTTATACCCCTCTCTTTACCAACAATTGCAAAATACATCACTGGCAACAGCTGCAGCAGATACCAATCCAAATGGAAGCCACTTGAACTGAAAACAGCCAAAAGGGGTAATCAATGCTCCATCTGATCAATACTAATCAATGTATACCTCTTACTATCATGATATAGTGAGATTCAGTGGTACTCTGAAGAGAAATCCACAGTTAAAAACCACGTAGTCCCTTTAACCAACACTAACATTTCTGCAACCTTTGTCAGTGGAAATATTGTTCTACAATAATGTTGTTATTTAGATGGCAAAGATCAACACACAACCTAATCTTGCCATTGCTGCGATGTGCTATCACTGAGGGAGAAACCAATTCTGGTGCTTCAATGGGCTTGATAATGCCGTCATCTACTAATTTATTTAAGTCCTTTGAAACCTCATTGTAGGGAATTGGGTTATTAGTTGTGCAGGATGCGAGGCCTACACATGTAGTAGGTGCACAATTCCCCCTTAGTGGGACCCAATTACCCCACTGTAGCTCTTGACTCCCTCAGGGCAGTGAAGCAGAGCAGTTTAATGCCTACTCAGAGGAGGTGGTGTGGGCTTGTAATCACCATTGGCTGGCACGCCATAACAACACCCAATAAAATATTTTCCAGTCAGTGCTTTTTCCTTAGAAAAAGGAAAAGTACATTTACTACACCCACACTACTAAATAGTACTCATTATTTACAAATATATACATAGGGCAGATCAGAAATACCTTGTATTACGTTTCATATTTGACATCACAAATATAGGGGGTATCACTTTAGATAACACAGGTCTATTGGCATTAACAAGGGTTCACCATATTACAAGAACAACAAAACACATGTTAAAAACAACATCATTGTGTGCATAAATGCAATAATCAATAATAACCATGTATAAATGTAATTATAAATGTCAATAAAGCATATCAACCTTGATCAGTAATCACTGTCAAAATTATTATATCAATAAAGCGTTTTAAAATGAACATAAAGTGTCTGCTTTTATTATATATTTTCAGGCCACATAAAATGTAGCCATAGAAATAGCCTTACAGGGCAATGCACTCTGTGTGCTGTTAAAGACTTTAAGACACATAAAATGCAACCATAGAACTAGCTTCTAGAGGGTACTATATTCCCAGCTGTAGAGCAAAAGCTCCAGCCTTATAAATGCTTAAAAAATAATGAAAATCTTGGGGGGATCTTAGTTTCCTTGAACCTGCAAACATAGGGTCAGGACCTTAAATTTACTTTTGCGTGGGATGTTGCACTCATGTAGCCCCATTTCTTTTTAACGCTGGTGGTGCCCCTACCTCCCTGGGCACAAGGCAAGAAAAATATGGTAATAAGCCTCTCCCGAGGCATTATGGGGCGCACCAGCTGGAGGAGCAGTGAATATTTTATTATCGGCTCTCCAATTATGCAGGGGAGAGCAGTGTAGCTTCTCTGTTGTTTTTCTTTCTGGGGCGCCTGATTCCACCAGGACACCCCGCCTTGCTTCCTTGTTTGGGCATCTGGGGGAATCCACCTCGGCTGCCCTAGCCGACTCCCTAACCAGCCAGCACTCCTTGGTGCACCAGCTTGCTTCTCCCCTGCTCACTTTATGCGGGCAGGGAGTTTGTTATAATGTGGCTGCCCCGTTCCCCCTCCCAGACACAGGGAGTGAAGCCACCGCTAGTGGGGGCACAGAGATGGGGTCCCAGGCCCCTTTTCTCTTTGTAGAGGCGGTGCAATGGCGCTCCCTCAGTTTCCATCTGCATCAGCACCCGGGGAGATGGGGGCCCAACGAGCCAGAAATGAGCCTGGGAGAGGGCCCCACACATGCCCCCTCCCTTGGTGAAATTAAAAAAAATATACTCCTTGGCCGACCCCTGGGCGCTGGCCCACCCCGGCAGTAATTCTTCCTTCGGGTGACACAGCCCCCACGTGCTCAACCCTTGCTGGGGGGTCAAAGGTCACCAACTTTAAAACAGCCATAATGTGGGCCCCGTTGGGCCAATTCGGATAATCCCGCACTCATTTTACTCCTGGTCTTTGTCTCTGGGTGCAGAATTCCATAGCAACTGGTTCTCATGGGGCATAAGGGGCCAGCCTCACTGGCCCCTTACTGGCCCTTGGAGAGAACCACTGGTGCTGGGGTCAACAGGGTCAGAGTCCTTGGTCCTTTTGGGGCATCAGGGGGTTTCTCCTTCCAGTTGTCCATGGCTGTCACAGTCCCAGGGTCCAGCAGCAAAAAGCAACAAAAGTACAAACAGCCCTTTCTGCAAGCGTTTGTAAAAGGAGGTGAAAAGTTCTAGAAGCCAGGCATCCTTGGCCAGTCCTGGGGTGCCACATCACCTCTCCACCCCCGTCCCAACCCTCCTGCACAGCATGCTGGGACAGTTCAAGATAGAGTTATCAATGAGTCACTAGTCACATCTGGGGGCCTCAACTCTGCCCATTGCTGACACCACTGCCAGGGCCTTTCCCACCAAAACTTCAAAGAGGAGCCACCTTCTGTGTAGGCTTTAGCTGCTGGGCTTTCCAATTGGCACAGTGGCCCTGGGCTGTCCCTAGCCCTAGTATAGGTGATAGGCAATTAACAGATGCAGATTTTAATCCCCACCCTTTTATCCTCAGGAACTGAGGGAAACACTGTTACTCGTTTTGTGTGTTGCGGTCTTTGTTCCCTCTGCTGGGGAGAGATGTAAATAACCTAGCCTATCAGGGTGACAACAGGCCTGGGCTCTGATCCTGAGCTGAGACAGAAAAATATGACAATTCTGGATGACCCAGAAGATGAACAGATATCTGGGCTTTTTTCCTGAGCTGATGGGCCCAGTGCTCCATATTTGGTGTGGGGGGGTGTAATTATGCTAGGGGAAGTTGATGGAGCAGGGTAAATATAAAAATGTTAACCTCCTAATATTTTCGTATAATAATAATAAACATGTTCGTTCAAGTAAATAACCAACAATGTATGTAAAGGGTTAAGGATAACACGCAGTTTAATGTGCAAAATAATGAATTAATAATTGTTTACGTTTCTAACATAACATAATATTTTGCGTACTAAAATAATAATAAAATGCATGATTTGTGCTTTGAATAAAACGTGTGGTTGCAAAATAAAGCGATGGTAAGTAAGGGACAGCTTTATATGTTGCTTCTGCTAGGTAATACCTAATTGGGGTACGTAGAAAGACGGGAGGGAAACGAAAGAGTTTATATTTCATTGTTTTAATAACATTTTGTTTTCTTTAGAAATAGTGCGCTTAGGCCTACCGAGCAGCAATATAAAATGGCCGCGAGTTATTAGAGTGCGCAGGAGCGGATGCGACCATGTGATAGAGGAGAGAGGCTGTTGCAAAGGGATGATCACGTGCTGATGCCGAGAGGCTAAGATGAAAGTATGGTCAAGGCTGCTGTGACCCTTCTGAGCAGATGTGTGCCAAGATGATCAGCAAGAAGCGTGAGAAGCCTGGTTGAATCAATAGAAAGAACTCTATTATATAAATTGTTGCAGAAAAGAAACAATTTGGACTGATCGAAACGGATGAGCAAGTGCATGAACTGTGGGAAACGATGCTTGCATGGACATTCCTCACGGAACTAGTTAAGACCAGGAAGTTTGATTAAAATGTATAGGGACCTGAGTTTTCGACCAATGAGAATGAATCGCGCCATGTAAGAAGAAACATTTTATGTTGTAAGCTAGAATTAGGGTATAAGAAGACCTACTCTTGGTGGGAGGGGTTAGAATGCTGCGGGATGCTGCGGGAGATGCTGAAGAAGTTAGATGCTGTAGATGGGAGAGTTTGCGGTTGCTGATGCTGACGAGCTGATGCTGCTGCTGTTATTTTCCTTTTCCAGTTGAGTATAAGATGCCGCTTTAGGAGAACTAGCATTTGATAAGATTTATATTAGAATTATTAGGATTTCCTCGAGAGATAGATAGGTTGATCTATAGAGTTCTTAGTATGATAACCTCATTTTCGATCTAATAAAAGTGTCATGCAATTTACAACTATTCTTATATTGATGATAAACGCAATGATCTGAATAATAAATTAATCTCGAATTTCCTGCGTTCAAAACTTTATATAAACTTTATTATTCTTCAAACAAATGACTCATTGATTTTCTTTAGCATAATGATTAATAATGAATTGGTAAAAGAGTTCATTGTGATTGAGCTGGCCTTAATCACCATCAACTGATTCCTACTAGTTGGTCCATCGACCAATGAGCGGAATACCTTAAAAGTAAAATGAGAATTGTTGTGTCATTATAAAAGAGGTATCCCGTCTCCTTCCAGCGAATCGTTTTTCTCCTAGGTTTCATGTCGGAGGAAATTCCAGGGAAATAAATGAGTAAGTGAATGTATATGCGGTGTTATGGGCCCCACCGTCATATGGATATAGTGTGTGTGTTTTGGAGAAATAATTGCACCTGGATGACCAAAAGCATAGTAGGAGAAATTATTTTTATTGTAAGCGCTGGATCAGATTTCTTGGTAGCAGAGTTATGGTTACTATAGATTAGTTTGGTGATTATTGATTTTTTGATTATAGATTATTGATAAGTTTATGTCTAACACTTTTTGTTGAGTCGCGTTATGTTACATGTAAGTTTTCACGCTTCCGGGAAGTAGGAAGTGGAACACGTGTGGCAAGAGAAGTCGCATGGAATTTTACACTGTCTGAGTTCATTTTTGGTAATAACACAGGTTGTGTTATATTAGGGACATTTTACGTATAAAAGGTGTGTAGGTGAAATAGTGATCGGTTTTCTTGTGAAACTCTGGCCTTAATTCTCAGGAGCAGTATAGTCTCCACATGTGTTTTATCCCCAGAGAAACGGGTTTACCGTTTGCTTGAAAGAAGGGTAAGGTAGAGGGAAGTGCTACTTTATCGACGTAACTGAAAGTTCTGTGGTAGGGTAGAGGTAAGCGCTGCCTACTGGAAAATACAGAATTCTTGTGTGAATGGTCGAAGCTATCTTTTCGGTTTAGCGAATCAGACAATGGAAATGTGGATAAAATGTTGTAACTAACAAGAATTGTTGGAAAATAAATTGCCGATAAATTTTGTAAAGGAGGGGTCAAGAGCAGAAGTGACGTAGACAAAAGCCGCGCTGGGATTGGACAGTGCGCTAGTCACATGAGAACAGGAGCGAAGTGACGTAGACAAAAGCCGCGCTGGGATTAGACAGTGCGCCGTAGACAGAAATCGTTGTGATTGGAGCGTTGGTGTGAGTCGCGCTAGCATTGGTTGAAATAAACGCATAGGGAACAGAGTTGATTTGCGGATTGTTTTAAGGAGAGAAAGGTTGTGAATCATGTCGTACTATGAGTATGGAAAAGAGAAAACGTCTTGGATGTCAAAAGTTAAGAACTTCTTTAAGAAGGATAAAAAGGTAGTGGCTAGAGAGGGACAAATAATTCCTCCGCCGAAATCACCAGCTTCACACATGATGCTGAAATATGGATATCATACATGCATTTGGTTAGAAAATTGGACAAAATACACCAAGAATGATGGAGCATTGGCTTTTCCTGAGAATGGTTCATTTAATGTCGCTGTATTACAGAACTTGAGAGAAAAGATGGTAATGTTAGAACCTAGACCTAGACCGACACAGTTTGAAGCTTTAGCGGAATGGGAAGATGAGATGTATGAGCGAGAGAGATCCAGAGGATTGAAGAATCATGAGTTTATACCAGGAAGGTTGTGGGGAATAAATCATGAGGACAGAGTAAAGCGTTGGAGATACGCTAACATGGCAGGAGGTTTGTTTCCAGCTTTTGCGGTTTAGGAAGAAGCAAAGAGAAAGTGTACTGAGAAAAAGAAACATGTAGTGGTAAAAAAGTATGTGTATGGTGGTAGTGAAACAGATGACCAATGCACCGCAAATGGAAACTGGGAGGAATAAAAAACCCGAACGAAGAAATGAAATAAATAGGTCACAAGAAACATTTAAATGTTCACAAAATGATGAGACAGAAAGTGACAATGCAATTGAATTAGCAAAAACGACAAAAGAATTGACTGAGAAAATAAGAGAATTGACAAAGAATATGGAAGCTGTAACTGTACCAGTAACGATAGGTCCAGTAATGCCAATTTTTGAAAATCAGAAAATAAATGAACATTCTTTGGTGATTCCCATGAATTCACAGTTGCAAAGAAAAAGAGAAGGGATGGAACTGAATAATGAAGGTGCACACAATTCGGCTAGTACGTGTAGACCAAGTCCACCTACAAATTTGACGATAAATGAGAATGAGGTTAGAAGAATGCCTATGGTGACAGAGTCCGCATCAGGAACACCAGAAAGAACCAGTGATTGGATTGAGTTAAATAGTACACCTGTAGGTCCGACTCCAGAAGAGTTAAATGAATGGATGAAAGCACTAAAAGCAAAAGAACCAGAAGAAAAACCATTAGATGTAATTAGGTTAAAAATAGACATGGAAGAGTTGATTTTGGGAACAATTGGAACGGAAAAACTAAAGAATTATCAGGATGATGAGATTATGTTTTTGTGTAAGAGTCTTACATGGAGAGCTAGAAATTTACATGACAAATTGGAAGAGATTGCAGGTGAACTAGGAGTGGAATTTGTGAAAATGAGGACGTTGCAGAAACCGTACAGAGTAGATTTTTGTGAGAAAGACATAGAAAATTTGAACACATCAGGAAGACTGACCCAGATAAAAGAACTGATTGTTTTATTGAGAAAGTGGGGTGATGTGGATAGATGGAGAAACAGATGGACAAAGAGGAATGAGAAAACAACGGATAAAGCATCTTTGGCTTTTGCAGTGACAGATAAGGAACCAGTTACTAGAGAGTACCCTATGAGAGAAACACCAGGTGGTAGTTATGTGCATGTTCCGTGGACCAGACAGGATATACTGTCATTTACAAATTACTTCCCAAAATTGAGAGAGAAACCAGTAGAATGGTACAGACAAGTGGAGAGATTTGTTAAGGTGTCAAAAGTGCTGTGGATAGATCTAGATGGATTGTTTGACATAGTAGTGCCTGCTGATTTATGGACGGAATGTAAGATTACAATTGATTGGCCAACTTTAGAATATCCAAGGGATGCCAAAACAGGAGCGCCAGGTCCAGAAGTGATGAGGAAATATGATCAGGTAGTTACCTTTTTGAAGAATAAAATTCCACCAAAAGAAACAGATTGGGTGAAAATAGACAGAACAACACAGGAAAGCAAAGAATCAGTGCATGCGTACTATGAGAGATTGTTGTTGGTTTTCAAACAGTATAGTGGTTATGAGACGCTAAGTGAGAAGGACATGAGTCACTTTGTATATAGGTTTGTGTATGGATTAACACCGGAGATAAGTGAAAGGATTAAGCAGCATTTGATAGGGTGGCAGAATAGCACAGTGGATGAGGTTTTGAGATATGCTAAGTATTGCAGTGATGAAATTGAGAGTAAACAGCGTAAATTGAAAGATAAAACGCCATGTGGGCACAGGTGAAAGTTGCAGAGAAGCAAAAAGCTCAATTGAATAATACTAGCAGTGAAACAGGACAGTTTAAATCCCGACCTAATATAGGTAAAGGAAAAGGACAAATGAACATAGATGAGGCGAAGAAAAAGTGGCCATGCCACAACTGCGGAAAGCTAGGGCATTGGAGAAACGAGTGTAAATGTCCTCCTAAACATAATGTAGAAAATCAATCATTAAATTCACAGGTGCAGAGTGAGGTAGTTACTCAACAAGGTCAGGTGCCACAACCACCACTTCCCAAGAGTGCTAATCAACAGAAATACAGTGCAGAAACAGGATTCTACGGAGGAGAACAGGTAAAACAGTTGTCACGTGCAGCTGAAATCTCACAATATTGGTTACGACAGAGTGAGGATGAGTCGTATGAAAGCTCATGACGGTGTCTGAAAGAGAGGGAAGAGTGCGTGCTTGGCGCAACTCTAGAGGTAGACCAGTCAGGTCCATTTGTGGATGGAGAAGTGAATGGTGCAAATATAACATTCCTTGTTGACACTGGAGCTACCCGTTCTAACTGTTAGGTCAGTGGAAATTCCAAATCTTCCTCTCTCAGGTGAACATATACAAGTGGTTGGAGTTTCCAATCGGCAAATTGAAACGCCTCTTACTAGATTAGTAAAGGTAAGAATTGGTCCATTTAGTGAAATGCGCAGATTTGTGGTGTGTGATTGTAGTCCCGTTAACCTTTTAGGACGCGATTTATTGTGTAAGATGAATTGCACAATTTATTGTACTTCAGACGGAATTGCATTTCAGACTCCAGATGAGGATGTGCTGTACAAAATGACAATGGTAAATTTAGAACCAGAAGTAAATCGTTTGTTTCCTGTATTTGATGCAGAGAAAATCCCAAATGAGTTGAAAGGGACAGTAAAAGAAGAAGTGTGGGACTTGACAGGAGAAGATGTAGGATTAATGAAAGGAGTAAATCCCGTAAAAATTTCAGTAAAAGAAGGAACGAGTTACCCAAATACGCCCCAGTATAAATTGACTCCAGAAATAATTGAAGGAATAACGCCAGTAATAAATAAAATGATTGAACAAGGGATTCTAAAAGAAATCATGAGCAGTCCATGTAATTCGCCAATAATGGGACTGAAAAAGCCAAATGGAACATATAGAATCGTACAGGATTTAAGAAAGGTAAACAAAATTGTTGTGCCTTGTTGCCCAATAGTACCGAACCCTGCCGTGATTCTATACCAGATTCCACGCGAAGCAGAGTGGTACACTGTGATTGATCTATGTCATGCATTTTTCTCTATTCCATTGCATCCAGATAGCCAGCCAATATTTGCGTTTAGGTTTGGAGAGCGTATTTTGGCATGGTGCCGAATTCCTCAAGGGTATACAGAAAGTCCCTCAATCTTTAATCAGATCCTAAAGAAATCATTGGAAGATTTAAGAATGCCAGAAAAGTCAGTAATGGTTCAGTATATTGATGACCTACTGGTGGCATCAAAAACGAAGGAAGCATGTGTCAATGACACGATTGCTTTGCTGAATCATTTAGCAAAAAGAGGACATAAAGTGTCCCCTTCAAAATTGCAGTTTTGTAAACAAGAAGTCCAGTATTTAGGGCATAAAATTGAGAAAGGAGTACGAAAGGTAACGACAGAGAGAATAAAAATGATTCAAGGAATGAGAGCTCCAATGACACAAAGAGAGGTAAGAATGTTTTTGGGAATGGTTGGATATTGTCGACAATGGATAAGCGGTTTTTCACTAATTGCTAAACCATTGCAGAAACTGACAAAGAAGGATGTTAAAGATCCTTTTGAAATGAATGATGAAGAAATGAAAGCATTCAGAGAGCTGAAAAAGAAATTGTGTGAGGCTCCAGCATTAGGAATGCCTGACTATGAGAAAGATTTTGAGCTGTTTTGCAGTGAAAGAGATGGATGTGCATTTTCAGTTTTGGTGCAGAGACATGGAACTATGAAAAGACCAATTGCATATTTTTCAGCTGTTTTAGACCCTGTAGCAAAAGCATTGCCTGGATGTTTGAAAGCAGTTGCTGCTACTTGTGTGAGTCTGGAACAGAGTGAAGGCATAGTGATGGGGTATCCATTGAGAGTGTATGTTCCCCATTCTGTGGAAATTCTTTTGACAAGAACGAAAACACAATACATGACACATAGTCGGCTGACTAGGTATGAAAAGGTAATATTGAGTGCAGATAATGTGACCATTGACAGATGTATGAATGTGAATCCTTCAACATCATTGCCAGATGAAGAGAATGTGATTGAAATGGATGAAGTAGATCACGATTGTCTGAATGTGCTCAAATACTGTACTAAACCAAGAGCTGATATACGAGATGAGCCTTTGAAAGAATCAGATTATATTTTGTTTGTGGATGGCTCATGTTTAAGAACGAGTGATGGAGTTCTAAGTGCAGCATATGCAGTTTGCACAGTAGCAACTGTATTGGAAGCATCTTGTCTGAAAGGTGTACGGTCTGCCCAAGTTGCAGAATTAGTAGCTCTGATTCAAGCATGTAAGTTGGGAAGAAATGTACGGGTTACGATTATGACTGACAGCCAGTATGGCTTTGGAGTCGTGCATGATTTTGGTCAGATTTGGTCACAAAGGGGTTTAGTGACGTCTGCAGGGACACCCATAAGAAATGGAGATTTTGTGAAAAAGTTGCTTGAGGCGATACAGCTGCCTAAAGAGATCGCTGTAGTGAAGTGCAATGCACATAAAAATGGGGAAGACTACATTACTGTTGGCAACAAATATGCTGACGAAATGGCACAGTACTGTGCAAAGAATGTGGTTTCTTTGAATAAATGCCGCGAGAGAGAGCATATTTCTTGTCCATTGCTTTTTACTAACTCAATTGAAACATGGGATGAGGTAAGACAGTTACAAGAGGCTGCAGAAGATGAAGAGAAAGATACTTGGCTAAAAGCAGGATGTAGGAAACATGAAGAAACTGATGTATGGGTTTACAGGGATGAGAGACCAGTTATGCCTGATAGCATGATTTCTGACATGGCACGGATGTACCATGGGCAAGCCCATATTGGGAGAGATTCAATGATCAGACTTTTTAGACAAACATGGTACAATCCAAAATTCAGAGCCATAGCTGAGAGTCTTTGTCAAAGATGTCTTACTTGTCAACAGTTAAATCCAGGAAGGAAGACAGTAGTGAGTCTAGGAAGAATAGGACGAGAAGGGGGTTCTTTCACCAGAATGCAGATGGATTTCATAGAAATGCCACCTTGCAGCAGATTGAGGTATGTTTTAGTGGTCGTCTGTTTGTTTTCCCGTTGGGTGGAGGCATATCTAACAAGAAGGAATGACAGTATCACAGTAGCAAAACTTTTGCTGCGAGAATTCATTCCGAGGTATGGTTTTCCAGTCACGATTGAAACGGATAGAGGAACAAATTTCCAAAACGAATTAGTTAAACTGATTTGTGAAGCCCTTAGTATTAAACAGAAACTGCATTGTGCATACAGACCAGAGGCTTCTGGAATAGTAGAGCAAGTGAATGGAACAATCAAAAACAGGTTAGGAAAAATGTGTCAAGCTACAGGACTGAAATGGCCAGATGCTTTGCCATTGGTTCTGATGACAATCAGAAGTATTCCGGAAAGGAAGACTGGACTCAGTCCACATGAGATAATCATGGGACGAGCAATGAGACAAGCACAAGTACCTGTCAACAAGCTACTGACTATAACTGATGATCTAGTACTGGATTATTGCAAAGGATTGGCTGATGTGGTGCGTTCTGTGTTTCATCAGGTTGGACCGGATGCGACCACTCTTGAAAGAAAACCAGCACACAACTTGAATCCAGGAGATTGGGTTCGAATAAAAGTCCACCGGAGAAGAAACTGTTTGGTTCCTCGCTGGGACGAACCACGACAGGTGATCCTAGTGACGACCACCGCAGTTAAGTGTGCAGGAGTGAAACACTGGGTACATGCCAGCCACACCATCAGAGTTCCAGAACCTAAAGATCGACCTGTGAGTCGGCATCTGGAAATATCAGATAACAGTTCAGCATCAGAAAGAGAAGAGGAGACAAACAGGGTGCCATAATTTGAAGATCGACCTGTAAGTCGACATCTGGAAGACCCAACTACAAGTGAAACGATAGAAGAAGAAGAAGAAATAGAAGAAATAGCTGAGGTTCCAGAATTTGAAGATCGACCTGTAAGTCGACTCTGGAAATATCTGATACTAGTTCAGAATCTGATACAGAACATTCAGAGGGAGAAGAAATTTCAAGAACAAAGTGGAATTATGAAAGCATAAGAGAAGAAACTGAGCCAGAAAACAGTGATAGTGAACAACCAAGTACAAGTAGTGGTAAAATTCCTTCGAAGATAATATTAATAGATGAAGAAGGGAGAGTTTCAGACCAAAAGTTAGAAAAATCGGAAAAACCCCGAGGAGCAGTAGGGACAGATAGTCAAACACAAGAGCAGGGAAATTTAGAAGCAGATAGAGAAACTAACACAAAACCGGAAGAACCTCGAGGCGGGACAGAAGTAGGTGAACGAAGGAAGATAAGAAAAGAACCACAAGTAGCTGAAAGCGAAATAATTAGTTTCAAGATAAGAGGAAATAACGAAAAGATTGAAACAGAATCAGAAGAAAGTGGAGAAGAAAGAAATGAAAAACTAGAGACAAGAAAAAGAAATTGGAAAACAGAAAGAGAGGAAAAAGGAAGTGAAGCAAAAAGGCCAAGAAAAGGAGACAATTGGCCCGACAAAGTAAGAAAATTAAGATACAGAATCGTAAAATTGGATGGAAAAAGTGCTGAACAAGTGAATGAAATAACAAGTCAAAAGGAGCAAGGAAAACAAGGTGGTAAACACTTGCAGAAAACAAAAAGAATAAAGAAAGTGAATCAGAAGTACAGATCGCCTGAATGGTTGTATCGTGCTCTGACTAGTCACAAAGAAGAATTGAACACTCATGAAAACCCAGAACAAAGAAACCTGATGGGAGAAAGAGAAGTGCAACAAACCTGAAGCAACAAACCTGAAGAGGTTTCTGTAGATAGTTTACCTGATTTGACAAAACACTGAACTGACAACTATACCGGATGTGACAAAGAAAGAATTCTGAGAAAGAATTAAAAGAAAGAACCAAGTAAAGACAAAATATTGAAAGTACAGAGTGGCAAGCAAGTCATTTCTGAGGTGTAGTGACACAATTTTCTAGAAAACAAGTACAAAATGGAGAATATTAGAGATAGAAAATGTAGCTGTGAGTTTTTAAGTAGATGGTGCAAAATGTGCTGTTTTTGTACAGGTTTATTAATAACAGTATGGGTAGTTTTAGCAATAACTATTCCAATTAGTTTAGCGGTAGTAGAAAAGTCTAATAATACTGAGAGAGAAAAAGGAGCTAACACTCAAGAGCCAGTTATTTTAAGGAGTAGTGCAGAATTACATAAGGACAAATCAATAACAGATTTTTCAAAGAATGTATTTACTAAATTACTGTATGAGTATGTAGAAACAATGGATGTAAGGGATTGCTATGTTTGTATGCAGCTGCCTGCATCTGTAGCAGAGGGTGTGACTTATCATCACCTCCCTTTGACATATGGAATAACATGTAGTGTATTAGCAAGCTTATTTTATAAAACAGGCAGATTAGAATATTATTACACTGATGTAGATAGGATTTTTGCAAAGGTTTCTGTAGTTCCCGAGCTTAATAAAATAAAAGAGGGAAAGACATTTGGTGAATATTTCTTAGAAGGTAAGATTTTAACATTAGATAATATATTTAGGTACAACCTTACCTGTGAGTTAAAGAAGGAAGAAAAGGTATTTCTAGAAATGGTCGAGGAGAGAAGAGTGAAATTTGAAAGAAAAGTGATAGAAGAGACAAAAACACCTCTTTGGGCGTTTGAGGAAGACCATCATGACAAGAAAAAGACAAATGCAGCTATGACTCTGGATTGGCCCCAACAGGGAAGGTTGTGCATTAGAAGAAATAAGACAAGATATGACAATTATTTTGTGGGTTCCAGTAATTGCCATGACAATTACCAAATTATAGGTGGATGGGGATTCAAAGGGGGAAAAGATCCAATATTTCCAGGGATTTATTACGTTTGTGGGAATAGGGCTTATTATAGGTTGCCGGACCATTGGTATGGATCATGTTATTTAGGCCTGGTCTTTCCAAAGATTTTTCATGTGGATAGAAAAGAAAAAGGAACACACAAAATGATAAATACCTTTACACGTAGAAAAAGGGAAAGTTTTTCAGAAATAGTAGGTGATATTTTTGGTGCATTGATACCAGCAGTGGGAATATCTTTGAATGCATTTAGAATTCGGAAATTATCCACAGTAGTAGATCGTTTATCTACAAATACTGCTGGAGGGTTCTTAATGGTAAATACCGAGATGGTTGCCATGAGAGCTATGGTGATGCAAAATCGTCTTGCCCTTGACATTCTTTTGGCAAAAGAGGGCGGAGTCTGTGGAATGTTGAAAGTCCAACATTGTTGCACTTACATTCCTGATAAAAGCGAAAATATACAGAAGTATATAACAAATATTACAAATTTGCACAAAGAACTAGTACCACTGGAGGTTGAAAGTGTTTGGGGAAAACTTGGTAAAGGGTTTTCTTCTGTAACGAATTGGTTAACAAGAATGAGTGGATTAATAATAGGGAAAGTTATAATAATAGCAACCATGGTAATAATAATAATATTAGTATTGAAGCTTGCAGTAACATGTATAAAGAGAAGAAGAAAGCAGAATAAGATAGAAAAAGAAAACATGATAAACAAGGAAAGAGAGAGAGAAATAGGTGAAATAGAGTTAGAAGAAATAAAAGAGAACATGTACAATAAAACATAGAGACAAGTTGAAAGCGATACAGAAGTATAAAACTAAAAAAAGCAAATGGATAAAAGATATATGCTGTCTGAGAAAATTGTATAACTTGGGTTTTTGTGGTGATGTTAAAAATCACCAAAGGGGGAGTTGATGGAGCAGGGTAAATATAAAAATGTTAACCTCCTAATATTTTCGTATAATAATAATAAACATGTTCGTTCAAGTAAATAACCAACAATGTATGTAAAGGGCTAAGGATAACACGCAGTTTAATGTGCAAAATAATGAATTAATAATTGTTTACGTTTCTAACATAACATAATATTTTGCGTACTAAAATAATAATAAAATGCATGATTTGTGCTTTGAATAAAACGTGTGGTTGCAAAATAAAGCGATGGTAAGTAAGGGACAGCTTTATATGTTGCTTCTGCTAGGTAATACCTAATTGGGGTACGTAGAAAGACGGGAGGGAAACGAAAGAGTTTATATTTCATTGTTTTAATAACATTTCGTTTTCTTTAGAAATAGTGCGCTTAGGCCTACCGAGCAGCAATATAAAATGGCCGCGAGTTACTAGAGTGCGCAGGAGCGGATGCGACCATGTGATAGAGGAGAGAGGCTGTTGCAAAGGGATGATCACGTGCTGATGCCGAGAGGCTAAGATGAAAGTATGGTCAAGGCTGCTGTGACCCTTCTGAGCAGATGTGTGCCAAGATGATCAGCAAGAAGCGTGAGAAGCCTGGTTGAATCAATAGAAAGAACTCTATTATATAAATTGTTGCAGTAAAAGAAACAATTTGGACTGATCGAAACGGATGAGCAAGTGCATGAACTGTGGGAAACGATGCTTGCATGGACATTCCTCACGGAACTAGTTAAGACCAGGAAGTTTGATTAAAATGTATAGGGACCTGAGTTTTCGACCAATGAGAATGAATCGCGCCATGTAAGAAGAAACATTTTATGTTGTAAGCTAGAATTAGGGTATAAGAAGACCTACTCTTGGTGGGAGGGGTTAGAATGCTGCGGGATGCTGCGGGAGATCCTGAAGAAGTTAGATGCTGTAGATGGGAGAGTTTGCGGTTGCTGATGCTGACGAGCTGATGCTGCTGCTGTTATTTTCCTTTTCCAGTTGAGTATAAGATGCCGCTTTAGGAGAACTAGCATTTGATAAGATTTATATTAGAATTATTAGGATTTCCTCGAGAGATAGATAGGTTGATCTATAGAGTTCTTAGTATGATAACCTCATTTTCGATCTAATAAAAGTGTCATGCAATTTACAACTATTCTTATATTGATGATAAACGCAATGATCTGAATAATAAATTAATCTCGAATTTCCTGCATTCAAAACTTTATATAAACTTTATTATTCTTCAAACAAATGACTCAGTGATTTTCTTTAGCATAATGATTAATAATGAATTGGTAAAAGAGCTCATTGTGATTGAGCTGGCCTTAATCACCATCAACTGATTCCTACTAGTTGGTCCATCGACCAATGAGCGGAATACCTTAAAAGTAAAATGAGAATTGTTGTGTCATTATAAAAGAGGTATCCCGTCTCCTTCCAGCGAATCGTTTTTCTCCTAGGTTTCATGTCGGAGGAAATTCCAGGGAAATAAATGAGTAAGTGAATGTATATGCGGTGTTATGGGCCCCACCGTCATATGGATATAGTGTGTGTGTTTTGGAGAAATAATTGCACCTGGATGACCAAAAGCATAGTAGGAGAAATTATTTTTATTGTAAGCGCTGGATCAATGTCAACTGTGTGTTGGATGGGACACTGGACCGGGAGCCTCCCCGGGCAAACACTAAACCAGGCATGACTTGGGCCCTAGGGGACGCCCTGAAGGGGTTGGGACTGTTAGATGTGTGGAGGATGAGATACCCAGACAGTAGGGTCTTCTCGTTTCATACCCCTGCAACAGATACATTTAGCAGATTGGACCAATTTTTCGTTTCTGCGGCCCTGGTCTCTAGGGTGGGAGAAATAATGTACCTTCCGAGATACATCTTGGATCATTCCCCCATGACGTTAACCTTAGGCACCGAGAGGACCAGGTCTGCGATCCTGACATGGAGGCTCCAGACCGAAGCGCTCACGGATCCACCCTTTGCTGCTAAAGTAGAAGAGGAGCTCTCTAGATATTTTGAAACAAATTGGGGATCAGCGTCCTCGAGAGCAATGGAATGGGAGGCTATGAAGGTGGTGATCCGGGGATCTGCATTAACACAACCTACAGTGTCCGCCAGCAGCTCGAAAGGGACATTAAGGTGCAGGAAGAGAAACTAGCAGAATTAGAGGCGTCGCTCCCGACGGCCCCCCATCTTCTGACTGAGTGGCGGACGGCACGGGAGCAGCTGTTGGCGGCATTATACAGACTAGAAACATTTCATTATACTGCGTACCGACAGCGTCTGCATGTTGAGGGGGGGACTGATCCGGGGCCCTGCTCGCCTGGCTGATTAAGAGTGAAACGTCTGTTTTCCCCATAGTGCAGATGCAGTCCAGGGAGGGGAACACAGTATATAGCCAGCAACAAATCCTGGACATTTTGACCGACCACCTTGCCAGGGTGTACTCGGGCGTCCTCCTCCGGCTCCGGAGATGATGACTGAGTTCATGGCAGCCCTGGACTTGCCCCACTTGGAAAGAGGCTAGTCAGTTGTTGGATGACTTGATAACCAAAGAAGAAATACTGGGAGCCATACAAGCTCTAAAGCAATCTAATAAACCCCGGGGGTGACGGTTTACCGTCCAAAGTTTATAAAAAATGTGCACCCGTTTTGGTAGACCGCCTTTTGGAAGTATATAATGAAGCGCTTCAGAAACAAACACTGCCAACTTCGATGAGGAAAGCCCTGGTAGTTATGATACCCAAGGCAGACAGGGATGCCCGGTTGCCGGGCTCGTACAGACCAATCTCCCTTTTGAATATAGATGTTAAAATCCTGAGCGGGATCCTGGCGGCCAGACTTCAGCCACATATGCATCACCTAATTCATTCTGTCAAGCGGGCTTCATCCCTAAACGTAGCACTGCCCATAATTTACGGAGGCTCGCCCATGTATGACACTCCCCTTCTTTAAACCAGAAAAATTACGCCCTGGCGTTACTAGATATAGAACAGGCGTTTGATTCGGTGGGTTGGGCATACATTTGGGAGGTCCTACGAATAATGGGGGTGGGGGTACAATTTCTTAAATGGATACAGCTACTCTACTCTGCCCCTCATGCTAGAATACGTATGGGGAGGTTGGTCTCGAGGGCCTTCAAGTTGCAACGTGGCACCAGACAAGGATGCCCGTTATCACCACTCCTTTTTGCAACAGCGATGGAGCCGCTGGCGGCGGCTCTGGGAAAGGAACTGGCTGCATTTGGGATCCCGCTGGGAGTGACTAATCACGTGGTATCCATGTATGCGGACGACACTCTTGTGTACCTCCGACAACCCGTTCAAGCGATTCCGATATTATCTGGCGTTCTCCGATGGTTCGGGAGGGTCTCTGGACTACAGATAAATCCCGGGAAATCGAAACTAATCCTGATGGGAAGGCTGGCTTTACACTCGGGTGGGGCACTCCCAGAGGTGGGGTTTCCGTGGGCGGGGACTGGACTCAGGTACCTAGGGATTAAATTGGCTAAAACGGCTGAGCACTACCTGACACTTAATATAGGGTAAGTAATCGAGGGAATACGGGGCTCAGTGCGCTTCTGGCAGGGATTACCTCTGTCCCTTATGGGAAGGATAGCCATAATAAAAATGATCTGTAGTGTGGTTTGTGGCCTCATTGCCTACATTGCTAAGTTAGCTTAGGCCTGGCTGCCATGATGCCTCTTTGCACACGTTACTTTGTGACTTTGTTTTTCCAGACTCTGCTTGTGCCCGGCTATATTAGAACTGTCTGCCTTTTTGCCTTTCACCTTTTCTCCTGTTCCCTGTGGGTTGCGTCTGCACAACATGTACAAGGTCGAAAAACAACGTCACTTGTTCTTGCTGCTCTGGTCAGCCCCTCGCACTTAGACATAACACAGAATACAGCTGCACTGGACAAATTTGTGTGCTTTTAATATTGTGATCTCGCTGTTTGTGGACTTGGAGAAAAACCTTTCCAGGGAGAAGAGCTGTGCTTGTCTGATGATGTAAACCTTGCATCTAGATATTGAGGTATGGGGGTCCGCCTGACAAAGCCCAGAGGTCTTCTATTTTTATAATAAACTAGTTATTAGCACGGGGAGGGTGGTAAGGCCATTTAGTCCTATATCCACTGTCTTTATAAAATGCTGTCCCCGTTTGTATTCTATGGAATTGTAACCATGCTTATTATTTTATCATTATGCATTATGCTGATAGTACTGGCACGTGTACTGTATCTTAGAGCACGATAGTTGAAATAAACATTTTAAACTATACTGTGTCTCTTATTACGCACGTTGTGGACAAGTATGAGTGAGTTATGAAAGAGTGTTCTTACTCCCGCGAGTCCTGAGAGAGACCGTGTTCTGGGTTGTCTAATCATTGGTAGCTGCGCTGCGAATGAGACGCTAAAGCTAGTCGGATTGGGATTGTGGGTACTAAGGGGCATGGTTGGCTCACCACTATACTCTGAGGTCCTATTATCCTGTGCATAGCTCTGTGTATGTGCAGAATCCCTACAACATGGCGCCACCAACGTGGTGGGCTGCTTATCTGCGAGACGCTTGAGTAGTGCTTGTGCTTGTCCACAACACCCTTCGCATACGTTTCCGGAAGCGTGTGTGAGGGTGGTACCTCCTATATTGATGTTTTAATAGGTTCTTTCAAGCTTGAAGTTATTAAAAGGTGTTTATGTAACCTATATTGCGCTGCCTCATATTTGGTTGTTAAACATTCCCAGTCTTCATGGCGGATGTAAATATACCGGCACATAGCCGCGCTGCGCTCCGGGCTCATTTGTTGGCTTATGGAGTGCCTGACGCGGGTGTCGCACTCATCTTTGTGGTGCAGGCTGACCCGGCTCACCACTTTGAGGTGTTTTATTCTTGGGTCACTTTTCCGGCAGTGGACGGAGCTGACGACTTGTTTCATGTGTACACTATCACTGCCTTACCCAATGCTTATCGGCCTTATCAGGCTCTTGAAGTACCACTTACGGCATGGCAACACCGTGTTTGGTTTAATGGCGCCCTCCCACATCCGGTCACAGCGGTTCGTTTAGGCCCCTTATCGATAGACGGGCCACTTGGCCAGTCTTGGCCGGGTATGCCCCACATCCGCGTTATATGACGCTTGCGGTTGATGAACTGCGTGCATTGCATACGTCTTTGATACGCGTTCACAGAGCGTTGGTACAATATGTTACAGGCAACGTCCAGGGAACCCCTCCTGGAGTTGCAGCACATCCAGCTAGACCGGGCAGTGGAACCATAAGTCCCGTCATGGTTAAATCGGTGATGGGCAAGCGCCCACAAAATAAGGATGATTTACCTTATTGGCTCGCAGAAAGATTTGACCAGCTGGAGGCAGTTTTTCCTAATACTTCTCCTGTGGAAAAACACAGGATTTTGACGATTAGTTTGCCAAAAGACTTAATTCCCGAGTTGGCAGAATGCAACAACTGGGGCAAGGTATTCGCAGCAGTATATGCGAAGTGTTTCGGCACCCGTTCCATGACAGTACTCCCCTCTGTAATTAAACGAGTGCAGGATGAACATGGCCCTGAAGCGGCTGTGGAATTAGGAATGAGACTGGTGGGAGTGTTCGATGTAGTGGCTGATCTAATCCTTGCTAACGTCAAGGGTGATGCAGTTAACTTTCAAGTAGCTAATGCTTTGGCTTTGATCCCGGAACCGGACAAGCCACGCGAATTACCGAAAATTATTGCACAGGCTTATAAAACCATTGGCCGCAATAGCCTGGGAGTTAAGCCTTTTGCTAAAACGCAAACTCAATCACAGCCACAACAAAAAACTCAATCTGAGAAAGATCAGAAACCGTTCTTTAATAAGAAGAGTTGGAGGTTGAAGAAACAGGGTAAGCAACAGAAAAAGCCAGGGTCGCGTACTGCATCCCCGGTTTCCGTATCTTCTGAACGCACTTATGATTTGCGCGACAGAGCGAGAATTAAATCTCCAGAGAGATTTCAGGTCCCTGATCCGCGTTCTCCTCGTTCTTCACAGGCACCATCGACCTCCCAGACTGGTGGAGGAGATCGCCAGGATAGAGGCAGGGGTCGTGAGGCTCCACAGGGACGAGACCAACCTCGACAACCAGTCCGAGGGAAACCAGAAGAATTTCTACGTACTCGCCCACAGTTTCAGAAGAAAAAAGTTGCAGCTGTAACAGCGAGGTATGCCACAGACGGTGAGAACCAGACTCCTGAATTGGACGTGGGCAGTGACGCTGCTAGACAGCGCCGCGGAAGTTACCATAGTGCGGGAGGCACTGCGTCCTCATGTTGAGGCGACAGCAACTGATACATTCATTACTGTCGAGACAGCTGACACCCGAGTGGCACCTCCTGACAGACTATTTAATATTGTCATTCAAATTGAAGGTGACATTGAGCGTGTTATTAAAGGGATTTTTTGGGAGAATCTGACCTCTTCTTACGATATTTTGTTGGCAGAGGCGGATTGGCCGCCCCCATTCGTACTTGCTGCTCGTCGAGGGGAGGAGGTAATCCTTCCGAGCTTTTCTCGTCATGTCCCCAAGGACAAAGCGGAGGCTCTCGCAGCTGAATGGGCTGGGGCCCTGGCTCCGGCGCTATACCGTAATCACGTGGGCTGGGATGAGGATTTTCCACCCCATGATATACCATTGCGGTCTCTGCCACAGCCACAATCCCAATATCCCATCCGGTGGGAAGCTAAAGGTCCCGTTTCCGACATTCTGACACAGTTAGAATATCAAGGAGTAATTGAAACATGCGTATCACCAATGAATAATCCCCTTTTTGCGGTTTCTAAACCTGATGGATCGTACCGCCTAGTTTTGGATTACCGACATTTGAACACTCATTGTCGGACCTTTGCGGTACAAAATACCCACAGTTCTGCGCTTGTAGACAGTCTTGTTCGTAAAAAATATAAAACGACACTTGACCTATCTAATGGATTCTACACGCACAATTTGTCCTCGGAGTGCAGCCAATGGAGCGCTATCACATCCGGTGGAAAACATTTCAAATTTCGACGTTTGCCCATGGGCTACAAGAACAGCCTGGGTGTCTTCGCCGCCAGTGTTGTCTCTTTGTTGGACAGCATAGACCCAGATGCGTGTTCGTACGTCGACGATATCTATCTGACAGACGACGAATTATGGCCGCATCTTTCCCGTGTGGACCGCATTATTCTTGAATTTGCGGTCTTAGGATACAAATTTAATTTTGCCAAATCTCACATTGCTGAATTTACCGTTTTGTTCTTGGGCTATGAGCTCAACACAGAAGGTAAGGGCTTAGCACCACATTTCTTGGAGAAGTGCGCACTTTTGCGTCCTCCGACTACCCTGAAGAAGCTTCAGTCATTACTGGGTTTTCTAAACTTCGGGCGTACTTACATGCCCAGCATATCAAGCCTCTTTATGCCTTGATACAACCTATCTTTTCGAAGTCATGCTGGCTTCCTGAGCATTCCTCTATACTGCAGTCTTTGCAGTCTGATCTACTTGAATCTAAATTCTTGTTGACTCGTGATAACCACACAAACCTGGTAATTAGAATTGTGCCAGGGGCAGTGGGTTTCACGTACTTAACCTTTAACGAAGGTGACACAGTACCGATTGCATACAAGTCACATCTTTACACTTCAGCGGAGTTGCGCTTTTCCTCTGTGGAGAAAGTTTTGACTGCAGTGCAAATGGCGATTCTAAAGGAACGCGCACTGGCACAGGGAAAACGCATTTTGGTGGTAACACCATATCCTGCCCTTGAGGCAGTGACGAAGGCAAGTGTACCAAACTCTAAGGCTTTGCACCCCCGTTGGATACAATGGGCTACATCTCTGACATACCCGGATGTCACTTTTATCTTTGATTCCTCACTTCAGATACAGGAGTTCTTACAGTATGAATTTGTTCATCCTCCTCCTCTGTCTTTGCTACCGCTTGAGGAGTACGAATGTATTATTTACACCGATGGTTCGGCACAACCGGCCATGGATTCCAAGCATGCTTATTCCGCAGCGTGTGCTATTGTTGCAGGTACTATGGTGAACGGAGAGTTCATATCGACTTTAGTGCACACACAGGCACTAGGAGACAGTACTGCACAATTGGCCGAGCTGCGTGCTTTGGTGCTCGCACTTGAGTTCGCGAATCCAGAAGTGACTACTCTTGTTGTATGCGATTCCTACTACTGTGTTCAATCTTTCAATGACAACCTATTCTTTTGGTCGCAAAACGACTATAGAGATGCTAAAGGCAGCACAATTAAGCATAAAACGCTTTGGGTTCGAGTGGCAGATCTTAAACAACGTTTGCCTCGCACACAGGTGATTCACACCCTTGGCCACCAGCGTGTGGGCGCACACGCTGTCGGTAACAGTTCGGCAGATGAAGCTGCCAAATCAGCAGTTGCCACGTGCACAGTAGCAGCAGTTACAAGATCCATGACTAAAATAGATAATGATATTTTGGCAGCTATTGCTGCAACAAAGGAAGGTGCTAATTACCCAAGGGGTTTCCCTTCCAAGTACTCTTATCACTTAAGTCCCGAACAGGTTCCTTACGTACGAATTCCAGACATTGGTGATCGTCTGATTCCCAACGCGGACCGCAGACCTTCCTTGATAACAGCCGCATACGAAGGCTTGGCTTCGGCCCATGCTGGCGTGTCTGCGACTGTTTCCATATTGCAGCAGCGTTATTGGTGGCGTGGTTTATATAAACAGACCCGTACTTATGTGCTTTCCTGTGACGTTTGTCAGCAAATTAAGCCTTCGACGGTTACACGACCACCACAAACACAGCTCTGCATTTCTAACAAACCTTTTGGGTGTGTATACCTTGATCACTGCGGTCCATTTTCTTCTGACACTGCATATAAATACATCTTAGTTGCAGTGGATTCGTGCACACGTTTCATCTGGGTCTGGCCACAACGAAGTGCTGACGCTCTAAATGTCATCAGGGATTTGCGTGTCTTTGTGGGAATTTTTGCCTGCGGCACCTTCCATTCTGACCAAGGTCCAGCGTTCGCCTCTAAGGCCTACAAGGACGCAATGGGGTCACTGGGGGTGCGGGTGCAATTTTCGTCTCCATATAGACCTGAGGGTAATTCAATTGTGGAGCGAATGAACCGAGACTTAAAGCAATCCTTGACAGCTAGAGTCTTAGGTACTGGCAGGAACTGGCTGGCCCACTTGTATAGCGTACAACGTGCACTTAATAATCTCCCTAGAAGATCTCTGGGTGGTCGGACCCCATACGAAATGCTCTTTGGCATACAAATGTTTGTGCCAGACCTTGATGGTCTAGACATGGCGGCAAATGCCGCAATCTTTGACGTAGATAATCATTCTACTATGTTGCAGGACTTACAAGTGACCCGTGACAAACTTGCTAACGAACACTTGCCTTCAGACACTGACGCTGCAGATTCCGGTTGCCGGCTGGCTTCCGAAGGTTGGAGATCTAGTCCGAGAGAAGGTGGAGAACAAAAAGAATTTGGACCCTCTTATCGTGCACCGGTTCCAGTCCTTGGCTTGAAGGGTACTCGTACAGTCATCTTACCACCGCTTCCTGGTCGCAAGGACAACAGATACATCTCAGTGGACAATGTCAAGCTACAACATCTGGCCGATCCTGAATAGTGTAACACCTGCGGTCTCATGTCCAGCCATTTCTAGGGCTCATGTGTATGGCCCTCCAGCCCGCACGGACACTGATGTTGCCATTGAGTTGGTCAATTTGCCAGATCGTCTGCTCGACTTCCCGGCTTCCTCCTGCAACGAGGAAACCGAGTATACCTATCCCGCCACCGAGTCGGTGGCTCATGTACCAACAACACCACTGAGCCCAACCCGTTTTTCCTTTGATTCGGATTCCACCTCATCACTTATCCCGTCCAGCTTCAGTATTTTTGTATCCTGGTTCAGAGACAATTTTTTGGTCCCACCATGGACATATATCTGGTTGGTACTGTTCCTGATTTTTCTGTTCATGTCCATTGGCTTTGTGAGTTTTTTTTTGCTCATTAATGGTCATTATTTACCTGAACGCTCTGTAGTGAACTGTGTCGCTGGAACTTTGGCACCTCATTCTTCCTCACACATCATGAAGCGTGACCACACCTTTATGAACATTTCAGCTTTCCCAGTCGCTGATGGCATCGTATGGGATGCGGTAAATTTCCAAATTCATGGACCAACCGAGATTATTAATGTACCAAATGTCCTCCGTGTTTCAATGGGTGATGTCGTTAAAAGTAATATTCATTCTGACGATTGGGATGTGCATGCCGTTGAATCGTTACTTTCTGATTTGAAATATTATGCTGCTTCTAATGCTGAAGATCTGTATTTAAATTCTGCAAGTTATGCTGACTTATACTGTTACCAGCAATGGGGTAACCATTTTCTCCATAAACCAAGTACTCTTCGGGGTCCTTTTAATTACACTCAATGGGAACATTGTCCGACCCCTTTGCCAGGTAGCTCGCAAACTCTTAGAAATAAATTTACTTATTTTACAGATTTTGATAGGTCGAACCCTGGGTCCTATTATTTTAAATTGAACCCTTCGTCCAATCAGAAGATCATGTTGACCCACTCCAAATTACTATATTCGGGTTCCTTTTTGAAGGCATTAGCAGTGGGTGGTTATGAATACTGGCAGGACACCATTGACTTAAAGTCTATTTGGGGCACTAAATCATGGCAGGTCCGAGGTACGGAAGCCTTACACCGTGCTTGCCTAATCCCGGCCCAGATTTTATTTTTAAATAGTACGATCTATCAAACGACCTGTTGGGGTTTGGCTACTTCTAAACAATTGAATGCACCCTGCATTCCCGCATTGTCTTCCACTCCCAACGAAAGCTTGCATTTTAATATTTCCCTAACCAATTTGCAAGCTTTGTTTCAAAACAATTCGTTTAATATCTCGACGATTGTTCAGTCACCCTGGTTGGCCTGGCCCGTAGCATCAGATGCCTGCCAACTGCGTTTTAATGACTCAGCTCCTGGTTACAAACAGGATAAGCCAGATCCGAGGTTTTCTGACTCTCGTACTGTTACAACATATTCTGTTGGTAAACTGTGTAAACAGTCGGTGCAGCACTCTTCATTAGATTCTGTAAAAGAACATTTATTCCTCCTATCAGGCAACATTGATCTGTCCGATTTTGTTCTGGGGCCTCGTGGTCCTCGACCTAAGAGATTCATTTATGAAACTTACAATGAACTCTGGAAGCTTTCACAAATTGAAGCTGCTTCCTGTCTTCGGAAATCGATCAAGCAAATCTAGAAAAAGTGCTTGCTGTTGTTGACAATAGTATTAATACCCTGTCTTCCCGCATTTACACATTAGAGAATATTGTTTCATCTGTTGCTGATATTGTACAGGATGATGTGTCTGTGTTATATCATGGTCAGAATCAATTGCGTTCAGTAACGCAGTTTGCATGGACTTTGCAGACACTGAAAATGGGTAAAGTTCCTTGGCATTTTTTAAACACGTCTGCCTTATTCTTACTGTTTAATTTAACTGACAAACAGCAATTCATGTCCATGAAAGATGCAACATACACTCTCTTACATATCGAGAAGATAGAGCCGTTACCATTCTCTGTGGCGGAGTTGGACTCTGCTGTGTGGCTAGTACACGGGGTTATCGCTTTGCCTTTTTCTTTATTTGAGTTCAGTTCCTGCATGAAACATTATCCTGTTGGCCATTTTCAGCCTTTAGGCAGTGCCTTCTTGCATAAACTTTGGTCCCTGCCTTTCATGTACAGGTGCATTAGGGACGGAAAAGAGGTTTTTCTCACAGGAGAGTCTTGCGATTCTGCAGTGGGTCATTCCCTCATTTGTAAAAACATTAAATTGCACGGGGCTTGTAATGTTTCGGCTCCGAATCTTGCTTGTATTTTAAAGGGCATTCCTCCTTCTGTTATCTCACCTACTTTCACTGTGCTTGCAAATGGTAGCTATCTCCTTCTGAATAATCAGGACTGCTGTGGAATGCTGGCCGGCATCCCCTATATTGTAACAGTTTCCCACCGGGTTGTGTGCTGCAAAAATGTGCTTTTTCCTCCCCCTCACGACATAATAGATAGTTCCATTTGGCCATCCATTCCAACTTTGAAGGCGGATTTCAATAGATTGAGCAGAATAAAGGCGCTATTATTGAACCAGGAGGTTATGCTCACATCCGCACGGGAGACCTTCATCCTCCAGGTGGCTAGAACCCACAGTGAGATACAGGCCCTTTTGAACACAAACCTCCCACAACATTTCGGTGAGCTGATTCACCGTATTTTCAATGCGTCTAGCACCGAAGGTCTCGTGCACTTTTTTAAAGTTGTGGGCTCTGGCCTTGTTACCTCCTTTCAAACTATATTTGGTGTAATACCGGCTTTTATTCATTCCATTTTTTTCATGCGTCTTTGGCGGCTTTCCGTTGATCCTAGCGTTAGCTGCTGGAATACTACTTTTAATTTGTTTGCTGCGCAATGGCTGCAGTTCCTGGGGGCCTACTCGACCAAGGTCGACTCCGGATGCTCCGTGAACGAATGCTCCTCAGCTTCGGCATCCTACCATTGGCGACACTCAGTGTGCTCTATAGACTTTCATTTCGCTTTGCGTATTTTACTTGCGTGCAACCTGTGATGTCTTGTTTACGATGTCCTTTCTCTTGGTCCTTGGATATTTGCCTCTCCAATACGTCTCAGTCGGACCCGGATTTTGGCCTGTTGATGGGCCCCTTAGTGGCCCATGAACGGGAATGTTCCGGCACTGGATTGATGGCGCATGCGGCTGCACTTGGAGTTTTGGCGCAATGGGATATCTGGGCGGCTGCTCAGAATCTCCTACAACGAAGTTATATTGAGTATCACGCAAGTTGTCCCGCAATGCTGATCTCTGCTCCCTATTATGAGGAACATGTATGCAGTTTTGATCTGTTGAATTGGATGGCATCTCTTTTTTCAGACGATAACAATGATGTCCTTTTGGAAGGTGTGGCGTTTTTCTGCACTTACACTCTATTGGATTAGGGGACTTCGCTTTCTGCGTCCTGCATTTCTGGAATTTTTATCCTGTACTTTTTTTTCTTCCATTCGCTGTCCTTCATTGGGGACTGTTCGTAAATAGACGTTTGCATTCTGCTCCATCTATTTGAACTCTGTTTTCGTCCTGTGTCTTGGCCTATGGACTGACCAGGGGAGGGTGTAGTGTGGTTTGTGGCCTCATTGCCTACATTGCTAAGTTAGCTTAGGCCTGGCTGCCATGATGCCTCTTTGCACACGTTACTTTGTGACTTTGTTTTTCCAGACTCTGCTTGTGCCCGGCTATATTAGAACTGTCTGCCTTTTTGCCTTTCACCTTTTCTCCTGTTCCCTGTGGGTTGCGTCTGCACAACATGTACAAGGTCGAAAAACAACGTCCCTTGTTCTTGCTGCTCTGGTCAGCCCCTCGCACTTAGACATAACAAAGAATACAGCTGCACTGGAGAAATTTGTGTGCTTTTAATATTGTGATCTCGCTGTTTGTGGGACTTGGAGAAAAACCTTTCCAGGGAGAAGAGCTGTGCTTGTCTGATGATGTAAACCTTGCATCTAGATATTGAGGTATGGGGTCTGCCTGACAAAGCCCAGAGGTCTTCTATTTTTATAATAAACTAGTTATTAGCACGGGGAGGGTGGTAAGGCCATTTAGTCCTATATCCACTGTCTTTATAAAATGCTTTCCCCGTTTGTATTCTATGGAATTGTAACCATGCTTATTATTTTATCATTATGCATTATGCTGATAGTACTGGCACGTGTACTGTATCTTAGAGCACGATAGTTGAAATAAACATTTTAAACTATACTGTGTCTCTTATTACGCACGTTGTGGACAAGTATGAGTGAGTTATGAAAGAGTGTTCTTACTCCCGCGAGTCCTGAGAGAGACCGTGTTCTGGGTTGTCTAATCATTGGTAGCTGCGCTGCGAATGAGACGCTAAAGCTAGTCGGATTGGGATTGTGGGTACTAAGTGGCATGGTTGGCTCACCACTATACTCTGAGGTCCTATTATCCTGTGCATAGCTCTGTGTATGTGCAGAATCCCTACAACATGGCGCCACCAACGTGGTGGGCTGCTTATCTGCGAGACGCTTGAGTAGTGCTTGTGCTTGTCCACAACACCCTTCGCATACGTTTCCGGAAGCGTGTGTGAGGGTGGTACCTCCTATATTGATGTTTTAATAGGTTCTTTCAAGCTTGAAGTTATTAAAAGGTGTTTATGTAACCTATATTGCGCTGCCTCATATTTGGTTGTTAAACATTCCCAGTCTTCATGGCGGATGTAAATATACCGGCACATAGCCGCGCTGCGCTCCGGGCTCATTTGCTGGCTTATGGAGTGCCTGACGCGGGTGTCGCACTCATCTTTGTGGTGCAGGCTGACCCGGCTCACCACTTTGAGGTGTTTTATTCTTGGGTCACTTTTCCGGCAGTGGACGGAGCTGACGACTTGTTTCATGTGTACACTATCACTGCCTTACCCAATGCTTATCGGCCTTATCAGGCTCTTGAAGTACCACTTACGGCATGGCAACACCGTGTTTGGTTTAATGGCGCCCTCCCACATCCGGTCACAGCGGTTCGTTTAGGCCACTTATCGATAGACGGGGCCACTTGGCCAGTCTTGGCCGGGTATGCCCCACATCCGCGTTATATGACGCTTGCGGTTGATGAACTGCGTGCATTGCATACGTCTTTGATACGCGTTCACAGAGCGTTGGTACAATATGTTACAGGCAACGTCCAGGGAGCCCCTCCTGGAGTTGCAGCACATCCAGCTAGACCGGGCAGTGGAACCATAAGTCCCGTCATGGTTAAATCGGTGATGGGCAAGCGCCCACAAAATAAGGATGATTTACCTTATTGGCTCGCAGAAAGATTTGACCAGCTGGAGGCAGTTTTTCCTAATACTTCTCCTGTGGAAAAACACAGGATTTTGACGATTAGTTTGCCAAAAGACTTAATTCCCGAGTTGGCAGAATGCAACAACTGGGGCAAGGTATTCGCAGCAGTATATGCGAAGTGTTTCGGCACCCGTTCCATGACAGTACTCCCCTCTGTAATTAAACGAGTGCAGGATGAACATGGCCCTGAAGCGGCTGTGGAATTAGGAATGAGACTGGTGGGAGTGTTCGATGTAGTGGCTGATCTAATCCTTGCTAACGTCAAGGGTGATGCAGTTAACTTTCAAGTAGCTAATGCTTTGGCTTTGATCCCGGAACCGGACAAGCCACGCGAATTACCGAAAATTATTGCACAGGCTTATAAAACCATTGGCCGCAATAGCCTGGGAGTTAAGCCTTTTGCTAAAACGCAAACTCAATCACAGCCACAACAAAAAACTCAATCTGAGAAAGATCAGAAACCGTTCTTTAATAAGAAGAGTTGGAGGTTGAAGAAACAGGGTAAGCAACAGAAAAAGCCAGGGTCGCGTACTGCATCCCCGGTTTCCGTATCTTCTGAACGCACTTATGATTTGCGCGACAGAGCGAGAATTAAATCTCCAGAGAGATTTCAGGTCCCTGATCCGCGTTCTCCTTGTTCTTCACAGGCACCATCGACCTCCCAGACTGGTGGAGGAGATCGCCAGGATAGAGGCAGGGGTCGTGAGGCTCCACAGGGATGAGACCAACCTCGACAACCAGTCCGAGGGAAACCAGAAGAATTTCTACGTACTCGCCCACAGTTTCAGAAGAAAAAAGTTGCAGCTGTAACAGCGAGGTATGCCACAGACGGTGAGAACCAGACTCCTGAATTGGACGTGGGCAGTGACGCTGCTAGACAGCGCCGCGGAAGTTACCATAGTGCGGGAGGCACTGCGTCCTCATGTTGAGGCTACAGCAACTGATACATTCATTACTGTCGAGACAGCTGACACCCGAGTGGCACCCCCTGACAGACTATTTAATATTGTCATTCAAATTGAAGGTGACATTGAGCGTGTTATTAAAGGGATTTTTTGGGAGAATCTGACCTCTTCTTACGATATTTTGTTGGCAGAGGCGGATTGGCCGCCCCCATTCGTACTTGCTGCTCGTCGAGGGGAGGAGGTAATCCTTCCGAGCTTTTCTCGTCATGTCCCCAAGGACAAAGCGGAGGCTCTCGCAGCTGAATGGGCTGGGGCCCTGGCTCCGGCGCTATACCGTAATCACGTGGGCTGGGATGAGGATTTTCCACCCCATGATATACCATTGCGGTCTCTGCCACAGCCACAATCCCAATATCCCATCCGGTGGGAAGCTAAAGGTCCCGTTTCCGACATTCTGACACAGTTAGAATATCAAGGAGTAATTGAAACATGCGTATCACCAATGAATAATCCCCTTTTTGCGGTTTCTAAACCTGATGGATCGTAACACCTAGTTTTGGATTACCGACATTTGAACTCTCATTGTCGGACCTTTGCGGTACAAAATACCCACAGTTCTGCGCTTGTAGACAGTCTTGTTCGTAAAAAATATAAAACGACACTTGACCTATCTAATGGATTCTACACGCGCAATTTGTCCTCGGAGTGCAGCCAATGGAGCGCTATCACATCCGGTGGAAAACATTTCAAATTTCGGCGTTTGTCCATGGGCTACAAGAACAGCCCGGGTGTCTTCGCCGCCAGTGTTGTCTCTTTGTTGGACAGCATAGACCCAGATGCGTGTTCGTACGTCGACGATATCTATCTGACAGATGACGAATTATGGCCGCATCTTTCCCGTGTGGACCGCATTATTCTTGAATTTGCGGTCTTAGGATACAAATTTAATTTTGCCAAATCTCACATTGCTGAATTTACCATTTTGTTCTTGGGCTATGAGCTCAACACAGAAGGTAAGGGCTTAGCACCACATTTCTTGGAGAAGTGCGCACTTTTGCGTCCTCCGACTACCCTGAAGAAGCTCCAGTCATTACTGGGTTTTCTAAACTTCGGGCGTACTTACATGCCCAGCATATCAATCCTCTTTATGCCTTGATACAACCTATCTTTTCGAAGTCATGCTGGCTTCCTGAGCATTCCTCTATACTGCAGTCTTTGCAGTCTGATCTACTTGAATCTAAATTCTTGTTGACTCGTGATAACCACACAAACCTGGTAATTAGAATTGTGCCAGGGGCAGTGGGTTTCACGTACTTAACCTTTAACGAAGGTGACACAGTACCGATTGCATACAAGTCACATCTTTACACTTCAGCGGAGTTGCGCTTTTCCTCTGTGGAGAAAGTTTTGACTGCAGTGCAAATGGCGATTCTAAAGGAACGCGCACTGGCACAGGAAAACGCATTTTGGTGGTAACACCATATCCTGCCCTTGATGCAGTGACGAAGGCAAGTGTACCAAACTCTAAGGCTTTGCACCCCCGTTGGATACAATGGGCTACATCTCTGACATCCCCGGATGTCACTTTTATCTTTGATTCCTCACTTCAGATACAGGAGTTCTTACAGTATGAATTTGTTCATCCTCCTCCTCTGTCTTTGCTACCGCTTGAGGAGTACGAATGTATTATTTACACCGATGGTTCGGCACAACCGGCCATGGATTCCAAGCATGCTTATTCCGCAGCGTGTGCTATTGTTGCAAGTACTATGGTGAACGGAGAGTTCATATCGACTGTAGTGCACACACAGGCACTAGGAGACAGTACTGCACAATTGGCCGAGCTGCGTGCTTTGGTGCTCGCACTTGAGTTCGCGAATCCAGAAGTGACTACTCTTGTTGTATGCGATTCCTACTACTGTGTTCAATCTTTCAATGACAACCTATTCTTTTGGTCGCAAAACGACTATAGAGATGCTAAAGGCAGCACAATTAAGCATAAAACGCTTTGGGTTCGAGTGGCAGATCTTAAACAACGTTTGCCTCTCACACAGGTGATTCACACCCTTGGCCACCAGCGTGTGGGCGCACACGCTGTCGGTAACAGTTCGGCAGATGAAGCTGCCAAATCAGCAGTTGCCACGTGCACAGTAGCAGCAGTTACAAGATCCATGACTAAAATAGATAATGATATTTTGGCAGCTATTGCTGCAACAAAGGAAGGTGCTAATTACCCAAGGGGTTTCCCTTCCAAGTACTCTTATCACTTAAGTCCCGAACAGGTTCCTTACGTACGAATTCCAGACATTGGTGATCGGCTGATTCCCAACGCGGACCGCAGACCTTCCTTGATAACAGCCGCACACGAAGGCTTGGCTTCGGCCCATGCTGGCGTGTCTGCGACTGTTTCCATATTGCAGCAGCGTTATTGGTGGCGTGGTTTATATAAACAGACCCGTACTTATGTGCTTTCCTGTGACGTTTGTCAGCAAATTAAGCCTTCGACGGTTACACGACCACCACAAACACAGCTCTGCATTTCTAACAAACCTTTTGGGTGTGTATACCTTGATCACTGCGGTCCATTTTCTTCTGACACTGCATATAAATACATCTTAGTTGCAGTGGATTCGTGCACACGTTTCATCTGGGTCTGGCCACAACGAAGTGCTGACGCTCTAAATGTCATCAGGGATTTGCGTGTCTTTGTGGGAATTTTTGCCTGCGGCACCTTCCATTCTGACCAAGGTCCAGCGTTCGCCTCTAAGGCCTACAAGGACGCAATGGGGTCACTGGGGGTGCGGGTGCAATTTTCGTCTCCATATAGACCTGAGGGTAATTCAATTGTGGAGCGAATGAACCGAGACTTAAAGCAATCCTTGACAGCTAGAGTCTTAGGTACTGGCAGGAACTGGCTGGCCCACTTGTATAGCGTACAACGTGCACTTAATAATCTCCCTAGAAGATCTCTGGGTGGTCGGACCCCATACGAAATGCTCTTTGGCATACAAATGTTTGTGCCAGACCTTGATGGTCTAGACATGGCGGCAAATGCCGCAATCTTTGACGTAGATAATCATTCTACTATGTTGCAGGACTTACAAGTGACCCGTGACAAACTTGCTAACGAACACTTGCCTTCAGACACTGACGCTGCAGATTCCGGTTGCCGGCTGGCTTCCGAAGGTTGGAGATCTAGTCCGAGAGAAGGTGGAGAACAAAAAGAATTTGGACCCTCTTATCGTGCACCGGTTCCAGTCCTTGGCTTGAAGGGTACTCGTACAGTCATCTTACCACCGCTTCCTGGTCGCAAGGACAACAGATACATCTCAGTGGACAATGTCAAGCTACAACATCTGGCCGATCCTGAATAGTGTAACACCTGCGGTCTCATGTCCAGCCATTTCTAGGGCTCATGTGTATGGCCCTCCAGCCCGCACGGACACTGATGTTGCCATTGAGTTGGTCAATTTGCCAGATCGTCTGCTCGACTTCCCGGCTTCCTCCTGCAACGAGGAAACCGAGTATACCTATCCCGCCACCGAGTCGGTGGCTCATGTACCAACAACACCACTGAGCCCAACCCGTTTTTCCTTTGATTCGGATTCCACCTCATCACTTATCCCGTCCAGCTTCAGTATTTTTGTATCCTGGTTCAGAGACAATTTTTGGTCCCACCATGGACATATATCTGGTTGGTACTGTTCCTGATTTTTCTGTTCATGTCCATTGGCTTTGTGAGTTTTTTTTTGCTCATTAATGGTCATTATTTACCTGAACGCTCTGTAGTGAACTGTGTCGCTGGAACTTTGGCACCTCATTCTTCCTCACACATCATGAAGCGTGACCACACCTTTATGAACATTTCAGCTTTCCCAGTCGCTGATGGCATCGTATGGGATGCGGTAAATTTCCAAATTCATGGACCAACCGAGATTATTAATGTACCAAATGTCCTCCGTGTTTCAATGGGTGATGTCGTTAAAAGTAATATTCATTCTGACGATTGGGATGTGCATGCCGTTGAATCGTTACTTTCTGATTTGAAATATTATGCTGCTTCTAATGCTGAAGATCTGTATTTAAATTCTGCAAGTTATGCTGACTTATACTGTTACCAGCAATGGGGTAACCATTTTCTCCATAAACCAAGTACTCTTCGGGGTCCTTTTAATTACACTCAATGGGAACATTGTCCGACCCCTTTGCCAGGTAGCTCGCAAACTCTTAGAAATAAATTTACTTATTTTACAGATTTTGATAGGTCGAACCCTGGGTCCTATTATTTTAAATTGAACCCTTCGTCCAATCAGAAGATCATGTTGACCCACTCCAAATTACTATATTCGGGTTCCTTTTTGAAGGCATTAGCAGTGGGTGGTTATGAATACTGGCAGGACACCATTGACTTAAAGTCTATTTGGGGCACTAAATCATGGCAGGTCCGAGGTACGGAAGCCTTACACCGTGCTTGCCTAATCCCGGCCCAGATTTTATTTTTAAATAGTACGATCTATCAAACGACCTGTTGGGGTTTGGCTACTTCTAAACAATTGAATGCACCCTGCATTCCCGCATTGTCTTCCACTCCCAACGAAAGCTTGCATTTTAATATTTCCCTAACCAATTTGCAAGCTTTGTTTCAAAACAATTCGTTTAATATCTCGACGATTGTTCAGTCACCTTGGTTGGCCTGGCCCGTAGCATCAGATGCCTGCCAACTGCGTTTTAATGACTCAGCTCCTGGTTACAAACAGGATAAGCCAGATCCGAGGTTTTCTGACTCTCGTACTGTTACAACATATTCTGTTGGTAAACTGTGTAAACAGTCGGTGCAGCACTCTTCATTAGATTCTGTAAAAGAACATTTATTCCTCCTATCAGGCAACATTGATCTGTCCGATTTTGTTCTGGGGCCTCGTGGTCCTCGACCTAAGAGATTCATTTATGAAACTTACAATGAACTCTGGAAGCTTTCACAAATTGAAGCTGCTTCCTGTCTTCGGGAAATCGATCAAGCAAATCTAGAAAAAGTGCTTGCTGTTGTTGACAATAGTATTAATACCCTGTCTTCCCGCATTTACACATTAGAGAATATTGTTTCATCTGTTGCTGATATTGTACAGGATGATGTGTCTGTGTTATATCATGGTCAGAATCAATTGCGTTCAGTAACGCAGTTTGCATGGACTTTGCAGACACTGAAAATGGGTAAAGTTCCTTGGCATTTTTTAAACACGTCTGCCTTATTCTTACTGTTTAATTTAACTGACAAACAGCAATTCATGTCCATGAAAGATGCAACATACACTCTCTTACATATCGAGAAGATAGAGCCGTTACCATTCTCTGTGGCGGAGTTGGACTCTGCTGTGTGGCTAGTACACGGGGTTATCGCTTTGCCTTTTTCTTTATTTGAGTTCAGTTCCTGCATGAAACATTATCCTGTTGGCCGTTTTCAGCCTTTAGGCAGTGCCTTCTTGCATAAACTTTGGTCCCTGCCTTTCATGTACAGGTGCATTAGGGACGGAAAAGAGGTTTTTCTCACAGGAGAGTCTTGCGATTCTGCAGTGGGTCATTCCCTCATTTGTAAAAACATTAAATTGCACGGGGCTTGTAATGTTTCGGCTCCGAATCTTGCTTGTATTTTAAAGGGCATTCCTGCTTCTGTTATCTCACCTACTTTCACTGTGCTTGCAAATGGTAGCTATCTCCTTCTGAATAATCAGGACTGCTGTGGAATGCTGGCCGGCATCCCCTATATTGTAACAGTTTCCCACCGGGTTGTGTGCTGCAAAAATGTGCTTTTTCCTCCCCCTCACGACATAATAGATAGTTCCATTTGGCCATCCATTCCAACTTTGAAGGCGGATTTCAATAGATTGAGCAGAATAAAGGCGCTATTATTGAACCAGGAGGTTATGCTCACATCCGCACGGGAGACCTTCATCCTCCAGGTGGCTAGAACCCACAGTGAGATACAGGCCCTTTTGAACACAAACCTCCCACAACATTTCGGTGAGCTGATTCACCGTATTTTCAATGCGTCTAGCACCGAAGGTCTCGTGCACTTTTTAAAGTTGTGGGCTCTGGCCTTGTTACCTCCTTTCAAACTATATTTGGTGTAATACCGGCTTTTATTCATTCCATTTTTTTCATGCGTCTTTGGCGGCTTTCCGTTGATCCTAGCGTTAGCTGCTGGAATACTACTTTTAATTTGTTTGCTGCGCAATGGCTGCAGTTCCTGGGGGCCTACTCGACCAAGGTCGACTCCGGATGCTCCGTGAACGAATGCTCCTCAGCTTCGGCATCCTACCATTGGCGACACTCAGTGTGTTCTATAGACTTTCATTTCGCTTTGCGTATTTTACTTGCGTGCAACTTGTGATGTCTTGTTTACGATGTCCTTTCTCTTGGTCCTTGGATATTTGCCTCTCCAATACGTCTCAGTCGGACCCGGATTTTGGCCTGTTGATGGGCCCCTTAGTGGCCCATGAACGGGAATGTTCCGGCACTGGATTGATGGCGCATGCGGCTGCACTTGGAGTTTTGGCGCAATGGGATATCTGGGCGGCTGCTCAGAATCTCCTACAACGAAGTTATATTGAGTATCACGCAAGTTGTCCCGCAATGCTGATCTCTGCTCCCTATTATGAGGAACATGTATGCAGTTTTGATCTGTTGAATTGGATGGCATCTCTTTTTCAGACGATAACAATGATGTCCTTTTGGAAGGTGTGGCGTTTTTCTGCACTTACACTCTATTGGATTAGGGGACTTCGCTTTCTGCGTCCTGCATTTCTGGAATTTTTTATCCTGTACTTTTTTTTCTTCCATTCGCTGTCCTTCATTGGGGACTGTTCGTAAATAGACGTTTGCATTCTGCTCCATCTATTTGAACTCTGTTTTCGTCCTGTGTCTTGGCCTATGGACTGACCAGGGGAGGGTGTAGTGTGGTTTGTGGCCTCATTGCCTACATTGCTAAGTTAGCTTAGGCCTGGCTGCCATGATGCCTCTTTGCACACGTTACTTTGTGACTTTGTTTTTCCAGACTCTGCTTGTGCCCGGCTATATTAGAACTGTCTGCCTTTTTGCCTTTCACCTTTTCTCCTGTTCCCTGTGGGTTGCGTCTGCACAACATGTACAAGGTCAAAAAACAACGTCCCTTGTTCTTGCTGCTCTGGTCAGCCCCTCGCACTTAGACATAACACAGAATACAGCTGCACTGGAGAAATTCGTGTGCTTTTAATATTGTGATCTCGCTGTTTGTGGGACTTGGAGAAAAACCTTTCCAGGGAGAAGAGCTGTGCTTGTCTGATGATGTAAACCTTGCATATAGATATTGAGGTATGGGGGTCTGCCTGACAAAGCCCAGAGGTCTTCTATTTTTATAATAAACTAGTTATTAGCACGGGAAGGGTGGTAAGGCCATTTAGTCCTATATCCACTGTCTTTATAAAATGCTTTCCCCGTTTGTATTCTATGGAATTGTAACCATGCTTATTATTTTATCATTATGCATTATGCTGATAGTACTGGCACGTGTACTGTATCTTAGAGCACGATAGTTGAAATAAACATTTTAAACTATACTGTGTCTCTTATTACGCACGTTGTGGACAAGTATGAGTGAGTTATGAAAGAGTGTTCTTACTCCCGCGAGTCCTGAGAGAGACCGTGTTCTGGGTTGTCTAATCATTGGTAGCTGCGCTGCGAATGAGACGCTAAAGCTAGTCGGATTGGGATTGTGGGTACTAAGGGGCATGGTTGGCTCACCACTATACTCTGAGGTCCTATTATCCTGTGCATAGCTCTGTGTATGTGCAGAATCCCTACAACACTACCGCGATGCCTCTATGCGATGCAGCACTCCCTCTATAGAATACCTCGACAATTTTTTGTAACCCTAGACAGCTTATTGGTTGAGCTATTTTGGGGTGCTAAACGTAAAAGGGTCAGTCTAGCCACATTGCAGAGAACGTGCCAGGCCGGGGGGCTGGAGGTCCCCTGCCTGGAGTTTTATTATATGGCGTCTCAGCTGCAGCTTGCTGTGCACTGGCTAGACAAAGCCGAAAATTGGGAGAAGAATCTACTGGCGGGAACTTTTGGTGACCGGTCGCTGCCTGAATTGCTGATGCTGGGGAGGAATGTACCCCAGACATGCCCCTACATAATACGACACGTAGCGGAAATATGAGAACTCACGGTTAGGAAGGTACTGCGGCGAGCGCCGTATGCCCCAGACATGCCCCTATGGGTAGTACAACCATTCGCTAAAATTTCGACTTCTATGTCTGTACGCAGATGGCAGGAGGGGGGATGCCTAACGATGGGTGACCTGTATGACAATAAACAATATATTACACAAGAGCAGGCGGTGGACACCTTTGGTTTGGGCAACGGGCAGTTTCTGCAATATGAGAAAATAGATCAGGTGGCTAGGGAGTTATGGCCCTCGTTTCCCGAGGAACCTCCCGCTGCTAATGTGTTACAGGTCTTGTTATATATGGCCCAAGGACAGAGATTTGTATTGCATTTATATCGGGCACTCCGGGAGGACAAAATGGTTCCGACACTCCTTGTACAGGAGAGGTGAGCCGCAATAGTGGAAGACCCCATAACAACTAAGGATTGGATTAAAATCCATGAGGGGGTGAAGCAGGTGAGATCGAACACCCGTTTTAAACTGATACAATATAATTTTGTTCATCAAACATACCTTACTCCCTAAAGATTAAACAGGATATACCCAGACCGCTCAGGGCAGTGTCCCCGGTGTGGGGTCGCGGACGCGGATTTCATACATATGTCACGGTCCTGTCCGAGCATGGGTTCTTTTTGGACCGAGGTTCTGGCAACTTTACAGGCGGCGTCAGGGTGGGTGATACCTCAGGAGATCTGTACGGTCCAACTGGGTTTACTGCCCCGGCCTAAAAATAAGAACCTCAGTAGGAAATTCGTGCTCTTGGGTCTGGTGCTGGCAAAGCGACGGGTAGCTATCTGGTGGCTAAGCCACGACCCACCAAGGGTGTCGCAGTGGGTGCGGGATGTAAATGAATGGGCCACGGCTGAGACGGTCCGAATGCAGCGGATCAGACGTGACGAAAAAGTGAAGGATGACTTAAAGGCCTGGAGGGCAATGCTGAGGGATATGCAGACGGACCAGACACCTGCTGGTTCCCAGTCCAATAACTCAGAGACTGAGGGGCCGCAAAGATAATAGGGCGACCCCTACATGAGGTAGGACGATACATGATTTTGAAATGAGAAATGGCATACAAGGATAGATAGAAAGAAGAAGGTTACACACACAGACATGGATGGTGGGCGGCATGGGTAGGGAGGGGGGATAGTTCAGTTTAAATAAAAGGTTTTGTTGTAAAAGTGACATCAGTCAAAACAGTATGTTATATTGAATGAGGGGATAAAGGGAGGCAATAATAGCTAAGTGCTGTTACTATGAGATATGTGGCACTGTATGTGTACATTTCTTGTGTTTTTAGTTTAGTTTTTCTTACTTGTCCTTTTTTCCTTTCTTTTGATTCATTGGCCTCCCTTTGATGTAAAGTTTCTGAATATGTCGAAGATGATATACCCTATACTCGTCTCAGATGTCAATAAAAATATTTAAAAAAAAAAAAAGATGAACAGATACATGTTTGACCAATAAGATGTACAGATATGTGTTTGTGACTTGCATCATCCATTTTGGTGCACAGGTTTCACCCAATTTTGATAATTTGATGGACATTGCAGGCCAAAGAGAAGCAAAACTTCACTAAAAGGCAGATTTCCCCTTATGTGTATAATAAAGTGTCACTGCAAACAAAACAGTAAACCATACTTACTCTCCTATGAGTGCCCGCTAATATTATAAGGCCTACCCCAGGTCAATATCTAATCCTGCAGAGTCCCCCTGTGCCAGGCTACCTGTATGCAGTTATTGGGCTGCGCATGACGGTAGTCTCTCACGCACAGCCTGCACACGTGTGCACATGCAAATGCTCACGTGTAACCAGCCAAGTGCCCTCGACCCGGTGGCGTCGCAGCGGCCTTATCTTAAAAGGCGAACATTGGAGGTAAACACGAGCAGTCCATTTACTGGATGATTCAGAAAGCAAAAAATATGTGCGTATTAAATGTGCGGAACCCAGTTTGCAACATTTATCCCTTAGAAATATGGGTATATATCTAGCTATTTGGACATTCAGGCAAGCATCGCTATTCAACAGGATTTTATGTTCTGATCAATAAGCTTCACAATCGTCCCACTGAAAACTGTAGGAAATATCTTAAGCATGTTCTTAAAACTAGTGTCACCATCATCAACAACCAACACTTCCTCTTTGCTGTTGAACCTAAGACTATGGGGCCAGTTACGATGTCAGTCTGATAGCCTCCGACCGCTAGTTGGAAGCATTCCGAGAGCGGTCGGTTTGTGGTCCGACCAACTGATTACGATGTTGGAGGTCGGAACGTAAACCGGACTGTCATTCCAACTCAGTTCTGACCGGCTCTCGGAGTCTTACAGCCGGTCAGGACCGCACCGTAATCCCCTATGGACGGCATTTCCGTCATCGGGATTATGATGTTGGTTTCCCACAGCCTTACCGTGCCGGCCTTTCCGACACGAAAGGCTGTCCGAAAGTGATATTGGGGGCCCCTAGAAGGTCCCCCTTGCCTCCGCAGTCTACGGTTGGTGGTCGAGGGGGTACCTAGGGTACCCATTTCTCTATAGGAGCCTGTATTACGGCAGGTTTCCGGCCGTGACACAAGCTCACATAGTGAATAGTGGGAATCCCACAAAACAGTGTTCGGTCGCATTGTAATCAGGTGGTCGGAACCGCTGGCTTCAGATCGGCCGGTACCGAGTCCGAGACGGTGTCGGTCTGAGGCAACTCCGACCAACACCGCAATAAGCCCCTAAGTTTAGATTCTTTTGACCATACCAGTCCAATACAGATGCCTATTTCCTCGCCACATATAACTTTCCTACTGTTTGTCTCATTTTGACGATAATAATCCAACTTATCTATGCTTTCTCCTCTGTAGCTCTCAGCATTAATGTCAGAAGGTAACATTTCTTTGCCAATCTTCTCTACAATTTGTTTTCTCCAAACTTTCTCATCAAGTTGAACACCAATAGTTATGCTGCACACTGGCTTATTATTCTTTTTTATCACAATTACAATTACTGTTCAAAACTAACTTTTTTTCTTTTGATATTCATCACACTCTACACTTCGTCATCTTTTTCTTCACTGCAGGTTAGTGCTTTAGGACCTTCAATGCACTTAATTCTATCTTTCCTTTTCCTACGCCCCTGTATGAAATGGCCAAGTTCCCCACACGAACTGCACTTTTGTTTAGTGACTGGACATGATTTGCTATATGCTAAATGCTCCTTGCTATTGCATCAATAGCATCTAGGAACATCATTATTAGAAAAAAGTTTCCCTTTCCTTCCAAGAGATATGCAACTTATTTTCCTAACCACTTCACGCTCCACACCTAAAACCTCACTCTTATACAGTTTTAACACACTTTCAAGACATTTCAGCTTTATGCACAAAGGCCAGCACATCCTTTAAGTCTGAGTTACTGTTGATCCATAACCTCTCCTGAGTAGAAGGGTTACATGCATGCTTTTTTTCTTGAAATCCATATAACAAAAAGTTGTTTATCCATAAATACATCCATAAAATTCATTAAATATGTCAAAAATGATACAGAATTTTGAAATACCACCGATTTGCCGGAAGGGAATAAATCCTAAAATCCATAAAGATAGACAATATAAACATTTAAGCCAGAAAAAAAATAAATAAGAAGAAGCGTAATATCTTACAACAGCATCCCCTGCCTATCATTGATACAAGCTAAACAATTGATTAAACCTTAGATACTTTAAGCATATACATAAAAATCAGCGAGTATGTGCAAAATACTAATTCATCCTATATTCAATGATATAGCTAGGTTACAAGAAAATATCGAATGTCATATAATAGATTAAAATACTGGTATTACAATACATAAAAATCAAACATACTGGGAATACATGCATGCTTTATTATTTAGTCCTTAATTAATTCTTCTTGGAGCTCTCCAAATCTGCAGTGGATCAGCTAGTTTCTTGAGAGCAGTGACATAGATTCTTGCTTCTCCTTTTTCTTTGAAAAACGTGTATCTAGTAGAAGATAGCTATTAAAATCAAGCAAAGCTCACTCAAAAGTTATTCCCCTCTTCTGCAGCACTTTTTTAGGCATATAACCATAAGCCCGGTCCTAGAGAGTGTAATGGTATGCTTTTCTATCGATAAACATCAATAGTTCTGATGTAATTGATCAAATATTCCTATTCTATCCACCTCATATATGGTTCAGCATCAGCCGACCAAAGTGCTTGAGCTGGACTGGTTGTAAAACTCTGTGCGCTCATATTTGTGTTCAATAATGGAATAGTTCAGTCACACTTCAACAGAACTGGACTAGTCCACTGACCAAGCGTCACCACTTGGGAGAGCACAACAGAGCATTCTCATAAGACGGTATCTCAAGTTTAGTAGGTAGAATGTTGTGATTCCTTTTGGAGGCAAACGTATAGGCAACACATATCCAACCAATAGTGGATAAACTATCCAATAAGATATACTTAAGTCAAGAGACAAAAACAGCAGTAATTTCTCACCAGAAGCTTCATAATGTGTCATCGATAGTAGAAATGTGGAAATATGGTGCCACAATACACACTGAGCAGGGAATTGAATAACAGGGAATTTCCGATAAGCATTTATGAGGGATTAGGCTCCTAACAAACCAACAAAATGACTGCTGAACAGGCCATCTAACCCAATTGCCTCCAACGCGACATCTAGCTAAAACACTCTAACCCCAGAACTAGAATCTCAAGAATAACTTCCCACATTTCCTGAAAGGCCAACACTACAACCATGTTAATGTATTTCCCCCAATGTTGGACAGGAATTTCGGGCAGCCTGGCACTGAGAGATAGGCCACTTTGAAAGTGTGTGCGCTGTTTTTCCAGTATCAATTGTTCAAAGGTGACATGTTAAAATTGCATTCCTTTTAATCTCGATTAACAAAGTAGCATACTAATAAATCTGCTCGATCTGGAAAAATTGTTTAAAGGACCCATTTAATTTAGCTTAGACTTTCCACTTCGAAGTTACACAAGAGGTGGAGTTGTGGGGTCTCTGTAAGAAGGGCACACTTTTCAGCAAAGGGGCCTACATTATGCCCCTGCTAAAAATTCTCATAGCAAAAGTGTTATTGTTAGAACAGTGTTTTGAATGTACTATATAGATGTTCCCAATTTAGTTTGTATTAAGCTTGCTTTGGAACAAATTCCAGAACAGAACTTATAAAATGCAGTTCTGTCTGGGTTATTTTCTGTAACTGCAAATATTTCCAAGATGCTATCACTTAAACTACACCAACAATTAAAATAGGTACCTCCTATCAGCTATGTTTAAAAATGTCCTCCCTTGAAGACATCACTTATTTTACTCCAGCCACCAAGAGTTTACAATTGTAGACAATCCAGCGGTATCTAAAACTCAATCTTCCTAGAATGGATTTTTGCTTTTGCACTCGCTCATAACAAAACATCTGTAAAATTCTGCCTGGAATCTACGTGTAGCCTTCATTAGTAATCTTAGATTGCAGAGTGTGCCAAAGCTTTAGGTTCTATGCTTCACAACAAATACAGATTAATAATCTACCTCAGAAAGCTGAACTGCAGCCGAGACGTCTCAAGACAATCATAATCTTCATGCCAGAATCAGATTTAAAAAACGCAGTTCAATCCCTGGTATTCGCTAAACTAATATATGGTAATTCTCTTCTGACAAACTAGATGCAGGACGTAAAAAAATTAGATTGAATTGCTTTCATTTTCATCATGTTATGTCTATCTCTCAGTCAGAAGTATCTTCAGAGGTCATGTTTAATCTAAAAAAGCTTTACAGTTGAGCTCACTCCTGTATCTCACCCAGAAATTGTCATGGTCTGAAGGCTCCTGCTTCCTAGGCAGAATATAATCCATTCTTCTTGAGATACCAAAAAACACCACACCCCAGCACATTGCTTCTTAAGAGGTCTATCTATGATTGAGAACTCCCTCCCACACTCTCTAAGGACTACTTCCTCCCACTCTATACAGTGCAATCTTAAATCCTGAAAATGGACAGTAATACTGCTCTTTCTCCCTTATCCATTCTCGAGGCAGTATGTAACGAGGATGTAAATACCCGTGAAAGAAACTTTCTCTTGGGATTAGCTTTAAGTGTGTGTATGCTGCTTTTTTATACTCATGGAATGCAGACTAATCCTACACAATTTAAGATTTGCAACACAGGCCATGATTTAGAGTTAAGTGGACACGTTGCTCTGTCCTGTCTGCATTACATCCTAGGGCAATTCTAATGCGGCAGATAGGACGCTGTGACAGAGTAACCTGTTCGCTAAGCTCTAAATTGGGCCCTCAGTCTTGTGGCATGTATGATATCTATTACTATCTGGTTTCCATACTATTAGTTCCTGTTAATCAAGGTATTTTGATTTTATACTACAGTTAAATATTTCCTCTTTTTAGGTTGATCTATATTTTTCCATATTGATATTTGTTTTTATATGTTTTACTTCACTCTGGTGTTTTCTTCAGTATATTATCACCCCAAAACTTGTTTTGTTGTTGCTTATGTATTGCTCACAGTGTTATTTCACCTAAGTAAAATGCCCTGACACAACTGGTTGGCATGCTTCAGACTACATTCAAATAAACACACCCAGCTACTTTCTTCCTCAATGTGGCCCTCATTACGAGTGGTTGGAAAATGCTGATGCAATTCTGAGGCAGAGGTAATGGAAGTTACTAGTCCCATAATGAATTATAAATTCTGCAGGAACTGCGGCCTAGCAGCTAGTGCTGAAACTTTTGGAACCTGGTAGCCTAGGTTCGAATCCTGGCCTCAAAGCTTGACACCATATTGTGTGGTTCTAGGAAAATCACTTAATCTCCTTAAAAACGTGAAACATAATGTATGAATTGTATTTGTGTAATTCCCACTTGATGTACACAATCTTACAGATCGCTTTCCATTCCTTCAAGTAATGTACAACAGTACCTAGCAAGGTTTGCGCTATATAAATGGTAATATATCACACACATACATACATACCCCAGCTCCGTGGTGGTTCACGTGGAGATATCACCTGCTATAATGAGGTGAAATTTCTGGGTGGAATACTAGGAGGAAACATGGTGAGGTCAGCACTCTTCATCCAATTTCCGCATGTTATTCTCTAAAAACGTATAATTCCCATTATTACTTGGGCCTATGCTAGCGTTAATTCCGGTACATAGAAATAAAATTAATTATTTCTGGCTACTCATAACGGAGGCAGTTTTTTTCCCGAACAATCTAGAGAGAACAGTATCTTAATCTACTGTTTTAAAGTACATATTCGACTGTATCAGACTACAGAAACATATCTTTTAAAAACACATAAGCAGGCATGCTATCTGCACACAGCATTGCGGTGACCTCAGATACATTTATATCCCAAAACAGAATATGAAAATTCATTCATTATACGTACCACATCCACCAGCTGCGTGATGGCCAGGCCAAATTTAACTTTCACTGTGTCATTCAGGTTTTCTATCGGCCGAACCCACTTTTGGTAGTCATAAAATAAATATTTGAGCAAACTATCTTCATTTTTTGCAATAAACGATGGTTCTGACATACCTGTAACAAACAGAAACTGCAGTTGATTTTTAGTCTCAGCTCCTCAACAACATGGCATACTGCGGGCACCTAAGTAAATATAACAAAACATTTCTTGGTCATTGTAAACTAATACATTCATTTTTGTTCAATTAACATTTTCATGTACAGGTTCTAGGCACTGCCACCCGGCATCTACTGATGGATTTACAATGGGAATTCATATTGGCTCGCATAGATGACGTGTCTAACACTATGAAACAAGGGGGAAGAAGATGGTGGGGGAGCTTGAAAAGTAGAATCATGCTATGATGTTATTCTGTGGGAGTGGATGTGACGTTCAGCAGCTCGATTTTTTCAACTCGTATTTCAGTCACAAGTGTGGTCTCCTTTTCACTTTTTGATCTTAAAGCTCTAGTTGTCTCGCATGTCTTGGTGAAAAGAGTTCTAACTATATCTCCAGAGAATCAGAAGTATTTCTGCCCTGTTTGCTTACAGACCATAGGATAGGCTACCACGGAAAAATACATAACTTATAATAACAATGCGGCAATTCACAGACTAGGCTCAGATATGATGGGGGCATGTTTCAGCCATCATTACAGGGCAGCAGTGGACAGGCATGGCTCGTCCTGCAAGTGAAGGTAATGGGTAGTCTTTCCTCTCTGTCCATACCATTTGTTTGTTGCACTAAGTGCAGTCATCATTTCTAGTCCTGGAGCATTTCATGGACATTTCCACGTCTCTCCTTTGCAGCGACTGATGTCAGACCTCCTGGCCCTGAGACATCAAGTGTGTATCCTCTTCCCATCCCTCCTATGCAGTCCCAGCCTCTCTGGTGTTCATACTTGTTCCTCATTTTGCATCTGCTGGAAGAGGAGGAGGCGCGCCTTCGAGTCAGCACTGACTAGGAGCCGCTAGAGTTTCGGAGACAGCTGCAGCAACTCAAGAGACTGACAACGGGTAAGGTAACCCTTGACTTCCAATGCCATGGCACTGTAGGGGGCCTGGGAGATGTCCTCAAATCCAAAACAACTACAGTGTCCCGAGAGATTCCACTTCCCAGCGTATTGTTTCTAATAGCTGAATCCAAAGCAGTGTGTAAGGTGCTCACCCTCACCCTCTGTTTGCTGTTTTTTTCTCCTACTTGCACTGCTGCTCTTTTTAATGCTGCTCGTCTGAGAGGCTCTTCATTCCAAAACATATTTGCCTCTATAATAGAGCTTTACTGCTGTCTACTTATGATACTTTACTGTAATAGTTCATTATTGAACACACAATGCTTCATCAGGGTGCCCCCTTGTGGTCATGCCCTAAAACAGCTGCCTACAAACAAGTACTGTAGCACTGGCCATGATAATGAGAGAAATATCATTATATGTGGCTTTAGAGCAGTGAGAGCTCTCATTTATTTATTTATTTATTTATACAGAGGATCATTCATCCGTAAGGATATCACGGCGCTAAGGACGGCACATTATAAGTGAGGGTAGAGTTCTGACAGAGGGTCTCTGGGTTACTAAGCAGGTCTTGGGAAACAGATGCGTTTTAAAACAAATTTTGAATACTAGGTAGTCATCAATAAGCCTAAGTTCTAAAGGTAATTCATTCCAGTGAGTCGCCGCTAGATGTGAAAAGGAGCGACCTCCAGCCCTGCTCTTCTTGATGCGCTTAGTTCTTGTCTGTGCCTGGTGACGTGACCTCAAGTTCCATGTAGGTGCATAAAAGACTACTCTATCCTGAAGAATTCTGGGGCCTAACCGGTGTAGGACTTTGTACGCATGACTTAATAGTTTAAATTTGGCCCTTTGTCGTACAGGGAGCCAGTGGAGCGTCCTCATACATTCTGATGCTGAACTGTACTTGCTTTTGTTGCATACCAGTTTGGCAGCCGCATTTTGGACCATCTGCAGTCGAGTGAAGAGGTAGTCCGCCATACCCACGAAGAGTGCGTTCCCATTGTCCAATTTGCTAATGAGCAGAGCTTGGACGATGGTCTTCCTACACTCTAGAGAGATCCATTGAAAGAGTCTTTTTAGCAATTTTAGTGTTGCAAAGCTTTTCCCACAAAGTGCACGGACATGGTCCTTCATGGTTAGTGCGTTATCCACAAGAATGCCTACGTTTTTTGCAGCCTGTTTGGGTGCGGGTGCATTGCCCAGTGAAGAGGGCCACCAGGTTGCATTCCAGACTGACTGTGCTCCTCCAAAAAGTAGAATCTCAGATTTGTCTGCATTCAATTTCAGACAGTGATTGGACATCCAAGCCGCCATTTCCAAGAGGCAGTTGATTAATTTAATCCTCGTATCTTCGAGCCCATCAAGAGCAATCAACAATTGTGTGTCGTCTGCGTAAGAGCAGATACCGACTCCCCATTTTTCGTAGATTTTCGCCAACGATGATACGTAGACATTAAAATGGGGTAGGGCTCAGGGAAGCTCCCTGTGGGACACCATACTTAATAGATTTTGGGTTTGAGGAAAAAGTGCCTAGTAGTATGGTCTGTGTTCGATTACTTAAAAACGAACGAAGCCACTGAAGGGCTTTGGAATGTATGCCTTTTCCATGAAGTGTTTTCAACAGGAGATTGTGTGAGACAGTGTCGAAAGCCACCGATAAATCCAACAGGATCAGGGCGGCGGCTTTACCCTGATCAACCAGGGATCTGATGTTGTCAAGTACTGCCAAGAGGGTGGTTTCAGTACTGTTATTGGCTCTAAAATTAGTTTGGGTTGGGTGCAGCAGCTCATTGGTCTCAAGGTATTTGGTTAGTTGTTTATTTACCAACTTCTCCATTACTTTAGCTAAGTATGGAAGCTGAGATATAGGTCGATAGTTGGCCGGGTTTTGAACATCAGTGCCCGCTTTTTTTAGTAGGGGAACCACTGTGGCTTTCTTCCAGATCTCTGGAAATACTGCCGTGTGCAGAAATTGGTTAAATATGCGGGTTGCATGAGGACATATAGCTGATATAATCCGGGAGAAGATAAAATGAGGACATGGATCTAGAGGGGATCCTGATTTAACTTCAGCCATTGCTATTGCAACCTGCTCTTCTGTGAAGGGGTTGAAGTTACTAAGATGGTAATGGACATCAGGGTGAGGATCTAAGGTTTTCCAGTCAGTGTCATCTAGTAGGTGCTGATCACCGAATGAAGAATAAATCACAGAGATTTTATCCGAAAGAAATCTGCTGATTGCCTCGCATCCCTCCCTTGAGGGGGGCATGGCTTGGGACAGGCTGGCTGGATTACATAGCTCCTTGACTATTTTATAGAGCTCTTTCGGTGAGTTGCTGTTATTGTTTATATGTTTTGCAAAGTAGGCTTTTTTAGCGTTTTTGATAGCATTGTTGTAGTTCCTCATTTCTGTTTTAAATGACAACCTGTCCATGTCTTGTTTAGATAGTCTCCACTTATGTTCAAGTGTTTTACACTTTCTCTTTAGTGTTTTAAGATCTGCTGAGTACCATTTTTCAGAATGTTTCCTTCCTTGGGCTTTGTTCCCTAGTCTGGGGGCACATTGGTCCAACGTGTTGGAAATTTCCGCTTTAAAGCTTTCTGCGCTCATTTGTACAGGCATCGGCAGCAGGGCATTTATGTTATTTAGAGTGAAATGGCGCTCAAATATGTCAGGAGTTACTAGCCTCCAGGCTCTTTTTCCCGTTACCGATGGTATACAAGGACAAATTAATTTTACTGGCAGACTAAGGGTAAAGGAGATCAGAAAGTGAACTGTCCACGATAAAGGCCTAATTTCTAGTATATTAATGGCATCCATATTAGAAAACAAAAGGTCTAGGGTGTGCCCAGCAATATGTGTGGGTTCCTTGACCCACTGTTTTAATTGCAAAATCTGCATATCGCTGTCTAAGTGTTTGGCCGCAGAATTGTTAAAATCCTCAAAGTGAGCATTAAAATCTCCTATTAATACATAATTCTTGTGGTTGAAGCATGGAGGGAAGAGCTGAGTGAGAAGATGAGCGCTAAGATCTGGTGAGTAGCCAGGGGGATTATAAACGATTGCTCCCCCAAATATTTTGTGGGCACCGTTTAGTAGTTGAAACGCTAAAATTTCATGCTTCCCCAATTGAACCACTGTTTCAGGGAGACAAGTGAAGCAGTCTTTAAAAAGCAAGGCTGTACCACCCCCTTTCCGACCCATTCTATCCTGTCTTGATAATTTGTACCCAGTTGGTAGAGCATTGGCAATATCTGGGGAATTCATATCATCTAGCCAGGTCTCCGTGATAAAAGCTAGGTCGGGCTTTATTTCGTCTATAGTGTCCCATATTTCGAGGGAGTGTTTGGGCACTGATCTAGCATTGAAATAGATGCATTTCAGATGGGGGCCAGCCTGGGCAGATGTACACTGAGTCCATTCTGGAAATAAATGGCTACTCCATTTACAACAAAGACATGTGAGGGGACCCATCATGTTCCCAGGAGAGGCTCTCATGCGCTGTGATTTAGTACCTGGTAGACGAGCTGCTAATTCTATAAGTTGCTCCTTCGAATAACATAGCCGACTGTGTTGGTCTGAGTTGGATGATGCAGGGGTTCTGGTCCCTGGCCCCGGTCGGGCGCGGACGGGTGCAGACGGGCGCTGAGGAAAGCATCTGTCTGCCTGTTACTAAATATGTCATATATGGTGTCAAGGAGGCCTGCAGTAGCACGTATGCTTGTCACAAACTACCGACTGTATGGTGTTTGTGTTTTTTATTATAGCTGTATTTATCTGCACCTGGACATCTTTGCACTTTTAGGGGTTATGTGGCAAAGAACTGCATGGAGTTGGGGAATGCTGCCACCATGTATCAAAAGGAATACTATAGCTCTACTAGAAGCAGAGGTAAACCCTTCAATGACCAGTTTTGCGCGTTCTATCACTGAGTAAGTAAAATGTACTTCTAGCATTTGTTTCTTGAAAACGTTAATACTTTTGGGTGCCATATCTCACTCTTGCTGCTTAGAGCTGGCTCTAGGGCTGTGCGACCGATGCCACCGCACCAGGTGCTGACTTCGAGTGGGAGCGCCCTGTTTCCAAGTATATTATGGTTTTAAAAGCACCTGCTGCCACGTTCCTTGCCTCAAGTAATTTCGAAGCAACAATAAAAATGTCAGGATAACTACGGTGATTAATGTTCTTCCTGGAGAGACATAGAGTTTTCTCTAGTAGAAGTTTGACTCATTGTAAGGTATCTCAGAGGGTTAATGTGCCTGCTGCAAACAGCATGTACTATGCAGGTCACAAAGTGCATATAATGTAAGTAGGTCGGCAGGGGCGGATTCTCCATTAGGGCTCTGGGGCTGCGCCCCCCTGAAATTATTTCCTTCACATTACTGTGCAAATATTAAATAGATTGATTTGCTTACAGATACAATTGTATCTCTAAACAAATCGATGTATTTAAGTCTGGGCTGTATGTCCCAGGTTGCCTGCCCTGCCTCTCTCTGAAGCAGGAGATGGAAGACAGGCTGTAAACCAACTTTCTGAACTGTGACACACAACGCAGGGCTTACTGTTATAAAGCCCTTCATTGCCATTGTAGTCTATGGCAGTATCCACTATAGGCCAGTGATGCTTTCAATGTCATGGTTTTGGGCGCTGAAGTCTCCGTCCCTGCTTGAGAGCAGCCATCCATCACTCACAGGCATAAATCCCACCTTTTCCCATTCCTCACCCGTAGGAGTGGATGCAAGCACGTGTGTTTTGATGCCTTGTTCTTGGTAATGGTAAGTGTTAGAATGCTAATTTTCCGTTATGTATATTGTGCTGAGACCCCTCGTCACGCCAACCTCCTCTACTGTGACACCCCAGGCCCTGGCTGCACGTCGCTGGCTCTGTTAGAAGTGGAGCTGCAGCATTTGTTTCCCCCTGAAATGGATGCAAAAGACGAGCAGGCCAGTGTTCTTATTCCCTTGTGTAGTTGATCCAAATTTCCAAGTCAAGGGCAAAGACAAGATATGTTCTTACAGTAGGCAGTTATCTGCTGTATGACTGGCTCTCCCTTCATGCCCTTAACAACATCAATGCCAAAAACATAGATTGATAAATGAACAATGTGTGTTAAAAATGTAATCGTACTTACAGGTTTTCCGTGTAGGCCAGTTGTTGTGTTATATATCTGATGCACTTACATCTCAGAGAGAAACCAAAATACTTGTTGGTAGCACACTATGGGAATCACAGAAAGTTATTTTACATGCTCCCTTTTAGAGAGCCCCCACATTTTTCATCCCACTTAAAGACCTGTCTTCACATATTTCTATATGGCTGATTGCAATCAGCAGCTGTGGGTCCTTACCGAAGCCTGTTTAGAGTATTTTGTTCCAAAGTTGATGCAATATGCAGTGTAAGATACTGGGCAAGCACACACTTTAAAAGGCTGAAGTTGCCACATTGTACAATTTGCACATTACAGTAACTGTTGAACATATTAATGCAGTAAGATATAGGGCAGTTTTTAATGTGTTTAATATTTCAAGACTATACGTTCCCACTGCTTTATAAGCCTCACTTTATCACTAAATTAATTTGCTTTAAAATACACCATTTTCCAATCTTTTTTTCAATTTTTTCTGTGCAGGAGGACCCAGCCTTAACCCCACGTTTGTCCATTAAGTTTGCTCACGTCGTTCTCTACATAAAAGTCATACCACACTTTTATGCCCCACAACTTTCAAATGTCACCAGTTACCACTGGTCAGTGGGTTACTGCTTTTGTCAGAGAGATCCTTTTCTTACTTGCAGTTTATAAGTTAAAATCCTAATATAGAACAATGAACTATAAACTGTCATCAAAGAGCAACATGCAATTTGCAAGGTATGGATTAAAGCTTAAGATTTTTCCCCAGTCTTTCATTATCCTAATGTCGCAATAAGGCTTAATTTTCGTAGAAATCAATTCTTATTAGTAAAGGCAACGCCCAACCATGGTGTTACGTTTTAAATTCTGAGTTTATGCTTCTCCAAACCAAGCACTTTTAAACTATACTGCTTACCAGTATGGATGACATGTGACTCCTACACCTTGTATTCCTCTGTCTTATGTAACATTTTCTATACACTGATTTACACACGTATGATTGAATGTCTCTGTGTAATGTGTGCGAGATGTAAAGTGCTCTGACACCCTTCACTGGTATGAGAGGCACTATAAAACTAAATGAATGCATCTGAGCGAGAGTGGTTAGGGAGACTTGTGGGGCCCTTTTAAAGGGTGGTAGTGAGGGAATCCATGACGGAGGTGATCATTGGGGGCACCAACAAACAGTGTCGCACCGGGCGCCACCAGCACTAAAGCCGGCCATGTCATTAAAGTAAAATTAGTACGTGTATTAAAATAAAAACAGTACAAAGAGAACGTAAAGTACTGAATTTGAAAGATTTCTCAATTCAATTATTGCTATTAGTGTGAAGGAGATAGATGTGATTTATACTTGGGAATTATTATCACTCCTACCTTTCTATTTGAATTATACTCTCCTCCCAAGTGTAACCTTCTCTAGCACGTCAGTCATGTTACTCTCTACTATACTTCAGTAAAATAACCATACCTCTTCTTACAAATCATAAACTCTACTTTGGATTAACCATTGATGCAATGCCTAACCTTTTCTAGCCTATCTACTCATCCCACTCGCATAAATTAAAAATCTTCCTTCTGTGGAACTGCTCCTTGCAATCTCACAATATGTGGCCTCCACCACATTATTTACGTATCCCATTTTTAGGCCTCACCTGTGGCAGCCCATGCGCTGCATGTGCTCTCGCTTGCAAAAGATATTATATACAACAAGGGGCTTGGTGCCCTTCCACTGCTTAACATTCTTTGGCTTAGTTGTCTCTTTTATTTTCTGCTGCTAATTGGGCAGCGCATTCCGGTTTCACTCCCTCTTCTTTCCTCTAAAGCACTGAACCAAGCACAGATAGCTTCATCTTGATTAGGGTCATTCCGCTGCTGGTGCTGTGATTGAGGTACTGTTAATTGTATTTCTTATTTTTTAGATGTTCTTTTTCCCGTCATTTTACTTGATGTTGCTTCTTTCATCCCACCCCAAACCCGACTTGTTGGTGTTGTTTCGTCCCTACAAACCACAACCCTCCGTGTTCCTTCTTACCCCCCACCCACAACCCTCCCGTTGTCGGTGTTGCCCCTAACAACCTGCCTGCCATAAGAAAAAATGTGTTCTAACACGGCCGGAGCTGGCTGCATCATAGCACTTTTTTGTACCTTCCTGCTTCATAGTGCTTTTTGAAAAACCTTTATATCGCTTTTTTAAATAACCTCTAACCATGCTGCATGGCAGCCATGCTGCTCCACAGCATGTCTAACAGATTGGCAAAGCTAATAGCTCTGCCAATGCTTGTTTCCACCTACATAAACTTACTCAAATAATCTCACCTAACTCCTCTTAACTTAATCTACCACTCCCCTAGAAAATGTAGTTTCCCCAGAGCATAGGAATAACCCTATAACCAATACATTTATAATAATAATGGGTTAACCACTAACTTTGGGTTATCGAGTAGCACCATGGAGCGCTACAATATTTTCTCAGGAATAGTAAGCACTATAAATATTAAAAAAAAAAATATATATGCAATTACAATACAATAGAATAGGTGAGTAAATGTGCATATGTGGGTGTTGTACTCCAACATTCTTGCTTAGGCCAGCAATAATGCAAGGGTTGGCTCTTCAACACCCCACCAACGCCAGTTACCCTTACTAAAGGACCTCATACTAGGAATAAGACACAGGCAGGAGCCTTTGCATGCATACTGCATCTGAGAAAGACACAAAAAGTGCAATTCACAATCTGCATTTTGTAGTAGGTATAGTACTACTGCACTAATACTACTGACTTACTACAATACATAAAATACATTTCACAAACTTATGAGTGAAAATTTCCACCTCCCCTCTCCTGTCTTTTATATGGGGAGATCAACACAATGTAAATGTACTTCTTAGTAGTAAATGTGGGAAGGCCAGCAGAAGCCGTGGAAAAATTGAGAATATCTACTATAAAATGGGAGGGGGCTAGTTTAAAGGAACTAGGGGTTTAGGAAGGGACAGGCTACCACAAACACCCACAAACACCCAACGACAAAAACGACACTTCTGAAGTTACTACAGATGTACAAAAGGTTAGAAAACAGTGGTAAATGTATTCTAGCCTAGCGCAAGCACCACACTTGGCCACTCTTGGTTATGCAACACACTCACTTGTAAAATAATGGCGGCAGGGAATGACACCCCATAGGAAATAATGGTAAATAAAAAATATGTTGTGTGAGTGGCTGTACAATTGAGTGAGTGGGTGTGTGAGAGGCTCTATGGAGGAGTGAGTGGGTAGGTGAGTACTGGAATGGGTCTGTGAATCGGTATGTGAGTGGTTGTAAGTGGGCATAAGAGAGGTTGCATGGAGTTGTGAGTCGGTGTGTGTGGTTCTGTGGATGAAGTCATCAGTGATATCATTTGAGATGTCATCAGTAATATCACTGACCATGTCTTGAGTGATATAATATGTGAAGTCATAAACAGTGCATTGCGGGGGCATAAGTTATAGTTAGCTCAGGTAACTACAATTGCTGAGTTTCACTGGTTTTGTACAAGTGAAATCTGAGCCTAACTATAACATCCCTGTAACCTTTGTTTTTTTCAGTGAATATATGTATGAATTATATATATATATTAATGTATATTTAGAAAAAAGTCAAATTCATATTATTTATATATATGTGTGTGTGTTTGTGTGTGTATATATAGTTTGTTAAAAAATTATATATATTTAATAACAATTATTTTATTATTTTAAAATATTATTATAAAGTTATTTTAAAAATAAATTTACAGGGTGTGGCTAGCAGCCAACGAAAATGGCCGCAGCCTAAGAGAGCTCCGCGGTCGAAGAAGTTTTCCCCTATACTCCTGTAAATTAATCCGGCGGCGAAACGGCACAAAAAGCGATGAAGGTGACACCTGAACAACATGGACACAGATTGACAAAGTCCAGATTCCGAACGAGCAGCCAGCGGGAGACTGTGACCGTGGGGCGGAGTCACGGCCTATGAACTGAGAGAAGGCCGGGGCCTCGCGTGGATTACACGCCGAGCAGGGCGAAAGTGAAACCGGCCCACATTCCCCGAGGGTAGCGGAAAGACCCTGGCAGCGCGGACAGCACAGACAGCCACTGCGGGACGAGCCTCAAAACGCGGCATGTGAACCGCCGGCGCACCTAACCCCGACAAAGAGAGACGACGAGAGCCAACCTCGCCGGGTGAACCGGAGGTGGCGACAGGCGAGCGAGAGGCGCGTGGTGACCCAGGCCGGGGTCTTGATTTTGCAATTGCGCCACAAGGACAATACGGGTGTAGGCGAGGGCCGGGAGGTGCTAGGGCGGACTACAGAAGGCACTCGTATCACCGCCGTGCTCCGGGCTGCCCACCACGCACATAAGGAGTGGACTCCAGAAATCGGGCGTCCGGCGTGGGAGATCCGGTGTGGGCCTGTAACGGAAAGAGGCCCGCACATGCCAGAACTGCAGCGCTAACATCTTTAAGGTTGGTGGAACCGATGCTGCGTGACCCCATACTCCCTGCGCAATAGACCTTCCCGCCTCCTCTGGCCATCCTCTGGCGGTCGTGCACAGTGATCAAGCGCACCTCACCGACTGGGTGTGAAGACCTGCCCTCGGTTGCCGCTACTATTTGAAATAGAGGATCAGGGCCTCGACAGCACCTGTGGGAGGCAACTAATTGCCAAATTAAACTGCAACAGTCCAGGGGGCTATTTCTGCAGCGGGGGGGCCTAATAGACTCTCGGTGAACTGTGCGGTTAACGGGGGGTCCCGAGTAGGAACGGCGCGACAACACTGAAGTTACGCCAGGGCTGGGGCGACCCCCACGTGGCAGCACCCGCTCCTGGTGACGTGACGGTGGGAGACAGGAAAACCGAAAGGCCGCGCGTGGATGATACTCCCGCAGGCAGGCAGCGGCGATTACTGTTCTCCCCCCTTTTCCGCCCCTCCCCCCCGCGTGGCCTGCTGAGACATCCGGAGAATTGGACACCATGGGAGGCCGGGGCCAGCGCACTGTGCAAAACAACAAGCTGGACAAATATGCTTACCACAAAGACCAGCCAGACAAACCAGTGACAATCACGGAACGCGGGGATGGCCCACAGACCGAGAAACCCAAGGAGGTCACCCTACAGGATATCATGGCCACCCTACACCAGGTGCAAACGTCTATTGGCACGATCTCAACAGAAATTTCGCTACTGCGTGCCGATGTCTCAAAAATGAGCACGAGAATAGTAGAGGTAGAAACTACCACAGCAGCTCTATCCATAGACACGGCGGCTTTGAAGCGACAGGTGTGACAACTAGAACTGGCAAATAAGCAAATGGCGGACAAGCTTGATGATCAGGAAGGCCGCTCGAAGCGCAACAATGTCCGCCTGGTCGGAGTGCCGGAGAGCGTGGGGGGACCAGCCCTGGATCTATTTGTGGAAGACCTCATCAAGACTCAACTGCAGCCGCGTGGGCTGTCCAGCTTCTTCTCGGTGGAGGGGGCACACCGAGTGCCTGGGGGTAGACCTCGGCCGGGGGCCCCCCCCAGGCCCATACTAGCACGCATATTCAACTTCCGAGATCGAGACACGATTCTGCAGGCGGCGTGAATTGCCCCCCCAATACGTGTTGAAAACTGCACTGTAACCCTCTATCCAGACTACACAGCAGCGGTGACTAAGCAACGTCGTAACTTCCTGGACGTCAAGAAAGAATTGCGAAACCGAGAACTCAAGTATGCAGTGTTGTTCCCTGCAAAACTGAGGGTAGAGGCAGAAGGGTAAATCTGGTTCTTCACGACACCTGAGGAAGCACACGACTGGCTGGAGGGATGGCGCCCGGCCATGGGATCAATAAGGCAGGGACAGAAACAGAAGCACCAACTCATGGAATCGGCATCGTCAGGAGCGAAGGAGTCGGAAGCATCGGGAGGCGCACGACAGAACACAGCTGAGAACTCAGATTGATGTCACACTTAAGGGTCCCAGGACTGAGTAGGGAAAACCCCCAGCGGGATGGACGTGGGGACCCAACAACACAGCAATTCGCTGCAGGAGGACCAATGACAAGGGTCGAAATGGACATACTGCACGGTGTCATCAGGTGCCTTTGCTGTTGCGACAGTGACATTTTGGTGTGAATAGCTAGCCGCTATAGAATGCAAATTTAAGGGGATGACTTAAGGAGATCGCTGAACTGCTCTCCCTCTCACGCAAGTACAAAGTTCTGGGAAATAAGCACTCTGCTGAGTTGGGATGGCGAGTAGTTTTAAGTCCGCCGTGCAGGGAGGCATGGAGGGGGGTGGGGGGTAGGGACCAGTTATATGGGTTGTTTGTTTTGTTACAGATACACGGTGGAGTAATTGACTGCATACATGGTGACAACACAGCGCTTATATCGCAAGGCGCCCCTCGCTCCTACACAGACGATGTCACGCACGACACGAATAGGCACACTGACTGACGTTTCGACCACCCAGTCATCGACCTCTAATATATCAAACCTTCCTTTCACTGTGATATCATGGAATGTAAATGGTCTGGGGGACAAGATAAAAAGGGGGCTGGTCCTCCAATACATTAAACGTAAAGGCCCGGCTGTAGCACTGGTACAGGAATCACATTTGGTGGGCTCGGCTTGTAAGGCCCTGGATAGATGGGGCTTTAAAATGGTGGCACACTCTGAATTCACCTCGGGTTCTCGAGGGGTGGGGATTCTGATCAATAAGCGCTTCCCACTGATAATAACTGGGTCCTGGACGGATAATCAAGGACGGTTTGCAGCGGTAGCATGCCAATGGGAGGGACGGTCATACAACCTGGTATCAGTCTATATCCCACCGACGCTGCATCAGACGGCCTTCCCGGCCCTGGGAAAATTCCTGTTATCACTCCTGCAGGGCGAGCTAATTGTGGGGGGCGACTTTAACGCTACGGTTGACGCATCCATAGGTAGAAAACCCCCTAGGGTCCCCAGTAGTGTAAATCTTAAACTAGTAGAGTTTATTGACGCCATTGGTCTAGTCGATGTCTGGCGAGCCAGGTACCCACAGGAGCAACAATACACCTTCCATTCGGGAGTTCATAACAGTCTTTCGAGAATAGATTATATATTTACACTGGCAACGGGTTTGGAGAGAGTGTTGGAGGTTTCGCACTTGCCCAGGGGCATCTCAGATCACTCAACTGTGCTCATTACATATGCATCTTATGCCCCGGGACGCCGCCGAATGTTTCCGCTCTACCCCGGATATCTTAAAAACCGTAAGATTGGGAAAGGTCTCCTCACAGCCACAGGGCAATACTTTGCGGAAAACAAACACACAGTTGCATCTCCGCGAATTCTGTGGGAGGCATATAAAACTGTACTGCGGGGCCATGCAATCTCCCTAGTTACAAGGCATAAACAGGTCCAACGACAGCAGATTGAAACCCTGGAACAGGGGGTATCCCAGGCAGAGGCTGAACATGCCACAGACACCAACGATACTACGGCACATAAGTTAAACCTGGCCCAACAGGAATACAGGGCCTATACATGGGAGGAGGCGAAAACCAGATTCACTAACACACAGCACACTATTTACGAAGTAGATGATAAAGCAGGCAAGCTCCTAGCCTGGCAAGATAGACGGGAAAGAGCTAGCCGATGGGTGGCGCAACTTAGGTTAGAGACTGGGATTATAACCACAGACCCACAGCAAATAGTTGATGCATTAGCGGCCCACTACGAAACGGTATATACGCCCACGGCCACAACCACCATAGAGGATAATCTAGCCTTCCTAAAAGACATACAGATGCCCACGCTAACCCACAATGCAACTCAAGCACTGGAAGCAGACCTGACTCCGGACGAACTCGCACTAGCAATAGGTGCATTACATACGGGGAAGGTCCTAGGACCCAATGGTATACCTGTAGAATTCTATAAGAAAGCAGCAACTCAGCTCATACCACATCTGCTTAACATGTACGAAGATAGTTTGGGGAAAGGGGAGCTGCCCAGGGATCAGCGCCTAGCGACAATAGTTGCAATACATAAGCCAGGCAAGCCGCCGCAGGAATGCACGTCTTACAGGCCGATTTCCCTGATGAATGCAGAAGCCAAAATACTCGCTAAAGCATTGGCCATCAGGCTGCAGCCGTACCTCACAACATTGATTCACCCGGACCAATTGGGATTCATGCCGAACCGTAACACGGCGCTTAACCTGAGGTGACTAAATAATGTTATGGCGCGTATACCCACTATTAAGGAAGACGGGGTCATTCTGTCCCTAGATGCACGTATGGCATTCGACCTTGTTGAATGGCCATTTCTCTTCGCGGTCCTCAGCCACGTAGGTTTCGGCCCAAGGTTCTGCGCGTGGGTGCAGCTACTGTACACAAAACCCCTGGCGCAGGTGGTGGAAAATGGTCGCATCTCGACGGACTTCCCTCTGGGAAGAGGAACAAGACAGGGCTGCCCCCTGTCACCGCTCCTCTTTGCGCTGGTGCTAGAGCCATTGGCGGCATGGATACGACAGGACCCGGTCATCCGTGGGTTAAAATGGGCTATGGGATGGGAAGATCGTATTTCGCTCTACGCGGATGATGTGCGTTTGTACCTGGCGTCCCCTGCGCGTTCTATTAATCGCCTATTGGATATATGCGCGGCATATGGACGAGTCTCAGGCTATACCATAAATTATGCAAAATCGCTCCTTTATATACTTCATGGTCCCCTGCCGCGGCTCCCACGAGACTGTGAAATCCAGATTGCTGACAAGGGATTTAAATATCTAGGCTTATACATAACACATCAGCCCACGCAGTTTATTGAGGAAAACCTCATGCAGCCCCTGGCACGATTTCGCAGTGATGTCAAGCACTGGTGATCACTACCGCTCACGCTACTACGAAGGGCAGCCCTCTTTAAGATGATGGCACTCCCCAGATTCCTATACGTCCTACAAAACACCCCATTCCCGGTTTCCCCAGCATACTTTGCAGCGATAAACGCCGAAGTGACCAATCTGTTGTGGGACGGGAGGTCCGCCCGTATAGCCATGCATAAACTAGTGAAGGGCTGGTATGACGGCGGCATTGCCCTCCCCAATATAAAAGTATACTATTGGGCTTCGCAGCTCACCGTAATAAATCAGTGGCTTCACGCCTCTCAAGAGGAACCAGCGTTCCGCATGGATAGGCATCTCCTGGAAGCTAAGGGAGTAATAGGGGCACTATACAATAAATTAAGAGGGAATGCTTTCACAGGTCCAACGGCACACACCGTCCAAGTCTGGTTTGCGGCACAATGAGCGCTAGGCTGGGAGGGGGTCATAACACAGGCCACACCACTATGGGAAACCCGACGATTAGGCAAACTACGTAACACCAAGGGATTTAGACAGTGGGACCTGATAGGTATCTCAAAAGTGGGGGATATGTGGAAAAAGGGCGAGGTCATTGCGTTCGCCCAGCTGCAGGACACTTATGGGCTGGCGCAGACGGAAACTTTCTGATACATGCAGATCAGACACGCACTCATGGGGGTTATTCCACCAGGAACACAACTGCCAGAGGCCTCACCGCTAGAGGACAGACTTCTAACGGACCACTTAAGCAAAAAAGCCATTTCCCAAACCTACCGGAAAATAATAAACAATCAGCCGGACCCCACGACAGCCCTTAAGGAGCGGTGGCAGGCTGAAGTGGGAGAACTGGATGAGACAGACTGGCAGGAGGCAATCGCGTCCCCAAGAGAGGTAGCAATATCTTCCAAACTAAAACTAGTACAACTGAAAATCCTCCATCGCATCTACTACATGCGAACACTTCTGCACAGATTAGGCCGTACGGACACACCACTGTGCCTGAGACATTGTGGAGCAACAGGCACATTCTATCACACACTCTGGAACTGCCCGGAAATCACACCCTACTGGGAGGCGGTTATTCGCACGATTTCGCAGGTTACTGGAGTTGAGGTTCCGCCGGAACCAAAGAGATGTCTCCTTAATGTTTGGGAGCCTACAGATCTCACACTGGGCGACACTGGGTATGGTGTTAGCGAAGCGAAATATAGCTCAGCACTGGGGAACGAGACTGACTCCTACCCATCGCCAATGGTGTCGAGACATGGACAACGCAATGATAACAGAGAAATCAGTCTATGTCCACAGGGGATGCCCCAAAAAATGGACTCGGATATGGGGCAAATGGAATGCTTTCCGGGGTAACATCTGTGAGCCCCCCCAGGAGGAGTCGTTGTCAGCACTCAGTGACTAAAGGACCGAGGCAAAGATAATGTGACATGTAATATAACTCTCTGTAGCTATGTTGTCAATGAGTAAGAGACAAAACTTGCTGAGTAGTATGGAAGGTAAACAACCCATGTATAATTCCTTAACACACCGTATTTGTACCATTGAATTTTATTGTAATGTATAGAAAACCGTCAGTTACAAAATGCCAATAAAAATGTTTAAAAAAATAAATAAATTAATTTACATTAAACCAAATTAAAAATAATGTATATTAATTCATGCCTTTGAGCCCCCTTGAGATCTAAACTCAGCTACCTTTGTTTAACGGAACTCCTGAAGCCAGACCTCAGACTTGCTGTCTTATGTATAACCCTATAATATGGGGTCGCTTTGAAGAACTTCAGATATGGGCTCTGCGCTCGAAGTGGACTATATGATATTCATTGCTGTCTCAAATCTGTATTGTAGCTAACCCCTCCAGCAATATGAACTAATCAAAAGACGCCATGCAGCTTTTTATAAAACACCCTCATAAGTAAATACATAAATTAATTTACAAGATAAATCAATCGAAAGCATTACTCTTCAAGCATAACTATGTAACATATAAAGGCAAACAAGACACACAAAATCTATATGCCACTTGCGTAGAAGCATTACATAATTATACCAGTTAGAATGTCTATGGCCAGCGGCGGCTCCTCCGCTAAGGCAGAGGAGTGTTGCCCCACTGCTTTAAAGCAGGGCAAAGGAAAAAATAAAATGATAATAACGGAACGCTATTATCATTTTATTTTTTGTATTGTAGTTGCTGCCAGGTTAGGGCGGGACGTGGTGGGGTGGGGCGGGGCTGGGCTGGGCTCCCCGCATCACAGGGAGGAGGAATGGCTGCCGCTGCACCTAAAGTGCGCATGACTGTTTGGCCGGCCGTCTCGGGCCCGCCAAACAGCCATGCGCACTGTGCATGTTCTCCACCACCACCCTAATCCTAAATGTGAGCCTAAATCTACACCTTTCCCTAACCCTAAATGGTATACTAAGCCTAACAATACTCCTAATCTTAATCCTAAACCTTACCAAACCCTCTCAACCAAAGTCAAAATGTATTCTATTCCCTAATCCCTATCCTAACGCAGACCCTAAACATAATCCTACTCTTAACTGTAATTTTAAACCTACCACTACCTCTTACTCTATCCCTTAACCTAGCCTTAACATTTACTGTAACCACCTCAACCCTATCAATGTCATTGTAGTGGTGCTGAAGTAGTATTATACAAATGTAGTGGTCCAATTATGAGTTGAAGGGAACGAAAATTCATTAATATTGCACCTGGAATTTCCAGTTTCGCTCGCACGCACTATCAGTTATGAAACCCATAATTATGTGTATTTTCCAGCCTGTATTACTGCACTCAATATTTTTATACAAAGAATTTGAAGGCAGTAATACCAGTCGATATTACACACTGGAATTCCACGCATAAACAGTGATTCAGCGTCACCAGGAAATGATATAAAAAGACACGAAATATGCAATTTTTGTTTGCCAGCTTCTCTGACAGCCATATGACAACATTCCGAACCCTACAGTTTTTTGCTGGATACATTCCTCTTTCTCTGAAAGCCACTATCAAGAAGTATAGAAGCCATCATTTAGTATTTTGAATGTATATGAAGAATTTACAAAGCGATCATATTTGTAAGGTCAGAGACATTTTTAACTGCATGATTAACATTTTATTCACTTAGTCTGAATCCTGAGAAATTTACATGTAATGAAAGGCCTTGCTGTCCTAAGTTTGGAAATTTTGTTCTGATGTTGGAGGTTCACTTGGCCACAAGATAAGAATGTCACATCTCTAGATGTGATTAGTAATAGTTACACTAACATATATGATTCCAGCCCTGAGGACACGAGGTATATTCAGTTGAAACACGTGTTGGTTGAGATTTGTGGAAATTTTGACATCCAACACATCATGCTTTTGGGATTTTTGCCTGGAAACGAGGAATTTATTTGTAGGAAGAAACTTGGTGTAGATATTTCATTTGGAAAAGTGATTTGATATACACATCTGATTTGAAAGTAATATTCTAATTATAAGTATCATAATACAAATGAGTACCAAATCTATTGATGAAAAAATCATTTACCCATTATGTTTTCGAATACATCTTTTGATGCATCACAGTTTCAAATTTATTGGCAACTGATGTAAAGACTGAATCCCAGCTGTGTAATTGTGTTTAATATTATTGAGAGCTATTAGAAGAGTCTGGCCACAGTTGCCAGGAATTTAGAATACAGGACAGCGCTCCTACCAGTTGCCACCACCAGATCCTCAGAAACCACAGTAGCCACCACTTCCATTGCTGGAAGCACAACTACCATTATATCCAGCCTTGTTGCAACCATCCCGCTACCAGCCAAGCATACAACAACCACCCAAACAACACCCAGACTGCCTGCCACAAGGAACTTTACACTGCAGTATTATTTGTAAGGACCTAATAGTGAAGATAACCAGTACCTTGGTTTAGGCCACCTGTTCAGAATCCCATCTGCATTTGGGGCTAACAGGGCACAAGCAGTGGTCACTCTGTCTATTGTCACACCTGTTGTGGTTGCTTCCCTGCCACAACTTGTAGCAGATGTCATCATTCAAGAAGGGGATGAAGAGCAGGAAGATGGTGGGCCAATGCCAGATGAACAGGCAGACATATGGGACTAGGAGCACACATGAGGAGGAACAAGTACAGGCATCTGAAAGATATAAAGCTGAGGGCAGTACCATCAACACTATTGCACACACCTTGAATCCACGGGGCACTCATGCTTGTTGTGGAACTTCTGGGGTCAGTGTCTGAAAATATTGTGTGGTGTCCAGCAAAAATATTGCAGGTCTAACATGCAACATAGGATCCAGATACAATGTGACAGGAGATATAACCAAAGGTAACGTTTGATGGACTTTGCAGAGAAGAAAAAAATAGGAGTCCATTCAACGCATGATCCACCCTGTTGAGAATTATTAACCAGATCAGACATGTGGTCATGATTGGATACAGGAAGCACACACAACCAGGCCCCACAACTGGGACAGTTGCAGACATATGGAGTGCTCATAGATGCTTGCAACAGCCAGCAGTACCAGCAGCAATTTAACCTCTTTTACACCTCATCATCATCTAACTCTTCCCAACAGGGTTCAGGCCCATTAGACATGGTCTTGGGTGTCTTTGTCTAGCACGCACCAGGCAAATTAGGCAAATAAGTACTCATTGATATAGTACTCTATATACATTTTTTTATAAATAGTTTGGGTTAAGGTGGTAAGTGTAGCATTCAGTGGTAGTAGCAAATGGGATGTAGATACAGATTAGTGGTTAGTTAAGGAGTGGGTAGGTGTAGGGTGTATCTGCCAATAATCAGCGATTGATGGGGAGTGGGTGGGCGGTGAGAAAGGGCAGCTGTAGTTTCATTAGTGTGAGGTGTCATTGGAGGTTAGCTGGGGCGGGGGTGGAGTTTTGAGAGTGATGGAGGATTGGTTGGTTCAATTAAATAAAGTTTTTTGAGCACTTATAGTTGTGTGGACCTTAAGTATCATGCAACCTTTTGCTGTATATTTAAATAATTTGTTTGATGTGGTAGGCCCAGATGCCAAGGACCTTTGATCATGGTTAGGGTCTGTACAAGGAGCAGGAGAACTGGGATACACAGACAAGTAGGTTGGAAGATAGCGCGGACCAGTCTATGCCGGCTGTGGAGTTATAGGCAGAGGCAGACTTTCCTATGCATAGACAGAAACTGTCCTCATTGATTGGATAAGGACTAGCCAACCAGAAAGCAGGCTGCCACTTATGGAGCAGTTTAAGCAGAGGCAGCGGGAAGAGGCAACACAACTTAGGTGCATAGTTCCGGCTACCTCTTGTTCACCATTTGGTATCCTCGCACTGTTTTTTTCCATTCCTCTATCCCAGTTTACCTTTCAGTTCCATGGCTCTGCCATCTGCTGTCAATCCTGCTATTTTATAAGCTACTCCTAACCTTGCTGATCAGACGCTGCTGGTTACTGTTGATGAGTCCCAGTCCCAGAGTGGGCTTTCTGGTGTATTCTGAGATTCGTCAAAAGCCAGTGCTGTGGAGTATCGGGTGAGCATATTGCCTAAAACTAAACCTTTTTCTCAGAACCCTTTGTTCTGTTAACATTTTCTATATACTTCTCTTGCTGTTTAAGTACATCACAGTTAGCTTTGTCAAACTGCTAATCCTCTAACAAATGCCTTTGCACACATAAACATCCACAAATCTACCACACCTGACGCCAAGGATAGGCAATCAGAACATTCTACTATAACACCTGAGAATATGCCTAAGAAAATACCTATAGCAAAGGCCCTGTCGGCTGATATGACTTGAGTGTTTGTCTCTCTCTCTTACACCCTCTTCCCCATTTTCCCCTAGTAGAATTATACAGACCAGTGTAGCCACTTTCTGGTCAGAGTGGGTCCCATAGGTCGGTGGATTGGTGGTTTAGCATCTGTGTCCTTGGGTCACTTCCACATATTCTGAGAGCCCTGACACGTGGTTTTCTACCAAAGAAAGTTCGCTTACAATAAAGAGGCACACAAGATGTCCAAGTGGCAGGATCAGAGGAGCTGCGGCTACATGCTGCTGAGCTGCCTCCCTTTGAGCTATGGAAAGAGTCAAATGCAACTTTCCAAGGGCATGTGAATGCCAATGCTTTTGTATTATGCTCTCTCTTTAGGGGACTTTGGGCCAGCCTCGTACAACCACTGGCTTCTTTTTCTCTGGATCCTTCAGGAAAGTACAGGTTTGAGCCACTGTGAATCTCACCTTGGATCAGCCAACTGGGTATTTTAGTCTTACTGTTTTCTTATTGACTGTTTGACTATTGTATTCTTTCCCCTCTGCTGGATTGCATAAGGAACTATTTTGTATCACAAATCAGTAAATAAGCGAGCTCTGACAAGAAAAGCAAGCAATCGTTTTCCGGTTGAGCCTACTAGACAGTGCATGCGCTGTCTGTTCCAAGGAATATTGTGGCTTATTAAGATCATTGAAGGACTTGGAGCCCGCCAATTGCTTACCATTGGTTGGCTTACTTGTCACTCTCATTTGCCTGCTTCTTATTCGCGCACCAGCTTGCCACTCTTGTGTTTGTTATCCATACTTTATTCCTCCCTGTCGATAAATTCTAGTGGCCCTGCTTGTACCACAGACGCACCGGTTGGCTGAAGCTATTTATGCAGAGAGCAGCCACAGCACTAACACACTGCAGACAGCTGGCCAGAGTTCACGTATGGCAAATGAACCGCCAATGTTTGACATCTGAGATCAGATGGGGCACATATCACACATGTAGTCAGAATCCAAATGAACTGTGCTCAGTACACCAGAGTCCACAATTAAATGAAGAAAATATAGAAGGTGAGGGATTTACAACAGTGACAGGCCCGTTTGATGATGCCCAGGATTTGAGACATCAAACCAAATTGTACTCATCAATTTAGAAAAAAAAGCAAAACTGATCCTTGAAATAGGTGGTGGATGCAGTGAGGCAGAAAGGAGAATAAAGTGAAATTTTTTAAGGAATTATGCTGAAGGGCAGCAGGATGTGAGCACATTTACCAGTGCATCCGGTTGTACTCAATTGTAACATATTTACAACAGACAATACCAGACCTCCTAACTTAAAAAATATTTCACCATGTGAGGAGGGGGCGGGCCTTGTGCCGAGAACTACCTAAGAGGCACTTCTGTCCTTCCCCAAACAATATACCCCCACCTGAAAAAAAGTGAGCTGAGGATACCTCTGGAGTCCTGGGGTGCTTTCACATGCCTTAATATACATTGGCTGTTCAGATCCTCCAAAGAGAGCTGGAAACCCACTCTGTGCAGTGGTATCAGCTCGTCTTCTCTGCCACTGTGTAATATCGGCTCCTCACCGGGTGACCATGTGAAGGGAGCCAATATCGCATGACTGTACGGGCTTCGAGAAATCTACTCACCCACTCGCGATCGTGAGTCACATTTTACCAGGGCGAGCTATTTTTAGAGCCTGCTGACCAGGTCTGGAGTCAGAACTCGAGCTGGAAAAGAACAGGCGTTCTTTTCTGTTCATTCAGAAAGTGAATGAGCAATAACGATGACTTTGAATCTTGTTTTTATCTTGTCACATTCGCTGTGCATTCCAACAGAGGTCAAATGTCAGTTTATGCCTTCTAACAAATTGTTGCTTCTGTTATTGTGGAGATTGGTGTTTTTATTTCTTTCTCTGACTGCAAAGTTTTAGGTTTTTTTTAAAGTGAACTGTCTGACAATGGTGCTGGGCACACAACATTTAAATAGATTGTAAATGACCTGAACAAACATTTCAAAATATATTTCAGTAGTTTGGAAAGCACTTTCTTGTGAATCTGGATGGAAGCAAAGATTTTATTAGGATTAAAACAAATCAGAATACTTTACTTGGTGATGTGCAAATTATAAATATTTGCTGAAGCCTAATTTCCTCACATTATAGTTTATCACTAAAACTGCATGTTAGAAGGATAGTTTGCAGCCATTTCAATGGAAAATGTTTGTCTGTGAATGACAGTGTGCTACTGCATCATGCTTTAGTAGTACATTTATTAAGTTGAGAGTTTTGAAATGTGAGCTGCGCAACATTCCTGTCCCTGCCCTGATGACAATGCTATTAGTGAACTAGGAGGCAAGTCAGGGGTCATGTGTACACTTTACGTGGGCGAGAATTTGATTATACATTAAGCAAAAGTTTAGACTATCAAGTAAAAAAAGAAGTTTTTTGTACAGCAAACATGCTGAACTCACACATTTGAAGATGTTCTTGTATGTGATAATGTAAAAAATGCAATTCGGTGAAATTAAATATTTGCCTAGGATCACACAATTTGAGACACTTTTATCGGTCAAGTGCATTACAGTTAGGTCAAGTAGATTAGTCAAGTAGTCACTATACCTGTAGGTCTGGTAACATTTTCTGATTTTTCTAGGCCTGCCGCAGCACTGTGTGGGTTGGCAGGTCTGCAGCACCAGGACTCTGCAGCACTATGAGACCCCATGGGTGCTCTAAAACAGTGAGGAAAAAGGGTGGCCAAGATGGCGTCGCTGTAAGACGCACTTTCGGAGCTCTCCGCTCCCATCGGGCCGTTTTCAGTGATTTCGGCGGCAACCGGTCTCTACGAGGGGCGCCCTGGCCTCTCCTTAGTGCCGCGGCTCCGTGTCATACCAGCGGGTGCGGCCGGCCCCGGCTCCCGGTGCACAGCCGCCACGGCCTGCGGCGCTTGAGGCCCGGAGAGCCCGGGAGGGTTGACGGCCCTTGAGCGTGGGCGCTGCGGCCTTCGTGGTGCCCGGCGGCCCTCTGCGACCCGGGGGCCGCCGCAATGAGCACAGACAGCGAACTCACCCCCTGAGCAGCGGTCCCTGAGCCGCGGCTGACCCGTGAGCGGGGAGCCCTGGGCGAGGTTGCCACGCGAGGCCCCAGCTTGGAGCAGAGAACAAGGCCGCAACCGTGAAGGTGAGGCGGGGGGGGCTGCGGCGCCTACTGCTCCTGGGGAGCCCAGCCTTCCTCCCGCACTACGAAGCATTTCCGCCTGCTTTGGGGTCCGTGAGGAGATGCGCTTCGGCCTGCTAAGCGACCTTGCGGGGCCCTGACCTGACCGGCGGACCCTGGGGCTGAGCCGCTAGCGCTGCTGGAGCGGCCGCGTGGGGGCCCAGCGCGGCCTCGCCGTTGACGGGGAGTGCGGGACTGGCTCTGCTACTCGCACTCCCCTTGGTGGAAACGACCCATCTGCGACTGCCACAGGAGAGTGGAGCCCCGGGCCGCGGCTGCCACGTGGGGCCCCGGCCTGAATGTCCCGAGAGGGCCGCGGCCCTAGAGGTGAGGCGGGGAAAGGGCAGCTGCGCCCGTAACCTCACAGGTGGTTTGCTGTGACACCGCTTTGCCTGGCGTTTTCCCCAAGTTGAAGTCTCGGGAGGAGGAGAGCGTTGGTCTACCTGCCGTCCCTGCGGAGCCCTGGTTGATTGGATGGACTGTGGGGCCCGTCCACTGGAGCGCCTAGCTTGCTCCCGTGACGAGCTGGGGAGATAGAGGAGCTGCTTGGGCTGTGGGAGCGTTCGCGCTGCCTGCAGAGGTGCGAGACTGCCTGTGCTCATTTGTTGCCTGGACCTAGGGCCTCCTGGGAGCAAAGCCATCCCCCAGTGGCCCTTCGGGTCGAATCTGTACAGAGGTAGAAATATTGCGGAGCCTAGGCATGTGGCAGTGACCCCTTCAGCTGCGATTCCACCCCCCGTCCTCGTCTTCAGCTTTCCACACTCGCCGCTTGGAGTGCGCCTGCCCCTCTCACACCGGCGACTCACACACGTGCAGGGCCATGACTGCCCCCAAGGGCAGGAAGGACAGGTCGGTGAAGGATCTCCTGCTCAAGACTGCGCAACAGCCGGAGGGCCAGCTTGGGTCGGGGCGTGCTGACGACGCGGAGGGGGGAGAGAGTACACGGAGGCCCCAATCAGCCGCTCCTACCTGGAATCCCTTTTCTCCTCACTTCGCGATGACCTGTCCACCATGAAACATGAGCTGCGGTCTGATCTACGCGAGGTACGGCGAGACCTGGACTCCCTGGGAGAGCGCGTCCACACACTCGAGGAGCATGAAACGGGCTGCGATGTAGAAATTGAGCACCTCCAGCAAGCGGTGCTAAGTCTGCAGGAACAGAATCGAGATCTACAGGCCCACACCGAGGACTTAGAGAACAGGTCCCGGCGGAACAATATACGCATGCGAGGCTTAGCACACGCAGAGGGCGACGGTGACATTGAGGTGTTGGTCGCGGGCCTCTTCCGTTCCATTCTTAGGGAACCCTCAGAGTTTCCGGTCAGGCTAGATCGCACCCATAAAGTGGGCCCGAGGAGGTTGGCCCCCGCGCCTCCTGCGGATATACTGACCTGTGTCCACGATTATCAATTGAAGGAGCGGATCCTCCATGAGGCCCGCGGCCACCCGGACTTCACGTACCAAGGTCAGAAACCTACGCTCTTCCAGGACCTGGCGGCTTCCACCCTCCTTAAACGTAAATCCTTCCGGCCGATCACGCTTCATCTCAGGAACTCCGGCATAAAGTACTCCTGGGGCCATCCGTTCAGGTTGATCTTCCATTACCAAGGGGAACTGAGACAACTCCGATCACTCACAGAGGCCTGCACGCTCCTGGGTATCAAGGAGCCCGCGGCGGATGGGGCTCCCATGGACACGCGTCCCCGCAGGCGCCGGAGCGGACATGGATGGACTACTATTAAGCCCCCCGGCTCGGCGGCACGCCCTGACCCGGATACTATAGCCAAGGAACAGCAGGCGGTTCTGTCGACTCTCGCAGGAACACCTGCGGAATGATGCTCCCTTGCACAGCTGTGAGCCCCGCTCTACTTTCTATCCTGAGTTGCACCGCTGGTCTTGATGTTGTTTTCGTGGGCTGCCCGGTGGGAGCAGGGAGCCATAGGCCGTTGGTACCCCTTTCTTCTTTTTTCCCATGAGCAGGACGCTCAGGACATTGACTCTTGTTGCTTCAGTCCATGCTTTTGTTTTTATTTCTCAGGTTTTTTTTGTTGTTTTTGTTGTTGGGGTCTCCTCCTTCTCGCTATGTCATCTCCAACTGGGCATGACTGGGCAACGCTCTTACATCAAGGGTGTCATGTACAGGGTTCTGGGGGGCTTCCCTCACACGGGCTATCCTAGCTCTATCGCACTGACAGCACTGAGAGGCGCCCCCCTCGTTTACTTAGATAAATGAGTGTTACTATTCTGACGCTGAATGTGAAGGGGCTTAATAACCCCGTCAAGCGCAGAGCAATTCTGTCCTATCTTGAGCACTCCCGCGCACACATATGCTTACTCCAAGAAACCCATCTGCTGTCCGGCGATATGCATCGGATGCGTTCCAAGGCCTTGCCACAGCAGTACTTTTCCTCTCTCCCCGCTAAAAAGGCTGGGTTTGCCATCCTTGTCGCTCGCTCGTTTCCTGGTAAGGTGGGTGCCAAGATTTCAGAGATTAAAGGGCGCTTCTTGGCCCTCTCGGTGACAGTAGGCGGCCACGCATTGACTATGGCTACTATTTATGCCCCTAACGAAGGACAGGAGGGATTCATACATAAGGCGCTTGGGGACTTGATGTCTACACCCGACCGACAAATTCTTATTGGAGGGGACTTGAATATTGTGTTTGACAGCCAATTAGATCGCTCCGCGCAGAGGCAAGGACAGACAGGGGCCCTCTCAGGCACTTCTCGCCAGTGGTTGCAGGACATGGGGCTGGTGGACTTGTGGAGGCCCTTCCACCCCCACACACTTGATTACCCTTTTTATTCACATGCCCGGAAGACATATGCCCGACTGGACTATTTCTTGGCGACCCACTCCCTCCTCCAGATTGCACAGAATTCCGAAATTGCACCTCAGGCACTCTCAGACCACACGTCCCTCATTGCTACCCTGTTGTTTCCCCCCACTTCTCGCCTATCATATTCCTGGAGGCTTAGGGACACACTCTTACATCGCCCTGAAGTTGTGACACGCCTCACCAAAACACTGAACGACTACTTAGCTATTAATGACACTCAGGACACATCAATTGTCACTCTCTGGGAAACTCTCAAGTTGGTAGCTCGAGGGGACCTTATCGCCACATCTGCCGCAGACAATAGGGCTCGCAGGATAAAGAGGGACGAACTATCTCAACAAGTACTGGAACTGGAGGGAATCCACAAAAGGACGGGAGCCCCCTGCATCTGGCGGAAACTCACAGCAGCACGGGCCCAGTTGGCCAGCCTCGACCTTGATAGGGCGGAATTTGCCGCTCTGCGTTTGAAGCAAACTTTTTACACTGGGGGGGACAAGTGCGGCCGCTTTTTGGCTTACAAGTTGCGCGCGCAGCGGCAGGCAGCGGCGGTCCCACTCCTCCTGGTGGATGGGGGTGCAGAGATCACTCTGGAACAAGATATTGCCAATGCATTTAGGGATTTTTACGCAGCCCTCTATACTGCCCAGTCTCTGCCGACACTGAACTCTTCCACGTACTGCCGGGGCTTGACACATTCTAAGCTGACGCCTGAACAGGCTGCCACCCTGGATAGCCCCATCAGGATCGAAGAGGTCATTTCAGCCATTGCCTGTCTTAAACTTCTTAAGTCTCCTGGACCAGACTGCTTTACTGCCATCTTTTACAAGACCTTCTGCCCTATTCTAGCTCCAATATTAACCTGATTTTTTAATGCTATTGACAATACCACCGACCTGCCACCCACGATGCTCTTAGCATCGATAGCGGTACTACCCAAGGAAGGGAAGGACAACAGATACTGTGCCTCGTATAGGCCGATCTCCCTATTGAATATCAATTTTAAAATCTTTACTGGGATTTTGGCATTTAGATTGGGACCTATGATGCCGGGACTGATTGAGCCGGACCAGACCGGATTCGTAGCGACTAGGCAGTGTAGCACAATACCAGGCGGCTGTTGCATCTTTTGGATAAATCCCACTGGCAATCAGAGGAGCGTGTCTTCCTGTAGATATACGCCGAAAAGGCATTCGACAGGGTCCATTGGCCCTTCTTAGAGACCGTCCTAGGGGAATTTGGCATCGGGAAAAAATTTCACCAATGGGTGTTTAGTGGTTACAGTCACCCTTCAGCTACTGTACGAGTGAATGGCTTCACCTCCGACCCCTTCCGTATCGCCAGGGGCACAAGGCAGGGCTGCCCACTCTCCCCTCTCTTATTTGCTCTCTATATGGAGCCGTTTGCCCAGAGGGTCTGGGAAAACCAGCAGATCAAGGGGATCCTCTTTGGGGGAGAGAGACATACCATCAGTCTGTATGCGGATGATGTCATTGCAACCCTGGAGTCCCCCCGGACTTCCGTCCCGGCTTTCTTGGCCAAACTGGAGAAATTCTCCATGGCTTCTGGCTTTAAAGTCAATGTGACTAAATCCCAAGCATTACGCTTCTCTTTGCAGCAGCCCACTATCAACACTCTGGCCCTAGCGTGTCCTATCCACTGAGACCAGAAGGCCATCCCATATCTGGGTATATCGCTATCAACCTCCACGGCGGAGACGCTTTCTTTGAATTACACTAGGTTGCTCAAGCAGGTCAGATCGGAGCTCCAACGGTGGCGGCCATTCAATCTTTCCTGGTTAGGCAGGGTGGCAGCTCTGAAGATGAGCGTCTTCCCTAAAATCCTGTACCTGTTTCAGACCCTCCCGATAGAACCACCGCCGGGCGCGTTGAAGCAACTCCAGTCTGATTTTGGTGCTTTTGTCTGGGCAGATAAGCGGCCACGGATAGCTAGGGATTTGAGTTTCCGACCGCACAACGAGGGAGGTTTGGGCATCCCAGATCTCGCTCGCTATTATGCAGCAACGCAGTTGCGGGTTTTGCTAGAATGGGCGCAACCCGAGTCCGAGAAGACCTGGCTGTTCATGGAACGGGCGCTGGCGGGAAAGTCTCTCTGGAAAGTTCCTTTCCTTTGTAAGGCCTCCAGACCCCCGGGACTATATGGCTCCCCGGTGGCACGAGCTACATTGAAAGCCTGGGATGCCACAGCGGTGCGTCACAATCTGACAACTTTCCCATCCCCCCTCACACCTATCACTGAAAATCCGGATTTTTCCCCTGGCCTTGATTTGGAGGTATTCACTCTTTGGGATAAAGAGGGACGCAGATCTATAGAGCATCTTTTTGACCTGGAGGGCCCTCGATCCTTTGAGAACTTTAAGTCAGATTTTAACATGCCAGAAACTGAACGCTATTATTATTTACAGATCAGGCACTGGGTCTTACAGCCGCAGATCCGTCCAGGGGCGGGGCGGTTCCTTACCCCGTATGAGCGCTGGCTGCTTTCAAAACAATCTACGAAGAGGCTTATCACTGAACTGTATCACATGCTGCGGCCCCCTGAGCAGGTAGTCAAATCAGCGGGCCAGAGACGATGGGAGACTGAGATTGGACGGACATTGACCCCTAAGGAGTGGGCAGATATCCATTATAGAGCCCGCCACTCTGCACGCAACACAGCATAGAGACAGCACAGCATAGAGACAGCCACCAAGATCATGATGTATTGGTACCTCACACCAGCTAATTTCATAAAAGCGACCCGGACCGCTCCCCCACTAGCTAGAGGGGTTGTGAGGCGGATGGCACACTATTACACCTGCTATGGGAATGCCCTCATCTCACAGCTTACTGGACACAGGTACTAGACGAGATTGACTGTCATTTCGACACAACACTCTTACGCTTTCCGGAATATGTAGTTCTTGGGGTCTCTGACAGGCTTACATACCCTCTCAAGTCCCGCAAAGGTAAACAATTAGGCATAGCTTTGGGGGCGGCATTACAGAACATACTTTCCCTGTTGGGCACAGATAAGTTACCCACTTTCAATGGATGGCTCCACCGCCTATGGTATGTCTTGGGAATGGAACGCAGCTCCTTCTCGCTCCAGGGTGATGGGGCTGCTTTTGCTGACACGTGGCAACCTTTTGTCTCTCTACTATGCTCTGAATTCCGCAAATTATCCTGCCCTAAATATCTACGGCTCTTGCGCCTCCCCGCGCTTAATCCAGATGCGCCCCATAGATCACCGCATTGAGCAACAACGCCCGAAGCCCAACTTTCACTCTTCTGTTTAGGCAGCTTACACGAGGGAGGAGACGGGAGGGGGGTGGACAGGGTGGGGGTGGGGGGGTTGTTTGTTTTGTTCTTATTTGATGCTCTGCGAAGCACTCAGATGGTTGCACCCAAGATTGGGTTTCAATCTGTGATGCATCTTGTTTGCTGTCATAACAATAAAAAAAGTTTTCAACCTAAAACAGTGAGGAAAGTCCAAATCGGGGAAGATGGAACTGAACGCTGCTAATGAATGGTGCAGGAACAGGCACCAGTACAGCATCATAGTATCTACTGTGGTACAAAAATATGCCATATAGCAACTGACAAAACATTCCTGTGTATTGCTTTTCATGAATGGTTTGTCTGCGAGTACCTGTTTTTCCCGCCGTTAAACACAGCTAGAATTGGCAAAGCCAAACTATAAGCCTTTCGGCCCAGTTATCAACACCATGTGGTAGAAGGTAAGGGGGTACATTATGATGCATGGGAAGGGTGGGGGAAGGATGTAGAGGGGTGATGGTGGCAGAACCAGTGGAGAGGTTACAAAGAGGTAGAGAAGGGCAAGAAAACACATTAATGGTCTGGCTTGGCTTTAAGATGACGTACATGAGCCAAACCATGAAAATATTTGGCATATAAGTCATGCAACAAATATCAAGTACAAATATAATAAAGTCGCTTCAAAATTCAGAAAAGTGTATTTCTTAAACATGTGGACGTGTTTTACCATAGAACATGAGATTATATCACTCTCCTGAGAGGCATAAATTAAACATGATAAGGTTTTCAATATGTCGTTAGAAACATTCATGTATGTCTCCCTTGGCTCTGATGAGAATGCCACTAGTGAGCTAAGAAGCAAGTCAATTGTCATGTATGGCCTATATGTGGCCTAGATTTGTGTTATAGATTGTCAAAATAAAACAAAACAGGTCGGAAGGCCTAAGTCTTAACAAGATACATAAACACACTGCTGAATTCACTGTTTTCCCAAAATAATGCTTCTGCTTGCCAACACTGATGTTACAAAGAAACAAAAGCAACACAATTGTCCTTGCGAACCTAGGAATACATGTACAAACAACAACGGCTCACACGGAACTCACCCTGTACAAATTTGTTTAGTACACACACCAAAAATTACTGAATGAATTCCGTGTGAGCCATTGTTGTTGATTGACCACTGAAAGTAAGGTTAAGCTCTCCTAAAAGAGGCAGGAAATGTGCAGACATAATGCTGCAAATAAAAAGGCTTTTAGGACTAAGGGAATCATGAAACTTAGCGAAAACAATATAAAAACGATATCCAAATATGATTATATATCAGAGCAGTTTGTGATATACATCTTCAAGGAAGCATAAATATTTTAGGCTACAGGAACACATGGTTCTCAAGATGGAGCATCACCATATTCTACTGAATCAAACACAAGAGGATTTTGTGCAATACACAGCCTGAGCTCGCGTATTTGAAGGGGTTCGCATACGCGAAAATTAAGAAAAGGTGGCTATGTGAAATAAAATCTTCCTGAGATCACACAGTTTATTCAAGAGGCAAGCTAGGACTGATCCCAGATGCAGTTCAGCCACTAGATGTGTATCTCTTTCTCGTGCCCGTTTTACATGAAAGGTCACTGCTTTATCTTTAATTCTTGAGGCACGAGGTCAGAGCGTAGGTGCACATGAAAGCTTGTCTAGTTTTGGGCTCGAGGGTCCCAGCGAACCTCGAGCTGAGCCAGACATCTGACTCAAGCTTTCAGTGGCTCGTCCACCTCTATAAAGAATGCTACTTAAAGTCCAATATAACCATCTGTAAAATGCTAGCCTTTAGCCCACGCAGCCAGTGGCAGCTTACAAAATAGTGAAACAGCCAATGTGTGAGTGTCTGCGTCTTAGTTAGGAAGTCTCCAACAGGTCTGGTGGCGAGACCAAAAAGGGGCAGACTTAATACTGCAAATGTGCAAATGGCGCTAGAGCACAATGCTACAGAGGTTTACTATTTGACCCCCTGATGACATCATCGCACACAGCATTTGTTAAATCAGTGGGGGGGAAAGTCAGTATTGGGGTAAGGGGGTAAGCGATTCCTCTGCATGCAGGTGGGTTCCCAGAATGCTAGTCATAGGACTTCAAAACAAAAAGTAGTGTTGAGGCCCTGCTGAGGACCTGAATGCCACATGCTAAGCGCTGCTAGGCCTTTTCCCCCTGTGCTAAGCCTTTTTTGGGGCTTTTTGGGGTAGTTCGCGCTTAGGCCCTTGTAACTTTTTGACCACATATGGTATCCATGCCAAATTTGTGTCCTTGTCTTCCAACATCATGGGGATTTTAAAGGCACCCAGGGTTTGTGGATTCCCCTGGAGGGGACCCAGAAATTAGCCAAAATACAGCTACATTTTGTTTTTTTGGGGAAAAATGCGAAAAAAGTGCTGCAGAAGAAAGCATCTGGTGTTTTTCCTTGCAAATGGTATCAACAAAGGGTTTGTGGTATTAAAATCACCATCTGCCCAGCTTTCAGTGATTGACAGACTTTTGTCAGAAAACCAAAATGTTTTACACAGTTTTGGCATTTGACTGAGACATAGCTTATTTTTACTATTTTTTATACTTTCAACCTCCTTCCAGTTAGTGGCAGAAATGGGTATGAAAGCAACAATGGATCCTGGAAAGCTATACATTTCAGAAAAGTAGACAAAAGTCTGAATTCAGCAAGGGGTCATTTGTGTCGATCCTTCAAGGTTTTTTTTATAGAAACTAACAGATGAAAATAAGAAAAATTGAAAATGACTTGAAAAAAATAGCCATTTGTGCCAACGTTTTCACCTGTAACTTCTTCTAAGTATGACAGATTTTTTAAAGCAATATACCGTTACATCCGCTGGACCCTTCTGGTTGTGGGGATATATAGGCCTTTTAGGTTCACCAAGAACCCGAGGAACCCAGGGCCAATAACTGAGCAATCATTGTGTACCGGGTATATAGCAATTCATTTGGTAAAATATAAAGAGTGAAAAATAGGCATGAAAGACACCTATGTATTTACGAATTGGGAACAAAATATAGAGTTTAGAAACAGTAGCTATTTGCATATCTCTGAAATTGTGGGTACCCATACTAGCATGTGAATTATTTTTCAAGGTGACTTCTTTTTTATACATTGTCTTACATTTGGAAGAAATGCATCGAAAGTCAATAGGTAATAACAGTTGCTCTACAATTCTGGGTTCCCCTAAGTCTCCCGATAAAAATGGTACCTCACTTGTGTACCGCGACAGGAAACGGCCCAAAACGCAACGTGGACACTCCACATTTTTACAGTCAAAACAGACCCTTTTTTTGCTAAGGGCCTAGCTGTGGATTTTGAACCCTAGCTCTGCCGGCATCTAGGGAAACCTAGCAAAACTACACTTTTGAGAACTAGACACCCAGGGGAATCCAGGATGGGGTGACTTGAGTGGCTCTCATCAGGTTCTGTTACCCAGATTCCCTTGCAAACCTCAAACTTTGTAAGAAAAAAACACATTTTCCTCACATTTCTGTGATGGAAAGTTCTGGAATCTACGTGGATCCACAAAATTCCACCCTCCCAGCATTCCACAAAGTCTTCAGATAGAAATGGTACCTCACTTGTGTGGGAGGCCTAGTGCCCGCAACAAGAAACAGGCCAAAACGGAACGTGGACACACCACATTTTTACAGTGAAAACTGACCCTTTTTTTCAAAGTGCCTAGCTGTGGATTTTGAACCCTAGCTCTGCCCGCACCTAGGGAAACCTAGCAAACTTATACATTTTGAAAACTAGACACCCAGGGGAATCCAGGATTGCGTGACTTGTGTGGTTTTCACCAGGTTCTGTTACCCAGAATCCATTGCAAACCTCAAACTTTGTAAAAAAAAATAAAAAAAATCCTCACATTTCTGTGATGGAAAGTTCTGGAATCTGAGTGGATCCACAAAATTCCACCCACCCCGCATTCCCCATAGTCTTCCGATAAAAATGGTACCTCACTTGTGTGAGTATGCCTAGTGTCCGCCACAGGAAACGGCCGAAAACGCAACGTGGACACACCACATTTTTACAGTGAAAACTGACCCTTTTTTCCAAAGGGCCTAGCTGTGGATTTTGAACCCTAGCTCTACCGGCATCTAGGGAAACCTAGCAAACCTATACACTTTTGAGAACAAGACACCCAGGGGAATCCAGGATGGGGTGACTTGTGTGGCTATCACCAGGTTCTGTTAACCAAAATCCCTTGCAAACCTCAAACTTTGTAAAAAAAAAAACACATTTTCCTCACATTTCTGTAATGGAAAGTTCTGGAATCTGCGTGGATCCACAAAATTCCACCCACCCCGCATTCCCCAAAATCTTCAGGTGTGTGGGTAGGCCTAGTGCCCGCAACAGGAAATGGCCCAAAACAAAACGTGGACACACCACATTTTTACAGTGAAAACTGACCCTTTTTTTTGCAACGTGACTAGCTGTAGATTTTGAACCCTATCTCTGCCGGCACCTAGGGAAACCTACCAAACCTATACATTTTTGAAAACTAGACACCCAGAGAAATCCAGTAGGGGGTGACTTGTCTGGCTCTCACCAGGTTCTGTTACCCAGAATCCCTTGCAAACCTCAAACTTAGTAAAAAAAAACAAATTTTCCCCACATTTCTGTGATGGAAAGTTCTGGAATCTGTGTGGATCCACAAAATTCCACCCACCCCGCATTCTCCAAAGTCTCCCGATAAAAATGGTACCTCACTCGTTTGGGTGGGTCAAGTACCTGTGACAGGCAAGGGCCCAAAACGTATTGTGCAGATATCAAAATTACCTATCACAAAATGACCTGTTTTTGCAAGAGGGGGGGCACCTGGGTTTTTTGCCTCGGGCTCAGCAGCCATCTAGGGAACCCCACCAAAGCCACACATTTCTGAAGACTAGACAGCCTGGGAAGTCCAGGGAGGTATGGCTTGCGTGGATCCCCCAACATTTACCTACCCCAAAACCCTGCAAACCTCAACCTTAACTGAAAAAATAGTTTTTTCCACACATTTTTGTGTGGGATCACCGTGCCAGCACAAATGTCCTATCACCTAGCGTTCCCCTTGGTCTCCCGAGTAAAATTATACCTCACTTGGGTGCCTGTCCAATGCAGAATCGGCTAAAAACGTATTTTTTTTCAAATGTAGCGCTTAGAATTCGCTGTGCTATACCCTTAATCCCTATGTTTTTGGCCCTTACAAGTCACACGCCCTTGGCCCACCCACCCAAGTGAAGTATCATTTTACTCTGGAGAACAAGGGCAACGCTGGGTGGTACGACATTTGTGCCGGCACGGTGATCCCACACAAAAATGTGTGGAAAAAGTGATTTTTTTTCAGCGAAAGTTGGGGTTTGCAGGGGATTCTGGGTAGGAAAACGTTAGGGGATCCACGCAAGCTATACTTCCCTGGACCCCCCCCCCCCCCGGGTCTCTAGTTTTCAGAAATGTGTGGGTTTGGTATGTTTACCTAGATGGCCGCCGAGCACGGGGCCAAAAACCCAGGTGACCCCCCCCCCTTGCAAAACCAGGTCGTTTTGTGATAGATAGGGAGGCAGAAAGGCAGTGGACTTTTTTTTGGGGGGGGGTGGGAGCATTGGCATGCCCATTTTGGGCAGCCCCCAACCCTATATACCTAAAAAAAATCCCTGGTGCCTAGTGTGCTTTCTGCCCCCCCGGGGGGCAGATCGGGGTTATTGCCCCCATCTGCCTCCCAGGGGAGGCAGAAAGGCTGTGGAATTGTTTTTGGGGGTGGGGGTATTGGCATGCTCATTTTGGGCAGCCCCTGCCCCTACGTATAAAAAGAAAACAATCCCTGGTGCCTAGTGGGATTTCTGCCCCCCCCTTGGGGGCAGATCAGGGGCTACTGCCCCCATCTGCCTCCCAGGGGGGGCAGAAAGACTATGGAATTTTGCGGGGTGGGGGCATCGGCATGCCCATCTCGGGCAGCCCTCACCCCTAAAACCAATTTTTTAAAAATCCATTTCATCTAGTGGGCTTTCTGCTCTCCCAGGGGGCAGATTGGGGGCTACTGCCCCCATCTACCCCTCAGGGAGGGCAGAAAGACTGTCATTTTGTTGGGGGTTTGGGGGACATTGGCATGCCCATCTTGGGCAGCCCCCACCCATAAATTTCATTAAAAAAACATCCCTGGCATCTAGTGGGATTTCTGCCCCCCCGGGGGGCAGATCGTGGATTCTGCCCCTATCTGCCTCCCATGGGGGGCAGAAAGACGGGAATTTTGCGGGAGGGGGGGTGGGGCATTCGGCATGCCCATCTTGGGCAGCCCTCGCCCCTAAATTCAATGAAAAAAAATCCCTGGCATCTAGTGGGCTTTCTGCCCCCAGGGGGCAGATTCAGGTCTACTGCCCCCATCTGCCCCCCAGGGAGGGCAGAAAGACTGTCATTTTGTTGGGGGGTTAGGGGGCATTGGCATGCCCATCTTGGGCAGCCCCCACCCCTAAATTTCATGAAAAAAACCATCCCTGGCATCTAGTGGGAATTCTGCCCTCCCGGGGGGCAGATTGGGGGCTACTGCCCCCAGAGGGGGCAGAAAGACTGATTTTATCCAAATAATTTTGGGGGGAGCAAAGGCCTTTGCCCAAGAGGCCGCTCCCCCCTCCCTGGTGGCTAGTGCGTGGATCCCTTCTTGGGGATCGCCCTCCTGGGGCGATCCCCAAGCAGGGATCCACTAGGGAGGGGTAGCATTGGAAAGGGGAGATTCTCCCCTTTCCAACGATACCTCTCCTGACTTTCTACATCCTTAGGAGGCTGAGATAGCCCCCTGAGCACGTAGAAAGGGAAACTGAAATGAGCATATCGGCTCATTTCAGTTTCGGTTTCACTGAAATGACGTCAGCGTGACGTGCGCGCTGATCGTCATTTCAGGAAAACCACACAAACAGTCTCGGGAGCTGGGGAAGCTCTTCCCCAGCTCCGAGGCTGTTGGGGGGGGGGGAGGAAGAAATCCCTATGGTGCCCCCACCAGAGGGATTTCAGGCGTCATATGCGAGGATGGCCGGGAGCCGTCCTGCGCACACGCCCACCGTGGCTCAGGACGGCTCCCGCCCGTCCTGAGCAGGGAAAGGGTTAAGCGGTCTAAGTGAAGTGACAACAAGGTCTTGTGGTGGATTTTAAATAGCCCACAAAGACCAGTCAACCAGCTACCTTGATGCAGCTAGTCCACTGCAAATGAGAATCATGATCCTCTTATGAAGCATAGATAAATGGTCTATATTGCAGTGGGAAAGTGGTAGTGAGTGCCGGAATATAGTAGCCGGAAGAGAAAATGCTGTGCACTCGATAACTTAATTGCTTAAACTCTGATGACGGCATTTGAGCCTTTGGAGGATGGCTGTGTGGTTAAGATTTAGCCTCCATGCATACCTGTAATGCTATTGCTTATGGGCCTGATTCACAAAGGGCCTCCGCGCTTGCAGCGGACACCCCACACTCATGTTGGGGGCCCTGCACTCGTGGCGGGACCTACAGAATGAGTAAATGCAGTGCAGAGGTCCCACCACGAGTGCGGGTCCCCCTGCCACGCCTGCAGGGCCCCGCCACAAGTGCAGAGGCCCTTTGTGAAGCGGGCCCTACGTGTTGATGCATATAATTGAAAATATCCAGTTTTGTAGATGCCACTCATTGACCTCAATTTTCTATGTGAATTGAGGCAGAGAGAGAGATACATTGAATTGTCTAGGATCACACAATGCAGCTGAACAGGATAACTGGGATTAGAACACAGGTTTCCAGGCGCCAAAGGCAGTAATTCACCCCCATCTTCTCCCTAGGTCAGAAGCTCCATCTGGCACAACTGTTAATCAGTCACGGCTGGCACCACTAGAGAGTGGTGAGGCGGACAAATGGGTGGGGGCCACATTAAATATAGAAAATAAGAAATAAAGAAAAAAACACGTTTCCTACACGAACGTCCTCCGCGCTCCAGTCTTCATCTTCACGTCTTCTCCAGCGCGGGACCCTCAACATCTTCCCTAATCAATCCTGGCGCTGCTCTCATGCTGTATGAGAGCAGCGCCAGGATCGGAGGGAGTGGCCTCTCTCGCCGCTTCCAAGGACACTGGAGCCCTGCACTTGAACTAACCCAGCTGTCTTATGGGTTAGAGCTTTCTAAGTGCGCATGTCTGGCTGTCCGTCTCAAGACGGCTGGACAAAGGGGCATGCACACTTTGAAAAGTATTCAGGCAGCCCACCCACGCCCTGAAAAATAAAATGGTAATAAATTAACTTTATTACCATTTTATTTTTCATCTCCGAGGCATTTTTCGGCATTTTGCTCAGTGGGGCGATGCTCCCTTGCTGTTGATACTATTAGAATGCCTTTGCAAGAGGATGTAGCCAGGTTTAGCATTCGGCACCCTGTGTTCATTGTCAATGTACTTTTTTCCCTGGCAACATTGAGATGTAATGATATTTCTGTCACCAGTATCTTTTCAGTAACTTTGAGGTCCATGTAATTACGCTGTTGGTAGTTGGCTTGAGCATGTCTGCTCTGCAGTAAGCCATCAGCGGTGCACAGATACAGCTTCCCTCCTGCTCTATAATTGAATGTCGCACATTTCTTATGCAGACATTTTACGTTGCTCAGCTGGGTACTGTGTGCCTGGAGGAAAGCCTGCTATATTATTTGCATGCATAGCAGGTACATCTGTTTAGACCTTTTATGTCTAGCCAAAGGCAGCTTCATCTGCTGTTAGAGCTTTTGTAATCATAAAAAATAAGTATAAAGCAGTACAGCAGGGAGGGTGTTGATTTCGCTCATTTGTGAGTTTCACAATGCAAACTGTTTCAAAAATAGAATAGAAATGCAGTTTTCAATATGAAGTGAGTTTACATTGTTCAACACTTGGAGACCTTCCTGACATAGATCTCTAGCTCAAGGAGGTCTACAGAAGTTTAGTTTTCATTGCATACATTTGTTATTTTATGTTCAGCATTTAGTTGTGCATGAATTAAACTAATTTTTCTTTTTTGTTTTAACATATTTAATTTGTTGTGATCAACAACAAAGACCTTACAATGCTGTCACAGAACAAAGCCCAACCCTTCATAGCAAAGAAAATAGAAGAAGAGCCACATTCAAAAGCAAGCATAACCCACAATAATATAACCATAATATCCCAACAGAGTGGGCAGTCCTAATTTGTGAAATATGTGAAGCTTTTGATGTAATGTAGGGGGCCCCGAATCATTCTTCACCAGTCTTTCAGTCATTTCCCAACATGCTTGTAATCCGCCTGTTCCTTTTCATCTCTCCGTGCAATTTTCATCCAAATTTCTTCAGTTGGCAGCCATTCACAGGTGTCTTTATGCCACAATTATAACAAAGGGCCATGTGGCTGCATTCAGTGCATCATTATCCTATGCTTTTCCAACAGGAATACCAATGACACAAATTTTTCCCTTTTTGGGATACGGGTGTAGGCCCAATAAACAGTGTGATTTAGAGTAATCTAACCACACAGTTGAGAGCACACGCTACAAGCCTCAAGTATTCGCAGACCACAGGGCAGGTCAACATGATAGGGAAAAAATCTGCTGCATCCTGTCAGCAGTGTGGACACTCACCAGACCATGTTGGTATATCTTATTAAGGGTCAGCGGCGTGAGGTAGGCCCAGTGCAATATCTTAAACTGAGCAAGGCAGAGCCTGACATTGCCAGACTCTGTCCTACGGTACATCAACACCTTACCCCAGTTTGAAACAGCAAACAGGGCACCAAGATCTCGCTCCCACTTGGGCCAATTGATCAGAGGGCCAGACACCCGCTCTACCAAAATCACCCAATATATTAAAAGATGATTGCCTACCTCCACTTGTGAGTTTGGCAGTTACTTTCACTGTGGTCAATTACGCAAGATGCTTGGGGATTCTCCCCAACAGCGCCACCCCACAGCAGTAATTGAAATTTGTAGATTTATATAGCATAGCTTATCACCTGTGAGGGTATCCAGGCGCTGTCCAAGGGCAAGGGAGAGATTGGGTGATTTGCCCAGAATCACGGGATGTTGAGCCGAGATGCGAACCTGGATCCCCAGCTCCCGAGTCGGCAGGTCTGGCCGGTGCACCACATCCTGTCCCCTCTTGGCAAATGATCAAAACTGGCTTGGGCCTCTGCTGTGCCTTCTAAACATAGTCCCTTCATATAAATCACTCAGCTCGCGGCACACCCACCCCCCACAATCCACCCTGCAGTCTCTGTGGTCTCTTTCAGTTCATGAAAGACTGCGTAGTTTCATATTTCAATAACTGACATGAAGGGAGTCCCTCTCACCACATGTCTACAGTAGTGTTCCCAGATCAGACATAAATACTATTAAATAAGGTGTGTCCTGACCCTCTCGTCACCGTGTTAAATGCACCGTACCCAGGTCATTTATGAGGTAGCATCCTGAAAGGAGGTTTTTCTCCCTATTGGTGCATTCATCCATCCACAATGGGAGATGCTGCATCTGAGAAGCTAAGTAGTAATACTCAAAATTTGGAAGGGCTAAGCACCCCCCCCCCTACTCATAGGGGAGTTTCAGCGTACTAAGCTTAATTCTAGGTCGTGAACTTTTCCATAACAGTGCAGTTAGCATGGTGTTAATTCAGCGAAAGGAAGACCAAGGCAGCAAACACATTGTGCCCTGGAATACATACAGGCACCTGGGAAGCAAGATCATTTTACTAAGAGCTACCCTCCCCATAAGAGACAGTGGCAGTTTCCAACAGAAAGGAAGAGAGTATTCCATATTTATTTATTTATTTGCAGTATTTGTAGAGAGCGAACACTCATTTTCTAGGGGATATCACAGTGCTGAAATTGCTGATAACTCAGATGTCTGAGGCCGGGGTTTTCTAGGAGTAGGATAATTCAGTTAGATAAAAATTAATCTGGCAAAAAACTGGATTTTAAGTTTTTTGCTGAAAATAATGAAGTTATTCCATACCTTACAGCACCCTTTCAATATTGAGGTTTATATCTGCTGCAAGCATATAGGACACATGCATGCCCAGGCATTTAAAGGACCCAGGCTGTCACGTAATTTCTAAGTTTGGAAGATCCTCTGTGGGCCTGCGAGCCAGGGCCCCTATAATGAACAAATTTGGCCCAATTAGTGGTCAATCCAGAGCACTGTCTAAACTCATCAAGAAGTCGCAATAAGAGTGGAACTGAACTTCCAGATCTCGCATTATAGACTAGCGTGTCATCAGTGTATAATGACACCACAAGGGTTGAAATACCCCTATCTGCCATTTCTAATCGCAATATGTTAGTCAATGGTTTCATGGCTAGGACAAACAGCATGAGTGACAGAGGACACCCCTGCAGTGTACCCCTCCCAGTTCCCACTTTAATGGCACCAATTTACCAGTATTAACTCTGGCTTCAGGTGGGTGTATCTAGCATAAAAAGTAAGGACCAAAGTACATCTCTTCCAGTACCTGGAAAATATCTTACCACCCAAGTGTGTCAAAAGCTTTTTTCAATTTTGAGTGAAGCCACTGCATAGCCTAACCCATTTGTACGTACTAAATGTTTCACATGTGCCAACCTGCGGAGACTGAAGACAGACCTTCTGCCCGGTATGAACCCTGCTTGATCCTCATGTATCAATGTTGTCATAACTCATGTCAGATGGCAGGCCAATAGTTTGCTAATGATTTGTGTCAGTATTAATCAGAGATAAAGAGTGATCCTATCTTACTAGGTCCCTTCCCACACATGGGGATCACCACAAATAACATTGCCCTTATCATGCGTGTCCACTCCCATCCTGTCTGGCCTCTTCGGCCACCTCCATGAGTCTGTCCATGAACTAAGTTGGGGCCAGCCTATACAATTCAGGTCACAACCCGTCCGTGCCAGGGGTTCTCCCATTCAGCATATATATCAGTTGTGCCTTCAATTCAGCACTGCTCAGGGGCTGATCAACTTTTTCTCCGATATCAATAGACAACTTTGGAAGTTAACTCTGCACAGATAAGTGCTTATTTGTTATTCACCCAGCATGGTCGCCGTGTTTACCCCCCATAGATGGTCTCGGAATTCATTGTTTATGGCTTCTTCTAGTACCATGAGGGTCTGGCCACCATTGTCTGTAATATATATAATACTTGTCCTAAATGTACTTATTAAAATTAAAAACGCTTGCTGGACAATGATGTATTACATATTATTTTGTGTTCTGAGGAGTTCTGAGTTTATAGCTCACAATACCTTTCTGAGGAATAATTGGCCAGGTCTGCCTTTCTACACTGAAAATCAAGTGGTAAAGAGGCACACTTCATACTTTTGGTTTAATAATACGGTGGCACAGGGCTTTGGCTCCACGCTTTTGTTGATCTTTTTTATGACCATTTGATTGGGCAACAGTTGTGGTGGCCCGCCTCTGAAGTAGTTCTATTCCTTAATGCTTATAGATACTGAAAACGCAGACCACATGTCAAATACAGTAGGATGGAGCTTTGCATTGTGTAACCCCATGGCAAATAATGTAGGATGGGGATTTACACTGTGATCTCTCCAAACAAATACAATAAGAAGCTATTTTAGTTTGTGAACTTTCTGAGAGATGCAACAGGACAGGATTTTACATCGAGTCCTCTCTGACAAATATGATATGCATCATGAATAATCTGATAAATATAATAGGAAAGGGCTTTATAAAGTTTAACACTGATAGACATTCTAACGCACATCCCTTAAACAGAAGGGGCTAGAAAGATCTAGTTGCCCTGTGAATATGTATAATGTTATGCTTAATATTTAGTTTTGCTTGAATTATAGTATTTTTTGCTTTTAAAAATTTACACCACAGGTTGGATCTTGATATACTAAGTGTTTTAGTGTGGTTTACAAAGTTCTCAGATTATAAACCCGCACCTCCTCCTTGTGTAAACCTTGGTCTGTTCATTCTTGCTACCCTTTAGGCCAGGTGCAGGAGGCATATTTCAAACTCGGTTTGGGTCCAATTGTAAGAAAGTCCCAATATACCTTAGAATAAAGACTTTAGTTGTCACAACTGGAGCCCAGTAACCCACGATCACCCTACCTGAACCAATGGCGATGTGTCATTGTGAATATGTTTTCTATGTGAGAATGTCACTTTATATAGCTTTAATGAGTATCTGCTCTTCAGTACATGTGCAGTATCATTCAGTAAGTATAGAAATGTGTCTTCAGCCTTGGCTTCAACAAAAACACAAGGGGAACTGTTAGAGCCCATGTCATGGGAAGGCAAAACACACTTAATACTGATCCACCGCGAAGGTCAATACCTGATCAGGGATCAATACTCAATACTATCACAGAACAATGGCCCATACACATTCACCCAGAATCTCTGATGCGCTGGGGTCAATTTTATTTTCGTTCAATATTTTCTCTTCTAAAATCCATGTATGAATTTTCAATATATACCATTCTAATTCTTGTATCAACTTTCCTTCTATTTGGTCGATGGACCAATTAGTTGAATAGCTGATGATAATAATAAGACATTTCTAACTAAGGGGCCTATTACGATGGCGGGCGTACTTTGTCCGCCCGCCACCGTAACGGTAAACGGGACAGACCGCCAGAGGTGCGGCGGTCCCGCCAGGCCCATTAGGATGAGACCGCCACCCTGGCGGTCGCATCCCCATCTATTACATTGCGGCGGGCGGTGCTGTCAGCAGCACCCGCCGCAATGTAAAAGCTGCATGTAGTGCATTGGCATGCACAACGTGACAGGCACCGCGCGGTGCCTGCCACCTTGTGCGTGGCAATGAAGGCAAGTGCCAAGTGCAGCCACCCACCCCCCCACCCTCCCGGGGGCCCGCAACGGGCCTCCAAAGCCATTCACCGCATGCCTTTCCATGGCGGAGTCTCTGCCATGGAAAGGCATATCACCGCAGGCATCGTAATATGGATGGCGGTGCCTGCAAGGCACCGCCACCATATTGTGTGCCTTTTCCGCCCGGCCGTCAATCCGACTGGCGGAAAAGCGGCGGACGGTCTTTCCGTCCGCCGCGGTGCCCCTCGCCATACTAATATGGCGGGGAGTGACACAGGGACATTTGGCGGGCGGATCGCCACCGCCGGCCCGGCGGTGGCGATCCGCCCGTGATCCTAATGGGCCCCTTACTTTCAGTCAATAAAATAATCACAGACTCTCAGTAAAGTTAATAAAACTTTATCTCATAAAATAACGTGGTAATGCTCATTGCATATGGTCAAAAAATGCAAATAATGAAACTCAAAAAAAGAAGATAAGCATCAACAACTTCAAATGAATACAAACTCATCATATAAGCAATGACATTTTGCATGGAGGAGTAGATAGATTAAGAGACAAAAGTTTCAGCAAATTCAAATGCGAAACAGAATTCATCTAACGGAGGGGATAGATGAAGAGGCAAAAGTTTCATCTAAATAATACGTTCAATGTATCTATGACGGAGTGGATAGGCGAAGAGACATAAGTTTCAGAGACAAAAATACATTTGCAAGAATATATCTGTATGAGTGAGAAACATACAAACCTAACGGTCTGTAGAAAACCACTACCCTGGCCAAGGCGATGGTGGGGGTTCCCTGAATAGAGTCAGGGAACAAAGATTACAGGGACAGGAACGGGACAGGACAGGAATCAGCTAGGCCTCTCTGCAAACCGACGGACAGCGACGCATCTCCCCTCGCTCTCAGCCTCACCAGCCTAACTTAACCACACCCCTAAAGGCACCCCAGTTATACCCTAAAACGTACATGTCCATCCCACATCAGTTGCAACAATTTTCAAAACTAGACAGATGATTGGAGGGCCTAGGAGGTGTCTCTGTCACACCACAGTGACCTCACGTACAATTTAGTCAATTTATGTTTTGCTTCCTTTCTCACAGTTTGGTTCTTAATTCGTTCTCACGTTTTCTTATACAAGATACATTTAAACAATTTTATTCATAAATTTGACAACGTCCGCAGAATAAGACTCTGGTCCCACGGTTGATGTCATCATTTGGCAGACAATCGTCACATTGGTCTTCAACTCGTACATTTCTTCTGCTGTGCACAGCGCGTCTGTCTTGCCTCTGACAGATCAGATTCACTCTTCAGCTCACCACTCCCTCTTCGGACAATATAAGCAAAATGGAGTTTCATCCAGCCCACTATAGCGAATGGAAAATGAACATTCATTAATTATATGACAATGTACTTTTCACTGTTTACCCCCCCTCCCTGCACTATTCCTCATTTAAGGTTACCTAGCATAAGCCTTAAGCATAAAGCAGCATTACTTATTATTTTAAAGCAAAGTGCAACATGTAAACTACGAAATACACATGCGGCCTAGTCATGCATTATTTTCGTTACTTTTCAAAGCATAATGTAAATACGATTCTAGTTCTTTCACATGTTATTTCTCGTTAGTGTATACATGCGCAGAGCTATTTCCCACGTGTTTGTGTAAGGTGCACATTAGTTTCATTTACTACTTACTGTTAGTACGTATTATGGGGGTATTAATTCGAGCAAGTTTCTTTTCTTGAACCCCTGCTCCATCAATACCAACAGCATTCTGACATCTCTCACAGAGTAGCAGTCGTAAACTATCAGCAGCACTCGCATAGCTATCAGAGTAGCAGTAATAGACAACAGAAACACTCTCACACCCATAACACTAGTGGTCACACATTACTGACAGCACAAATGCCCCTCACATACTAGTAAGTCTTACATTCCATACAATAGCAGCCACACTTTATTAATCACACTATCACTTTCAGTCACACAATAGCAACAGCACTCACACACCTCACAGAGTAGCAGTTTCACACCATCATCAGCACTCTCATACCACTTACAGACCACAAATCGCACACTACCCGAAGCACTCTTGCAACGCCCACAAACCTGCATCAAAGCCAATAGGTCTAGCTGGTAACTGAAAGAGCACCTTAACTGATAAGTGAGTTTCTGTGGTATTGTGGCAGAATCAGTGAATTGGTGGATAAACAGTGCAAGGCTGAGTGATTACGTGTATGAATTATTGAGTGCATAGATGAATGGATGAGTGACTAAATAGATGGAAGCATCCAGGAATTATCCAAGCCAGACCTATTGGCTTTACCAATGCATTTTTGCCACTAACGTGTTTACCATTGTGGGATGCACAGTATGTCATATCCCATTACTCATTAGATCTAGCTTAAGAGTGCAGCTGTCTGCGAGAACTACCATTATCTATTCTTTAAAATATATGTAAAGCGAGCTTTGACTCTACCCTGATGAGTATTTCTCTCTCGCATTATTCTAATGGAGTGCTTCCATTGCAATGATTGAAGGACTATTTTATCATCCCAAAAGTGATCTGAATCATCACACAGTAAATTCAGTATATCATTGTAAACAGAAATCAATAGGGTTTTTTTTTTTGCTTTTACAGTGCAGCAGAATTTTTAAATGTTTTACTAAGAGGTCAAAATGCAAGCCAGACCTGTTTGCTTTCCCAATGCTTGTTTTTGTTTGGGGGCTTCACCCTATTAGTAATGCACGAGCAGAAGCTCGGAATAGCTACCGAAACAAAATGTTGAGAAGTTAAGTATATTTAGATAAGTATAGGTTTACTCTGCTTAACTCTTAACTCCACATATTTATAACTATAAGGTGTACGTAAGTATACGTTTACTTTCCTAAGTTCCATAAATACCATATAGAACAGGCTTCTCCAATAAGTAGCTCGTGAGCTACTAGTAGCTCTTCAGCTCTCTGAAAGTAGCTCTTCTGTGAGCAGCCCAGCTTCATGAATTGGGAGCTTTTGCTTGACTGAATTTATATGTATGTCAACGCTGACCAGAGTGTGTTTAAGACCAAAATGTGTGTATTTTCAGAACTCAGCAGCTGGTGTTTGGAGAAAAAGGGTTGACTTTTCAAAATATATTTAAAGCAGTTATTTGAGGGATAAATTGGGTGCCAATGTGTAGACATAGTAGTAATGTTATCACCTTGGTGGCAGGGGTATTGCAGCTATTGCCTTTATGTGTCACCCATAATGTACAGACATTCCAAATTGATAAAGCTATTTTACGTTACTGCAGGCAGTCCTGCCTGATGCACTGAGGTGATCACTGTTGGTAATCATGCATAGGGTGGGCACTAATGTAATCCTGCACGATGTGGTCCTGATTACAACACTAATAATATTAGTAGCTCTGGATGATTTTCATTGAACATAAGTAGCTCGTATTATAGAAAAGGTTGGAGCCCCCATTTACAGAGATATAGGAAACAGTAGGTTTACTTTACTAAATTCTACCAGGTAGAGGAAAGTGAAGGTTTACTTTACTAAACTCCATATACATGTACCTACAAAGTAAGTATACATTTATTACACTTAACTCCACATGGTACTTATATGTGGAGTTAAGCAACGTAGACATATATTTACCTAAATGTACTTTATACTCTTCTTGGCATATGAGTCCTCAATATTTTCGCCATGATATTTGGTAGCACAATGTTACTGTAGTCAACTGGTTTTAGGTTAGCCCTCTTCTTCCATTGGTCTGCTAGGTCTGTCATTCTTAGTTTGCTTTAGGCCACCACTGCTTGTGGCTTGGGGAACAGACCATGCCACTTCAGTCAGTGGCTCTCTGTATTTTGCCAGATCACATATGAACATCCACCTAAAAAGAAGTTCACTTTAGTACCAGGGCTGGTGGGCTAATCCTTTGCATTGTCAATGCTTTATGTAGTGATCCACAAGATACCTTCAATAATGTGGTAACAGTATTTATTCTTCCAAGTATAAACACATCAGTGACCTCCAGCTAAGATGCCTAGCACAACTGAACTCTCCTCCCTAGAACTCTCACACCCCATTCCATCTGCATCATCCAAGCACATCTATATAAGTTTACAAGTTGTAGTTGAAATACTTGGTCGATGGTACTGGTCCCTGATCTGAACCCTACTTAGAAGGGGATTATAACACCCACACCCTCAACCCATTCACACAGCTTATCCAACATTATACAACAGAAAAGCTTTTGGGAGCTGGGAATAAGGCTGACTGGCCGATTATTGGAGGGCAGGGACTGTGAGCCTTTCTTCTAGATTGGTACAATATCGGCACCTGCCCAAGTAGGGGGAGTGGGTAAGTCTTCCAAAATACAATTGAAATACTTAGCAAAATATGGGCCTCAGATTGCCTTATCTGCTTTGAACAGGTCCCCAGGCATCTTATCTAACCCCAGTGGTTTTCCTTGAGTGGTCCAGTCTATAGCTTTAGTAACCTCCCCTACGATGATAGGGGGAAATTTACATGCAGTCAGTTCAGATGAGGCCTTCCTGTGTAGATCATTCTCCACACAGCAAGACTCTACTGTCGTGACAGTGAGGCTCTCGATACTACCAGAGTGAATCCTTGCCTCATCAATGTACCCCCATCGTACAGCCTCGAAAAGTGAATAACCCATGTCGCTGCCGAGAAGTTAGAATTTAGCAGAGCAGCTCGATCCGCAGTCCTATTGGCCACTATCCACATCCCCTGATCTCCTGCACACATAGTGAATATGGAGCAGTGCCATGCTCATACCCATTTATGAATGCCTCCCTGTTGGAAAGTGGATTATTAGCAGGGTTAAGTATGCACTTACCACTAGTAATAAGGCCACCAACACAGTATAGGGTCCAGTAAAGGTCTAAGTAAATTAGTCCTTTGCTCAACCTTTGGTAGCTGACAACAAGCAGTCAGGCCTAACTTAGGAGACAGGAGTGTAAAGCATTTATAAACACCAATACATTAAATAAGTAAGACACAACACACAATAAAAATCCCAAACGAACTTATAAAAATATATTTTTATGAACAAATAGACACCAAAACGACAAAAATCCAATGTAGAGAACTGGAGATGTGAATTTTTAAAGAACGAACACTCTCTAGTGCTTAGAAACCTATAGCGCCACTTTGAGACATCTGATCGTGCTTGACCGGGACAGAGTCAAAAGTTTGAGGCCGACGACGATGGAGACCTGGTCGTATACACTAAGCGGGAGGCCTCTGTCAAAATTTTCCTTAACGCTTGGAAACTTTTCTGGAGGATTTTATTCCGACATCAATCGACCCTCTACAGCAGGCCGGATTCGAATAGGGTTTGTCGGCTTAATTTTCTGCGAGGCCCCAGTAAAATCCTGGAAGTCTTAAGCTCCAGAGTTTTCAGCGGGACGAACCTGAAATCCTGACTGGATCACAGTTGAAGGAAGTCGCATTGACTCTTGACGTCGGGTCGATCACCTAACGAGACTTTTTCACAAAAGTTCTCCAAACTTCAAGAGGTACTTCCCTCCATGTAGGTTGAAAGTGTCCAAATCACCAATCCAAAGGTCTGGAATCTCCTAGATGGTCTCTGGGATGTCTGGACAACAATTCCTAAAACGCACCAGGCTAAATTCTTAAAAGTCCACTGGTTGCACTCCAGGATGGGGACTCTTGGTAGGAATGATGCAGGTGGGCTCTATTAACCTGTGGCTTGCAGGGATTCCACTCCTTAATCCTTCTTGAAGCAAGGCCCAGTCCCTAGGGCTGAAGTACCAGATTGTGCATCAGGCGCAGTCATTCAGAGTTCAGGCCTTTGGGTACAGATCCAGATTCCAGCAGGGAAATCCTTCTCCTTGTAGTTTTAGGCAGCAGATCTGAGGGGCTATGCAGCTTTCACATACTTATTCAGTGGCCTGGGGTACCAAGCAGCGGGGCACCCCTGTCCAATGAGATGCTGGGTGCCGCCCAAAGCATTACAACTTCCTCCAAAGTGTGGCATCTTCTTGCCCTACAAAGCACTGCACTTCCAAAATCGAACATGGATGAATTATCTCCAGAGGAGTAAGAGCTGGCTAAACCAACCCACAGTGTGGCTCATATCCATTAGCTCTCCTCCCCCTGACCTATGCAAATTCCTGTCATAAGCCTGCCATCTGGCTGGGAGTACAGGATGTGGGGGTAGGTAGGCCTAGCATTCCTTTCTGATCTGCTCTCTCTTTGAGCCCCTGCTTCGTCTTTGCAGAACTCCCCCTATCAGATAACCACTGCTCCAGCCAGGCCACTTATCACTTAATCAAAGCAGCTTGGCTATGCCTGTTAAGGCTGACCATTCAGCAGAGACTACTAGATGGCTGGATTTTAGCTTACAGAAGAGAAAGTTCTATAACTTTTCTGTATTAGTTATGATGAATTCAACAGTGGCAAGTGGTTGTATTTATCAATACCAATCTTTTAAGTCTTTGAATGATTTTCACTACTTTCCTAGCAATAGTTATACCTAAATAAAATATTGACATGTTAGCCTATGGAGATAAGTATCTACAATGGGAAAAAATGAAATGAACAGTTTTTCCCTCACCAGGGCATATAAAAGATATTTTATAAGGTCCCTGCTTATAGTTACATGGCCCCCCAAGCCTGGTTCACCTAGGGAAGGCCTTGGGGGTGCCTAATATGTAAAAATAAGGTAGATTATCACCTTTAAACGGCCCATAACACTAAAGTCGAATTTGCAAACAATTTACTTATAAAAACAGTCTGCAAAGCACGACTGCCTTTAAAATGACAGAAGGCACTCAGCAGTGCACACAAGCAAGTGCAGGAAATCTGCTGGGTCTCTAAACTTCCATGCCCTATTATATACTAGTGACTTATATGTAGTTTGAACCCCATAGCCCTATTATATACTAGGGACTTATAGGGTCTGTCAGTACCTATTGTGGAAGTTTACTTTTAAAGACAGGCTGCAAGGCAGGACTGCCTTTAAAAGGACAGCAGCCACAAAGCAGCGCACACCTGCAAGTGCAGGAAATCTGCTGGGCCTCTAAACCTCCATGCCCAATTATATACTAAGGACTTATAGGTAGATTGAATCCCCTGGCCCCCATTATCTACTAAGGACTTATAAGGTCTGTCATGGCCAATTATAAGTGTACCCAATCACATGTACCTTTTTAATCAGAGCACTGGCCCTGGGCCTGGTTTGCAGAGCCCAGGGCACAGTCAGAGTCAGTTACCACCAGTACCAGTCAGCAAAAAAAAGGGGGCGGACGGGGAAAAGGATGCTTTCTAATAATCCCCCTCTTCCGAAACCTTACCAGATGCTTGAAAACAGTCATGTGCCCTCCCATTGCTAAAGATACCTTGCGCGGACTCTTCAGTGCTCGCCAACTACAGTCTGATCTACCTACTACCCTTCCCCGCCATGGTCTTAGAGAAAATCATCAAGAGATGCCTCACAGAATACTTCCATGACCTCCATCTCTTCGACACCACTTAGTCTGTTTTCAGATCCAACCACAGCACGGAAACTGCCATCATCGCCGCCATGGGTGACATCCGCATAACTCTGGATGGATGAGACACGGCGGCCTTCATCCTCCTGGACCTCTACGCATCGTTTGAAACGCTCTTTCACCCCATCCTCGTCCAACACCTACAAAATATTGGCATTCAAGGACATGGCCTCCAAAGGATCTGCTCCTTCCTGACTGGAAGGACCCAGTCAGTCAGCTTGGCACCGTACACCTTGTTTACCCACGACCTCCTCTGCGGAGTTCCACAAGAATCCTCCCTGAACCCAACCTTCTTCAATGCATGCACGATCCCTCTAGACAGCATCATCCACTCTTACAACATCAACATCCTCTTCTACAGCAACAACACTCAACCCAATCCCTCCCTCACGGACAAGACGCCCAGTAATCCAGATCAAGTTCAATGCCTGCATGACTAAAATCGCCCGCTGATGAAGGCCTACTGGTTGAATCTGAGTACCGACAAGACTAAAATCATAATCTTCGAAAAGAGCACTTCACTGTGTCACTCCTCCTAGTGGCCAACCAGGTCCGGAACACACCCCCACCACACATGCCAAACCTCAGGATCAATAGCAAACTCAAAATGAGTGCCCAAGTCAACACTATCACCTCCTCAGCTTCCATACCCTAAAGATGCTCAGGCAGATTCTCAAACGGCTCCCAATCAGCACCCGTAAAACTATCCCACACGCCCTAGTCACAAGCAAATGGACTACAGGAACACCCTGTAGGCTGGGATCAATAAAAATACTCAACAGAAGGCTGCAGACCATTTAGAACTTGGTGACCAGAATCACTCTCAACCTCCCACGCCATACTCACATCACCTCACACCTGAAGGAAATGGCTCCCCAGACAAAAATGAGCACAAATCAAACTCCTACCCACACTTTCAAGGCGCCACATAACACTGACCCAGCATACCTCAACAATCGCATCTGCTTTCACAAAACCTCCATCCACCTCCACTCGTCCATACACCTACTTGCACACATCGCATGCAAATCAGATCCGGTGGTTGCACCTTCTCCTACATCACTCCTGAAGCATGGAACTATCTGGCACTACACATAAGAGCCTCCTTCTTATTTCTTGAATTCTGCAGGAAGCTTGATACGTGAACTTTTGAGTAGTCTCACTAGGCCTTAAGTTGACTAGACTCACAACTGCTCAACACCAGGATACTCTCCTGGGTGATAGTGCGCTCTACAAATCTACATAACATACCAACACAATTGCAACCTTTCCTCTTGCTGGATTTGTGCTCACACACCTAAGGAATCCTGAGGAGGCATGCCCTTAGTCCAGTTCCTCCGATGAAGAACAAGGTCTTGACTTGTATTTACATGAGCACTATGCTGATGAATATGATATCTCTTTACTTATTCCTTTTTAAACTGGTGGCTTCAGTTTCCCTAACCAAAGACATTATGTCTCCTGCTGACCAATTTGCTGACACTGCCCATGCTACAGACAAACACATGTTGACACAACTACAAATTGTATGGGGCTAAGAAGAATGAGGGATGGGGGCACACCCACCCAGAACAGATCTGTTAAGTAACTGTGTTTCTGAAAAATTGCACAGTACTTGGTGGAGCTAGGTCCAGTCTCTCCCCAAGAATTGGGAAAGAAGGCTGACCATTGGGTCAAGACTAGGGTGTCCAAGAAGTCTCATGGACGGTGGTGACCAAAAGAAAGGGGTTGCTAATCCCCCCCAAGGGAAAGAGAGTGGGCAGTCTAAAGATAAAAACAAATAGTCCTCTAAAGGCCCCAAAAACCTGTTCAGAGGCAATACACAGTCCAAGGGAGGGTACCAGGGTATAAACTGGGATCCCAAGAAGTCTTGGTGCTTTAATTGTAAGACCAATGGGCACCGAACTGGAGACCCTAACTGTCCCAAAAAGGTTCCCCCTAGTGCACCTGAAGTTCCTGCTGCAGTAGTGACTCTCCAGATGGGATCCTTGGTGTGCCCTGACCATGTCAAAGAGCACACTGAAGCCACGTTAGTCTCAGACGGTGGGGTGGATGTAACTGCTCTGGCTGTCTGGCCCAGTAACATGGAGAAATACAGACAACAGCCACATATCAATGGGGTTAGAGTGGAAGCACTGAGGGATATAGGTGCAAGTGTCACCATGGTGACTGAAAAACTGATATCCCGATAGCAGTACTTGACTGCAGAAACCTATCCAGCTATCAATGCTGACAACAAGACTTAGGTCCATCCCATGGCAATGGTGTCCTTAGAATGGGGAGGGGTTAGTGGCCAAAAGAAAGTGGTCGTATCCTCTGCAATTCCTGTAGCCTGTCTGCTAGGAAATGATCCGGTGTCCTCAGCTTGGGCTGATGTAGAGCTGAAAACCCATGCAGCCATGTTGGAAATACCTGAATGGGTGTGTGCAAAAACTAGAGCACAAAGTAAAGCCCAGTTGGAGCCTGAAATAATGGACCAATCATCCAAGAGAAAAGGCCAGAAGTATGAGAAACCAACTTCAAATATCAGACACAATCTCAGGCTCCCTCTCCTCAAAGGAGAAGACTTGTCAGTCCCAGAGGGAACTGAGCCCCAAGAACTTGGGCCTTACAGGGCAGAGCTCCTAGGCACAGGGGGACCCTCTAGGGAAGATCTGTGCCAGGGACAGGGACCTGTCCTACTTTTGAGAGCCTGAGACCGCAAGCTGCTGACCAGGAAAAGGGCGATGTCAGTGGCTCCTACCGAACCTACTGGGAGGAGGGACTCATGTACACTGAGGTCAGAGACCCCAAACCTGGTGCCACTAGGAGAGTGGTAGTACCTCAGCAGCAGTATAGAGAGTTCTTACTCTCTTTAGCTCATGACATCCCCTTAACTAGGCATCTTGGCTAGACCAAAACTTGGAGTAGGTTAGTCACCCACTTCTTCTGGCCAGGTATGTCTCAGAAGGTAAAGAAGTATAGTAACTCCTGTGTTACCTGTCACGCCAATGGCAAGACAGGTAACCACCCAAAGGCCTCCTTAATTCCACTTCCAGTGGTTGGCGTTCCCTTTGGAAGAGTAGGGGTTGACATGGTTGGCCCCCTTAACCCTCCAACAGCATCAGGGAACAGATTTATACTGGTGGTAGTGGATCATGCCACCAGGCACTCTGAAGCTATTACACTTAGGACTGTCACTGCTCCTGCAGTTACCAGGGCCCCATTGAGTATCTTTACAAGAGTCAGTTTTCCTTAGGAGGTGATGTCAGACAGAGGTAGTAACTTCATATCTGGCTACCTAAAGGCCATGTGGAATGAGTGGGGTGTGACTTACAGGTTCACTACCCCATATCATCCAGAGACCAATGGTTTCGTTGAGATTCAACAAAACCATGAAAGGCATGATCATGGGACTCCCTGAAAAACTCAGAAGGAGATAGGATGTCCTTTTGCCATGCCTGCTTTTCGCCTAATGAGAAGTGCAACAGAAGGGAGTGGGCTTTAGCCCCTTTGAACTTCTGTTTGGTCATCCTGTGAGGGGACCATTGTGTCTGGTATAAGAAGGCTAGGAGAAACCTCTCAAAGAGCCTAAGCGAGACATTGTGAACCATCTACTTGACCTATGTTAAAGGATGGCTGAATACATGGAGAAAGCATCCAAAAACCCTGAGACAGCCAAGAGCTCCTGAAGCTCCGGTATGGTCAGAAGGCAGCACTGGTAGAGTTCCAACCAGGGCAGAAGATGTGGGTACTAGAGCCTGTGGCTCCCAGGGCACTTCACGACAAATGGAATTGAAAGGAAAGGAGAGGTCACCTACTTAATTGACCGAGGCACTAGCAGGAGCCGTCACAGGGTCATCCATGTGAACCGCCTGAAAGCCTTTCCATGATAGAGCTGATGTGGCCATGCTGATGGTCACTGATGAGGATCAGAAAAAGAGAGGGAACTTCTTCCTGACCTCCTCTCCCACAGTCCTAAAGATGGGTCAGTTAAGGGAGTTGTCTTTTCAGACACCGTCTCTGTCTCTGTCCAACAGCAAGCTCACTGCAGGCAAGCCCTAGAGCAGTATGCAGAGCTCTCTTCCCTCACCCATGGTCAGACTAGCTGGTGTACCTATGATGTGGACACTGGTAATAGTATGCCTGTCAAAAATAAAATATACAGACAATCTGACCAAGTGAAGGAAAGCATTAGGGCTGAAGTCAACAAGATGCTGTAGTTAGGGGTGATTGAGCCCTCTGAGAGTCCCCGGGCCAGCCAGTAATCTTAGTCCCCTAGCCTCATTCCAAGGGTGGTAAACCAGAGCTGAGGTTGTGTGTGGACCGTAGAGGTCTCAATGCGGTCACTAAGACAGATGCACACCCTATCCCAAGGGCAGATGAACTAATTGACAGGTTAGGGGGAGCCAAATTTCTCAGTACTTCTGATTTAACATCAGGGTACTTGCAGATTGGACGGAACCTTGGAGCAAAAAAAAAATCTGCATTTTAGACCCCAGATGGACATTACTAATTCACGGTAATGCCATTTGGACTAAAGAATGCCCCTTCCACCTTCAAAAGGTTGGTGAACAAAGTTCTTGCTGGGTTCGAAGCTTCTAGTACAGCAAATCTAGATGATATTGCTATCCATGGCAACACTTGGCAGGATCACCTGAACCACCTTAGAAAGGTCCTTGAGGCTCTGCAGAGGGCAGGCCTCACTATCGAGGCAAGCAAGTGCCAGATAGGGTAGGGCTCAGTTGTATACTTGGGCAACCTTGTAGGCGGAGGCAAAGTTCAACCCTTACAACCCAAGATCCAGACAATTGTGGACTGGGTAGCTCCAACCACCCAGACTCAAGTCAGGGAATTCCTTGGCTTGACTGGGTACTACAGGAGGCTTGTGAAGGGGTATGGTAAACCATTGTGGCCCCCCTCACAGAATTGACCTCCAAAAAGATGCCAAAGAAGGTAAACTGGACAGTGAGCTGTCAAAAGGCTTTTGACACTCTGAAGGAAGCAATGTGCTCACCACCCATTCTGAAAGCTCCAGGTTATTCTAAGCAGTTCATAGTGCAGACGGATGCCTCTGAACAGGGGATAGGAGCATAAACTATGATGGCCTTGACCAGCCTGTCGCTTTAATTAGCAGGAGGTTACTCCCCAGAGAGCAGAGTTGGTGTGCCATTGAGAGGGAAGCCTTTGTTGTGGTTTGGTCCCTGAAGAAGTTGAGACCATACTTGTTTGATTCTCACTTCCTTGTTCAAACTGACTGAAGTCCTCTCAGATGGCTGATACAAATGAAAGGTGAAAACCCCAAACTGTTGAGGTGGTCCATGTCCCTGCAGGGTATGGAATTTACAATGGAGCACAGACCTGGGACTGACCATGCCAATGTGGGTGGCCTTTCCAAGTTTTTCCACTTAGATGATGAGGACTCTCTTGGGAAAGGTTAGTCTAATTCTCTTTCGTTTTGGGGTTGGGGGTTGTTTGGGAAACAGCCAATTTCTGACATGGTCACCCCCACTTTTTGCCTGGTAATTGATGCAATTTTGACAGGAGTGCACTGGGTTCCTGCTATCCATGTCCCCAGTGCCAGATCTCTTTCCCTAAATCTGTGCAATTGTCCCCCCATTTGGCAATACCTCTAGCACCTCTGTAATGCCCTAGTAAATGGTACCCCTAGTACCTAAGGCATGGGCACTAAAGAGTGTCCCTCAGGGCTGCAGCATGTATTGTGCCACCCTAAAGGACCCCTCACCACACTCATGCAGACTGCCATTGCAGGCTGCATGACATGGTGCAGACAAAAAGTGAAGACGCAACATGGCACACCTCCTGTATGCCATGCCTGCAAACAGTGCATGCAATATATGTAAGTCACCCCTACTGCAGGCCTTACAGCCCTAAGGCAGGGTGCATTATATTACATGTGAGGACATATCTGCATGAGCAGATATGCCCATGTCGTGTTCAAGTCGCTTCTTGGACATTACCTGTGAACAAGGAACCAACTTGAGTATATGTACTGGGCACTGGTGATTACTAGTTTCCCCAGCTACATGATGGCCTCACTGATTCCACTGATGGATTTATTAATACATGCACACAGAGGCATCCCCTGAAACCTACTAGTCCACTTGTGTGCTGGCTGACTGGCCCAGTAACCCTGCCTCCACGGAATCGTTTCTGACCCCCTATGAGGTGACAGCCCTGCTCTCATGGGTCATGAACAATGCCTGCTCTGGCAGGAGGTGTTTACACCTCCTCCAAACTGGATGGCTAGCAATCAGCATATCAGGACCAGAGGCTACAAAGCCATGCCACCTTTGATTTGCAACACCGGCATTCCCCAGACGTGGGAGATGCCACCCACTCTTGAGGCTCATTTGGCACCTGGACAGTCGGGAAATTAGTATGCAAAGTAGGCATGGAGAACACCCTGGTCAGTCAGACCCCTAAGGTGAGCTGCGTAATGTACCCCACTCTAAGAAAATTCTGCCATCTTGGTGATGGCAGAACTTGGGAAACTGGGACAGGGTTATGCCCACTTCCCACAGAAAGTGGTCATATAGGGGGAGTAGTGGCCCCAAGGGTAGGCAGCCCATTGGCTACTACTCTTCACTCCCCTAATGCTCCTAAATCTTGTATTTAGGGGGCTCCTTGAGACGAGAACTTAAGATTCCACTGACTGAAAAGAAGAAGAGGACAATGAATAGCCAACCCCCGCAAGAACTGAAGACTATCTATAGACTTTTGGCACCAAACCCTGCCTGCTGCACAGACACTCAACAATTGCAAAGACCCAACTCGTCCTGCAGCTGTACATCCTCCACAAGTCCCGGAGGGTTGCCAGCCCTTGGCCCAGCAGCCAGCATTTCCCTTGAGGTAGAGGAGCTACTCCCCTGGGGCCTGCAGGCATCAACTGTGACGTTCGGTTTAAAGAAGCTGCTGTCCACCGGGTCTACCGAGCAGTAGCTGCCCAGGAGAAGGTCAGCACACTCAGAGGTCATATCAGTCTTCCTGCCAAGCCTGAAGACACCAGGAACTCTAAGAGCCCTCCTGCACCAATACCCGGGATACCGGACCCTTGCCGCGACCTTTGCTTGTTGAAAGTGCAGTCTGGACTCCAACGACAGCACTGACGACCAACCGATGAGGGATGTCTGCACCGCAGAGGCCAACACAGAGAGTGGCCCAGCTGTCCTGTTTTTTGTCCCCATTGCTTGTTCTGACCGACAATTGTGAGCGCATTGAAACACGAGAGCCAGCCGACTACCTCCCCGTGCTCCCAGGACCCTCATGACCCAAGCCCCCCATTGGAAACTCCCAGACTTGTCTCCAACCCCCCCCTTGCAGCCTATTTTCTGATGGCTCACCTTCCCTTCTAACGCGTAGCATGCATGGCTACCAGCCCATCCAGCACCTCTGCACCCAGACTCACCTGGGCAGATACAACCGATCTGATGGTGGAAATGTTGTCCTTGTCCCTCTACTACTTCACGACCAAAAGGGGTTCCACGGAAATGCATTGCAAGTATATGTATGCAATAAATGCTCTTTCTCCCATAGGAAAGCATTACGTGTAAAAAAAAAACGCACTGTTGGTTAACATTGCTAAAACTGTAAAACGTCTATTACAAAAAAGTACTTACCTGATTACAAAGTTCTTGGGTTCAAAACATATAAAAAAATACATGTTATTTTTCTAAATTGGTGTGGATCTCCTTTTTCAGTGTGTGTCGCTGTTATTGACTTGGTGTGCGCAATAAATATCCAACACTCCTCTCTGTTAAGCCTAAGGCTGCTCGACCACACTACCCTAAAAATAGCACCTTGGGATTGCTAGAGCAAGCCACCTTCCATTCATAAGGAATACTTAGACTCTTTACACAGCATACCTCCTTTTGGTACACTACATAAAATGGCAGCTTCCTCAAGCATTTCGTGCGTTGCTACAACAATCAACCTAGGGACCATCCTGGACTCGGTCTAGTCCTCATCAGTCAAGTTACCCACATCATTTTAGCAAGTCAAGTTGAGTGCGTGTAACTTGTTGGGGGTATTGTAGACTAAGGAGCAGTAAAGCTTTGAATTCTGCTTACAACTCACCTCACCCATTAACAGTTGGGTCTTTAGTGGGTTATTACTAGGAAGTACAGACAAAACTTTAATATATTTAGATGCGTGGCGCAGTTACAGGAAACAAAAAACCCAGGTTTTTTGTGCATGGCGTATGATGTTTGGATATAGGTGAAGGAGGCCATATTTGTTCCGGCCATGACATTCCCGCGAGTGGAGATCCTGATTCTCAAAAATCCCCCACGGCGGCCACCTCCCTGAGCACTCCTCTCAGGTAATGTAACCCCCCTCATACCTAAAGCCCTCTGGAGCCACTCGTATGGGGTATACTACCGATCTATGAGCGTTAATCTGAAGACCAGTACATTTGCTGAACATTCTTAATATCTGGATAGCCCTATCTCCAGATTCCTGTGAGCTCTGGAAGCAGAACAGCAAATCTTCAGTGTATAATGACACCATTTCAGTAGGATCAAGGGTTCAGTCAAAGCTGGGCACCAGAGCATCCATGCAAAGCCATCAGCTAGTGCACGAACAGCAAGAGTGATAAAGGGCAATCCTCTCAAGTGCCCCGCTGAACAGGGAATCATTCTTACTACAGGTCAGAAAAAAGCAAGTGAACAAATTGTAAAAATTTGTGGCTAAAATTAGCCTTTTTGAGAAGTGCAAAGAGGTAGTTTCATGGAATGTATGACTGTCAGGATCCCGATGACGAATCCCGGACTGAGCTCCCATGTTTCCCCACCGAGACTCTTACCGGCGTCCTGTCATCCCATCTACAGGCTGGCCTAGAGCCCTTTAACAGAATCCTTCCCGACGGACCCCAAGGGGCGGGGCTGATGACGTATCCCTCAGCCGTCCTATCGGATAAGACGCACGCCACCAAAAGAGGAGAAAAGAACCTGACGAAAGCGGAAGCGAGTTCCCCAGCCAGAGAAGACCCAGAGACGTGGAAGCCAAAGGAAGCAGACGAGCCGGAGAGGGTGCTGGCCGAAGACGCTATCCCCGAGACGGACGTCAAGCCAGGAGGCCAACGAGACTGCTCCTCGCCCCGCCACTCTCCTGGAGGAGGGTGGCTCCACAAGGTACGGGCGAAACTCCAGGGGTTTTCATGGCACGGGAGGGAATCCGTTTAAAGGGAGGACACGCTAGGACTCACTCGGTGCGGGGTTTTAGGTGCTTCTTCCCTCACTCCCTTTTCCTACTGCCAGGAGGCATCCCACTTCTGTTGAACTGACCCGGTATTGTTTTTTTGTTTGGTTTCCCCCCTTCGATTGCGAGTTTTGTGACGGCGGCAGAAGCAAGACCACAGCACCTTCACTCCTCTTCTGACGGTACTCTTGGAGAAGACGGGAGAAGCCCAACCAGGAGGACCTGTGTTACTTTGGACCTTAGTTATTTTCTTGTGTAACAACAATAAAACAACCTAACTAGAACCTATCCTTACGGCTCTTTACCTCATTGTGTGTATGGAAGCGGGGCCCCGAAGCCTTCATACGACAAAGACGAAACCACGCATGCCGTTACAATGCATGCCGTTACAACGCGGCCGTTATAGTGAGAGTTACCACAAACATTTTTACCACACATATGCCTTTACCACGAAAATGTAAGTATTTTACAGGTAAGAATAAACTCTTTTTATGTATATATGAAGGCTTTATACGTACCTGTATAATACTTACATTTCCGTGGTAAAGGCATGCATGGTAAAGGCATATGCTTGGTAAACATTTTACAGGTAGGTACAAACCCTATCTTTGTGTGTATATATATATATATATATAGACTCCAGTCCCCTTTTCCCATTAAAAACGGGTCCGACACATGCTCAGTGCTGTCAGCTGGGTTTAATGCCAAAATTCATGTGCTCGGGATAAATGTTGATAGAAACGCTCGGCAGACGCGTTTCAGCCTGACGGCTTTCTTCAGTGCCATGTTCCATCAAGTGATTACTGTTCCACCTGGGGGGCCATTTTAACAAGAAGTCACAGTCCACTCTGATTGGAGTAGAGTGTAAACCCAGTCTCCCCACTCACTTGTGCGCTGCTCCTTTCCGATCCATGCCAGGTTTCCATGCGTCCACAGTAAGTGAAACTACAATGAATTTTCACTTTAAAAACCAAGTGGCTTCCCAGTCCTGCTGGCAGTGGTTTGCACTTTATCCCATCATTTTGTAAAGGAGTAAAAAATGGAAAAGAGTCCCAGCCGGCAAACACCTCATGCAGCAACATACTGCATCCTCTCTCCCCCTATGGTATTTCAACTCAGGTGAGTGTCCTTTCCATACGGGGGCGCCGCGCTGTAGTTGTATACAATACCAAAGTTTAGCAAGTTCTGCGCGGAGCTCCAGACCGGGAGGGCGTGCCGGAAAACGGTGCCTGCTTCACCGCTCACACATAGACTCCAGTCCCCTTTTCCCATTAAAAACGGGTCCGACACATGCTCAGTGCTGTCAGCTGGGTTTAATGCCAAAATTCATGCGCTCGGGATAAATGTTGATAGAAACGCTCGGCAGACGCGTTTCAGCCTGACGGCTTTCTTCAGTGCCATGTATAATACTTACATTTCCGTGGTAAAGGCATGCATGGTAAAGGCATATGCTTGGTAAACATTTTACAGGTAGGTACAAACCCTATCTTTATATATATATATATATATTCTCTGAAAAAAACAATGATTACGGGGACGTTATAGTTAGGAAATCGAATTTTTTTAAACTTCGAAATTCAATGAAAAAAACAAGGTTACAGAGACGTTATAGCTAGGCTCACATTTCACTCGTACAAAATCGTTGAAAGCCGAGACCCAAAATGGCTGTCAACACTTCCTGGTTTGAAGTGTTGGCAGCCAATCAGATCTCAGCACGAGATCGGGAGGCGTCCCTATATATACAAATTTGAATTTCGCTTAACTCCTGAACAGATTTATAACAAATCAGAAAAAGGCACTTCTTGAATCAAAAGCTACCTTTCTGCCAAATTTGGTGTAATTCCGTTCAGTGGTTTGGGCTGTAGCTCTATGGAAATTAACATGGGGAAAAATGCGTTTTGGGACCACCCCCCTTTTTCTCAGCCCCCGCTTGACAGATCACCACAAAACTTTCACGACAATAGCTGAAGTGAAAGTCATATTCATTTTCAAAATTTTGCGAGCATTTGTCAAACTACGCCAAAGTTATAGGCAAGAAAAAACCGCTCAATGGAAACTAGGTCCTAACTAAAACTACCTACTGGCGACCGCCAGTAGGTAATATATATATATGTATATGTGTGTGTGTGTGTGTGTGCGCGTGTGTGTGTGTATGTGTGTGTGTGTGTGTGTGTGTATATATATATACACATATATACAGGTCCGCGAGACTGCGATGGGCACCTGCTTTGCCCTCAGCTACACATGCTTGCATGTAGGCTGGCGGGATGCGCAGGTGCTCCGCAGGAAGCGCTGTGAGGCATGGAATGATCATATTATTGTATGGACCAGGTTCATTGATGACCTGCTTGTGGTATGGAGGGGGGTCAATGGAATCGGCAGAACAATTTGTAAGAGTGATAAATCATAGCAACCGCAACCTTCACTTCACACATAGCATAAGTAGAACTAGGCTGACTTTTTTAGACATCAGAGGTTTTCATACAGAAAAGGAAACTAAACTGGAAACATGCCTACACAGGGAAGCAACTGCAGGCAATACAACCTTTCATGCTTCTAGCTTTCACCAGAGTCATACCAAAATGAGCATTCCATATGGGGAGATGCTGCGTGCGAGAAGGTAATTGCAGTATACCAACAGATACATTGCAATGTCAGGCGGACATGAAACAGTGTGTTTTATGAAGGGGGTATATCCTCAAAATGATTGAACAGGCACAAAAATCTGCCAACTGCTAGAAGTGGGAAACCGTACTGTTTGCCAAACGGAATAAGAGGGAGACAAAGAAAGGCAAAACTGAGGCGAGGTTTATAACCTCTTTCAACAACCAAGAGAAAAAACTGAGGGCCTTGATTAAGAAAATTTGGCATATTGTAAAGGCAGACCCGATTAGTGGTTTTCTTATACCAAAAAACCCTCAGGAAACATACAAACGGGCACCCTCCCTCAAAGATGCCCTGGTGAGAAGCAGCCCTGAAATATCAAGCCAGTCGAGCTGGCTACGACCCCAAGCTGGTTTTAAGAAATGCTCAAAGTGTAAGGCGTGTACTGTAGGCCAAAACACAACCACCTATGTGTTGCCTTTTAGGACACAACCATACAGGATCAAAGGTACCTATACCTGCAGAACTGAGTACGCAGTGTATGTGCTGACTTGCATATGCAATCTGTGTTATGTAGGCAGCACAACATTAGCAGTCTACAAAAAAATCCTACATCACATGCACGCCGTCACAAACAGTGATCAGACGTACCCAGTCGCAAGACACTGTGCAATGTACCACAAAAATGATTCTACCAAATCAGATATTATGTGATAGATTCTGTGCCACTGAACGGGGCGGGTGAAGGCACATTAGAGCTCTTCAGGGGTCTAGCTTTGTCCAGGCACAAGGGAGCACCCAGTATAAGTCAAAACAATACCCTTTCAGGCATAGAGTGATGCATAAATTATGCAAAAAAAGAAGCAGAGAACTCTGGGTAGTGGGTGGCACTGTGCTAATCCTACACTTGAAGACTGATAGAAAAGCAGACATTTGAGGTGAGCAAATTTAGAGTGTTGTTGGTGTTGAGAATGCTCTATACTGGAGCTGCTAAACTTTGAGAACTACCCAGAGTTCTCTGCTTCTTCTTTTTTTGCATATATATATATATATATATATATATATATATATATATATATATATATATATATATATATAATACACGTATAGATCTAGATATGTGTATTTCTTTGTACAATAATGTATAATTATGTTTATAAATATATAGATATTCTTTAGGTCTGCTTAAAAAATGTACATATTACTTATGGTTATATTATTCTATGCTTAAAATGTATCTAGGTCACTGCATAGTTTTCATATAAGTTATTTGATTAGATACTTATGGTTCTCCGTTTATCTATCTAGCACAATATGTACATTTTATCATAGCTATTTTTCTACAATTGCTTCACTATTGAATTATTGAAAAATGAAAAAAACGCACACAATTAAATTAGCATAAAATACAGCAACACTTGAAAGTCTGAGTTGATTAAATACAACTTAAATCTTGATAGAATACCTTCCTTATATACGTATAACTTCGGTGTACTTATGTAGCCATATATTTATTATTTTACTCCTATTGTTAAGAAGAAAAAAACACACACATTTGTGTCTCTCCAATGCCCTACCCTAAGTTTTACCCTATACCTCTCTCGGTATATCCTATACTTCCACTCTCTGACTCAACCCAAACCTCATTCTACTACTATGATCTCCAATATAACCCATTCTACTACTATGAGTTCCACAATAACCCTTTCTAGACTCTTCCCTCCTCTATCCCTCCTTGCATCACCCCAAACCTCATTTTATCTACTAAGATTTCCCAAACAACCCTTTCTAAATTCTTCCCTCATATATCCCTCCTTAGACTCATCTGAGACCGCATTTTACTACTAGGACCTTCCTAATCCATTTCTAAAGACTCTCCCTCCTCTAGCTCTCCTTTACTCCTCTTACTACTATGATCTCCCAATAAACACTTTCTAAACTCTTCCCTCTTCTATCCCTCCATTATCCTTTTCAATCCAACTAACAGACTCACATGTCCACCACTCAAATAAGTTCATATTTGCCTATACTAATTCACCATTAATTCATTTTGGGTTCCGGAGTAGCGTGCTCCTCGCCGAAAAGCACTTCGACTCCTCGTCAGGGGTAAGCGGAATATATATATATATATATATATATACAAAAAAAGTTGCCTCTAGGTGGGATGCACTCCCAGGTGGAAATTACGCCAAAGCAAGGGCACACGCCATGAACAAAGTCCTTTTCTGGTTACCTGCCAGACGCGTTTCGGGCCAACGCCCTCTTCAGTGGCAGACCATGTGACGTGCCGGCATGCGGCAACCACCAGTAAATCCCCATAATAATAATGCTCAGGTGAACCACCTGAAGCAATGCTTCCTGGGACTGGTGGTTCAGTAAAACCCAAGTGGGTCGCCGCCGGCGCTCACATTCAAAAATGTCTTTAAAAGGATTGCCGATGTTCGCGCCGGCACCCCTGCATATAACAGGCACCTCCTGTTTCACAGTTAGCTGCCCCAATAAAGCAGCCGCGGACCCACAAGTGTTTCGCGGTGGTGCAATCCTGCGACCAGGCAGGCCGCTGTACAAAATACAAAAGAGTTGCCTCTAGGTGGGATGCACTCCCAGGTGGAAATTACGCCAAAGCAAGGGCACACGCCATGAACAAAGTCCTTTTCTGGTTACCTGCCAGACGCGTTTCGGGCCAACGCCCTCTTCAGTGGCAGACCATGTGACGTGCCGGCATGCGGCAACCACCAGTAAATCCCCATAATAATAATGCTCAGGTGACCGGCACCCCTGCTCTTTTTGTATTTTGTACAGCGGCCTACCTGGTCGTGGGATTGCACCACCGCGAAACACTTGCGGGTCCGCGGCTGCTTTATTGGGGCGGCTAACTGTGGAACAGGAGGTGCCTGTATATGCAGAGTGCCGGCGCGAACATCGGCAATCCTTTAAAGACATTTTTGAATGTGAGTGCCGGCGGCGACCACTTGGGTTTTACTGAACCACCAGTCCCAGGAAGCATTGCTTCAGGTGGTTCACCTGAGCATTATTATTATGGGGATTTACTGGTGGTTGCCGCATGCCGGCACGTCACATGGCCTGCCACTGAAGAGGGCGTTGGCCCGAAACGCGTCTGGCAGGTAACCAGAAAAGGACTTTGTTCATGGCGTGTGCCCTTGCTTTGGCGTAATTTCCACCTGGGAGTGCATCCCACCTAGAGGCAACTCTTTTTGTATTTTGTACAGCGGCCTGCCTGGTCCCGGGATTGCACCACCGCGAAACACTTGCGGGTCCGCGGCTGCTTTATTGGGGCAGCTAACTGTGGAACAGGAGGTGCCTGTTATATGCAGGGGTGCCGGCGCGAACATCGGCAATCCTTTAAAGACATTTTTGAATGTGAGTGCCGGCGGCGACCCACTTGGGTTTTACTGAACCACCAGTCCCAGGAAGCATTGCTTCAGGTGGTTCACCTGAGCATAATTATTACGGGGATTTACTGGTGGTTGCCGCATGCCGGCACGTCACATGGTCTGCCACTGAAGAGGGCGTTCGCCCGAAACGCGTCTGGCAGGTAACCAGAAAAGGACTTTGTTCATGGCGTGTGCCCTTGCTTTGGCGTAATTTCCACCTGGGAGTGCATCTCACCTAGAGGCAACTCTTTTTGTATTTTGTACAGCGGCCTGCCTGGTCGCGGGATTGCACCACCGCGAAACACTTGCGGGTCCGCGGCTGCTTTATTGGGCCAGCTAACTGTAGAACAGGAGGTGCCTGTTATATGCAGGGGTGCCGGCGCGAACATCGGCAATCCTTTAAAGACATTTTCGAATGTGAGTGCCGGCGGCGACCACTTGGGTTTTACTGAACCACCAGTCCCAGGAAGCATTGCTTCAGGTGGTTCACCTGAGCATAATTATTACGGGGATTTACTGGTGGTTGCCGCATGCCGGCACGTCACATGGTCTGCCACTGAAGAGGGCGTTGGCCCGAAACGCGTCTGGCAGGTAACCAGAAAAGGACTTTGTTCATGGCGTGTGCTCTTGCTTTGGCGTAATTTCCACCTGGGAGTGCATCCCACCTAGAGGCAACTCTTTTTGAATATATCTATATATATATCGCTCTCCTTAAAAACCCTCAACCCATACCCACCCTAAAAATACCCTTGCCACCCAAAAACCCATACCCACCCTACTAAACCCTAAAATTACCCTTGTCAACCATAAACCCATACCGACCTTAAATCCTAAAATTACCCTTGGCATCCAAAAACCTAAACCCACCATAAACCCTAAAAGTGCCCTTCCCACCCAAAAACCTTTTCCCACCCTACAACCTAAAAAAAAGACCTTTCCCTATATATACATATATATATATATATTTATATATAAAAAACACTTGCCTGCAAAATACTTTGTAATGATGCATATACATTTAAAATGTATATGCGTCATTACCATTCATGCCTTTAAAACTAAATATGTTGTAAATGCATGCGTGGTAAAGCCATATTCGTTATAAAATCCTGCGTCGTAAAGGTAATGCGTGGTAACAGCGCATTGTAAAGGTAATGCATGATAGCGGCCACGTTGTTATTGCTGTTTCCCAGTCCCATGATGCAGAATCAAAAGCTTTTCGTAGTCTACCATCAGAAGGGCCAGTGGACCCTGGAAGTTGTCTACCAGTGCCGACGGGTTGTATAACCGGCATATATTATGCCTTGTAGATCTCCCTGGCATGAATCCATATTGATCATAGTGGATAAGGGACTCAATCACATTCAATAAGCGAATAGACAGGACCTTTGAAATAAGTTTTGATTCAGCATTAATCAGTGAAATGGGCTGATATGAGCCACAGTGGTCTTGTGGGGCACCAGGCTTAGGGATCATTATATCGGCCGTTCAGAGTTCATGTGGTAATGTCCCAGCCTTAATGGCCTAATCTAGCATGACCTTGATCGTTGGGAAGGCTTGCTTGGCAGTGTGTTCAAAAAATTTGACTGGTAAGTCATTGGAGCCAGGGGGTCAAGGTATCTCTACCCTGTCCTCTTATATTTTTTTTTAAACATGTTCAGGACAGGGGTCCCTGAATCCTGTAATGGCTGCCAGCAACATTTTTCTCATGTTGCTGGCAGCCTATCAGAGTGCTCGCTCCTGTGGGAGTCTGATTCCCTTGGGAGCAAGATGGCCCAAGGGAAATAAAGCTACCTAGGACAATCACAACGCTCTGTTTTTAAACTGGCGCTCCCGTCTCCCAACCTTCCAGATATACAATTATTTTTAACCCTTAATTTCTCAAAAACAACTGAACGGATTTACACCAAATCACAAAAAGTACAATTTGTGGACCAAGATCTAGCTTCCTGACAAATTTGGTGTAGTTACGTTCAGCAGTTTTTGCTGTAGCCTTGAGAAAAGAAATCTAAGGAAAATGCATGGAGATTTTGCATTTTGGGACCCCCCTTTTTTCTCGGCCCCTGCTTGACGGATCAGCCCGAAACTTTCCATGCACAATCTAGTCAAAAAGTAGCACCTTTTTTGGAAATTTCGTGGAGATTCGTCAAACTGCGCCAAAGTTATTAGCAACACAAAAAACGCTTTTCCTATGGTACAGCGGACCTAACTATAACTAACTAGTGGCAAGCACCACTATATACGCCCAAATAAAACATCTTGAAAGTGAAGCATTTAGTGCTGTTTTCTGTGCCCCTCTGATCTGTGAGTCACTATTATTGGTATATATATGTATATATACCAATATATACTTGGCTTGAATTAGCAGAATATAATAAAATAGGCAATAAAATTCAAAGTTGATCCGAACAGTGGGCTGCAAAATATGAATATACGTGTTGCCTGGGGCCCTAAAAATTCTTAAGGCTGATATTTAGCCGCTCAGTTACTATAACTAAACTTAAATTCAGAAACATTGAATGATGAAAGTCCGACCACAAACAGCAATAGCTGTGCGGTGTTATGCAGGTTGCTGAGGGAGCAATTCCAAGGATCTGATGGGCCATGGTATTGAATCAAGCACCGACTAATGCACAAAGTTACTCCAGATCTCCGTGAAAACAACGAACTCCTTTTGAAGTTCATAAAATAGTACCTTAAATCCTCTTGAACTAAACACACCCACCTTTTATTAGCTGTATGATCATGAAAATGAAGACAAATTTGAAGGACTGAGCCCATAAAACCACGCATAAATATGTATTCTTGGTTGTGACGATAGCAAAATTAGGAACTCGGCATGTACTTTCAGTGGCTTTCCTAAACAAGTTCCCAAATAACTATAAGACAACCTGCCATACTAAATATTCTTTCAAGACGCACCGGCCTCATAATAATCAAAAACAGGAACAATTATGTTTTTTATGGTCAGACAATCACTTGCTCAATTACACAAGAATTATTTTTAATCTTCGCGAAGTTCACGTTTTACCATAGCAGCTTCATTTTATTTTACTGCACTGGGAGCACAATGTGTGCAGTGAAGCCGATGTTTATGCGTTATGGATACCAAGGCAAACACATAGGATAGCGCTGAGACAGAGAAAGAGAATGTAGTTGTACCACGCAATGCATTTTTCTTATATTTTCTAAACGCTCACTGCATTATGTAGCGTGCATATTATTAATGATTTAAACATATTGTTTTACTTCAACTCTCCGTGTTTTGCTCTGCTAGCTGCCATCGTCAATTATTTGCCATACAAAAAAAAAATACAAATACAATAGTGTCTGGGTAACCAAGACACATGTCCATCAAAATTGAGTATTTACTTACCAAAAGCTGTCGCCGGCCCGCTTAAACATACGCACAACAGCACAAACCAGTGTTCACATCTATCCATCTTGCACTGAAAACCGTAAATGCATTTAAAGCGTGAGTGGATGTGTAAAAACATCCATTACAGGAGCAGGCAGCAGCTCTGATGGAGGCGCGCGGGCTCTGGCTGCTCTGACATGTACCAGAAGCCCAGGGAGGGGGGACACACCAAGATTGGTTTCAGAACCACGCCACATATTGCTCCATTGGGAATGCGTAGGTCGTATTCTGCATTCGAACAAGCGCCGGGCTCCGAAGCCGGGTTATTAGTGCAGCGGCGGCTCAGACAGCAGGCAGCGTTGCGGGGATGTTCATCAGCAATGCAGACCCTCCGCGCTCATAACTCTTCTCAGTCAGGGCAGGGAGCGCGAGCTGAGGGCTGGCCGCTGTCTGGTGCGCAGGCAGCCCCTGCTATGGTAGCCCAGCTGATACAATTACAGCACGAACATTTCAAAACATCGTTGATTCTGGTACCAACCGTTTAAGGTCGTGCAAGGCGACCACCGTCATTCTGAACTTGAGACAGACAGACGGCCTCCATGACTGCCTTTGTGTTTTAACTGCAAGCTGCCTGTCTGCTCGTCGGCTGTGTGCATTAAGAAGTCTAAAGTGCCAGAAATAAAAAACATGGTTTATTATAGCTCATGATGCACATTTTCTTCAGATTTAATAAAAAGCCAGAAGGCAAATAAGTCAGTAGTCTTTACGTTACAAGTTCCATCAATAGCGTCCGCAAATAATTAATATGGATCGATAAACTCGATCTTGATCCAGGTAATCAATAAATTTGAAACAAAAATGGAGACGCAAATGTTCCTGAATCCTCAGTAAAAGGCAGTGTGATGAATGCCTAGGTGCGAATGCATTTATTCGCTGGTAACAACCGCTCTATTAAAATGCTAATCTGCATTTACTGCTGTCCTTTGTTCCACAGGCCTCCTACTGTTGTGCCTCTGCCTCATACTCACTCCCCCCAGCCTCGCCCCCCCATAGATCAGAGAGCTATCCTGCACAACTCCCACTCAAGCCTATCTCTACCCTGCCTAATAAAATAACATACACATAGTCACAAGAAGGGCATCGTACTAATAGTCCAGATTCTGCTACCGGGGCACCCATGGAGTCCCACTATACTAAAAAAAAAGAAAAACATAGTCCAGGTAAATGGGGGTTGGGTTCTCCAGGGAGGGAATAGGGGGGTAGGGTTAGGTAGGATAAGGGAGGGAGCACAGGGTGGGGAGCATAGGGGTAAAAAAAGAGAAAAAAAAAATCCTCATTTGCCTATTAAACAGATAAAAAAAATAAAAAAAATTGGCAGGTTGGCCATGTTTGAAGTGATTGTTCTGCGATCAATATGGTGGGAGATGCAGCATGTCAAGGGGTCGAAATTCAAACTATGATGAGTAATACTCAGTTTCTATCTTGGAATGTAAATGGCCTACGAGTAAAATCCAGAAGGGCGAAAATCTTGCAGTATCTTAAAGATTCTCCTGCCCAGGTCATTATTCTCCAAGAGACTCATCTTCTGAAAGAAGAAATGTCTGAAATCTGTAGAAAAGCAAAATGGGTTGAACATCTTATTAGCTCCAGTCAGAGCGCCAATATTAGAGGGGTAGCTATTCTGGTCAAAAGGCAAGCCAAGGCTCGAATATTAAATCCGATGGTAGACCCAGGTGGGTCATTGCCAAAATGTCCATCTTGGTTTCTCTGATGACAGTGGTGGGTTATTATGGCCCAAATCAAAATGACCCCACTGCACTGAAAGCCGTCTTTTCAAATTTATTAGAATTTCCAGAGCCTATCATAATGGCAGGCGATTTTAACATTGTCTTAAATCCCCTGCTAGATAAAGCTCCAAGTAGTAGAGCGAGCACATCATCTAAATCCCGAGCGTATCTTCAAACGATGATGGCGCAGACGGGACTGTGCGATGCTTGGAGGGAGAGATCGGGCTCTCAGTTAGGTGTGTCTTTCTATAATAATAAGTATCGGCATAAGTCTAGAATCGACTACATATTGGTTAGTCACGATTTGAAGGGTAAAATCAAGGGTATGGGCTATCTGACTCCACACTTATCTGACCATGCAGTTGTATGGTTAGACCTAGCCCTAGAAGAGAAAGAACACCCTAAGACATGGACTTTTGACCGCTCTTTATTACGCGACGAGTCCGAAGTTAAGTATATTTCACAGGAAACTGAGTTTTTCTTTACCACAAATGTAGGCTCCGCTGAGATTCCTATGGTATGGGATGCCTGGAAGGCCTTTATAAGAGGCACGGTGATGAGTAGGGTCAGTCATAAGAACAGGAGGTACAGGGTGGAGGTACAGGTGGCACAAGTAGAGTCCGAGATGAAGGCAGTGGAGACGAGCCTGAATAAGGAAAGTACCCCCATAATATGCCAAGAACATCGGGCGAAACTATTAAGCTTGAGGGATCAGTTAGACACCATTGTTCAATTAAGGAGTATTAAAAGATGGGAAGCTAGCAAGCTCGCCCACTTTGAATATGGGGAGGGGGCTAGTAAACTCTTGGCCTGGAAGATTAAAGCCGATAGGACACGAAACTTAATAAAGAGAATAGATAGAGAGGATGGTAGCACCTCGGTGTTTACCGATGAAGAAATTGGAGATGCTTTTCTTGCCTTTTTTCAGGATCTGTATGATGAAGACAATGCGATCGACAAAACTAGCGCTAGGGAGTGGCTAATGGGTAGCAGGCTTGTCTCTCTGAACTCTTCCCAGCAAGAAAATTTGGAATTAGATATTTCACAGGAGGAGGTCAGAAAGGCAATTCTAGCCTGTAAAGGGGGTAAGGCTGCAGGACCGGATGGGCTGCCAGCCGAATTATATAGATCTTTAGGAGAGGCAGTGATCCCGACCATGACCGCACTCTTTAATAAAATCCTATCTGAAGGCGCTAAGCTTCCCGTTTCATGGGGGAAGCCACCATTTCACTGATCCTGAAACCGGGGAAAAATCCAGCAGAATGTGGGTCTTATAGACCCATTTCGCTTTAAATATAGACTATAAAGTCTTTACAAGCATTTTAGCTAACAGGTTGGGGTCAGTGGCTGGGGGACTACTCCACACTGATCAGAAGGGTTTTGTGAGGGGCAGGAATTTATCTGATCTCACTTATGAATTTATTGGCGCTATTGACCTGGCCTCAACTCTCTCGTTACCTTTGGCTGCAATGACACTCGACGCTACTAAAGCGTTCGACATGGTCAACTGGGCATATCTTTCGGCAGTAATGGATAGGTTTGGCTTTGGGGATAAATTTTGTCGTGTCATCCAACTTATCTATCAGGATCCCTCGGCTAGGCTTCTAGTCAATGGTAGATTGACTGACTCATTTAAAATTACCAGAGGAACAAGACAGGGCTGCCCCCTCTCCCCGCTCCTCTTTGATCTTTATATTGAACCATTCACTCAGCGTTTGAGGGATGAGCCAGGTATCTCGCCTTTTAGGTTTGGGGAATGGGAGAGGAAGGTGGCACTCTATGCTGATGATGTTTTGATCCTCTCCTCTGATCTGGAGACATCTTTTTCCCTGGTAATTAAATTGGCACGAGACTTCGGACGGGTTTCTGGTTATGAGGTCAATGCTGGAAAGACAGAGATCATGGCGTGGAACCTGCCTGAATGTCAGTACCAAGCTAAGCACGAAATAAGATACTTGGGGGTCAGGATTGTTCAAAATGTTGATAAGATCTCAGGGACCAATTTGGCTAATGTTTCCAAAGAATGCCAGAGGCTCATGAAATCTTGGGCTCATCTCCCATTGACCATCTTGGGCAGGATTAATTTGATCAAAATGGCCATACTCCCAAAAATTACATTTCTTTTTGACACCATACCTTTACATTTTGATAAGCGGGAGATCGATAAACTCCAACAGGCAATTAACTCATTTGTTTGGGCCTTTAGGGCCACGAGGATAGCCTGGAAGAAGCTCAGGCGCAGGAGGGAGAAGTGGGGTTTAACACTACCAGACCTGCAATATTATGCCTGGGCATTCCAGTTATCACATTCAAGAATGCTGCTAAAGACCCCAGATCAAATAGGGATGGGGGCCATGTTTTCTGCCATGTTAAAAGGAGGAAACCTCCCCCAGGAGGGATTTTTGTTTAAATATGGGGACCAGAAGTTCTTTAAAAAGATCAGACTGAAGGTTTTACAGGGGATGGGTCGTATATGGGCTAGGATTAAACAATGTACTGGCCTAAACTACTTTTCAAGCATGGCCCCCCTGTGGGATTCCCCAGGAGCTCCTGATTGTTTAAAAGACAAACTAGCAACACCACTTAGGACAGCAGGATTGAAAGAGTGGAGGGATTTGGCTTCTGATGGCGCTCTAAAATCCTGGTCATCACTCCATGACAGACTAGAGGGAGGTATGTCTAGATTCAAATACCTGCAACTTCAGAGTTGGTTCCAGAATCTCAAAAAACCTATTGGTCTGGGGAACATCTTGGAGGAGCAATTGGTAACCAAGCCAATGGGGAGGAAGGAGGTCTCCTTTATTTATTGGGCCATAGAAGAAGCCATTGACGGAGCTTTCAAACTCGCTGATGAACAATGGGGAACTCTCATACCAAATGATCAACTGGAAGAGCTATGGCAAATTTCCTTCAATACCTTATATGCCTCAGTAAAACCGGCCTGGCTAAGAAGGAATCACTATTTTACCATCCATAGGGCCTACTTATCCCCAGCACGACTTTCTAAAAGAGCAAAGGGTCCTCCGGTTAACTGCAAGAAGCGTGGTTTGGTGGATGCTTCAGATGTCCATATGTTTAAAGACTGTCCCATGATAATTGAATATTGGGAGAAAATTGGTGCAACTATATCGGACATTCTGGAGCTTCCCGTTAACATCTCTCTCCCTTTGGTTATTTTTGGTATAATTGGGGCAGTAACAGGGCCTGCCAGGGGGTTCCTCTTTTATGCAATACTGCTAGCCAGGAGAGAAATCTGTAAGAAATGGGTAGAGGTTACACCGCCTACACACGCAGAATGGCTGTCCTCCTTATATAAGATCTCACGGATGGATTTGACCAGATTGCAGAGTAGCAAGAAAAGCGCAGTATGGGATTGTCTGGTGAAGTGGACCCAGTCGCACTGATTGTTCCAATAACAATTACCTGGTTCCTATGATTAAGCCTCTTGGATGCTCTTTGACTGTGTTGGGCCCCCTCCGAAGTCCTAATATCCTAGCTGGCCAACAAAAACAGTCTCGGGTCATGGGACATCAGAAGAGAGCGGGACCAATCCCAATTAATAAATGGGATCAGTGACAATATGTGGGAGAGTCTTTACCGGTAGGCGTGTGTTGTCCCACGGTTCCATCTTGATGCTTACGTCTCCTTACAGCTGAGTAACGGTAATAGATGTCCCACTGTTTTGTCAACTGTGGTCTGAGGCAAATGAGGAATAAACAAAAAGAAAAGAAGGGCATCGTACAATATATAAACTCTTCAATACATCTTTCATAAAGCAGATTTCACCAAGAACATATTGTCTAAAACACTCCTTCTGTCGTAGAAGTATGCAGGCAGACCCCATCTAGGGCCTGCTATTCCTACTACAAAGATTACAAGATTAAAAGACGTGGAAGGTGCAGCGCCCGCCGCTGATTTGGTGTCGGTTAGTGAAGGCCAGCGCCAGAGTTCTGGGAAGTAGTTTCCAACAATTTTCTTTTTTTTGTATTGAATTTCTTTATTAATTTTTTTCATAAGTAAACATTTAATAACCAACAGGTTAGTATCTTCATAAAAACAGAGAGAAAAACAGAGTATGCAATATTTAAATTGATAGAGCCCAATTTTGCTCTTCAAATTGTAGGGGTGCGTTATAATCACAGATAGTCCGCATGCACATATAATCTGTTGTCGTATTAACATTAGGATATTAGATCATGTATTGTAATAACGTGTAAATGGAGTGTTAGGTATTTTTTTTCATGTAAGACAAAGAATTAACATGGTAATTGTACGTGTTTAGATGAAACTTTATACGTGTAGAAGAATATTCATGACTAATGAACGTTTTCAATATTAATGCTCATATAACGTGTTGATATTAATGATTCATATATGTGTGTATTTCAAATCTTGTGTACTGTTCTGATGTTGGCCGAATTCGGTAGGCATAATTTTCGTTTCTCCCTGTTCGCTCTCATGTTAAAAGTTGCTATTAGAATTTCTGTGCTTGTGGAATTTTCCTCTTTTCATGTTTCTGTTGCAGGTGCAAGAATTCGTACTTGTTAGTTAACGTAACGCCTTTGTTTTAGGAGTTAGACATAGGAAGGAGAGGATGCCTTTGAACAGCGGCGCTGATAATGTAGGAGGTGTTCTTTCTCGTTTAAGAAGGCCTGGGAACCAAGGTCATCGAGCAAGAGCTGTAGAACACCATTACTTAATGGAAAGTTACCTACAAGGAGGTGCCTAAATTGATGAGGCGGTCTTGTGATGTGTTGGGGGTGTGATTTTTGACTTTTGTATTGGGGTTAGGGACAGAGTCCGGGGATTCGACTTCTGCCATACCTTGAGTTAAGAGAGCATCTTAGAACGGGCTCTGTAGCTTTATGTTACTCGACCCATTCAACGTGAGTGCGCTTCTTAGGAAGACTTCACGTTCTGACACCTTTCTGGGGACCTGACTGGGGAAATGTTAAGTAGGGATGTCACGCTAGCAGTGGTGTAGGGACAGACTATTTTTTTCTACGAACCACCAATGAAGAGGGCTCTTGATGTAGGCTCAATGATTATTTGTGTGCTGATTCTTGAATTGGTCATTTTGTGCATGTTGCACCATTTAAATTTCACTCGTAGGTTTGGTTCTGTATTAGTGCCCATGTACATTTACACTTTCGTCTTGAGGTGTTTGTATGTCCAACTTTTTTTGGCTTTGTAATAAATTGACTAAAATTTGGATCAGGAGTCTGTGTTCCTTTAGCGTCATGGGCAAGGATAATGTATAATTGGCTAATGACTTTTTCTCTTCTCCACACTTACAAGCAGGCAACAAAGACCCATCGGCCAGGGGTTCCAGAGTAAGTCTAGAACGTGGAACCCGGCTCCCTCAAAATGTAAACAATAACAATATTAACAAAACAATAAAAAGTTTGCAACAATTTTCATAGGCGGTCTTGTGCCTGCACATGCTCTACATCGAAATTCTCCCACCTCTCAGTTGGCGATGGCCCCAGAATTCTCAGTGGCCTCTCCTCTGCGCATGACGGTGTTCCTGTCTACAGAAGGGAAGCGCTACATAGGCTGAGGAGCCAGAAGATCCTGGATCATCCAGTTTGCCTTATTCTTTCTGCTGCTGTGTCTAGAGCAGGGTTGGGAGCCTGACAGAAGCAGATCAGGTAAACAGCTCTTTGCTCAGCTGCACCACCCGCCCTGGAGCAAGTGTCACAGGTCACTTCAACAGTCAGCCTGCTGTTGTAATAAGCATTTACTCATACCTACCATGCATTAGAACACAAAGTATGAAATTCAAATGTTGCTCGAAAAACTATGCAGCCACTGTTCTTGTTTATATATGTAAACCATCATTTTGCTATCAATGATGTGGTATTACGCCAATGTACTTATTTGTAGTACGTTATAAAATGTGTGCTGTGGGACACGAGTGCAGTTTTACATGCAGGGATCTCAGGGCTGTTTGATCATTTTATGTTTTATTAGTGCTCTGATGTAACCTCCTTACTGTGTCAGTACTGTACAAAATCGAAAATAAACTAGATATTGTTTTGGGTGCTGATATATATAGTGACGCACACACTCGCACAATCTTAATAATTGCCTGTTGGACCAAGACCTTTTTGAAGGGTTATCCCCAAACTTTTTGCCTTCTCCCTCCTATTTTTTCAGACCCGTTCTTGTTGGCTTTAGGACTCTGGGCACTTTACCGCTGCTGATCAGTGCTAAAGTGCATATGCTCTCTGTGTAAATTGTATTGGTGATTGGTTTATCTGTGACTGGCATATTTGATTTACTTGTAAGACCCTAGTAAAGTGTACTGTGTGTGCCCAGGGCCTGTTATTCAAATGCTACTAGTGGGCCTGCAGCACTGATTGTGCCACCCACATGATTAGCCCTGCAACCATGTCTCAGACCTGCTACTGCAGTGTCTGTGTGGGCAGTTTTAAACTGCCATGTCGACCTGTCAAGTGCACCCACTTTCCAGGCCCAAACCTTCCCTTTTCCTACATGTAAGGAACCCTTAAGGCAGGCCCATGGTATCCCCATGGGCAGGATTCAGTGTTTGTGAAAGGTAGGACATGTACTGGTGTGTTCTACATGTCCTGATAGTGAAATACTGCCACTTTTGTTTTTCCCTATTGCAAGGACTATCTCTCCCATAGGATATCATTTGAGCTGCCTTGTAACCTCTTACAATTATAACTTCCATTTGGGAAGAGATAGAGATTTGGAGTTTGGGGTCCCTCAACTCACAATTTAAAAGTACATCTTTAGGGTAGTTGGTTTTTAAATTGCATGTTTTAAAATGCCACTTTTAAAAAAAGTGGGCATTTTATTGCTTTACCATTGTGTGCCTCTGCCTGCGGTATCCGCGTCAGAGGGAGGGTGACAGTTCAGCTGTTTGTGCATTCACTCTAGACAGTCATACAAAGGGAGCTGAGGTGTGCCCTGGATATCCTGATGGCCCATCACCAGGCTGATGGGCCTTCCTGAGCTAGATTGGTGTTGTCACTGACACCTGAATCGGGCTGTGGCTGTCCTCATACAAAGGTGTCTCCACCCCCCTGTAGTGTCTGGAGCCAGGTCAGGGAAATGCAGTGTCTTGTGCACTAAAAAGACTTGCCTTTGAAGTTTGCCTACTTCAAAGGCAGAAATTGGTATAAGTACTAGAACTGTGACACCATAACTTCAGAACACTTCTGGACTAGGAGGAGATTCTGCCAAGAAAATGAGTTGGAGAAGCTTTAGGAGGGGAACTGCCACTCTGCTGGTTGCTGTGTTGGGCTGGCCTGCTGCTTGCTGTTTCTGTCTTGGACAGTGAAAGGGCTGGACTTTGCTTTCTGTATCGTGCTTGCCAAGGTTCTCCAAGGGCTTGTGTGTGCTTGCGTCCTGTTAAGACGTCTCAGGGCCATCAAAGACTTCACCTGTAGCCCCTGAACATCTCTGCTGGGTGTTCTGACCTGCCAAGTGGTGCCAATTCCAGTTCTGATCCCTTGGAGGCAGTTTTGCTGCAAAGAAGCCAGAAAATCCGCACATCGAGCGTCAGCACCTGTTTTACCCGCAACAGTCTTGCCATGAGGTTGAAAAACCAACGCATCGCTGTGGCAGAAGAATTGACGCAGCGTCTGCCGTGCGGCTGAAAAGATCTCCGCAGCCTGAGTCCTGAGCAGCGTGTCTCTGGCGTCTGAGACACCCACTCCAACTCCGACGCAGGTCCTACAATTTGACACATGACCAACTGACGGCTGGAAAATCGACGCAGCGCCTGTTTAGCCGCCGCTGCATCAACCCCAGCACATCTGGATTTTCAACGTATTGCACCTGTGTGCCACGTTCTTCATTGACGTTACCCAGCGGTAAGGAACCGAGGCAGCGAGTCCGGAAACCGGCGCATTACTTCCCCTCTCAGGAAGGAATCTGCGCGTCACTTTCCTTGTCAGTAAGGAATCGACGAATCACCCCCCCCCCCCCCTCCCTGCGTGGCAGTAAGGAATCGACGCATCACCTTCCCTGGCAGTAAGGAATCGACGCCTCATCTCCCCTGCGAGTAAGGAATCAACGCATCGCTCTGTTTTCCAGTGCTGTATCTCCCCTGTGCCTGTTTTCGTCTTTGATTTTGACGCATCCCTGGTACTTTGTCATAAAAGTGATGCATCTTTACTTTTCTATGGACTGAACTGTTTTAAACCTTTTAAAAGTGATATCTTTGCTTGTGTATGTTGGATGTTTGTAGTTTTGGTCCTGTTTTGTTCGGATAAAGATTGGTTATTTTTCTAAACTGGTGTGGTGTAATTTTGTAGTGTTTTCACTGTGTTACTGTGTGTGTTGGTACAAATGATTTACACATTGCCTCTGAGATCAGTCTGACTGCTCATGCCAAGCTACCGAGGGGGTGAGCAGGGGGTTATCTTGGCTGTGTAATCCCCTTACCCTCATTAGATTAAGAGTCCATACTTGGACAGGGTACAAGCCACTTGCAACTAGAGACCCCCATTTCTAACATTGGTGGTCAGCGGTGAGCTTAGGACTGGTGTTTGTACTTGACATACAGTGATTGGTGTACACTACTACCAAATTGTAGACCATTAAGTACCAGCATGCACTTTTTCTCCTTTTCTCTCAGTTGGTACTTTTTCAAAATGTATCCCTTCTTCATCTTGATCAGCTTGGAACTCTGTGTGGTTGTTGCACCTGTGAATCCTTGACAGAATGGAAATTAATTTCTGTCACCTAGATATCTATAAGATGAAGGAGCTGAAGGTCTATGCAAGGAGAGGGGGCTGCTGTGAAGAGGAGACCCACAAGGTGGGATCTTGAGGCAGCCCCGTGTTGTTATGAGAAAGCCCGCTGGGTAGCACCACTATCAGATGAATCTGAGAGGGAGGATCCCCTGCCAGAGTTCCAAGTGGGCAGTGGCCCTAGGATGGAAGCTGAGGAGGAGAGAAATGATTTTCCAGAGGCTCCAGAGGAGAGAGGTGAGCCCACAAATAGGGAGTCCCCTGCTGGATCTACTGCTGGCAGCAGTGTTCTCTTGCCGGGCCTGTCTCCAGAAGAGCTAGAGCTTAGGCGGAGAGCCAGGAAGCTCGAGTTGGAGCTTGCGAAACTCCAGTTGGAGCAGGAAAGAGAGAACATTTTGGAGCCATGAGGGCTGAGTCCAGCTCAGATGGTGGCAGCGAAAATGTAATGTCCAGTACTGCAGAAAAGGTTCACATACCCAGTGACTTGGTGCCTGACTTCAAGGAGGGGGATGACATACACCAGTGGGTTCAGGTTTATGAGGTAGCTCTAGAGGTACACAGGGTCCCTGAGGTGGATTGGGGAGCTGGCACAGGGAGTCATATTCCAAGTGGTGAAAGGGACACTCTACTGGCTCTAGAAGGGACTGACAGGGAGAGGTGTTCCCCTATAGTAGAAGCCATGGTAAGGACGTATGGAGACACCCCAGCACAGAAAAGTGTGGGCTGAGTTTCAGGGACAGTCAGATACTGTCCCACCAGTCTCAGGAGGGTGATGTGGGGTACTTTTTCAAGGCACTGGATAGTGGGGGGGGAAGGGTAGTGTGGCTAATACATGTGAGGGGCTGTACAATTTGAGTGCTGGAGACCGTATGTTCAGTCACGGTTTTCCAGAGCTATGCCAACACCCGGTGGAGATTGTGAACTCTCTGACCCCCATGGAACTTGCACTGGAGGCAGACCTTTTGGTGGATGCCAGAGGCTTTTGGGAGTGATCCTGAAGGGGGTTGCTCAGGTTTCCCCCAACCAAGGGAGGTGGTGGGGGGGGGGAAGTTTGCAGTAGCCCAGATAGGTATCATCGTAGTGGGATGGGTAGAGGGTCTCATGTCCTTCTCAGGTTAGGAGGAGAGGTGGGGGTGGGCAGAGGCCCAGATTGCCCAACACACCCAGTCCCAGGGCCTGGATGGTTCCCAGAGGGAGCACGGGGAGCTAGTCTGTACCGGGAGGCCATCCACAGAGGTGAGGGGAACCCCATAGTGTCAGGAGAACTGGGCGAGGGGCGTATGTCACAAGCGTCCCACCAGTTCTGGTGTCTGGCAGCACCACTCCAGAAGGGAGGGTGCAGAAGTCCAGATGGAGGAGTGAGAGGGGGATACAGTATCCAGTGGGAGGACTAGTGGATCAGGGGTTGCCAGCTCTGAGGTCAGAGCACCCCAGGACTGACCCTGGTGAGGCCACTTCTGGCTTGGGGGGGGGGGGGGCTCCATGCTCTGTCAGATGGACAGAGGGCAGGAGACCATTGCCAAGCAAACTCTTGCACAACACTTACAGTGTGTTTCCCTTGGTGGGGTAGTTGTCCTCCCCCGGAAGTCCTGGTTTCCCAGGCACCTGCCCAGCCGGAGGGTACAGACCCTGGGTTGGGGAACCAGTTGCAGTATAGAACCCCTTAACTGGTGGGAGAATTGTAAAGTCCGGTTGCCACAAGCGCCTTGACAGTTCTGGAGTCCGGGGGCACCTCTCCACAGTGGAGGGTACAGGACCCCAGAGGGGAAGACAGGGTGTGGGAGAGCCCACCCTGATCTCCTGTTCAGCCTCAAGGTACAGATCCTGTGCTGAGTGACCAGTCTCTGGTTAGCATCCCTGAACTGGTGGGAGAACTGTGCAGAACGGCTGCTACTAGCGCCTTGACAGTTCTAGAGTCCGGGGGGACCGCTTCCAAAAGGAGGGTACAGAGCTCTGGAAAGGGGGGAATGGGGAGGAAGGATTTGCCCCGAACTCCTACCCAGCCTGAGGGTACAGACCCTGGGCCGAGTGACCAGTTTCAGGATACCCCCCCCTGAACTGGTGGGAGGGAGAGTGGACAAAGGGGACCGGTCACCGAGGGCTGTCGCCCCTCACTCTAAGAAACCACAGGGGTTAGAGGGCCCTGGACGCCCTGAGGCCTGGCTCTCCTCACTGAAAGCTGTCAGTGGCCACTGTGAGTTGCTGTCCTGGTGGGAAGAGTTGCCCTTGGGTTGGGGACAGGAGTCACACCCTGGGGATTGGAATGGGCCACACCACTGTGTTGGCCATGGTGGTACTGTATGCCTACTGGGATACATCTGTGAGCAAAGTAAGGTTAGGTGCTGCACAGATAGGATCCACAGGCGAGGAGAAGGATTCCCCATGGGTTAGCAAAGTGGGCCCTGCGAGTATAGGCAGAGGAATACCACTGGGTTCAGAAAGGCGTAGAACTGGAATGTGCCCCTGCTAGGGTCCATGATCTACGCCCTAAGCAGGGAAATCTATCAGGGTATTGATTAGTCTACCCTGGCTTTAGGATGGAATGGGGTTGTGCTGGACCTGGCCCTTTTTGCAGGGTTATCCCCTAAATATTTGCCTTCTTCCTATTTTTTCGGATCCGTTTTTGTTGGCCATAGGACTCTGGGCACTTTACCACTGCTGATCAGCGCTAAAGTGCATATGCTCTCTGTGTAAATTGTATTGCTGATTGGTTTAACCATGATTGGCATATTTGATTTACTCGTAAGACCCTAGTAAAGTGCACTGTGTGAGCCCAAGGCCTGTAATTCAAATGCAACTAGTGGGCCTGCAGCACTGATTGTGCCACCCACATGAGTAGCCCTACAACCATGTTACAAACCCGCCACTGCAGTGTCTGCGGGGGCGGTTTTAAATTGCCTTGTCGACCTGGCAAGTACACCCACTTCCTAGGCCCAAAACTTTCCTTTTTCTAGATGTAAGGCACCCCTAAGGTAAGCCCAAGGTAGCCCCATGGGCAGGGTGCAGTGTATGTGAAAGGCAGGACATGTACCGGTGTGTTTTACAAGTCCTGATAGTGAAATACTTCCAATTTCGTTTTTCACTATTGTAAGGACCATCTCTCCTTTAGGTTATCATTAGTGCTGCCTTGTAACCTATCACATGTGTAACTTCCAATTGGGAAGAGACAGAGATTTGGAGTGTGTGGTCCCTGAACTTACAATTTGAAAATCATTTTTTTAGTGGTTTTTAATTTGCATGTTTGAAAATGGCACTTTTAGAAAGTGTAGCTCTTAGTGCTAAGGAGGAAGAGCTGTCGACATTTCAGTCTCCAGTGACCAACTAGGTCCACGAGACCATCCTCAGGAATCATCGTAGAATGGACAGTTAATCCTGTATGTATTGACATAAAGATACCCATCAGTCAATGATAATGAGACCAACACATCTAGTCAGTTTGTGAATCGCCTACCCACAATAAAACACCTACATGTGACAAAATCACTACCTAGTGCAAAAACCAAGTGCATAACTCTATAAAACCTAAAAACACAAAAATGTGGCTGTAAATAAAGTGCATCCGTGTCTGAACAAAAGTTAACAGGCCTAAGAAAATTATACTACGATACCATGCTTCTAAGACAAACTGGCTCCATACAAATTGCCACCTCTACTGTACGGTTCATGCTACAAGACAGAAACCACAGACACTGGTAGAACAGCAATCACAATGTGTGTGGACCGTCACCTAGGTAAGTGTTCGCAGCTCCGACCTATATCCGATTAATCATACAGGTTTCACGTATCTGAACCGCTTATCAAGGCCATTACGCTCATCGGAGATTTTCGCCCAGACTACCTCATAGCCGTGCTCACCACTTTGAACTCGTTTTGCCGGATATACTACTTGGCTGTAGACTTAGCGTTATGCCTTTCCTGGACGCATTTCTCAGCAGTTCAGATACGTGGAACACACCGTTTCCACAATGCTACAAAAATATTGGATACGCATATCACCTCTTCACCCAGTCTTGGAAACTATCTTGTCCTGTGGGCGTTGCATTGCCATTTGTACCCAATATTTGTGTTGTGTTCTTGTGACTACCTAGGATATTGCAACAATAAGAGGGAGGGGGATCAAGGAACTAAATGTAGGTCCAGTGACTCGTGCTCCTGAAAATTCGAATTGAGTTCTACGAGAGTCACAGTTCCTTTAAGAGAGACGTAGAGTGTAGAAAGAAAGATTGTAGTCGTTCTCAAATAATAGGTTCTGGGGACAGTGTGTCCTGGTCTTGGTGCCCTCACACACCCCGAAGGATGTCATGCTTCATCATTGGGCAGTGCTCCTCGTGGGGCCGGCGCTGCAAAGTCCTATGGATCCCCCGAAGGGTCACTTTGTTGGAGATCTTTTTGCAGATAAAGCCGTAAGGGTGCGTGCGGGTCTGGGTGGCAGTGGTGTCCTAGTGTGAAGTTCAAAGATGGCTGGAGGGGTAGCCGGAGAATTTAATAGTAAGTAACCCCTCTGTCATCAGTAAAAAACCAAAAGGTTGTGCTGCTTGAGGGAGATAATGGCCCTCGGTAGCTAGACAGATAACATACCCCTAATGGGCATGTTGAAGGTCAACATGTTTTGCGCAGTGAACGGTCTCAGGAGGAGATCCTAAGCGCTTCTTCAGGACCAAGGTAAATGTGCAGTGAGTGATAGTGGCCTTTCAAATAGATGTAGTGCCACTAATCAGGAGAATAATCTGGAACAACAAAAGCAGACAAAAAATAAAGATGTGGGACCCTATTAGAAGGGTAACATTAAAAAGGGACCTGGGTCCCCCATTGGTCAATCATGTGCACGTGGTATCTATCATCTATTGCTATTGTACAGTAAGTGATTCCAGTCGTGGGCTGTAGAAATATAGTAGTATAGGAGAGGGGAGAGGTGTGGCGCCGCGTCCAGGGCGACTGACGCTGGACGCTGGGGATCACGGTTCGATCCCTGGCTACGGCGGCAGGGGTCTGCCCAGCACCATGCGACTCTGGGCAATAGCTCGCTTAATCTTCCCAACGGCCCCCAGCCCCTTCGGGGGTGATTCGTGCGCTATACAAGTACTGGATTTACATTTACATAGAGCTAAAACGATGAACAAACAAATAAATATCCGTGAAATAGTTTAGTTTCAAACCATGGCGTCGTTTCGTATTCATAACATGGACAGACAAACATTTAATATCAAGATCAGGCATAAGTTAAGGCCAAAGACCAGGCGATTCTGTAAATATAGCCATGGAGTAAATTAAATGGTAATATGGTAGAGCGATCTAGAGTGCACGAAAATACACAACTATTCCAGGTTATACCATTGATGGCAAGGCCTCGGGTCACTGTGTTAACATGGCAAATATTATGCATAGCGTTAGCTTACCTAAATGAAACGGGAAATTATCCCCATGAGATGCGGCTGAGAGAATCCTCGAGATCTATATGAGTCGTCGTAGCGTTAGGTAATGATAGAGCATGTAGTTAAAAGAACGGCCGTTCGTGAGGGCCACAGGATAGGCAAAGCCTGTACTTACAGTTCTCGTCAACCTACCTGACCTCTCGCCGTCTCGGTAAGGTGTGCAATGCAGCTGCCGCTGTATTAGTGTGGTAGCGAGGCGGCCGGCGTGGGGGGGTGTCCGTGACTCGTGCTGAATGTAAGAGTCACGTGGGCGCGTGCGTAGGCGCCATCTTGGAGTGGGTTCCACTACAGTGAAACCAATCCGGATGGAAAGGAAAGTGGAAAAAGTATGTGTTCGCAGCTAGTATAGAACGTCAAAGTCTCGTGGGCGCGTGCGTAGGCGCCATCTTGGAGTGGGTTCCACGACGTGAAACCAATCAGGATAGAAAAAAAGGTGGAAAGAATATCGGGCTATCATACATAATGATAGCTAATTCGGGGGGAATCACTTTTAGACCATGCAGAGCCGGGCGCGCAGTGGACGCGCGCAGCGATCGCGACACTGGCGCGCCAAAGGCAAGCCCGTCTGCGCCCAGACTGCGCCCTGCGCCAGGACCCCTGGTCTTTTTTCTAACTTAGCTTACACAAGAGAACAGTTACTATCCTTCAACAATGGTAGGTGTGGTTCGGTCATGTTTACGTTTGATCAAATCAACAACAACGCTCTACTGTGTCCTCACTGCAAGCACGTCCTCTTAGACAGAAACATCCCAGCGTCCTAACCACCGCTTAGCTTTTTAGAAGAATTCAGTCTGCAAACCACTGTTACTAGGAGTGTTAAGAACAGTAATCTCCCGTGCATATCTTTCGCCAAGGCCTGTCTGTCCTGGTGACGCCTGCTGGGCGGTACTGACTCGCACTTAGGGCCTTTATCGTATGAGGTAACCACATAATTGCTCGCAAAAGTCTCCTCTCTGGTTTGGCACCCATTTTGATTCCCCCAGTCTCTGGGATCCATTTTGTGCTTCCCCCACTTCGACCTATGAAAATAGAAGAGGGACAGTATCATCACAGGGATCCTTACACTGATGGCTATTGAAAGAGAAAGAGGTATGGTCTATCCTCAATCTTCGGCGGCCATCTTGCATAGGTCAGTTTATGTAATTCCTATAATCCATGGCAGCCTTCTTGGTCAGATAAGCTCAACTCTTGCCGTAACACTAGAACACTGGGATCTCCTCTAATGACTGTCCAACACTATCGTATAGAAGCACCTAAATCCATCAGAGGCTGCTCTTCCCCTACCGCACATGTGGACACCTCAACTAAAGGGACCCTTGTTGACCGCCTGTCATAGGAATTAAATTAAAAATAGGTCGGCCTTTTGGCCATCATGCACCTCTAGGGATATAGGGAGGCCCTTCCTGCAGCGGCCGAAGAGTGAACATCAACCTAAAAGTGGCGGCCACCCCGGAAAGGCATCAACCCTCAACAAGGCCCCCTCCAGACAAGAGGTGATACTATAGAAACAGTGTAGGAGAACCCTAAACATATCCGAAAGTTTATAATGCCACCTGCGAATTGGTGATGGAAGGGAGTAGAGAGGAAACTCTTGAGAAGTAAGGAAATATAGGAGGGAAGAAGGAGAGAGAGTGTAATAAAATGGATAAAAACCTGGAACCATCAGGCCACCATGCCTTCACCATTATCTATCCTCCCAACCTCTCCAAAAATGCAGCAAAGAAGTTCAAGCACAGGTTAATGAAACATCACCCTGAGACTCTTATTCTAGATCCATACTTCTGTGTCAACAAAGGCATAATGTCGAATGACCTCATATTCCACACAAAGAAACGTACCCAGTGGAGAAATATCTTCTACTCCATGCTCCGAATCTCAAATGCCCAAAAAAAACCTGCATGCCCTCAAACTGTCGGTAACCGCCTCGGACCTATGCTCTGCGAACGCTACCTTCTCCATATACAACAATGGTAACATCCTCATTCAAGCCTCGAACACCAATCTTGATGCCATAGACAAGATCTTCACTACCCTCAAAAAAGTAGTGAACAACATGAAAATCACACCCTCGTCACTACTTTTTCCGATCCAGATGACCCCCCAATTCCATTACAATACCCCATATCGATCTCAACTGAAACGAAATCTCACCACACCCACAATGAACCATACCCCCCTGTCACAGCGGTCTCAACCACACCTGGAACTCCCGGAACACGAATACTCCTAGATACCGGCAACTTCAGTGCAAACACACCAATGATATCTGTGTTGTCCAAGGGAGAATACACCAACACGAACTCCACCCACGACATCCCGCTCCCCACACCTACAACTGAGCTGGCATGTAAAGCCCCCCTTGACCCACTGCCTACCCCGACATCCGATCGGATCCCAACACCCATGTTACACACTCCAAGCACCCTAACTCACCACTTAACGACCATCCCCAGAGCACAGGCGTCAACCCCTACCTTGCGGTCCCATCTCAAGGCTTTCCCTCACACTGATCGGGCCACTCAGACAAACCTCCATGATCAACTAACCCCAATGGTCCCTAATATGGCTTTGCCCACACAACCAGATATAGAGCTCAAGCAGCCAGACAGTTCCTGCGGATCTCCCCCCTTAATTGAAGACACACCTACACACTCTACCAACTATCCTAATGCTGAGTGGATTGCACGATTCAATGAGTTAGCCGTCGGCATAGCCCATCTCAAGGTTGAGTTACAAAACCTATCAACAATCACCAAAGAACTCCTAATCTCACACAGACCCACCAATGCTACTGTGAATCTTATCAGTCACCAAACTTGAAGATACATCACTAAGAATTCACCCGCGGAAGACACCAGGCAGAGTAGGATCCCTCTCCCTAACGACGTATCTCGTCCGAGAAGGGCAACGGCTGAACTATCCGACAACGATATTGAGAACCTCCTCCTGCCTTATGCCAGCCCGACTAACAACAGCAATTTCCGAGGTGACATTATCCAATCCATCCAAACCAACCCCTTCAGAGAACCCACTCACAATTACAGATCCATTAATAGAGAAAACCTCACAAATATCAACATAGTGCAGTCAACTCTCTCCCACTCGACTAGCAAGATGAAGTGCGCACTCATCAACTGCAGATCCGCTAGCAAACATGCTCCTGACATTTACAACATCATCCTAGCGAATGACCTAGACATTATCGTCCTTACCGAAACATGGCTCAATAGTACCTCCTCACCCATCCTAGACCTTTTGGTACCGCCCAGTCACGACTTAATCCGCCTAGACAGAAACCTGAAACTCGGCGGCAGGCTAGCATTCATTTATCGAAGCACAATATCAGTCAAGCAAGCAGATTCCATCGCTTTATCCTCCTGCGAATATCTCAGTATCAACATCGCTGATGACAAGCACATCGCCAGCAAACTTCACATAATTTACCACCCCCCTGGTGACAACCTGACGTTCATTGATGAGTTAATGGAAATCATTACATCCAACGACAACTTACAAGTACCACAGATCTTCCTGGGAGACTTCAATCTCCATTGGAACAACTCAAACGATCATGGTGTAAGCTGCCTTAAATCCTTTCTGTCTGATCAGGATCTCTCCCAATTCTGTGACAGCCCAACACACAACAAGGGGGAGACATTAGACCTCATCATAGCGAAATTGAACATTATATCTCTAGATTCCATCACTCCATGTGACTGGACGGACCGTTACAGCATTTTCTTCTCCATCAATATTGAAGTAGCTACAAAAAGAGGCCAACCCACAAAAACAAAACAATGGAAAAGGAATATAAAAAATATTAACCCCACCGCCCTGGTAAACCGTTGCAATACCGCCCTAATCCCCACGTCAGACATGGTGGACGTCCAAGACCTCACAATTCCACTATGCTCGAAATTCTTGACTCCACAGCGCCCCTCCAAGAAATAAACGTTTCCTCCAAAATCTCCAAACCATGGTTCAATGAGAACCTGAACTCTGATCGGCGCAAGCTAAGATCAGCGGAGCGACTTTGGAATTCAGCACCCTCCATCGACCATCTACGCCACCTGAGAATTCTAAGGAACTCATACAAAAGGAAGATCCTAAAGGCCAAGGCAGACTTTTTCAAAACCCAGCTGAATCAAGCCATTAACCGCCCCAAAAAACTATTCGAAATCGTCAAACAACAAACGCGCAACACGTCAAAACCTATGGAACCTAACGATTCAGATACACCAAATTGCGATGAGCTTGCCAATTTCTTCCTAGAAAAGACAAAATCCATTGAACTTGACATCCAATCTAGGAAGGCCCTCCCACAACCGATTGCTCATGATACTAAGTTTTACTCTCAGATCAAGGTCCATTTCAGTACTCCGACGGAAACCTCAAAGAACAATGCCTCTTGGCACACCTTCTCGCCCATCCCTGAACAAGAAATCTATAACACTCTGCTAGCGATTAATCCCTCTAATCACTTCTCTGACCCCCTACCGCCGTCTCTATTCAAAATGATAAAATCCTCTATTCTACCCCTATGGTCAAAGATTATAAATGCCTCTCTGAGACAAGGCTCCATACTGGACTGTCTTAAAATAGGGCAGGTCACTCCTATACTAAAGAAACCTGACTCCCCCTCCTCTGATCTCAACAACTACCGACCGATATCCAACATACCCACTTTAGCGAAATTGCTGGAAAAATGTGTACAAATACAACTTTGCAACCACATCGAGAAATACAACCTCCTAGACAAACACCAATCCGGCTTCCGTCAAGGTCACAGCACAGAATCTGCTCTCACCCACATAATGGATGACATACTAAAAGTGCTGGACCAGAACGAATCATGCCTATTGATACTTCTTGACTTATCCTCCGCGTTCGATACAGTTAAGCATGACAACCTACTGTCCCTACTGGAACGAAGGATTGGTCTTACTGGCCCTGTGTTACAATGGTTCACCTCCTTCCTAAACAACAGAACTCAAAGAATCAAGACGAAACACTCACTCTCTCAACCATCCATGGTCACCATAGGGGTTCCTCAGGGATCAGCACTTTCACCCATTCTTTTTAATCTACCCATGGAGCCCTTGGCAAACGCAATGAACTCTGCGAACATTCTTTATCACCTACATGCGGATGACACCCAACTGTATATGAAAATCTCCTCACCAGAAGACTTCATCTCCCTCAACGCTATCCTGCAGAATACTCAAAGCTGGCTCACTGACAACCACCTCATGCTTAACACCAAAAAAACGGAATTCCTCCTCATCTCCCCACCCAATCACACACCCAAGATAGACGTATGGTTGAATCAGCTAACTTCCTTTGACTGTGCCCCCCTCATCATTGACTCCGCGAAATCCCTGGGAGTCACCATAGACAAACACCTGAACATGCAGGCACAAATATCTAAAGCCACCATGGGAGCCAATCACCAGTTGAGTTTACTAAGGAAACTTAAACCCTTCCTCCCACAGACCGACCTAAAAATGGCGGTACAAGCCCTAGTGTTACCAAGACTGGACTATGGAAGTACCACTCTATGCGGTCTCCCCAGATGCAAGCTGGCACCGCTGAGGGCATCTCTTAACGCTGCGGCCAGACTGGTCTCAGGATCTAAAAGAAATAGCCACATTTCCCCTACCTTGAAAGCTCTGAACTGGCTGCCCTACGAGGCAAGAATACACCTAAAGAGCGCTTGCATGACCCATAAAGCCCTGCACAGCAATACCCCCAGTTACTTAACACTAAAGCTAGAACGATCGGGAGGATGCAGACAATTGCGAAGTGCGAGCTCACTACTACTGAAACCACAGTCCTTCCATAAAACGAGTACCGGGCGCAGAGCTTTCTCAGGGATCGCACCGAAGATTTGGAACTCCCTACCTCCAGCTGTACGTGGAATCCCTTCCTTTACCTCCTTCAAAAAAGAAGTGAGAATGCTCCTAATGAACAAATTCACATCCTAAGGCATCATACTTTACGCTGACTTCTAGTGACCATGCTATCCATTTATTACCGTCAACCTCTTTTGTATTGAACTGCGAATACCAAATGTATGTATACTTCCTCATCCTGCTAAGGTTGAATAACTGTGTAATGTGATGCGCTCCGATTCCCTCGTGGATCACTCACCGCCGACTATTAGGTACCTATGGTATCCATATTTATTAATATCTACTTTTTTATGTTGAATTGCAAATACCAATTGTACCTTTATTACCTCAACCTCCTAAAGCTGAAAAACTGTGTAACGTGAATTGCTCCAAGTCCCTCGTGGATCATTCTTTGTTGACTACTAGTCACCTAAGCTATCTATTTACTATTACCTACCTCCTTTGTATTATGGCGAGCACCAAATGTATGTACACCACTTCAACCATCTAATGTTCAATTATGTTATATTGTAAAGCGCTCTGATACCCTCGTGGGTCATGTTCGCGCTATATAAAACTTTATAAATAAATAAATAAATAAAGGCCTCTCCTGCCTCCAACAATCTTCCACAACTTGGGAGGAATGGTCTTACGGCCATACTACTTAATGCAAGGTCTGCAATCAAGCACAAATACGAAATGGAATACTTGCTCCAAAACGCAAATCCCGATGTAGTGTTTCTTACAGAAACATGGGCCACCGCCTCTTCAGAACCAGACTGCGTGATAGCGCTTCCTTGGGGTTATTCGTTAGCTAGCCTACCCAGACTGGAACAACAGGGCGGTGGGATTGCCATTATTTACAGATCAGAATTCAATGTAGTGTTTGCACCTGTTTTGCTGCCAGGTACCGAAGCCATGACGTTTAACATCAAAGTCAAGAATGTGTCAGCCTTTTCTGGGCTGCTCCTTTATAGACAGCCAGGCTCTAAATCCCTGTTTGCGCCAGCTCTACAGTCCCTGCTGGAATCATGCTTAGACTCCCCAACATTCACGATACTGGGGGATTTCAACTATCATCTAGAACTCGGGGATGATGCATATACTGCTATATTGATTGACACCCTTGAAGCCTTTGGCCTCACACAGATTGTATCAGGACCTACCCATAAGGCTCTCCACACGCTAGATGGGATTTTTACTAATAACCCCTCCATCAGCATCAATAGAATCCTGCCGCTTACTTGGTCCGACCATAGGGCCATCTTCTTCAATTTTAATGCTGATTCTTACAATAATTCCTCGCCCCCTCACCCGCCCCCAATGAAGGGACGGTCTTGGCACAATGTTAGCTCTGAGATGCTAACAGAACTACTGGATAACAATATGCCCATCTTAACTGCTGATTCTAACGTGGCAGCTGAGAGCTATGATGACTGGATCAGGTCAGCTGTTAATAAATTGGCCCCAGTAAGATTAATGAAACAACGTAGGAAGAAGCTCACTGCCCCATGGTATAGTCTTGAGCTGAAAACACTCAAATCCACGTGTCGACGTTTAGAACGAGAATGGAGGAAGGGCTATAATGTGTCGGCCAAAAAGAACTACATTCTAGCATTGACAAACTATAAAGCAGCCATTATTCGATCAAAAAAGAACTTCTATACTAGCAAAATTGAGGAGTCCAAAAACTCAGCTAGAGAGCTCTTCAAGTCTGTCACTGCACTAGCCAAACTTCAACAGGGCAATGGGTTCTCCCCTGATCAAGGGCTCGTTGATAAAATGGCCACCTTCTTCCAGTCGAAGGTCCAAATAATATACCAGGAGCTAGAAAGGCTGAATGCTGGCTACTCTTTACCTCAGCCCTCTGCTTCAGAAATTCCTCCACCTACCACCTGTCACCTTAACTGTTTCTCCCCACTGACTATTGACAGGGTAAATGAACTATTACAGGCGATCAAGTCAGGCTCCCCAACTGGCCCCTGCCCTCCAAACATCATCCATGGGGTCTCGAACAAAGTCAGTACTATGCTCGCCCCCCTCTTGAACAATGTTATCAACACGGGTGTCTTTCCAACGTCCTGGAAGAAAGCATGCGTTAGACCTATTCTAAAGAAACCTTCCCTGGATCCTCTTGAAGTTACAAATTATCGCCCGATTGCATGTCTGCCCTTAGCAGCAAAAGTTCTGGAAAAAGCCATTAACTTAGAACTCATGGAATACTTAGACACCAATAATCTTCTCCATCCAACACAACATGGCTTTCGCTCCGGATACTCCACAGAGTCTGCCTTAGTCATGGCTACTGAGGAAATTCAGCGATACCAAAGGGGTTGATGGACGGAGCGCTTGAGCAAATCAAACGCTCACCCCCTGGCAGTTCGGGCTGGACTGTTCCCATTGGGCGCAGGAACAAGACTGATTTGCATATGGCTGGGTCCAAACTGGAATGGCATGGTGAGCAAAAAAACGATGGACTTAGGCCCAGATCTCTGTACTGGGGTGAATGTACGACATTGTTCTGCATTCTGTCCATCAATTGTTGTTTTTGCATTTGTCACCCCGAGTTGGACGGGTATGCCCAGACGTGGGTCCCGTGCTCTCCATGCCACTGGAGTCAAGCTATCCTGGCTGATGAGGGCTGAAAGCCCGAAACCGGTCCTAGGATGCTTGTTTCCAGTCCAGGGAGGACATGGCCTGGCAGTTCGGGCTGGACTGTTCCCATTGGGCGCAGGGTCAAGACTTATTTGCATATGGCTGGGTCCAAACTGGAATGGCATGGTGAGCAAAAAAACGATGGATTTAGGCCCAGATCTCTGTACTGGGGTGAATGTACGACATTGTTCTGCATTCTGTCCATCAATTGTTGTTTTTGCATTTGTTACTGAGGAAATTCGCCAGCAAATTGATAAGGGGGGCAGGGCCATCCTAATCCTACTTGACCTATCAGCCGCGTTCGATTCGGTAAACCATACCGTACTTACGCGACGGCTGGAGGCAGTGGGAATTGGGGACTCCGCGCTCACCCTTCTTACTTCCTTTCTCTCAGCTAGAGAACAGAAGGTGTGCTGGGACACCCTAGAATCAGGAAATTTCTATCTTCCTGGGGGAGTCCCACAAGGGTCCGCCCTTTCTCCTACTCTGTTCAACATATATGTTACTCCGTTAGCCAAGCTCATTGGGAACCATGGCTTCTCACTTGTATCGTACGCGGACGATACCCAAATTATTATCTCCATTTCAACGATGACCAACTCGGTAGCAGACAAATTCCATAGCTGTCTAAGCCACATCATGAAATGGATGCATAAGAATTACCTCAAATTGAATACCAACAAGACCGAGGTCATGGAATTTGGGAAGGGCCCCCCTATCTGGTCCCCATCCTGGTGGCCAGCATCGGCGGGACCCTGTCCGACCCCAACTTCCAAAGTGAGAAACCTTGGTTTCCTGTATGACACCAAGCTTAATTTCTCAGCTCAGATTAACCAGCTTACATCTGCTTGCTATTTTCTTTTAAAGGTGCTGCATAAAATCCTGCCGTTTTTACCTGTGGACCCGAGGAAAACTGTTGTTGTGGCCCTTGTTCTCTCCCGCATAGACTATTGTAACGCCCTGTACCTAGGCAATTGACAAACGCCAGCTCTCAAAACTTCAATCCTTACAGAATGCAGCGGTGCGCACTTTGTTAAATATTCCTAAATATGGTCATATATCTGGTGCCATTAGAACACTACATTGGCTCCCCGTCAAACAGAGAACAGAGTTCAAGGCACTCTGCCTGGTCCACAAAGCCCTTTACGGGGGTGGGCCTACTGATTACCAAAAACTATTTCAATGGCACGTCCCCCGTCGAAGCTTAAGATCAGCCAATAAAGCTCTGGCCTATGTTCCCAGAGTGAACAAAACCAGATGGGCAGGCAGATGCATCTCTTTCATGGCACCCAGACTCTGGAACGAACTTCCCATCAACATCTGGCTAATTCCATCTAGGTCCCAGTTCAGGAAACAGGCCAAAACCTGGCCTTTTCCCTCCCTATAGCCTCAAACGTCTCCCTGACTTTCGCCCTCTGCTCTCTTTTTCTTCCTCCAGCGCCAAGACGCCTCAGCATTCCTGCGCTTTAAAAGTCTTTACTTACTTACTTACTAGTAAATATAAGAATAAAGTGAGGATGCCAAAGGCTGGGGGTGGCAATGAAAATAAAATGGACAGAGCCTATTGTTTCGATCGGTTCCGTATGTTAACGGATTACTGGGCATGTAAAATGAAGTAATAAGCAGTGCAGCAAGTCCCAGAAGATATTGGGAGAGGTGGTGTATCAGCAAGGGAATGTTTATGCGTAAGATACGAAAAAATGTTGAAGGTATGATGTCATGATTGTGACATGGGGGATGATGGTTTGGTCTATGTGGCCACCTAGTGTTGGGGCGTAGGTGTAACAGGACACTTGTTGGTAAAAGAGGCATCAGGACATAGGGAGGACGAAATGCGATAGTCCGTATTAATGATGGATAGCAGTTTCCCCACTATAGTGTGTATGTCGCTGAGACTTGTGTGATGCCTAGTTCATATCTGTAGTTCAATCCAGGGGATCTCATCATTGAGTCCATGTATATTAGAACGTAGTCTGAATACCCATCATTGTTCTTTGCGGAACAAGGTAGGGGTGTTCCACATAGTGTTTGCTTCCAAAATGGTCCATTGAAGTTGGTCTGTGGTGTGTTTGTGATCTTTGAAGTGAGCAGTCATTTTGGTAGTGCTGCGGCGGATGTATGACGATACCACGAATGCATTACATCGCATGCCATTAGATCGCGGTTTTAACAACGCAAGTCGTTACAACGACTTGCGTTGGAGGGCGCTGGACTTAGGAGTAGTTTAATTTACTATTCCAACTCCAGCCTACGTACAGTAGGGAAGGTGTTGGATAGTAATTTAAACTACTCCTTGTCCTATAGCGCCCTCCAGTGCAAGTCGTTGTAACTACTTTCGTTGTTAAAACCGCGATCTAATGGCATGCGATGTAATGCATGCGTTCTAAAGGTTGTTTCCCGCTGCGGCCACAGCGGATATTGCTTCGGTGCTCATTAATTCTGACCCTGACCTGTCTCGTGGTCATTCCCACGTAGAGGAGGCTGCAGGGGCACCTAATTAGGTACACGCAGTTCTTAGTATTACAGTTCGTATGCTTGCGTTGGACCCATGTGATATCACCTAGTTGGAATTCCTTAGTGTGGCTGGTAGAGGTGCATACGTTACAGTTCCCACATGGGTAGTGTCCTTCCACGACTGGATCAACCACCATGATCCTTTTCTCAAATTCACCCTATCGACTTCCTCCAAAGAACTTCCCTTCTTGGATTTACTCATCACACTGGACAATGGGAACCTCACTACCAAGACATACAAGAAACTAACCGACCGCAATAGTCTCCTTCCATTCAATAGTCATCACCCCAAGACATTCAGGGAGAACCTTCCCTACGGACAATTCCTTAGACTAAGAAGGAACTGCAGCACTATCCGCGACTATGAACTTCAAGCAGAAACCCTCAACGAAAACCTGCAGAAGAAGAACTACCCTAGACAAGTCATTAAAAACGCAAGGAAGAGAGCATGCAACAATCATTGCGATGCCTTGTTGGAAACCAACACGAAAACACAGGATGACACTATGACCTGCGTAACCACATTCACCCCACCTCTAACAAAGTGAAGAATTTCGTGCTCAAACACTGGCACATTATAAATACAGGGGACCTGCACTTGGAACGCCCTAGGTTTGCATTCAAGCGAACACAGAACCAGAGAGATCTGCTTGTCCATACCAGACCCCAAGTCAGACATTCTGTCGACCAGACCACACTGTGGGACCTCCCATCTGTGAAAGGACACTACCCATGTGGGAACTGTAATGTATGCCCCTCTACCAGCCACACTAAGGAACTCCAACTAGGTGACATCACATAGGTTCAACGCAAACATACGAACTGTAATACTAAGAACTGCGTGTACCTAATTAAGTGCCCCTGCAACCTTCTCTACGTGGGCATGACCACGATACAGGTCAGGGTCAGTTAATGAGCACAGAAGCAATATCCGCTGTGGCCGCAGCACTACCAAAATGAGTGCTCATTTCAAAGATCACAAACACACCACAGACCAACTTCAATGGACCATTTTGGAACCAAACACTATGTGGAACACCCCGACCTTGTTCCGCAAAGAACAACAATGGGTATTCAGACTACGTTCTAATATACATGGACTCAATGATGAGATCCCCTGGATTGAACTACAAATATGAACTAGGCATCACACAAGTCTCAGCGACATACACACTATAGTGGGGAAGCTGCTATCCATCATTAATACGGACCATTGCACTACGTCCTCCCTATGTCCTGATGCCTCTTTTACCAACAGGTGTCCAACTACACCTACGCCCCAACACTAGGTGGCCACATAGGTCAAACCATCATCCCCCATGTCACAATCATGACATCATACCTTCAACATTTTTTCGTATCTTACGCATAAACATTCCCTTGCTGATACACCACCTTTGCTGGCCACCTCCCCCAATATCTTTTGGGACTTGCTGCACTGTTTATTACTTGGTTTTACATGCCCAGTAATCCGTTAACATACGGAACCGATCGAAACAATAGGCTCTGTCCATTTTATTTTCATTGCCACCCCCAGCCTTTGGCATGCTCACTTTATTCTCATATTTACTCAAATTAGCTATCATTATGTACGATAGCCCGATATTCTTTCCACCTTTCTTTCTATCCTGATTGGTTTCACGTCGTGGAACCCACTCCAAGATGGCGCCTACGCACGCGCCCACGTGACTCTTACGTTCAGCACGAGTCACGGACACACCCCCACGCAGGCCGCCTCGCTACCGCACGAATACAGCAGCAGCTGCATTGCACACCTTACCGAGACGGCGAGAGGTTGGGTAGGTTGTCAGACCTCCAATCTCTACGAGAACTGTAAGTACAGGCTTTGCCTATCCTGTGGCCCTAACGGATGGCCATTCTTTTAACTACATGCTCTATCATTACCTAACGCTGATACTCCTCATATATATCTCGAGGATTCTCTCAGCCGCATCTCAGGGGGATAATTTCCCATTTCATTTAGGTAAGCTAACGCCATGCATAATATTTGCCATGTTAACACAGTGACCGGAGGCCTTGCCATCAATGGTATAACCTGGAATAGTTGTGTATTTTCGTGCACTCTAGATCGCGCTACCATATTACCATTTAATTTACTCCATGGCTATATTTACAGAATCGCCTGGTCTTTGGCCTTAACTTATGTCTGATCTTGATATTAAATGTTTGTCTGTCCATGTTATGAATACGAAACAATGCCATGGTTTGAAACTAAACTATTTCACGAATATTTATTTGTTTGTTCATCCTTTGAGCTCTATACTACTATATTTCTATAGCCCACGACTGGAATCACTTACTGTACAATAGCAGTAGATGATAGATACCACGTGCACATGATTGACCAATGGGGGACCCAGGCCCCTTTTTAATGTTCCCCTTCTAATAGAGTCCCACATCTTTATTTTTTGTCTGCTTTTGTCGTTCCAGATTATTCTCCTGATTAGTGGCACTACATCTATTTTGAAAGGCCACTACACTATCACTCACTGCACATTTACCTTGGTCCTGAAGAAGCGCTTAGGATCTTCTCCTGAGACCGTTCACTGTGCGAAACATGTTGACCTTCAACATGCCCATTAGGGGTATGCTATCTGTCTGGCTACCGAGGACCGTTATCTCCCTCAAGCAGCACAACCTTTTGGTTTTTTACTGATGACAGAGGGATTACTTACTATTAAATTCTCCGGCTACCCCTCCAGCTATCTTTTAACTTCACACTAGGACACCACTGCCACCCAGACCTGCATGCACCCTTAAGGCTTTATCTCTTAAAAGATCTCCTACAAAGTGAATCTTCGGGGGACGCGTAGAGCATTGCAGCGCTGGTGCGACGAGGAGCACTGCCCAACGATGAAGCATGACATCCTTCGGGGTGTGTGAGGGTACCAAGACCAGGACACACTGTCCCCAGACACTATAATTTGAGAACGACTACAACCTTTCTTTCCACACTCTATGTCTCTCTTACAGGAACTGTGACTCTCGTAGAACTCGATTCGAATACCTAGGATATTGTCCTTACTACGGGACATTCTGCCTTGAAAAAGTCCAACGGACAAAACAAGTGTCGGCTGCTTCTGCTTGTATATACCAGATATCATGGGAATCACAAATGGAATAAATAATTCACAAACAAAGAAGAAAGATCTTCATGGACTTTGTAGTTTGGATTACATGTTTGACTACATTTTTACAAAAACCTTTCCTTTACTGAACGGACTTCTCGTCTGTGCTTCGGTACTTATCATTTTGCATTGTTTCCACCAAGGATGCCATCCTAGGCAGGTTGACATCCTAGGTGGCGGGGTGTTTTAGTACCATGACAGCACCGTCATTTCATAAGAAAAGATATTTTGTATGTTACTACATCCCGAACAAGTGTTAATATTTAATGTGCAATTACGGTGGGCTTAGCCACCATTTGTGTTTGTACACTTACATAAATTTATGGGCCTGCGGATTTATTTATTTTGTCATTTATTGATATAAATCCACTGGGTTTGTGGGTTGGCCCTTGTGTTGTTTATATACCCATATCATGTATGACACCATCAGCCAATTCTGAATTTTTAAATCAACCGCATATTGCCTGCTGGGATTTAGCTGCCCGCATTGATAATGATAAAGGCGAAACTTCGATTCCTAGCATGGAAAGTCCTATTGATAAAAAAAAGAACACACTGAAGGTGTCACACATAACATGGCTCTACTTGGAAGATATGTGAAAATACAAAAATAGAAAAAAAAAAAATTATATTAATGTTATTGATAGCAACACATAGATCTCAACTCTCACACTGAAATGTTTGTTAACTTGAACTTTGCATTGTAGTGCACCGGACTGAATGTAAGAGTGCAGGTTCCAATAGTAGTTACAAAGTTTAGTGGGTTCAGGCACAATATCGCTTTGTAGTTTGCAATGTTTGATCCAGTCAGATATTTCAGTGGTTTGAATGGCTGCTGCAAAAGGAAGGAGTGTTAGTCGGGTATGTGGTGGTGGAGGGTACTGGCCATGAACATCCGAGAACAGGTCATTTTTTAAAAAGAAAATTAAAGAAAATACCTGTGGTCCCCTAATTTTAATACAAAAAGCCCATCATGAACTCCTGTATCTTTGTATTTACTTTCTACTTGCCTAGGCTCGTCTTGCTGTGATTGGAAATTGAACAACAGCTACAGTTGTATACCTACCAAGGTCCTAAAGGGGCCATCAAATGAATGAAAAACTGGCACTCACTCCCTCGTCACCTGCAAGCTGGACTACAGGAACACCTTCTACGCCGGATTCACCAAGCAAGTCATAAGTCTACAAACCCTCCTCAATTTCCCATGCAGAACACACATCACACCACACCACACCTCAGGGAGCTCAACTGGCTACTGATGCACAAGCACACCGAGTACAAACTCCTCACTCACACATTTAAGGCACTACATAGCATAGGCCCCGCTTACCCAAACAATTGCATCTGTCCACCAATCAGCCAGACATTTCTGCTCTGCCAGACTCCTACTCACACACATCCCACGCATACACAGAAACAGATCCGGAGGCCAGGCTTTCTCGTACAGAATTCTTAAAACGTGGAATGATCTCCAACTACACATCAGAGCCTCCTCTTATCTTCTTGAGTTCCACAAGAAGCTGTAGACCTGGCTCTTCTAATAAACCCCTATCCTTGGCACGGCTAGGCTACACACCTGCTCAGCGCCAGGAAATCTCTCTTTCGCTCCCTGGGTGATAGTGGGCTTAACAAATACACATAACATAAAATGTCACATGAGGTTTCAAAACTCAAGTAGGCATCACTAAACAATGAAACATTCTAAAATTCTTATTGCTGGTATTTGTTGGCAGTACAAGCTTGTGGAAAGAAAACTGTGTTTTTTCCCTACACTGGATGGCCCTTAAACTTCTCATGCTCAAGGAGTGCCCCTTTCCCTCATATAACTAACGTATGCATCCAAGCCCTCTGATTTCTCAGCAGCTTACACCACTTTTACTTAAATTGTAAACAATTTAGAACAGTGACTTAAGGGTTTTACAAAATAACAGACACCTCGACTTAAGGTCATGAAGTCTATGGGCATCCCCACTTCTAGAACAGTATGTGCCATGAGGCTAGAGGCATTCCTGATTTACAAGCAGACTTAATCCTTGATGGCTCCTGTGCTTATTTTTTTTTTTAAATTAAATACCTCTGATTGCAAATAAAGTCATAAAACACAAAATCTCCTGATGGTGAAGCTAAATTCTTGGCAGCTCACGAAAACACATGGTTTTACCACATGAGGCGACTGACAAAGTTGCGGGCAGAAAAAGGCTACTTCTAAACTGAACTTCACTCATTAATCCTCAGATCCCGAGTGAGAATAAGAAAAATAATGGAAGACAAGAGTGACTGACAACACAACCAGTGGCGTAGCAATAGCCCCCACAGCCCCTGCGGTGCGGGCCAGGGCCCCCGAGCTCCAGCCCCCCCGCCCAGAACTGTGCACAGATGGCAGTCCCCTGTCCTGACAGCTCCTGACTGGTTCCGGAGTGTGGGGGACCCCTCCATGTACTTTGCAGGAGGGCCTCCTCAAGTTTTGTTAGGACACTGAACACAACCTCAGAAAGACTTGTGGAACTTGATAAATCCTCTAAAAGAGGAGCAGTGTCTTCAGATTCTAAAATCTCTAGATGCAAGGAAATGAGTGAGAGCAAAGGTTCTTAATGCACTTACCAGAAGGACAATGTAGACAGTCTTGTCAACTTCAAATGTCCCGCAGCACTCTGCCACTGTGTTTAGGGGAAAACTTGGAGCATTATTTCATATTACTCTTCCTTTTCAGGGCATTGTCAGAGCTCCTAGTACTCACACCCTGGGCGTGGCACAAGTTGAAACAGGAGCTAAATGCTTGGACTTCATCTAAGATGCAAAGGATACAATTCGTATAATAAAGCTACAGGGTATGTCGTCACAGAGCTGTGGTCAGGGGAGGATTTTGTTTAATTACTAATGAATCATTAAAGCCACAAATAATGTGCACTATAACTTGGTGGTGAAAGAAACTGAATTCCAGTGAATTGTTAAACTGGTGAATTACATCTTGAAAAGGTTTGAGGTAGATTATTCAGTCAATTGAAGGATAATTCAAGTCATGTTGATGCTCTTTATTTTATATAATAATCATACATTAAAATATTTGATTTTGTAGACGTGGATATCACATATGATTTGAGAGGTAGAAGAGGCTAAGACAAGTATTCATAGAAAAAATGCAACTGACAAATAGATGACAAATTCACAGATACATTTTCTAAATAATGTTTTGCAGCATTTCATGTCGAAGTATAATTCATAAAATGTTCACTGTCTTATTAAACCAGTTGTGAAATAAGGCAAAGTATAAAAGTTTGTCAGTGGGAGTTTGCCCGCACTGAATACAATAACATACAATTAATGAACACTCCGATTCAGCACATCAATGATGTTATTGCAGTTTTTATGCACCATTTGTTTCTGGTCACCGGTGACTGGTGCTCCATGCTTACATTTCCCTTGGCTGCCATTTTTGAGGAGCACATGGATTTTCTGCTGTTCTAGAGTCTTTTTCAGTGAGTATAAACAAAAGGTTTGGCCAAAAGGATCATTTTGGCAAGCATAAATTACAATGTATACTTACAGCGATAACAACTACTCAATAATAGTTTTTGGTAGTAGTGTTTTCAAATAAATGCCTGCCAGCTCTATAAAAGCACATATCATCTGATGCAAGGTGTTCCAAAGAAAGGGGACACTTCTCTTTTTCAGTCAAAATATAAAACAGTATAAATAAAATTATATTTGATTGCTTTTTCTGCATGCCTTTGCAATAGCAAACCATATTTTCTCTACACCTTCTTTGCCAAGGTCTGCCATTGTTAACAGATGCTTCCAGCCTGTTTTTGATGTGGTCAGGATATATTCTTCATTTTCTGGATATAGACGAACACTATATTTGCCAATCACTAGTGACTGTGCAAATCGGCACTTGACCAATAAAAAAAGGGCATCTCTCTCCGCCGGATTCAGCGGCAATATACTTTCAAATCCTGCCAGAACATACCCGCCAGCCTTCAGTGGCTCTTGACTTTCAATCATTGTGTACATGATTGCTATTGCCACTTCAAACACATAATAACCATAGCTCATGTCGTTAAAGTCCAAAATACCAGATATCCTATAGGTTTCTTGTATTTTGCCAAATAATTCCTTGCTTGTTTGCTGTAATAATATATTGTAGCCATTCAGATCTCCATGATTTATGCCTAAAAGTTAAAAATATTAAACATGTTAATATTGCATATTTATAATGTGTACTGAATCAACGATTCGTTGTCGAAAACAAGCTCAACATGAAAAACATTAACACAGTATACTGGCAAAAATCACAAGCAGAAACGTGCTGTCTTAGCTTAATAATAATTACAGATGTTGCATAATCACAGATGGGTTTCCCGCCGTCCTGCCTTGGCAACAGTCCCAAGTACTCCGCCAAGTTGACAGTCTTTCACCCACCGTATCTTGATGCAAGCAGGCTGACTCGCCGCCTGCATTGACAGTGTTGCCGATGCAGCGGACTCCAATACTGGCAGACAGTACTCCGTCGCCGTCAGGGCGGCATGTTCCCACCGAGCAGATATAGGTTTCACAGTTGTGCTGGCGGTATCCTAGCGGCATCGGGGTATGCGCTCAACAATGCACCATCACTGTGGCTATTGGATGGATGCTAGTATAACACACCTGATATCCATTGCCCAAATGGAAACACCTGCATACCACACTATAAAACACACTCTATTTCAGACCATGATCCTTTGCCATTCCACTGCCCTCAACATTTTCCAGCAGAACTTTTGCCAGTTGATGAGGTTATTTTGTTGCCTTTCCCTGTCTTTTGTCCCTTTATCTTTCATTTAATGTCCTGTGGTTAATTGCTTTACTTCTTCATATTTCTTTGCACAATGCCGGACCCAAAAATCCCTGTGTTACTGAGGGAGAGTTGTCAGTCATGGTGGATGAAATCATAAGAGATGAGCCACAATTGTTTGCTGCCCAAGTCCAAAATACACCCCTATCTCAGAAAAGGCAAATGTGGGCCAGACTAGTCAACAGAGTGAATGCCGTAGCAAACAACGTGCGCACACAGGAGGAAATTAGGAAGAGGTGGAATGACCTGCGGGGGAGGGTTCTCACAGGCCCGCCTTACAACTCATGCCCTGGGAGGGGAAGATCTTGCAAATCCCACATCCTGAAGGCTTGACAGGAATACCTGGTGGAGTGGAGTCTGGTAAGTTACACTTTACATAGCTCACTAAACCTCAATGTCTTGTTTGTTCTCAACATATTTCTGCACATATTTTACTAACATAAAAACCTCGAAGTATCAGTATCAGATCATTTGGATTGTTTGTGTGAATGTATTGTGTTGCTCTAAGATTACAGGAGTCAATCTCAATTACATTTTACATGATGGTATGGCGCCTGTAAGTGCTACAACACCAAATAACCCATTACACATATGTATGTCATATTGTAAGTGTCTGTCACATTTCAACTGAATATTTTCCACAGGTACGTTCCACTAAACATTTTGCCAGTGTTGTGAAGTTGTCTTTGAAATGACTACAACTACCATGACGCCCTGTTTCTGTTTTGTCAAAAGAATATTGCTATGTCATATTGCTCATTCTCTCTTGTCTAACATATTTCCACATATGGTACAGTGTCATGTAGTGATCAATCCCTATTCAAAGCTCTCTTCTGAAAATGGCTTGTGTTGTTTTCTGAATGTTGTCCTGTTCTTCTCAACCAATTGAAAAGATGTCATGACTTTCACAAATCAAACTGTGTTGACCCAAAAATTGTAAGGTATGAATATTACTATGTAGAATAAAAGTGGGAATGGCAAAAATTGACTCTGCACTGTTCACATGATGACTAATGCCAAACATCCATCCAAGTTGTGTAAATGTCTATTTTGAAGCCAGCTATGCCTTGGAATTGTCAATTACACATTTCACCTCCCTACTGTGTTGGGTTGAATGGTTGGGAGATGTTAGGTATTGTTAGAACTGGGGGTCTCTAGTTGGCAGAGGTAGGTACCTTTGTCCAAATAGGGACCCTTGCTTCTAGTCAGGGTAAGGGGGATACACTACTAAAATAACCCCTGCTCACCCCCTTGGTAGCTTGGCACGACCAGGCAGGCTTATCTCAGAGGCAGTGTGTAAAGCATTTGTGAACACATACAGTAACACAGTGACAACACTACAGATGGACACCACACAGGTTGTATTATAAAAATACGTATTTTTATATAGACTTATCACAAGACCCAAAACGACAAAAATGCACAATACACTATGAAAAATATGACTGTCAATGGTAGAAAATAGTTCAGTTCTATAAAGATGGTAAATGCGACACTCAATGTTCGATGTACCTTTGGATGCATAACGCGATACAAACAAAAGAGTTGCAGGGAAGGTGATGCGTCGGTTCCTTACACGCAAGAACGGTGATGCGTCGGTTCCTTGCTTCGGGGGAGGTGATGCGTTGGTTTCCTACTGCTGCGTAGGGGACGGTGATGCATCGGTTCCTTACCGGAGAGGTGATGCGTCGGTTCTTCACCGCGTGGGGAGGTGATGCGTCGGTTTCTTACTGCGCTTCTGTGGCGATGCGATGACGATCCGATGCAATGCAATGCAACAAAAATGGCGTCTTCTCCTTGATGCGACAACTACGAGGCGATGCATGCACGCCCGGCGGCCGTGCGGCGACTCTGCGAATCTTCTGAGCCGCGAAAGGCCCTGCGACACACTTCTCCGGTGATGCGATGGCGTCTGCTGCGACGGCGACACTCTTCTTGGGCGATGCGAGATGATGCGATGCGACAGCGGCGGCACCCTTACTCAGTGATGCGACGACAGCGCCTGCGGCGGCGACACGCTGCTCCGGTGATGCGACGGTGTCTGCTGCGACATCGACACTCTTCTCCGGTGATGCGAGGCGCTTCGGTGATGCGATGAGGCAGCGGCGGCACCCTTACTCAGTGATGCGACGACAGCAGCTGCGGCGGCGTCACGCTTCTTCTCCGTGAGTCGCGCTTCCAGCTCCCTGCGACACGCAGTCCTTCAGAAGGCCCAGCACAACAGCAGGCACTTCAAATTCCCAGCAAGGGAATTCAGGGGAGCTGGTTGGTGAAGTCTGTTGTCCCTGAGACTTCAGCAGGAGGCAAGCTCAATCTTCAAGCCCTTGGAGATCCTTTACAAGTTGACGAAAGTAGCACAAAGTTCCTTTCTCCTTTCTTTGGCAGTCAGGCAACCACTGCAGGCCAATCCCCCAAACAGCACTCAGCTTAGGGATAGTCTCCTCCTTCAGTTTCTCTCAGGTTCCTCTCCTCAGCAAAGGTTCTTCTTGTTTCCCAAAAGTGATCTAAAGTTCTGGGGTCTGGGTCCCCCTTTTATACTCATATTCTCTTTGTTCTCTGAAGGCAGAGAGGCCTTTGCCTAGTCCAAACCAGTTCTGGTCAGTCCTGGAGCACTTTGTTTACAGGACTCCTTCTTTCCTTTGACAGTGTGGGCCAGGGACATCAGACGCACCACAGGAGGTGGAGCCAGCATTGTGGAGGGAAGGCACAGCCCTATTCAGACCCCAGGTGCAACTCCTCCCACCACTCTACATGGAGATCTCTCTATTCAGCCCTGTGCTGACTCACCCTGTCTCCTAGAATCCCCCAGCCCCTGTCACTCAAACTCCAGACAAGGAATACACAACCTAGCAGAGGCAGGCTTGGATAGTTAGGCAAGAAAATACCTACTTTCTAAAAGTGGTATTTTCAAACACAGAATGTTAAAACCAACTACACTAAAATATGTATTTTATCATTCTGAGTTCAGGCATACTAAACTCGAATTTCTACCTAGTTCCCTGAGTCAGTTAGGATTATAGGATGTTATAATCAAAACTGCCCATTCTGGCCTATGGGGAACAGGTAGCCTTGCAATAGTGAAAAACGAAAATGGCTGTAATTCACTATTAGGACATGCCACACACACCAGGGCATGTCCTACCTTATACTTACAATGCACCCTGCCCTTGGGCCTACCATAGGGGTGTCTGATATGAAGAAAAGGGAAGGTTTAGGGACTGGCAAGTGGGTGCACTTGCCCAGTCAACATGGCAGTACCAGACTGCACACAGGCTCTGCAATGGCAGGCCTGAAACACACTTTACAGGCTGCTTCTGTGGGTGGCACAACCAGTGCTGCAAGCCCACCAGCAGCATTTGATTTACAAGCCCTGGGCACACACAGTGCACTGTACTAGGGTCTGACAAGTAAACCAAACCAGCCATAATGGAGTCACTAATCCATACATCAATTTACCATAGAGAGCATATGCACTTTAGCACTGATCAGCAGTGGTAAACCAGAGTCATAAAACCAACAAAAACAGGTCAGAAAAAGTACAGGAGGAAGGCAAAAAGTTCAGGGATGACCCTGCAAAAAGGGCCAAGTCCAACAAGTATACTTCCTAATCACTTCATAAACATTTCAGGACATCTTATTACCTTCTTATTTGAAGTTGTACTATTTAAAAAGGCAAAGGTATGTCTAATACCACTGAAAGCTATTATCATCATAATATCTACCTTTTTTTCTTCTAGGTATCTACATTGTTTGTCTCTAAATATTTGGATGTATATGACACACTTTTACTAAGAAAAATATTCTCAATATCTCAATAGGACCAACTCCCAGAGCATTTGGCCAGGATCTGCCACTGAAGAGACCTCCACTCCAGCTCAGGATCAAGCCTTCAGTGAGGACAACACTTCTGGTAATCTGGATGATGATGAGGAACCTGGTCCATCCGATCAGCATGGGCAGACTGCTACAGTGAGTCTCACTGGGCTCACACGACATCTCCCACCCCAGCTGTACCACCTCAGCTAACCGTCGCCTCCACTTCCTGTGTTCCTACCACTGTAACATCAATCATATTTCTCCCAGTCCTGGGTAATGTTAACACCACAGCACCACCAGATCCACCTCACCCAGTACCCAGTCGGATTGGGCACACTAGGCCAAGGTCGCAGGGTAGTGAGGTTAATGGTAGTGGGGGGGGAATTCTGTGGGCCACCATAGTGAGGCCACTGGGTTAGCTCTCACCCAGACAACCACCGACCAAGTCTTGGGAGCCTATCATCAGTCCCAAGACATGATGGGCCATGTACTCACCGAGCTCCGGGAGATGAAGCAGCTGCAGAGGGAGCTCAGTGATCAGCTGGAGGCTCACAACTCCAATATGGGCACCCTGACTGGGGTCCTGCAGTACATTTACACCTATATGTGCAGGCCTTTCCCAGCACCATCTACCCCTTACTGTGGTCTTAAAACATCTGGCCCATCTACATCTGCCACAGCCACAAGAAGTGAGGCCCTGCCACCGGAAGAACCACCTACAGCCACCCTAGGCCCTGCAACTGTGCCTCCCCCTAAACCGCAGGAGGGAACATCCACCTAGATTATCAGGAGGACAGGACAGCAAGACCTCTGCCACCACCAGCAAGAAACCTGACCCTAAATTACTTCAGTGTGTGACTACCATTCAATCTGTAGACTATTTCTGGACACATTTCCCTTTCTGATGCCGGTCGTATTTTGGACATTGGATTTCAAACAAACCTGGCTCATTAACTATGGTTTTATTCACCATGACTGACTTATTCACTTTTTGGTTTGCTTTTTGATTTTCACCTGTTTAATTTCTTCACGTTTAGTTCAATAAATTCACAACTCAAACATTAAAAGACTGATGTTGTATATCTCAAGTCTATCAATGCATGTTTCCTTGCATCATAACTATACAATGACAAAAATCAAATGATTGTGTAAATTAATTTAAGTATTTCCACCAGATTTATTACTCACCGCATGACTCTAGCGGATGGGGCGTGCCCCAGGGCCTGAGTGCCTCAGATGTCACCACTCCGTGGTTCCCATTATCATGTACTGTGGGAATGCCCAATTGTACAAGTTTACTGGTGGGAGGTCAACAGACTGATTTGGGCAGATGTTGGGAGGACTTTAGCTCTAGACCCCAAAATTATACTACTGGGGATCAATGGGGGAGTCCCGAGCCACGCGTGCCTTCATTGCTACAGCTTACTTGATGGCAAAGAGAGACCTGACTAGGCATTGAGGAGAAGAATAATCCCGCCACTCCAGGAATGGGTAAGGGGTGTGGACCACTGTGTTGCAATGGAAAAACTGGTATTCAAAGCACAAGGTGTTCAGCAGAAATATGAGGGAAATGGGCCCCCTTAACACGCTATGAAGGGCCCATGCACATTCCATGATGCATTTGCACAAGAGGGACTCACACTTTTCAACACTACGTGTATCCACTTAATACTGGAATGGGGACTACATTTTCTTCTATGTATATTGTCTGGCAATCGAATTTAAGGCTCGAGGCCAGAATTATAGTTGGTGTTGTTCATGTTAATGTGCAAAAACAAAATGTATTATAAAAAAGTATATATATTCTAACAATTGGAGGTTGAAACGGCACTTTGTGCTGGAAAAATATTTACTAAATATTAATACCACTTTGAATTCAGAATCAAAGGTTTCATTGCTGTAGTCAGATAAGTAGTGCCAACAGGTGGGGTCAGGGCAACATTACGAAGGTAATTTGCAGAGATATAGTGTTGGCAGTAAGCAAAAAAAAAAGGCAATTGTAATAACTGGATAAAAAGAAAAAACCTATGCCATCCTGGGGTGAAAAACCATAAAGGGGAGGGCTAGATCAGTAAAGCAGAGAAAATAGTACAGTGATATTTAATAGGACTATGTCAAAGAGAGGAGATATGTATATGAGCATAGTTGCAATGAAAGTAGCTCTGATTTGTATCAGGTTTCTCAACATAGATCAAAGAGCATGGTATATGAAACATGCTGTGTCAGGTGCATGAAGTTTGATTGATGTGGAGGTAGATGTGCCTAAGTCGGACAGCGTGATAATAGAAGTTGCTGTGCATACAAGCACTTACAATCTTTTGTATGAAGATTACACAATGAATGCACAAAATGGCTGAATAAATAGACGACCCCTATCTCAGAACCTAGCAACCCCTCTCCAAGAATTACTTTCGCATTGTATCTCTGCCTAAGAACCTGTCAATGCTCTGTTGCCTTTAGGTTAGGTTTGCACTCTAAAAATACTACATACATACATAATTGCCATTGATGTGCAGCATTTGGGTTCACTAAGATTATATATATATATATATATATATATATATATATATATATATATATATATATATATATATATATCCTACTTCCGTTGCGTTGGATGAGATGCAGCCAAATCGCTAGGGGTGCTCGTCGGATGCCTGCGCCCGGGGCTATATGTATTCAAACAACTTCCGTAACGGGTTAAATTACAGAACAGCACTTCGAGCAGTGTTTTAGTTTTCAAACAAAACAGCAGAAAAAGCTTATACAGCGTCAGATGCGTTTCGGCTTTCAAAGCCTTTTTCATGACACCTGCACACAGAAGAGCTTCCTATTTACATGAGTATTTCGACACTGAGGCAGACACATCTCTGATGAAATGATGGTGGCCATAATGGAAGCAAATGATTAGACACCCCAGAACACAAAACTCCCAGATCTCTCTGGAATCGCAGTAACAAGACACCCTTTCGCTTGCAGTCTTGTATTTGTCTACAATAAGATCTGACAGTGACACGAAATAGTTTAAAATATTTATTTCAACTAACATGCCCTAACATGCAGTATACGTGGCACAACAAGCAGGAAAATGCATAATCCAAATACAGTCAGCATAGCAGCTAGTCCATAAATCATGACGGGAGATGTCATCATGGAAAGACAATAGAGCCTAACCTCCCTCCCCTTGCTACGGAGCAATGTTATTATATATCAGAAGATCTCTGGGCTTTGTCAGCAGACCCCATACCTTAGCCTACAGATGGTAGATCAACATCATAGGTGCTGTCTCGCTCTTCTCCCTGGAAAGGACCCTCTCCAAGTGTGTCTCACCTATTCGTGTACCCCACTAAAAACACAAGTACGTTGTCCAAACAACAGCTGCATCGTTATGTTTTGTCTAAGGGCTAAGGTCTGGCCAGAACAAAATAACAAGGGGCATCGTTGTTCGACCTTGCACATAATGTTCAGTCAAAATCCCAGGAACATGCAGAGTGTGAACACAGTGATGAGTTCTCATGTGAAAGCAGTCATTGAAATATTGCAAAAATAAAGACGTGTAGTAACGTGCGCAAAAGCTGCAGGCAAGCTGCAACGTGCTCACGCTAAGTTAGTGAAAAACGACAATGTCTCCATAGGCCACGTGACACCCTCCCCTTGGCCAGGTCGTTAGCTCTATGCTAAGACAAAAATGAAAAATAAGCAGAGGTAAAGCGTCTAAGTGGTATTCCAAATAGGATAGTCATGAAGCCAAATAAAAAATTAGTGTATTCCAAGATGCAAAGATTTTGCCAATTGGGCACTCAAAAACCCATCCATTCATAGGTAGTCTTCGGAGACTAAAATGTGGCGGGAAAAGCGGAAAGCCATGAACTCCAGAATGTTGTCTGTTCCATCCATATTAAAAAGGGATGCCATCCAGTTTAGTAGATTGAACGAGCTGACATGCTCCTCATATCCAGAGGCTGTTAGGAGCATGCCAGGGCAACATGCGTCCACTTCGATGAAACTCCGATCAATGAGGCGCTGCGCACGGGCACGGGCACAGGTACTCAAGTCTGCCGTTGGTCCAAGCAGAGGATCGCACAACAGGCGCCTACCCATGGCACATGCGTGATCATGGGTCCTCAACGGACCCAATAGCAGATCTAAATCCAGGGCAGCGTGTGTGGTATTGGAGAGGCAGACATCTAGGGCCCATTGAAAAGGGCACCGGAGGCAGTGGAACACAGGTTGAACGCAGGTGAAGTAGGCATAACGGAAGGTCAGCCAATAGTCGATGGCAAAGGACGTCACTGGCATAGAACCAAAAAGCTGCCACATCCGATCACGGTACAGCTGCAACTGGACCAGGTTTGGCAGCTCCACAAATCGAACATCCATTGCAAAGCAATAATAGGAGACCAAGCACGCCGCAAATCAACAGGAGCACCAGGGGGAACCCTCCGAAGGCACTGGAAAAAATAGAATGGATAAAGGCTGGTATTACTCCAAAAATAGTCTGAAAGGAAGAAACAAGGCCGGATCCCACGAGTTTAAAAAAGTGGGCAAGGCCTTCTGTGTCAGAAGCATTAAATATTTGGTGTATTAATTCTCCAAAATGGAGTGGGAGATTCGTGTTTAGCAGCGAGTGTATCTCACTTGTGGTTCTCGCCACCTGCAATTCAAAAGGTTTCTCGAGCTGATGTGAGAGCCACTTCTTGTTGAAACAATAGCGCTTTGGGTCTGCTTAGCTTATTGAAATCTGTTTTCAAACTTGGAATGGAAGGCCAAAGCGGACTATCTACAATCCCATGCGGGGGTGGAAACAGGACATTGCTGCAACATGTAACACGTTGTGAAACTGTTACTATATAAGGGATGCCTGCCCGTAAGCCGCAGCAGTCATGGTTATTTAAAATAAGATAACTACTGTTAGAAAGCAAAGTTAGTGCGGGAATAATAGCTGGGACAGGGGTACCTTTTAAAAAACAAGCTAGATTAGGTGCCGAAACGTTGCAGGCTCCGTGCAACTTAACTTGTTTACAGACAAGGGAATGTCCTACTGTGCAATCGCAGTCCTCCCCTGTAGGGAAAACTTCCTTATCCGTGCGCTGACATCTGTAGGTGAAAGGTAACGACCACAATTCATGAATAAATGTACTGCCGAGGGGCTCAAACCTACCTACTGGATAGTGTTTCATGCAGGCTGTGAACTGAAAAAGTGAGATGGGCAGTGAAATAACCCCATGTATTAGCCACACAGCTGAATCAGTCTCTGCTACAGAAAATGGTAACTGTTCTAATTGTTCAATATGTAACAATGTGTATGTTGCATCTTTCATTGACATTAATTTCTGTTTATCAGTCAAATTAAATGTCAAAAACAGTGGAGAAGCATTCAAATAATCCCATGGCACTTTTCCGTTTTTGAGTGTTTACAATGTCCAGGCAAATTGCATTACAGAACGTAACTGATTCTGACCATGATACAAAACAGATACTTCATGTTGAACAATGTCAATGACAGATGACACAATATTATCCAAAGTATATATACGGGAAGACAGTGTATTAATGCTGTTATCAACCACTGCAAGTACTTTTTCTAAATTAGCTTGGTCAATTTGGCGGAGACACACCACAGCTTCCACCTGCGACAGTTTCCAAAATTCACTTTATGTTGAATAAATAAAACGCTTTGTTCAAGGGGATTTTGGACCTAAAAGAAAATCAGACAGATTGTTGTACCTGACAAAAGAGAAAGGTGTTGTTTCACAGACAACAGTGTGGAATGCTCTAACCATTGCTGACACAATTTACCTACTGAATATGTGGTAACCGAATGGGAATGTGGGAAACGTGGTTCAAGTCTACTTTGTGAAAACCTCTGTGTGGTATTCAGAAAATGCAGTTGACATGCATTGGAGTTCGTTGGCCACAGTAACCATCCCAGGGGGTCAACATTTGTAGAGTTAAGTGTGCCATTATGAAAAATGACAGCCAAATCCTCAATTGTGTAATTTGTGTGTGTTCGCCATGTATCATACTCAGCCAACAATGGAATTGAGGGAATATTTAGATTTCTGGCTGTGGCTAAACCAAAACAAGTAGTCTGTTGTACTGTGTCAATCAAAAATAAAATTTGAGACGGGATCAAACATGCACGATGCATAGCCTCAATGCCCTGCACCTGCCAATCTTTAGGACCTCAAATGGATTTTAAATCAATTGTGTCCTTCCAGTGCTCATAACCTTTCACGGACAAATCATTCCTGAAGGACATGGAGTAAACTAATTTAGTATGTGTCAACATAAATTTAGATGGGGACAGCATTTTCAGTTTATAAAAGTAGGACTGTGGGTCTGAAAGATTGTAACCAGAGAAATATACAAATTTACTCTGTTGAGTCTTTGAACTGCCCTGTAAAGGTGTTGGGCAAGGTTCCCACTGTGTATAATTAAAAAACGGTCTCAGAGTGATGGTTTTATGTAAAAAATGATGGCCATAATGTTGATAACAGAATAAATCTGCATAATTTGTTGAATTCAAATACAAGTCTTCAGTGTCAAAAGCAGCATAATATTACAAATCAGAGAACAATGAATGAACTGCATGAACATCCCAGTCATCTGAGTGTATGTCAGGCAAAACCAAATCTCCCAATGAAACGCGGAAGACGTATGGAATGCTTAAAATTTCTGTTGGCCCATGGATATCGTATGATACTTTATCTCAAACTATGCCATCCGCAACAGGGAACACTGATATATTGACAAGGCTTGGTCTCTTTTCATTATATGGGATGATATATGAGGGGCCAGAACTCCGTCAACAAAGTTCACAGCAGAGCGTTCAGGTAAATAATGGCCATTAATGAGTAGAAAAAATACTATCACAAATCCGACCCACATGAAGAGGAAAATCATCGTAAGCACCATTCAGATGTATGTCCAGGGTGGGACCATGTAAGTCTGCTTGAACCAGGATCTGAAAAGACTGGTACGTGTCGGGGGTTTTGGCACAGAGGAGGACGAAGAAGATGAGTCAGAAGAAAAGCTGTTACAGTCCATGTAATAACCACTCGCCCCAGTTGAAACAATGGAGGTTGTGCAGCATCAGATGAATCATGTATGGTACTCTCAAGAATGTCAATTATGACCTCAACTGGAGGAAAAGCATACTCGATGTCTGCATTGGTGGAAGTAGAAGGTAAAACAGGCAATAAATCAATTGAAGTTTCCATCTCCCCCTCCATTACTTGGGGAGTAGTCGAAGAAGCTGAAGCCATCAGATTCAGTGAAAGGTCTCGACGTGGAATATTTGGAGGCATACTATTCAGTATCGGCCATATGGTGGAACTTGACATGTTCAATAGAAATGTATCAATTCTCCTTACGGCCAGGTAAAGGAGGAAGGATCACAGTACGGGTGCCTTTCACACCAAGGACTCTGACCAGTGCTTGGTATGATGGACCAAATTCTTTTTTGTTCTCCACTTTCTCTCGGACCAGATCTCCAACTTTAGGAAGCCAGCCAGAAACAGGAATCAGGACCGCTGGATCCATGGAAGAGGGCAAATGTGCTTTTGCTTGTGAATCACAAGCTTTTAGTAGATCCTGTAACAGCACAATGATTATCTACGCCAAAGGTTGCGGCAGCCGCCACAACATCTAGACCATCAAGGTCTGGAACAAACATTTTAATGCCAAAGAGCATTTCATATGAGGTCCTCTCACCCAGAGATCTTCTTGAGAGATTGTTTAGTGCATGTTGGACTCCATAGAGATGTGTCAGCCAACCCCTACCAGTACCCAAGACTCTAGCTGTCAAAGATTGCTTTAAGTCACGGTTCATCCGCTCCACAACTGAATTGCCCTCAGGCCGGTATGGAGACAAAAATTGCACCTGCACCCCCCAGAGACTTCATTGCATCCCGGTAAGCCTTAGAGGCAAACGCAAGACCTTGGTCAGAATGGAAGGTGCCACAGGCAAATGTCTCGACAAAGACACGCAAATCTTTAATGACAGTTCGAGCGTCAGCACTACGTTGTGGCCAAACCGAAAGGAATCTAGTGCACGAATCTACTGCAACTAAAATGTGTTTAAAAGCAGTGTCAGATGTCAAAGCACTGCAGTGATGAAGATAAATACAACCAAAGGGTTGATTTGAAATGTAAAGTTGAATGTGAGGTGGACGAGCAACAGTAGAAGGCTTAATTTATTGCCAAATGTCACAAGAAACTACATATTTACGTGCCTACCTTGGGAAAGCTCTGTTCCCTCCTTCATCGCAGCTATAGCCGCCAAAATATCATCATCAATTTTAGCCATAGACCTAGTGACTGCTGCTACTGAACAGGTGGCTACTGCGGATTTGGCTGCCTCATCAGCCAGCAAATTACCAACAGCGCGTGTTCCCACCCGCTGATGGCCCAAAGTATGGATAAAATGAGTAAGCGTCAAACGTTCCTTAAGAGCGGCCACTCGTACCCAAAGCATTTTATGCTTAATTGCGCTACCTTTAGACTCACGAAAACCATTTTGTGTCCAAAAGAACAAGTTATCATAGAAGGATTGTACACAGTAAAACGAATCGCACACTATAAGCGTCGGAACATCTGGATCAGCAAATTCAAGAGGCAAAACCAAAGCACGTAGCTCTGTTAATTGAGCCGTGCAATCACCAAGAGACTTTGGGGCACATGCATCAACAAAAATACCAATCACAAACGGGCAGATTCGCAGAATCTGCCCCTTTGCGACCGGTATTTTTGCATTTGGGATGCATCAACCCAAATGCAAAATTGCAATTTAAGTAATCGCAAAATTTGCGATTACTTAAATTGCGAATGCATTTAGGGAATCGCAAATTGCGATTCCCTAAATGCAATGCATGATGCAATTCCAAATTGCGAATTCACAATTAGGGATCGCAAATTACCATCAATTTGAACTTGATGGCTATTTGCAAAAATTTTGAAAAATGCACTAAAGTGCATTTTTCAAAGTTTCAGGTTACACACACACATGCCCTTGGGGCATGTATGTGTGCAACATGTGGTAACATCTCAATTTCAGGGGTGCAACAGGGTGTCCTTTTGGCACCCTTGAAATTGCATGTGCAATTTGCGAGTACCTATACCTCTAGGCCCATAGGAATGAATGGGTAGCTATTCCTTAATTGCGAGTCGCAAGTTTAAAGCGCTGAGCTATATGTTCAGGGTCAAGCAGGGTACGGCTCCTCAGTATCTGCAAAGACTAGTTAAACCCTATCTGCCCGCACGCACTCTTCGCTCCACCACTCAGGCAAAATTTACGGTGCCAAGGATTAGACTGTCCCGTATGGGCGGTCGCTCCTTTGCCTACCTAGGCCCTTCTTTGTGGAATGCTCTTCCTTTATCACTCCGGAGTGAAACCATTTATACGCGCTTTCGTAAAACGCTCAAAACCTGGTTGTTCAATCAGTAGTTTCTTTTCTTGTTCCTTCTCTGGCTGGCGCCGGGAAACCGTTTTGGGTAGCTGTTGCGCCCGATATAAATTTAAATAACATAACATAATTAAGGAATAAGTAGGAATCGCAATTTTTTTGCGATTCCTACATGCATAGGGATTTATGAGTCCTAAATAGCGATTTTTTAAAATTCGCTATTTAGGATTCGCAAATCCTGACTTTGATGCATGTGGCCCAAAGTGTGCACCAATGAGCACTTGAAATCCCCATCAACAATTGTTCCTGCGACAATCGCGCAGAGTGCTGAATAAGCATGTTTAGAACCGCTGGCTGTGCAGATCCATCAGTGTAAATAATACATGTGTATTGATCAAGTGGGAGTAATGAAAGGAGGAGGATGAAAATGTTCATATTGTAAGAACTCCTGTGTCTGTAATATAGGATCAAAGGTAAAGCAGACATCAGCCGACGTCAAAGAACTGGCCCATTGTATCCAACGTGGATGCACGGCTTTGGAATTCGGGACACTAGCCTTCGTAACTGCTTCTAAAGCAGGCACTGGCGAAACCATAAAAATGTGTTTACCCTGAGCCAGAGAGCGTTCTTTCAAAATCGCCATCTGGACAGCTGTCAAAAATTATTCTGTAGAAGAGAAACGCATCTCAGCTGAAGTGTACAAATGCGATTTGTAAGCTATGGGGACCGTGTCCCCCTCATTGAACGTCAAGTAAGTGAAGCCTAACGCACCAGGTACAAGCCTTATCACCAAATTTGTAGAATTGTCCCATGTTAACAAGAAGTTGGTCGCAAGCAGATCAGACTGCAGAGACTGAAGAATCGCGGTATGTTCCAGAAGCCAACAGGAAGCAGAGTAAGAAGGTTGTATCAATTTGTAAAGAGGTTTGATACGCTTGGCATAATCAGGACTGTATGTCTTCCCGAAATTCAAGAAACCTAGCAAAGACTGCAATTGTTTAAGTGTAGATGGAGGTTGCAATTGTGCACATTTCTACAGAAAGTGGGGAGCCAACCCTGTTAGACCTGGCACTATTGGCGTGGGTCTCCCTTCCATTTTTTCGCTAAGCCTCCTCTGTTGTTGACATGTTTTTGCTGGTTTAGATGCTTTGGGCACTTTGCCACTGCTAATCAGTGCCAAAGTGCAAGTGCTCCCTATGATAAGTTGATGTATGGATTAGTGACTCCATGATTGGCTTATTTGACTTACTGTCAGACCCTAGTATAGTGCACCGCGTGTGCCCAGGGCCTGTAAATCAAATGCTGCTGGTTGGCTTGCAGCACTGGTTGTGCCACCCACCGGAGCAGCTTGGAAAGCGTGTCTCAGGCCTGCCATTGCAGAGCCTGTGTGCAGTCTGGTACTGCCATGTCGACTTGAGAAGTGCACCCACTTACCAGTCCCCAAACCTTCCCTTTTCTGCATGTTAGTCACCCCTAAAGTAGGCCTGCGGGCAGGGTGCATTGTATGTAAGAGGTAGGACATGCCCTGGTGTGTGTGGCATGTCCTGATAGTGAATTACAGCCAAATTCGTTTTTCACTATTGCAAGGCTACCTGTCCCCATAGGCCAGAATGGGCAGTTTGATTATAACATCTTATAATCCTAACAGACCCAGGGAACATGGTAGAAAAACGAATTTAGTATGCCTGAACTCAGAATGATAAAATACATCTTTTAGTGAAGTTGGTTTTAACATTCTGTGTTTGAAAATACCACTTTTAGAAAGTAGGTATTTTCTTGCCTAACCATCCAGCCTGCCTCTGCTAGCTTGTGTATTGTATGTCTGGGTTTGTGAGTGACAGGGGCTGGGGGACTCCAGGAGACAGGGTGAGTCAGCACTAGGCTGAATAGACCTATCTGCATGAGGAGTGGTGGGAGGAGTAGCACCTGGGCCTGAATAGGGCTGTGCCTACCTTCCACAATGCTGGCTCCACCTCCTGTGGTGTGTCTGATGACCCTGGCCCACACTGACAAGGAAGAAGTTGTGCACTGGCAGAATGCACCCAGAACTGGTTTGGACTAGGTACAGGACCCTCTGCCTTCAGAGGACAAAGGATTTGCTAGTATAAATATTGGGGCCCAGACCCCAAGACTTTAGATCACTTCTGGGAATCAAGACGAACCTTTGCTGAGGAGAAGAACCAGGAAGCTGAAGGAGGAGACTACCCCTATGCTGCGTGTTGTTGGGGTTGGCCTGCAGTGGTTACTTTATTGCCAAAGAAAGGAGAAAAGGACTGAGTGTGCTTTCATCATCTTGAAGAAGATCTCCAAGGGCTTGAACATTGAGCTTGCCTCCTGCCTGAAGTCTCAGGGATACAAGACTTCACCCCCAGCTCCCCTCCTGAATTCCCTTGCTGGGAATTGAAGTGCCTACTGCTGTTGGGCCTTCTGAGAGACTGCGTGTCGCTGGGAGCTGGAAACGCGACGCAACGAAGAAGAAGCGTGTCGCCGCCGCAGCAGTTGTCGTTGCATCGCTGAGTAAGCGTGCCGCCGCTGCCGCGCCAACGAAGCACCCCGCATCACCGGAGAAGCGTGCTGCCGCAGCAGTTGTCGTCGCATCGCGGAGTAAGCGTGCCGCCGCTGCCGCTGTCGCCATTGCATCACCGAAGCGCCTCGCATCACTGGAGAAGCGTGCCGCCGCCACAGAGGACGCCAGCGCATCACCGGAGAAGCGTGTCGCAGGGCCTGTCGCGGCTCAGAAGATCGCCGAGTTGCCGCACGGCCGTCGGGCGTGCACGCATCCCGTCTACGTTGTTGCACCGTAAGCAAGATGCCATTTTCTCGCATTGCACCGCATCATCATCGCATCGGAACCGGGCCGCAGTAATAAACCGACGCATCCTCCTTTCTGCGTGTAAGGAATCGAAGCATCACCTTCCCTGCGACCCTTTTGTTTGTTTTGCGTTACGCATCCAAAGGTACATTAAGAGTAAAGTGTCGCATTTATCATCTTTATTGAACTGAGCTATTTTTTTACCATTGACAGTAATATTTTTCGTATTGTATTGTGGAATATTTGTCGTTTTGGGTCTTGTGTTAAGTCTATACAAAAATACTTATTTTTATACTACAACTTGTGTGGTGTCCATCTGTAGTGTTGTCACTGGGTTACTGTATGTGTTCACAAATGCTTTACACACTGCCTCTGAGATAAACCTGCCTGCTCGTGCCAAGCTACCAAAGGGGTGAGCAGGGGTTATTTTAGTAGTGAATCCCCCTTAACCCTGACTAGAAGCAAGGGTCCCTATTTGGACAAAGGTACCTACCTCTGCCAACTAGAGACCCCCAGTTCTAACATTGGTGGTCAGCGGTGAGGATTCTGGACTTGCATTTGTGACTCATATACAGTAATTGGTGTACACTACTAGTGAGTGCAGACCAAACGCAACCACATACATTTCTGGTAGATTGTTTTTCCTGGGATTTCTATTTTTTGCCAAGAACTGCCAAGTTTAGTCACCATGAGCAAAACAGCATCCATCGCATCTGTGGATTTAGATTTTGAAGAAGAAAAGCTGGAAAGTTACAATGTGAAACTGCTAAAGTACTTCTGCAGGAAATTTAAAGTTGCTACTACAAGTCTCACCAAGAAGGATGAGTACCAAAAGGAGCTGAGGGCCTGGGTAGAAGCAAGAAATACCCCTGAGCCTGTGGGAGAGCAGGTGGAGGGGGCTGAGGATGCAGAAGGGCAGCTAGATGGGCCATTGGGTTCAGAGGGGAGGAAAACACCTTCCCCAGCAGGCAGCAGTGTTTCTTCCAAGGGCCTGTCCCCAGGAGAGCTGGAGGACAGGGAGAGAAGTAGGATGCATGAAATGGAGCTGACCAAGCTTAAGATGGGTGGGCAGTTGGAATTGGAAATTAAAAAATTAGCCCTAGAGGAAAAGAGGATGCAAATGGAGCATGAGAGAAGTTTGAGGAAGTTGGAGTTGAAAGCTAGGAGCTTAGAGATTACTCCCTCTGGTGGCAGCACACCGTCCATGCCTGTTGAAGCCAGGGTGTATATACCTAAAGATGTGGTGAAAGAGTTTTATAAGAATGATGATATTGGTCAGTGGTTCAAGGCCTATGGGGTAGCTATGTCCTCCCACCGGGTCCCTGAGAAGGATTGGGGAGCGGGGTTGTGGGGACGGCTCCTTAGTGAGGGGAGGGATACCTTGTTAGACTTGGCCTCTGAAGTCCACAATTCTTATAGCCATATGAAGGAAGCATTGATGTCTAGGTACGGGTTGACTCCTGAACTGTATAGGCAGAGGTTCAGAAATTGCAAAAAGTTGGAGTCCAGTACTTGGGTGGAATATGTGACTTTTTTTTGCAGAGCATTGGATGGTTGGGTGAAGGGTAGCAAAGTGAATGATTTTGACGCGCTCTATAATTTGATTGCATGGGAGCACTTGTCAGGAAATTGTTTTCCAGAGCTACGCCAGCACCTTATTGACAGTAGGCTGACTAACCCTAGGAAGCTTGCTGAGGAGGCGGATCGCTGGGTGAGCACCCAGGTCCACAAGGGTCACGTGGGAGACTCCGCCAAAGGTGGGCAGGGTCCCCAGCAGAGGAGTGGGGGGGACAAGGGTAAACAGAAGGAGTTCCAGAAAGGGCCCCAAAGTAATTCCCAAGGGAACCAAGGGAAAGGTTCCCAGCCTCCCCCTGAGAAGAAGCCAGGGGCCCCGACAGATAAGCCTGTTCACAGGGGGCCCAGGACTTGCTTTAAGTGTGGTCAAGTGGGGCACTGCTCCTATGATTCTAAATGTCCCTTGTATGGGAAGACAGCACCCACTGGTGCACCACCCCGGCAGGTGGCTAGTGTAGCCCTGGGGGAGGAGATGGGTGCCGAAGGTGGGTGGGGTCCCGTAGCGATGTCCTTGGTCTCTTTAGGAGACAGTGAGATGGTCCCCAGGACCCAACTGCCTGATAACACTAAAAAATACCGGCAGTGGGTGACCATCAATGGCCAAAGGGTGGAGGCTCTGAGAGACACCGGACCCAGTGTGACAGCTGTCAGTTGTCGGCTGGTGTCTGAAGAGCAGGTGATCCCCAATGCATTCTGCCCGGTAGTTGCCGTGGACAACTCAGAGAGCCACTGCAGAGTGGCTCAGGTTCCCTTTGAGTGGGGGGGGGGTCTCAGGTACCTTTCAAGTAGCTGTGAGGCCAGCCATGCCTGTAGACTGTCTGTTGGGCAACGATTTAGAAAGTTAACCTTGGGCAGAGGTGGAGAGAAGGTCTCATCTAGAGATGTTGGGTCTGCCTGAGTGGGCGTGCGCGACCACTCGGTCTATGGCAGCCAGTAGAGGTGTTCAAGAGGACCTGTAGCCTGAGAGGGTGGCCCAGGTGCCTGCCTTGAAGAGAAGAGGCAGGGGGCGTGGGAAACCGGCCCCCGTAGTTCCCAAAGTCCAGGAGGAGGCAGAACGTGAGGGGGATGCTCTGGAACCTACAGGGGAGGAAGTGGCCGAACTGGGGGACCTGCCTGAGCTGACCCATTGGTAGCAAGAAGGAGGACCCTCCAGGGAGGAGTTCTGCGAGGAGCAGAACAAGTGCCCTTCTCTTGTGGGTTTGCAGCAACAGGCCACAAACCAGGCAGCAGGTGATCAGTCTGGATCACATTGGATCTACTGGGAGAATGGTCTCCTGTATAGCGAGCCTAAGGTTGCTGAGCCTGGGTCAGCCCGTGTGCTGGTGGTACCCCAGCGCTTCAGAGCCTTCCTACTGGGTTTGGCTCATGATGTGCCTTTAGCTGGACATCTGGGGCAGGGCAAGACCTTTGAAAGGCTTGTCACCCACTTTTATTGGCCCCAGATGCGCAAGAGTTCAGACACTCATTGCAGGACATGTCAGACTTGGCAGGCAAGTGGAAAAAGTGGGAGGAAGCACAAGGCTCCCTTCCAGCCTTTCCCTGTGGTCAGTACCCCCTTTGAATGGGTGGGTATTGACATTGTGGGGCCACTGGACCCCAAGACAGCCATGGGCAACAGGTTCATCCTGGTCTTGGTGGACCATGCCACCCGGTACCCGGAAGCCATCCCTCTTCGGACAGTGACGGGCCCCGTGGTGGGACATGCACTGATGGGGATTTTCTCCCGCGTGGGGTTCCCCAAGGAGGTGGTGTCTGACCGTGGTACAAATTTCATTTCCAAGTATATGAAGTCCCTGTGGCAGGAGTGCGGTGTAACGTACAAGTTCACCACTCCTTACCACCCCCAAGGTAATGGGCTGGTTGAGAGATTCAACCGGACCCTGAAGGGCATGATTATGGGTCTGGATCTGGAAGTACCCATGAGGCGTAAGTGGGACGTCCTCTTGCCATGCCTTTTGTTTGCTTACCGTGAGGTGCCACAGAAGTCCTTCGGGTTCAGCCCCTTTGAACTGCTCTATGGTCACCCGGTAAGAGGACCTCTGAGTCTGGTGAAAGAAGGCTGGGAGAAAGCTCGCAGTAAACCACCCCAGGATGTATTTAGCTACATGCTGGCCTTTAGAAACCAGACTAGGCGATTCAGACAACTCGCTGAGGCGAATCTGGAAGCCAGCCAGGAGGAGATGAAACGGTGGTATGATCGGAATGCCACTCTGATCGAGTTTCAGCCTGGGCAGAAAGTGTGGGTCATGGCCCCCGTGGAGCCTTGCGCGCTCCAGGATAAGTGGACCGGACCATTTGAGGTGGTGGAGCGCAAGAGTGAGGTCACCTACCTGGTGGACTTGCGATCTCCCAGGAACCCTTTGCGGGTCCTACATGTCAACTGCCTAAAGCCCCATTTTGAGAGGTCCGAAGTGGGCATGCTCCTAGCAACAGATGATGGAATGGAAGAGGAGACAGAACCTCTTCCTGACCTCCTGTCTGCAACAGAGCAAGATGGGTCAGTGGAGGGTGTGAACCTCTCTAACTCCCTGACACCTGAGCAGCGGGAAGACTGTCGTCAACTGTTGGGACAGTTTCCTGACCTGTTTTCCCTGACTCATAGTGTCACCGATTGGTGCGTCCATGATGTGGACACTGGGGACAGTCCTCCTGTCAAGCACAAGGCTTACAGAGTGACTGACAGGGTTAGAGCTTGCATCAAGGAGGAGGTCTCCAAGATGTTTGCATTGGGGTGATTGAGTCCTCTCACAGCCCTTGGGCCAGCCCAGTGGTCTTGGTCCCAAAGGCTGCTGCGCCTGGTGCCACGCTTGAACTCCGGTTCTGTGTGGACTACCGAGGACTCAATTCAGTCACCAGGACTGACGCGCACCCCATCCCCAGAGCTGATGAGATCATTGATCGGTTATGGGCTGCCAGGTACCTCAGCACGTTTGACTTAACGTCTGGGTACTGGCAGATCGCCTTGACTGATGGGGCCAAAGAGAGGTCAGCATTCTCCACACCAGATGGGCACTACCAATTCCGGGTTATGCCCTTTGGGATGAAGAATGCCCCTGCCACCTTTCAGAGGTTGTTCAACCAGGTGTTGGTTGGAATGGAAGATTTCAGTGCCGCCTACCTGGATGACATCGCAGTGTTCAGCGCCAGTTGGGAAGAACATCAGCGCCATTTCTGGGAAGTGTTGATGGCGCTGCGGAGGGCAGGCCTCACGATCAAGGTGAGTAAGTGCCAGATCGGGCAGGGTTCCGTGGTGTACTTGGGACACCAGGTTGGGAGCGGCCAGGTGGCACCCCTACAGCCCAAGATTGATACCATTCTGGCTTGGGAACCCCCCCCAAGACCCAGACAGAGGTGAGAGCCTTTCTAGGACTCACCGGGTATTACAGGAGATTTGTCAAGGGGTATGGCAGCATCGTTGCACCCTTGACAGAGCTGACTTCCAGGAAGCAGCCCAAGAGAGTGATTTGGACTGACACCTGTCAGAGAGCTTTTGACGCCTTGAAGACTGCCATGTGCACGGCCCCCGTGCATCAGGCGCCCAACTTCCCAAAAGAATTTGTTGTTCAAACAGACGCTTCAGAGCATGGTGTAGGGGCTGTTCTGGCACAGTTAAATGAGGAGGGCCTAGACTAACCTGTAGCCTTCATCAGTAGGAGGTAACTTCCACGGGAACAGAGGTGGAGTGCTATTGAGCGTGAGGCATTTGCTGTGGTCTGGGCGCTGAAAAAGTTGAGACCATACCTGTTTGGGACTCTCTTCCGGGTTCAGACAGACCACAGGCCCCTCAGATGGTTGATGCAGATGAGGGGTGAGAATCCAAAGCTGTTGAGGTGGTCCATTTCCCTACAGGGGATGGACTTTACGGTGGAACACCGCCCTGGTACAGAACACGCCAATGCTGATGGTCTGTCCAGATTTTTCCGCCTTAATGATGAGAACTTCCAGGAGGTAGGGTAGTTCTCCCCACATTTCAGCTGGAGGGGACACGTGTTAGACCTGGCACCATTGGCATGGGTCTCCCTTCCATTTTTTCGCTATGCCTCCTCTGTTGTTGACATGTTTTTGCTGGTTTAGATGCTTTGGGCACCTTGCCACTGCTAATCAGTGCCAAAGTGCAAGTGCTCCCTATGATAAGTTGATGTATGGATTAGTGACTCCATGATTGGCTTATTTGACTTACTGTCAGACCCTAGTATAGTGCACCGCGTGTGCCCAGGGCCTGTAAATCAAATGCTGCTGGTGGGCTTGCAGCACTGGTTGTGCCATCCACCGGAGCAGCTTGGAAAGCGTGTCTCAGGCCTGCCATTGCAGAGGCTGTGTGCAGTCTGGTACAGCCATGTCGACTTGGGAAGTGCACCCACTTACCAGTCCCCAAACCTTCCCTTTTCTGCATGTTAGTCACCCCTAAAGTAGGCCTGCGGGCAGGGTGCATTGTATGTAAGAGGTAGGACATGCCCTGGTGTGTGTGGCATGTCCTGATAGTGAATTACAGCCAAATTCGTTTTTCACTATTGCAAGGCTACCTGTCCCCATAGGCCAGAATGGGCAGTTTGATTATAACATCTTATAATCCTAACAGACCCAGGGAACATGGTAGAAAAACGAATTTAGTATGCCTGAACTCAGAATGATAAAATACATCTTTTAGTGAAGTTGGTTTTAACATTCTGTGTTTGAAAATACCACTTTTAGAAAGTAGGTATTTTCTTGCCTAACCATCCAGCCTGCCTCTGCTAGCTTGTGTATTGTATGTCTGGGTTTGTGAGTGACAGGGGCTGGGGGACTCCAGGAGACAGGGTGAGTCAGCACTAAGCTGAATAGACCTATCTGCATGAGGAGTGGTGGGAGGAGTAGCACCTGGGCCTGAATAGGGCTGTGCCTACCTTCCACAATGCTGGCTCCACCTCCTGTGGTGTGTCTGATGACCCTGGCCCACACTGACAAAGGAAGAAATTGTGCACTGGCAGAATGCACCCAGAACTGGTTTGGACTAGGTACAGGACCCTCTGCCTTCAAAGGACAAAGGATTTGCTAGAATAAATATTGGGGCCCAGACCCCAAGACTTTAGATCACTCCTGGGAATCAAGACGAACCTTTGCTGAGGAGAAGAACCAGGAAGCTGAAGGAGGAGACTACCCCTATGCTGCGTGTTGTTGGGGTTGGCCTGCAGTGGTTACTTTATTGCCAAAGAAAGGAGAAAAGGACTGAGTGTGCTTTCATCATCTTGAAGAAGATCTCCAAGGGCTTGAACATTGAGCTTGCCTCCTGCCTGAAGTCTCAGGGATACAAGACTTCACCCCCAGCACCCCTCCTGAATTCCCTTGCTGGGAATTGAAGTGCCTACTGCTGTTGGGCCTTCCGAGAGACTGCGTGTCGCCGGGAGCTGGAAGCGCGACGCAACGAAGAGGAAGCGTGTCGCCGCCGCAGCAGTTGTCACATCGCGGAGTAAGCGTGCCGCCGCTGCCGCACCACCGAAACGAAACGCCCCGCATCACCGGAGAAGCGTGCGTGTATTGTGGATTTTTGTCGTTTTGGGTCTTCTGTTAAGTCTATACAAAAATACTTATTTTTATATTACAACTTGTGTGGTGTCCATCTGTAGTGTTGTCAATGGGTTACTGTATGTGTTCACAAATGCTTTACACACTGCCTCTGAGATAAGCCTGCCTACTCGTGCCAAGCTACCAAGGGGGTGAGCAGGGGTTATTTTAGTAGTGTATCCCCCTTACCCTGACTAGAAGCAAGGGTCCCTATTTGGACAAAGGTACCTACCTCTGCCAACTAGAGACCCCCAGTTCTAACAAACCCCCTACCTTCATTATTCAGTTCATAACCAAGAAAAAGAACCGCCATGAAAGCGATGCGAGACTTCGCAAAATTCAATTTGTAACCAAAGTTTGCAAAATGTGTGATAATGCGGTCCACGTGCAAGAGATGCGGCAGTAATTCATCATCCGTCAAGTATATGTCATTGACGTACGAAAAGGCATCTGGGTCGATCTCATGCAAAAGGGACACTAAGCGTGCCGCAAACACACCAGGGCTATTCTTATATCCCATTGGCAATCTCGCATATCGGCGCTGATTGTCTAGCACACTGAATGTGGTCAAATCGCGGCTCTCAGGAGGTAGAGAATGACTGAAAAATCCATTGGAAATATCCAAGGTGGTTTTGTATTTTTTGCGAACAATGTTATTCACTAATGCAGAGCCATGTGTGTTCTGAGCCGCAAAGGTTCAAACGTGACTGTTTAATTGTGTGTAATCTAAAACTATGCGATATGAACCGTCGGATTTAAATATTGGAAAAAGAGGATGATTCATCGATGAAACACAGGGTTCAATCACACCCTGATATTCAAATTGGGTCAAGATTTCTCTGACGGACGCTTTAGCGTCTCGTTTGATTGGATACTGTGGTTGGGGCTGAGGTGTGGAATGCAAAAGAATCACATGAACCGGGGAACCCTCGTACCAACCTGCCTGATTGCGATATAACGCCTGGCTAAGGCTAAAGCCCAATTCGAGGCAAAAGCCATTTTGTCATCATCAGGAACATATTTCGAAAAACTAGGAAGAATAACATCTTCTCCTCAGGGGGAAGCTAGGACAAAAGGGGGAGACCAATCAACCTCCGCCAATTAAATGTCATAAGAAGAAGGGAGGTTTTCCCAAAACACTGCTTTAACTTGGCGTTTAATGTCGCCTTCAATTTGGAGGGTAACTTCATAAAGTCTCTCAGGGGGTGCAACTCGAGTATCAGCTATCTCTACTGTAATAAAGTGTCAGTTGCTTTCGCCTCCAGATGCTGGTGGTTACCTCTGCTGCGCTGTTGAGGAGGGTCACCGCCCAGCTCCTGTCAAGGAGTAGAGTTCTCACCGTCTGAGGCATACTTTGCAGTTAAAGCGGCAACTTTTTTCTTTTGAAATGGGACACGATATTGAGGTGATCCCTTCGGTTTGGCTTTTACATCAAACTGACGCTGCGGGTCACGTTTTGTTTGCGCAGACTCGCCTTCTCTGCGTCCTGACGTCCTCCCCCGCCGAACTGTTGATCCGACGATTCCTGAAAGGAACGAGGAGAACGAGGATCAGAAACCTGAAACCTCTCAGGTGTCTTAATTTTTAGAGCAGTTGCGCGAATCATATCTACGTTCAGAAGCGTCCGGTGGTGGCGAACAAGCACAAGAACCAGACTTCTGCTGTTGCTGCCACTGATTTTTATTCCAAGCCTTTTTAGGAAAGACCGGACGACCCTCCTTTTCAGGAGGAGGCTTATTTTGTACCTGAGTAAAAGGTCTTACTCGCAAAGTATTGCGACCCAATGATGTGTACACATCCGCAATAATAATCGGCAACTGCCGCTGCTTGTCAACGTCCGCCACCGTTGATAGGCGTTGACGCACTTGCAAGCTAACTGCCTCACCTTTGACGTTGGCCAGAATCGTATTGGAGACAATAGGGAACATGCCCACTAATCTCATCCCCAATTCCAGGGCTGGACCAGCCCCGTGTTCATCTTGAACCTTCTTTAGAACGCTGGGTAGAATGTTCATGGAGAGGGTGCCAAAGCACAGTGTATACACCGCAGCAAACACTGTCCCCCAGGTGGTGCAATCAGTTAAAGCGGGAACAATACCACTCGGTAAACTCATCGTAAGGATCCTGTGTTTCTCACCAGGAGTAGTATGCGGAAAAACAGCCTCGAGTTGCTCAAATCTTTCTACCAGCCAATATGACGCTTGCCCATCACTGAATTAATCATGATGGGACTAATAAGACCATCACCATGTCCTGGTGGCTGAGGAGCAGCTTCAGCCGGAGCCACTTGAATATTACGTGACATAAATTGTATGACACTTCTGTGGATATGAATCAATGAAATATGTAATTGACGTAGCTCTGCGAGTGTAACAAGATAATTTGGATGAGGTGTGAAACCAGCCAACACGGGCCATGTGGCCCCATTGACCAATAAAGGGCCTAAACAGACCACAGAAACAGGATGAGGAAGGGTGCCATTAAGCCAAATGGTATGCTCCCAGGCCGTCAACGGAACTTCAAGTAATCGATAAGGGCGATAATTCCGCGGAACCGCAGCTGCTGTATATTCATGAAATAAACTATCATTCCCATCCACTGCTGGAAATGTAACCCAAGAGTAAAAGACCTCGAAGCGGTAAGCCGCATCCGCCTCGACAACAAAAATGAAATCAGCCCCCGCATTAGGAACTCCACATTGAGTCAAATGCGCTGTAACCGCAGCGCGGTTAGTTGCTGCAATATTGGCCGGTTGTGCCATATTAGAAATTGGACAAATAAACAGAAAGACTGGTAGCGCAAAACCGGGTCCAACAGAGAAACAAAACCCTTTAAAATTCAAGCTTGAAAAACCTATAAATCTAACAATATAGGAAGCTAAGCCCCCCCACCACGGACGTCTCCGTAAACGGTGAGAGGGTATTGTGGACAAGCACAAGCGCTAATCAGAGGTCTCGCGAATAAGTACCAGACCAAACGTTGGGTGCCATGTTGCAGGGATTCTGCACAAACACAGAACTATGCGCAGGATTATGGGACCTTGGTGTATAGGGACTGGGTCTTCCTATCATGATAGTGCCCACGAGCCCAGCACCGACTAGCTATAGTATTGTATTGCGTATTTATATAGCGCAACTGTCACCCTACCTATAGTGTCTCACTTGCTCTCCTACTCACTCGCAGAGAAGCAAATGATTAGACACCCCAGAACACAACACTCCCAGATCTCTCATGAATCGCAGTAACAAGACACACCCTTTCACTTGCACTCTTGTATTTGTCCACAATAAGATCTGACAGAGACACGAAATAGTTTAAAATATTTATTTTAACTAACGTGCCCTAACATGCAGTATACGTGCCACAACAAGCAGGAAAATGCATAATACAAATACAGTCAGCATAGCAGCTAGTCCATAAATCATGAAGGGAGATGTCATCATGGAAAGACAATAGAGCCTAACCTCCCTCCCCTTGCTACGGAGCAGTGTTATTACATATCAGAAGATCTCTGGGCTTTGTCAGCAGACCCCATACCTTAGCCTGGTAGATCTACATCATAGGTGCTGTCTCGCTCTTCTCCCTGAAAGGTCCCTCTCCAAGTGTGTCTCATCTATTCGTGCACCCCACTAAAAACCCAAATACGTTGTCCAAACAACAGCTGCAACGTATGTTTTGTCTAAGGGCTAAGGTCTGGCCAGAACAAAATAACAAGGAGCATTGTTGTTCGACCATGCACATAATGTTCAGTCAAAATCCCAGGAACATGCAGAGTATGAACATAGCGATGAGTTCTCATGTGAAAGCAGTCATTGAAATATTGCAAAAATAAAGATGTGTAGTAACATGCGCAAAAGCAGCAGGCAAGCTGCAACGTCCTCATGCTAAGTTAGTGAAAAACGACAATGTCCCCGTGGGCCACGTGACAAAGTAAAATGTATTTACAATTCCTAAGTATAATACCACTTTAACCTTTGTTTTTTTCAGTGAATTTCTGTGTTTTTTTTTTAACCTAAAGTAATATTTTATTACTATATTTAAAACCAACTCCACACCACTCACAGCCTTTGGCTGTGCGGAGCATGTGGTTGGGCACCTGCATCCAACCCCACACGAGTAGCCATCCACCACAAAAAACAGCTTCAGCTGTGTGTAATGTGGGATTGGGGACAGGGCCTGGTCTGCAGCCAGACGCTGTGCTGTAAGCTGTATGGGGTTGATTGCATGGCCTGGCCTCTGATGGAGGGATGAGGCTGGTGGGTGGATGGGCGCACACCCTGGCACCCAAATCTGCCTATACCCCTGCGGGTGCGCATGGCTCACTATGTGATGTAACAATCTAAAGGGTGCTATTTTAAGTATGGCAGACCTACTGACTTTGTCAACGGGTATGAACACCAAAATATAAAAAGTTGGCCTATCAGCTTTATTCATGGGTGAGCATATCAGTATATATAAAGCTCACCTATTGTCTTTCTCAAAATGTCAAAAAGAACAATTGATGGACAGAATGCAGAACAATGTCATACATTCACCCCAATACAGAGATCTGGGCCTAAATCCATCGTTTTTTTGCTCCCCATGCCATTACAGTTTGAACCCAGCCATATGCAAATCAGTCTTAACCCTGCACCCAATGGGAACAGTCTAGCCCGAGCTGCCAGGCCAGGTCCTCCCTGGACTGGAAGCAAGCATCCTAGGACTGGTCCCATGAGGCACAGGGTCAAGCCTGATTAACATATAGCTGGGTCCAAACTGGGGTGGCGTGGTGAGCAAAATAATGATGGATTAAAACCAGATCCTTGTGACTTGGGGTGAATGTTTGCATTGTTCAGCATACCGTCCATCAATTGTTTCTTTTGCATTTCTCAAAATGTCACCAATAATTATGATGTATGTTGTATTAACAGTGCAATTTTTAACAAAAGTGATTGGCACTAAAAAATTGTAATATCGTTTCATTAAAAAATCATCATGTCTTCGACTTTCTTTTAAAACAATTTTCAAGTTACAGAGTGCAGCTATAGAACCAACCACAAGGGGGCTCTGCACTCCAGCTGAAGAGCTAGAGCTAGGAGTGCTTTAAAAATATGGTAAGGTCTCCTGTGGTCATGGATTTAATGGCCTAGGAGACTAATTTTAACGTTGCTGGTGGGCTCCCTCCTAAAAATGGCACGGTGGTGCCCCTGCTCCTTTTAGGGACACCACCAGGCATCAAAAAATATATTTTAAGAAACCCTCACACAGCATTATGGGACGCTCCTTCAAGGAGTAGTGAATAATAAATGAGCGACTCCTTTCACTCATTTATTACTCATTTTAATATTTTTGGGGGGTGTCCCAGTGTTTACCTGGGACACCCTTATCTTTAATTTTTGTTTGGGGCAGAAAGGGGACCCCCAGGGCCTCCATGTTCCGGCCGGCTCCCTACAAGTGGCCCCATGGGCCCGCAGGAGCTGGCAACTTATTTTTTAACTCCTGCAGGAGTGAGCGCTCTGATTGACTGCCAGCAGCATCAGAAACATTTGCTGGCAGCCATTACAGGAATTGGGGACTAAGCCCCCAGGCCTAAAAAAGTAAAAAAATATATATATAAGGGGGCAGGGTAGGGATATCCTGACCCCCTAGGCCCCATGGCCAGACCCAGAGACACCCCCCCCCCCCACAGAGTCCAAAAGCCCCCCAAAAAATCTGCAGAAATTGCTTGCATGAAATCATTAAAAAAAAATGGTGGCCGGGGCCACTTTGTTTTATTAATGGGAGGGGGGCATACGACCCCTCTCCTCTAGCCTTTATAGGCCCCGGGGAGCCCACCTCTGGGGCTGAAATTATTCAGCCTTTATTGACCCCGGGGCCCCATTCCCGGGGCTGGCTCACTAGCTATGTCCTGGGGAGCTCACCCCCAGGCTCTAGTGGTTTCCCTGCTTACACTGATATTAATGTATGTGGGGAGTGGGGACGTGCACCCCCCCTCCCCATGCCATCACAGGCCTCAAGGAGCCCACCCCCATGGCTGACATTATTGTATATGGGGAGGGGGATGCACTGACCCCCTCCCCAAGCCATGACAGTCCCCGGGGAGCCCACGTCCAGGGCCAAAACAATTACAAAATGGGGAGGGGGCCTTGCAGCCCCCCTCCATGAGCCTCTAAAGGCCCTGGGGCCAAAAGTACTTGTGCCCCCCCAAGCCTTTATTGACCCAGGGGGCCCCATCCCCAGGGTCCGCCTCACTAGCTATGTCCCAGGAGCCCACTCCCAGTACATAGCGGTTTCCCTTCTCGCACCGGCGCACGCAGGGAACCCTGTGTTTGCTCCCACTTGGCAGGAGCATTTTGTAATCTCTCGCCAAGTGGGAGCAAACACAAAGTCTGCTACCAGTGGGCAGGAGCTTTGAAAATGCTCCAGCCAGCTGGGAGCAAACTTTTAATCTGTTTCCCTGCCCGCAGTAATGCGGGCAGGGAAACGGATCAAAATATTGCTCCTGCCCAGAGGAAGCGGCTTAAGTTGCTGCCCTCAACACGAGTATGATTGGTTTCCTGGGTGGGTACCAGGGCATCCACCTTTAATAGTGCATGCCCTGGGGCATGGAGCCCCCCTCCCCTCTCATAAAAATAAACGGCCCTGGGGGATGGGGTCCCCAGGGCCCAATAAGGCTCGGAGAGGGGGGCCATGCAGCCCTCCTCCCCTTTCATTAAAAAAAAGAACAGCCCTGGGGTATGGGGTCCCCAGGGCCCAATTAAGGCTCTGAGAGGGGGGCCACACAGCCACTCTCCCCTTAAATAAAAAAGAGGGCCATGGGGATGGGGTCTCCAGGGCCTAATAAGGCTCGGGAAGGGGGGCCATGCGGCTCCCCTCCCCTTTAATTTAAAGAAAAATGGCCTTGGGGGATGGTGTAACCAGGCTAGGGCCTCGGGGAAATGGGCCACATTGCCCCCCTCCCCTTCAATGAATGAATATATATATATATATATATATATATATATATATATATATATATATTACCTGACGTCAATCCAAACCCCGCTGCACATGGCCGCTGCACGGGTTGGCCGCAGGGCCTGGCGGTCAACCCCCCATAGGCACTCAACCCCACTCCAAGCAACGGCCTTCAGCCATGCAAGCTGGGGGGGAATGGCCCTGTGGCCCACCCCCACATGTAGGCAACCCAGGAGGGGGTACGCAGCCCCCGGGGCAATTAGGGCCCCAAAGACCCCATCCCGGGGGCCACGCAATTACTTAAAAGGGAGGGGGGCCGCACGGCCCCTCTCCCCAGGCCAATTTTGGCCGATTTCGGCCCCGGAGACCCTATTCTCTGGGCTGATTTTGGCCCAGGGACCTCATCCCCCCGGGGCCCGGCTAACTAATAAAAAGGGAGAGGGTCAGGAGGCCCTCTTCCCCAGGCTGAATTTGGCCTCCAGGACCCCATCCCACAGGGCCCGGATAATTAATAGCAGGGGAGGTGGGGTCCACGTGGCCCCCCCTCCCCAGGCCTATTTTTTCCCCTAGGTACCCCATCCCCTGGGGCTCGGCCAATTAGTAGAAGGGGAGGTGGGCCTCCTGGCCTCCCTCCCTGGACCCCGGGGACATCATCCCCTAGGGCCCACCCACTTGTTGCTGGGTGCCTTGGGCACCCAGTGTGCACAGTAGGGGGGTGGGGGGAGCCTCAATCACCCCACTGTCCCTGCCAGCTCCCCGCCTCCAGTGGGAGCCGGCATTGCTCCCACATGCAAAATGAGTACAGGAGCATTTTTTTTCGCTTGCCAGTCGGCAGGAAAACAAATGAAAAGTTTGCTCCCAGCGGGCGGGAGCAATTTTTCTGCTCTCTCCCGCTGGGAGAGTACTTACTGTTTGCTCTCACTTGGCGGGAGCTGTCAAAGCCCCGCCAAGCGACAGCAAGAAACTATGTCCAGAGGGTGGGTACCTCAGGACATAGGGGGCCGACCCTGTGGGGCGGCGGTCCACGCGGCTATTAATGGCTCCAAGAGGGGGGCCTGCCTGGGTAGGTGGTGGTCCCTGGGGCCAAAAACAGCCAGGGAGGGGGCCACTAGGCCCACTTCCCCATTCAAACTTTGGCCAAGCAACGGGGAGGTGGTGGTCCCCAGGGCTGTAAATGGCCTGGGAGGGGGGGGGGTTGCGTGGCCGCCCCCACCCTTTATGATAAATTAGCCAGCCCCAGGGAGGTGGTGGTCTGCGGGCCGTAAAAGACCCTGGGGGGGGTCCACGCGACCTCCCCCCTTCCCTGGTATTTAATTTATTGGCCTGCCCCGGCGAGGTGGCGGTCCCTGGGGCCGGAAAAAGCCTGTGGATGGGGGCCCTTCTCCATTATATTACATTGGTCTGGTCCCGAGGAGGTGGTGGTCCCCGGGCTGATATCGGCCATGACGGGGGGCCGTGTGCAAATTTGTCAAAAAGTTCCGCAAGTCTCCGTAACAGGATAATCAACAGCCCATCTGACACCATCAGCATGTACACGAGCTAGTCACTGCCAGTTCTCCCCTGTCCGATTAATCAGGCAATATTATACTCTTAACGTTCCGAGGGTGACACCTCCTGGAGTAAACACATCTGATCAGACCACTCAGTTCATTGGTCAGTTCGTATAGGATGAGTGTCAGGCAACATAAAGAAGACACAAAATATAGAGAAATAGGTGGGACAATTACGCAGTCATTAAGTAATCCAGTAAGTGAAACATCGAAACAGTGCCTCTTTAGCAAGAGCACATAAGCGAATTCAGGAGGACAGATTCCCAGGCAGCTGTTCAGGATTGTAACGAAAAATGTAGCAAGATGTCTTGTACAGTACATGAGAACTTAGAAAGAAAACACTGTTTCACGTTATTGGTTATATTGAGGAATTCTCTCACGAGCAGTAGACTCAGCAAGTCAAGAGAATTTTATATATTCATTCAGGCCCACATCAAATTGAGCTAATTTAACATAAAATATATATGATTATTGGACATACATTCATAGGAAATATAAAGATCTCATGATTCTAGTAGAACTCTGATGTACTTGAAATAATTTAGTACGGTTACAAATAACATGTCAGTTTGGTACACTATTACTTTTTCTATGTACTAACGTGTAAAACTATTTCAAATCAAAACACGCTCAGAGGAATTGTGCCCTAGCTGTCTTCTGGTTTTTGACGATTATCAATGTCTTTTCAAGGAGGAGACATGTGTGGAGTAATTTTGAGGGGTTTGCCACCCTGTCAGGGCCGCTGTTGTTAGAAGCAAGGGGGAATCGGCATCTTTCAGTAGGACATATATATATATTTTCACATCAAATGTCGTCACCTTCCGGGACTCATCATACGGTGGAACACAAACTCCTCAAAAGCCATTCTCAGTAAATTTTCTTTCACCCATTTTATTTCTTCTTCATTTGATATGTTTCAATTAATATGATTCCGCAAGATTATACAAGTCAAAACTCATAACCCATGCCAACGCGTTTCGGCTTCCACCTTCCATTGGGACTCTGATGAATATATATATATATATATATATATATATATATATATATATATACATATACACACACACACTTTAATTTTTTTGTTTTTGGGGGAGGGGACAAAGGTCACAGTGATGTTATAATTATGTGCTGAAATAACAAAAACTAACGTATAAAAAAACAACGCAAAACCACTGAAATTTACCAGTTATAGTCCACTGAGCTAACTGGCATACGGAGAAAGGTGATGTTTAACAGTAATAGTGAAAATCTTTGGAAAGAATGTAAAATAAGGAAATGTTAAATATAAGTAGCTCAGGGTATGTGATGTTCACAAAATACACAAAGGGGACCATGTAGTAGTAAATGGAAAGAAGGCAAAACGCTGTGAACCAAGCAAACAATGTTACTCTTGGTATGGTATTTCAGCTTGAAAAGGTTAGGAACGTTGTGAATCGAAGTCTGGTAGTAAGTATTTGACTGTTTCTGCAAAAAGATTAATATGGAAAGAGGAACACGATTGTAATTTTGAAATAATTAAAAGAAGACTGTTAGTTGCAGGTGACCCATGTTAAAAAGAATGCTGAAGGCATGCTAGTATTATTCATACTAACCAGCGAAACAAGTCTCTGCAAATCGTTATTGTTTTCAAGTGAATATGGCATGCATATTGAAATGCAGTCATGGTGGTCAAAAGAGGACTTGGTGTTGCATAGAATAACGAAGGAATGAAGTGGAAAAAGGCAGTGCCATGTCATAGTAAGCGTTACAAGGACTAGGGCAGATCGTGTTCTGTAGAGTAAAAATAACGAAGTTGGGAAGTCATAGGGATAATAAAAGTCTATCATATATTGGTAAAAAGTGTGCTATGACAAGGTAATTGGCAAAGATATAGTGTTGGCAGTGAGCAAAAAAAAAGCCAATTGTAATAATTGGATAAAAAGAAAAGACCTGTGCCATCTTGGGGAGAAAATGCGTAAAGGTGAGGGCTAGATTAGTAAAGCAGAGAAAATAGCACAGAGATATTTGCTAGGACTATCTAATAACGAGGAGATATGTATATAAGCATAGTTGCAATGAAAATAGTTATTAACTTGTTAACATTCTGGGAGATGTTGTGACTAGCATAATAGTACAAAGCTAATGGTGAAAGAATAGTGTACATTTGTCAATCTTGAAGGGTTATAGCATTATTCAATGACTTGGAGAGCAACATAAGAGTTACAATAGTGCGGGGTAGGTGAGGGGAAAAAAAACATAAGACAATAACTCCAATGATAAACATTAGTACTTTGTAGATTCTTCCATGAAGATGTCATAAACTACTTTGAAGTTACAAAAACATTGATACATCCTGTACAGCTATAGCATTATTGATGACAATCAATTAGAAATAGTGTACAAGCATATGTCAAATATAGCATGGTAGAAGATCAAATTAATGTGTAGTAGCCAAAAAGGAGTGAGATGTTGCATAAAACAGCAGTACGGTAGTGCAGACCTTATTTAGTATATTACAGAGATAAGTTCACATGACTATCAGGTTGAGAAGATTCCTATTGTTGGAATATGGACAACCTGGTGACAAAGTTACATAATTGGTCAATCCAATATTAGAAAGTGATGTAATGTATGAGCCTGGTTAATTTCTGTGTCCACTTCACGTAGTTTAATAATCCGCTTCAGTCTTACTTATTGTTAATGTTCTAATTTCACCTCTGTTATTATTATTATTATTGAAAAGCGTGCGATTACCCGAAGGTGTCCTGGTGCTACGTTAAGGTATTTAACTTTGCTTATCTGGCTTTTAGAACAAATTGATAGATGGGGGATATTCACTGACTATTTAAAATATTCAGTAAAAAGGGGAGCTTTAAAAGTTTACAAAACTTAAAAATATTAGTTTCTGAACGTAGTTTGATTGGCAAATTGTTCTAGGACTGCTTTTGGTTTTTTTAGTGCATAGAATGTAGGTGAGATATATGGTCGAGTAGAATATGTGTTGTTGTAATGTGATGCCAGTGGGTAGGACTCATCATGATTTTTTTTTCTTGAAAAATGTTATTGTAAATTTTGCATAAAGTGCATACATCAACCACCCAAGAAGTGCCATATACAGGAAGTCAATTCAATTAAGTTGTTGAACAATGCATAGATAGGAAAAATGAAATGAACATCCTAAGTCTTGAAAGAGATCAACTATCAAGCAGCTTCTTGGGGACGTCAGTGTGCCCCTCCCATTCTCCAGATAACATACAATAACCTCTGGATACAGGGACTCCCTTATCTGCCCTGTACCCCCCTCCTCCCCACCAGTGGTGCTCAGGCCCATTCTGGACCCCTTAGAAAGCAGAGGCCACCTCATTTCTGAACAGGTGGTACTATGTGGATACGTAATGACTATGTAGTGCAACCCAAACCTCAGGGTTATACTAGGATCTCAGGCCATCCATAGGGCATCCCTTGAGGGTAACCCCGAGTCCATTTCTGTTACAGTCATTAGGGGGTACCCAGCAGCTCATCAGGGGAAGGCAGGTCTGGGTGCTGGAGCTCATCTATCAACGCCTCACACGCCCTGGCCACTTCCATCGGTCCAAAGCCTCTCTTGGCCTCCAGGAGCAGCACCTCACTCTCGTAACCCACCCATCTCAGCAACTCTTTTTTCCAGCATACCACTCGGGACCTCTTGGTGCTTTCCAGTTCCTAGTAATCTCTCTCTTTGCTAGGAGAAAAGCTAAATCCTGAAACCAACTCGCAACTTTATTCTTAGCTGTGTGTGTGAACCAGCTTAAAAGACAATGACCCAGAATACACAGGATTTCCCTCCCAGTGAGCTCGGCTATCGCCCCAGCCATCTCCTCCCAATATTCTCAGAGTTCCGGGCATTCCTAAAACATATGAGGGAACTCTGCCCCTACCTCCCCGCACCTCGGCATTTCACCTCGTCTAACATAAAGTGTCTGTTAATCCTCCCAGGGTAAGGTATGCCCGATGAAGTACATAAAAATTAATAAACTAAAACTTTGTATTTCATGACACTTTAGGTATATGTTCCAAAATGGATGACCAATGTTTCTCCAGTACGGGCACCCCCAGATCCTCCGCCCATGTGGCACTAAGATTATCTAGAGGTAATGGAGCGTCACCCCTTAGTATATTCTATAGACATATGACAGCTTTAAAGGTCCCTGACGGGGTGACCAAGAATTGACAGCTTTTTGCATGTGGTGGTTCTGCCATGCCCGTCCCCCAGTGCCTGAGAACTGCTGTCATCACCACACCATAAAGAAGAAAATGGCCCAGTGGTAAGTCATATTATGATCGGAACTCCTCAAACGGAAGTAGCATCTCAATGGAAAAGAGGGTCTCCCACTGTTGTTGTTGCCTGTTGCCACCCAGTCCATCAGGCCTCGCCAATCCCCACCGTGTGGGAGCACATCAAGAAATCCCAGTAGCAGTGGCGGCCCCCACGTTAGGACAGAGGAGCGTCACCCCCCTGCTGCCAGTCCAGCAAAGATGAAAAATAAAATGGTAATAAAATGAATTACCGTTTTATTTTTCATTGCTCCCAGCCCAAGCAGCGTTTGGGGGCGGGGCTGCTGCTTACTGGCAGCAGGGGAGTGATGCTTACTCCACTAGTTTACACTGCGCAAGTCACTTTAGCTGGCTGTCTTGCGACTGCCAGCCTGACTTGTGCAGTGTAAACCTCTCCACCTAGCTGTCAAAGACAGCTGGGTGGAGAGCAGGCACTGGCCTCCTGTGCCTGCTGGAGCGTCGAGACAAGGTGCTCCAGCCAATCCGGTCACTGCTGTTATGCTGCTCATCTGCAGCATGAGAGCAGCTTCGGGATTTGCAGAAGGGGGTTGCCTGAGGCTCCATGAGGTGTGCCTTCAAGCTGACTGCAGAAGAAAGAAGAAAATGCGGAGCAAAACGTGGGCAAGTAAATTTCTTTTTAATGATCCCTTTGCCGCCTACCACTGGGTTTGTCTGTCGGCCCCCACACCCACCAGTGTTGAGGGTCACGGCCTGCCACTGCCCAGTAGGATATCTGGGGAATATGGGAATTTCACCCGTGCCCTCCGCTGGCTCTGCACCCAGCACCGCCACAGAACCTGAAATTCCATGGTGCCGTCTGGGCGAGGAGGGCGAAGTCGAAGCACCACCCTAATCATTTCAGGAAGATCCGGCACAAAATAGCCCAGGGCCCTCTCAGGAGTGAGTCTGCTCGCCATCCACTGAAGTTGTGCCGCAATATAATAGGTGTCAAAGTCGGGAATGGCTAAACCTACATCCTCTCTCGACCTCTGAAGTGTATGTAGAGCCACGCTCCTGCGGCCCGATCCCCAAATAAAACCTGTGACGAGTGTGTCACTCTCCCGGAAAGTCGCACTAGGTATCCATGGCGGGAGCACCACGAAAAGGAATAGTAAACGGGGGAGAGCTACCATCTTTAGTAGTGCTATAGCCTGACACTGATAGGGGGAGTGTAGACCAAAACTCAATGCTAGAGAAAAGAGCCCGCAGAGCCCTCCCCACATTACCCTCCAGCAAGTCCATGTGATCATGATACACCTGAGTCCCAAGGTAGGGCAAACATCTGGACTCCCAATGTAAACCCCTGGATGTCGCTGGGGGCTCTCTGGCCGCTAGTGTTGGAAAAATGTAGGACTTCTGACAATTAATGCGTAGGCCCAAGAGGAACCCAAAACGTTCCAATAACTGGCGAGCTCCTGTCAGCTCCCTCCCCGTGTAATGCAGAAATAGCAAAAGGTCATACGCGTACAATGCAATGTTATGCATCTGTGCACCAATTCTTGGTGACAGCGGGCAGCCCTACCAAGTACCCCGCTCCAAGCTGTAACGACTCGAGATAACTTGACCTGCCGAACTCTGGCTGAGGGTTCCATATACAGTAGTTTTGTCCAGGTTATAAAGCCCTGGCCCAGCGGTAGGTGTCATCAGGATTTCGTATGGCTCTGATATGATCTTGTATGCATTCTTTGAGACACCTGACAGTACTGCCTACGTAAATTAATGAACAGTGACAGATAATGATGCCAGTTACAAATTTGGTGCTACAATTAATTAAATCCAATATTTTGTGTTTCTTGTTGCCCTTGAACTAGAACTCCAGTGCTCTGTCCATAGGATAATGACCCCATGTTACAGATGCCACATTTATAGAAACCCAAAAGCCTTCAGAGTTAGCCAAGAAAAGGGTCTTGTGTTAGTGGTAGGCTATAAAAAAGTGTGCCGCCGTTTATCTCAAAACGTTTTTCCTCTTTTATAGGCTAAATTGGTTTGCAAGAAATTACACTTTGTAGGGTGTTATCCACGGTCAAAACGACTTTAGTTTCCGACTTGGTTAAAATATCTTTGTCGTACTCTCTCACTAAAAACCGTGATTCCATAAATTCTTGCTGAAAGATTACATCATCACTTTAATTTCCCCCAAGTCTAGTAATTTCCCTAGGGGGATTGATCATATTTTGAACTTAGAATGTGCACTTGCAGCATATAGGATAGTGTTGAACAGTGCTGGTACTACTGATACTCTTTGGTGTGCTCTCGACAATCCTTTTGTATTCTGAGTGAGGTATTATCCATCACTCAAGCTGCACCTCTTTGGTACCAAGGTGCTGCCTGATGAAGCACCCATGTTCTTCTATATCTCTTATTTGCTTTGTTTACTTACGTATAGCAGGTAGATTGAAGTGGCATCAGTCTTATGCGGAGGTCCATGGTTTACCCAAGGAAACAATGGGCTCAAAGAGCTGGCACATCCTGATTTGATTGAAGGACATTTTATATATGTATGTGATTGTATTGTTTCATGCCCCCTTTGGTTTAGTTGTTGCTGATTAAGGGAAGTTGTAAGCCATATTGAGAACTTTACATAGATATTTTATAGCAACTTTGCCCATTTCACCCTTGCCCTTTTTGTGCCTTTCCTTCTTTTCTTGGCTCCTCCCCACCTTCTCTTCGACCCCATGGTTTGGTCCACCTGACTAGAGTAGAATGTTAGAGAATTTTGACAAGTTGGTGGTGTGAAACCATTCCTGTGGGGTACTTCTGAGCAATGTGCTCCTGAGGTACTTCATCAGTGAAATAAAGAAGATTGTTTTACTTCATTAATATTCCAGTGTCTACAACATTATTTTTGTTTTGTGAAAATGTTCCCCTTCTCCCTTGACTCAAATCTATCCTCCTTTGTATGTAACTTGAAAAGTTACATCATTTATTTTTTCAAACGAAAAAGTATCTAACTATTTGAGGGACAACTATGTACGTAAGTTGATGATCAATAGACATGCATTATTTTGTAATATATTACATCGTCATCCTGTCTTGGTTGATTGAATAAAATAATTACTGTCTACCGAACCTGAGTGTAAATTAATATACAACTGGTTCTGTTAAATTGGACGTCCACACGAATGAAGAATAAGGTAACTTTATTCGTATACAGAACCCGCCAAATGCACGACCGATCAGGTCGTTCTTCATCAACATTCTACCATGAGCTTCACCTGAAGGTTCCATAGAACGGGGAGCATAACAATAGATAGTAGCCAGAGGGGGGAAGAGGAAAACCAGACAGCGAGGGAGAGGAAACATACCATTATAGTCATCTCCCTTTAATAAAAGGAAAGATAACAATATAATGGAACGACTACTGACTATACAATTAATGTCCTGTAAAAGAAAATATCAAGGTGATATCATTACTAAGTGGAATGCAGAATACCAAGAAAAGAGAGAAAAGGGCAAGAAGATGCTGAGGAAGGAAATTATTCCATTTTATAGTCTGTCTGCCAACAAGGGGGGCAACGGACCCGGACATCCTTGGGCCTATAGGGTCCTGTGGAATTCGATCCCTCTTCTCTTTCTTCCTTTATAATGGGTTGAGCACATCTGGACAGTGGGCTACATTGTCCATTCTCCATGTACGTCATCCTCCAAAACGACAGAGTTACGATTGACACATTTAATCCTCTTGGGTTTGGGGAAGGATGATAGTTTGGAGTGTGTGTTGATAGGTTTTTTGATTATGACCCATTGACCTTCGCTCCACTTTTTCTCAGCAGTCCCCCATTTCCTGTCATATCTTGTTTTGTAATCATTTTGATGTTGTCCAATCTTGTCAATGACTGAGCCTCTGTCTACTCAAACCGGACATCCCCCATTGAGCCAGTTGGGGGTTAGTTTACAACTAGGACTCCTCCCTTTCAGGGGGAAAACCCAGAAACAGCATTAGGAGTGGTATGGTACGACCATAACATTTTCCTTTAATGCTTTCTCAACTGGTTCTTTAGAAATGAGAGCTAGACGTATGGTGTCTTTAATAATCTTATTTACTCTTTCCACTAAACCACTGGCCTTAGGACAATAAAGTGCAGTTTTATATCTGTAATGGACAAATTTTCCAAAAACTGTGTGATCTTTCAGAAGCGAATTGTACTCCATTGTCAGTGGTAATTGCACTAGGAATGCCTTCTTTAGAGAATATCTCACTCAAAATTCAATAAGAGATGAAGTATTAATGGTATTGACCGCCTTAGTAGAAACTCAATGATTATGGTAATCTACTAGCACAAATATGAATTTCTGAGTTATGTTGAGCATATTTAAAGGCCCTATGATATTGAGACCTAACTTATACATGGTTTAGTAGGTACTTCCACTGGGAAAAGGGGGCCTTGTGTGTTAACTTGGTCTTGTCACTGAGCTGCACGCAAGGCATTCCTTCACCTTTTTTCTACCATGGAGTCCATGTTAGGGACCCAATAGTAATTTCTAATTTTACCTTTTGTCATGCTCCTACCAGGATGGCATTCATGGGCTATTTTTATGATGCGTTATTGCATACTTTTGAAGGGAACAATTTTGTTGGATCTTAAAATCCTGCAATCAATTATGGATAATTCATCTCTAACGTCCAATATAGCTGTAGGATATCAGGTAAGTCATTGAATTTCTTGGCCACCCCAGGGCATTTTTTTCTTTAATGATGGCTAGGGTATATTCATCTTTTTCACACTGTTCCCACTCTTCTTTCTTAACGGCCGGTATCTCAATGGACAGTATGGCTTCATCCGGAGGACTGACTTGAGATTCCTCGCATTCTATGGGGAGTCTAGAGACGCAATCAGCAATCAGTTTCTTTAATCAAAGTATAAGGAGAGCATGAGTCTGCAAATACTGTGAAAGGAACACCATCCAGCAATATATTACATGTGGGATAGATATTCCCCTGATCCTCCAAACCATTCACAATCTAAAAAACAATATCCTTCTTCTGTAACTCTTCATCATTGACCATGTGAGTGACATTGTTCCCCATATCTTACACACCTTAACAAAATGTCCCCGTTTGTTACATTTTCTACATATCACTCCCCTTGCTGGGCACTTAATATTATTGGGTAAATGACTGGTGTCCCCACACCTTTAACATCTTAATTTACCACTTTCATATTTTTGTTTTTGCACATCCGTAGTGGTAACTTTACTTTTGTCCCCTTTTCTGAAATTTTATGTACATTACTGTCAGTTACAACATTGGTGTCTATAGTATCTTTCATTTCGGTCATACAGTACGCAGTATATTCAATGCTTTTAGCTATATCAATAGCTTGAAAAACACACAAGTTTGGCAGTGTACCCCGTAAAGACCTAGCACCTGACCCACTATCCCTAATTAATGTAATAGGATTTCTCCAATGATAGTGTGTGCACACCGTTAACACACCCACTGCCGCGGTGCAATCCAAGACAGGATTATAACAAACAGACTAAAACGCAAAGGTGCACCACTTAGTAACAAGAAACAATAGACACATCACAAAGCATCAAGTCCGTGTCCATAATATTTTCCATATATTTTCTTCTTTTATTTTCAAAATATTCTTGATATAAAAACCACAGCCGACGCGTTTCGTCCAGTGATGGACTTCTTCAGGGCATTAGAGCCAAAAAGGCAGACACTCCTGGAGATAAATCAACATCGGAGTTCCACCCTCTGGGTATATATTACGCTGAAATTGCCCAAAGCTCTTATCCTCCGTGTGACAATTAAATCAAGATAACTATTCCTTAATTGGAAAAGGCAGGATTCATTCATAGGAATAGTACCCTCCAGACGAATCCTTCCAGGGTGCGCCTCACTGTGATATAGTGGGCCAACAGTGGAAACGGGCAATCTCCCAATACAGCCTTGATATGGCTGAGAAAAACGGCGACCTCGAACAATCTCCTGTGAGGACGAAGACGGTATGTTCGAGGAATAGTTATCTTGATTTTATTGTCACACGGAGGATAAGAGCTTTGGGCAATTTCAGCGTAACATATACCCAGAGGGTGGAACTCCGATGTTGATTTATCTCCAGGAGTGTCCGCCTTTTTGGCTCTAATGCCCTGAAGAAGTCCATCACTGGACGAAACGCGTCGGCTGTGGTTTTTATATCAAGAATATTTTGAAAAATAAAAGAAGAAAATATATGGAAAATATTATGGACACGGACTTGATGCTTTGTGATGTGTCTATTGTTTCTTGTTACTAAGTGGTGCACCTTTGCGTTTTAGTCTGTTTATATCAATAGCTTGGTTTAGATCTGGATTCTCAGCTAGTAATTTTTCTTGGATTTTGTTATCTCTCGTGCATCTTACCAATTGATCCCTTATGAGAGATTCAGTAAGTGTGCCAAAATAAGAAATAGCTGTCAAACCTCTTAGAACTGCAATGTAATTACTCACCTTTTCATTCTTTCCTTGTGACCTGGAAAATAATTTATGACGCTCTAATACCACATTTATCTTTTCCCCAAATTGTTCTTCCAATTTCTTGAAAGTATTTTGATATGCATCTAGTTGCACATTTCCCTGTGCATCTTCTTCTCCCTCTTGTCTCTCTGCGTGCAAGTCGGGTAGATCATCATTCTCTAGCACGTGTCCCTAAATTGTGTAGGAGTATGAGTTGCTTGCGTACTGAGGAAAATCTATCACCTCCAATGGCAATAAGGTAGGATTCAAATAGTTTTATCCACTTTTTCTACAAAATAAGTGATTCACCCAGATCATTTAAGAAAGAAGGAGGTTTAGACATTGCAAACTAAGCCATAGTAAGAATAAGTGCTGTACCAAAAGAAGAGGAAGGTATGTGTAAAATAGAGTGAAACAAGGTAAAGAATAGACTGCAATGAGAATAAGAGGAGAATAACCCTAGTGTAAAACACAAATTAAATTTTGTAGTACAATAGGTCAAACATTAGTAGATGAAATGTCACCAATACTTTAAAATTTGCCAAGCAATACAACATCAGAACAGTACTACAAAACAAGAACTAAAGAACAATAATCAGTGTTGAGAAATCGAAAAAAGGAAGCAGAGAAGAAACCAGGAAGGAAAGAGAAGAAAGAAAAAAATGTATACAATAATATTAAAAACTTTCCGACCCAAGTTGAGCAGCCTCAGAATACACTGCGGTAAAAATGTAAACAGAAAAAAAAAACAGAAGAGAATGATTGAGAGTTTTCTTCAAGAAAGAGCAGCTGACTGAAATAGCGAGAAAGATTTCTTAACTGATGCAGATTTACTTTTTCTAATATCCTCGTCAGCAGTTCTAGAAGAAACGACGATAAAGCCAGTAGGAAAGTTCCTGTGCTCTATGTAGAACACCACAGATGAAGAAAACAGGAACAGCCGGTTAACCGAAGAACGACGATGAGGCGAGTCTGCAGAGGAAACGCAGGAACGAGGCGTGGGGAAAAGGGGACGCCTCATACACAAACGGAGCACCAGAGCCTGAAATGGTGTGGAAACTGAGGTGGGACAACGTGAGCCCACCCCAAGGAGAATTAAAAATTTGCGAACATTCGTGACAAGAATTTTCAATTCTATTAAGGACACGGAGGCGAGGATTATGATTCTCATTTCTTTACTATAGAAGCTCAGCAGCCAATGAAAACACAATAACAAAAATCACATGACCAACCATAGAGTACTATGGTATATAAGGAGCCAGCACAATCATAGTGTCCTCTTTCTTTGTAACTATAGCAGTTAAGTCCATTCACGACCTGCTCTTGAAGAACAACCGACGGACAAGAACTTCTCCAAACCAGCAAACTGAAGGCCCAACGGGGCTGCACTTCTGACTTGGGACACTGTCCCGGAACTCCAACATTGTGGACACATGAAGAACTGTATAAGATTCAGCAGCATGTGCACGATTATTCAGGCTTTATTTATTATCAGCACCTGAAATAATAAAAGAATACTCCGTAATAGCAACCCATCACTAAACGGCAAAAAAAACATCAACAATCAGAATAAAGGGTGGGAGAAACAAGACATATGCAGTAAAATAGCATGATTGATCAGACAACATGTCATATAATGTATCATAGTCTTGGGTGGGATAATCCTCGCCTCCGTGTCCTTAAAAAAATTGAAAATTCTTGTCACGAATGTTCGCAAATTTTTAATTCTATGACAGGACCGGAGGCTCTGATTATGCTTGTTCAAAGCTTAGCCACCACTACAGAAGCCACATCCACAATAGGCTTGTAATAATATGCCTTAAATGTACTCTCAGTAGACCAGTCAGCTGCGTTCATAATGTCAGCTAGACTGACACCCGCTGAATAGGCTTTAGAGGCCATAGCACCACGGGCTGAATGCGCCCCAAATTTGGAAATATCAATACCCGCTTCGCCCATGAGCCAACGCATCCATCGAGATAAGGTAGCTGGGGTCCCTGGGCGAAAGGGCTTCTTCAGAGCAATCAACAATTGACCTTGCATATCAGTACGAAACTCTGCAGTACTTACCTCGTAATCTTTAATGCTAACAATTTAAAAAAAACGATATGGTTTCAATTTAGTCGATTTAATAACGAGCAAGTTACCACTAGGATAGCGTCCGTGGGTGCAAAAACAAGCCAGCCAATGTGGAAACCGTTCAGGTACCTTTCTGGGTAGGATACATTGATACACAGCTTAGGATTATTGGGAAAAGCTGGATAGGATATAGATGCAGTATTACATTTAGTCCTTCTAGATAAGGTGAAGGTTACACCCTCTGGGGAAAACCTACGTCCCGCTAAATCCAATGCCCGCACATCTGAGACCCGCTTACAGGAAACTAGACATAGTAGCATCGTCAATTTAGCCGAAAGCTGCTTTCGGGACAAATACTTATTCGAAGGCCATGCTTCCAGAAATTTTAGGACAATGGAAACATCCCACAACTGTGAATATCTGGGACATGGGGGTTTAACCATCCGTACGCCTCTAAGCAGTTTACACACCAACGGATGTTCCCCAATGGGCTTGCCATCCATGGGTATATGACCAGCCGAGATGGCAGACCGAAAGTTGTTGACTGTTCTGTAAGCCAAACCTGAAGACGCTATTGAGGCCAGAAAGTTAACAACTAGAGAGACATGTGCTTCAGAGGGATCCACCGCTCGTTCAGAGCACCAATCACACCATCGTCTCCAAGAGGAAGCATATCTTTGATGGGTGTTGGCCGACCAGCCTTCCTTGATAAATCTGTGAGCCTCTCGTGAAAGGCCTGGGACCTTCCATCTGTCCCTGAAACCCGCCATGCTACAAGAGGAAGTTGACCCGATAGCACCAAAGGATGAGGATTCTGTAGAGGGTCCAGCAACAAGTTCCCTAATCGAGGGAGAAGAATGGGAACTGCACAAATCATTCCCAGAAGAACTGGGAACCATGCTTGCGCTCTCCATAACGGAGTGATGAGGATGAGTTCCGCCCGATGAGATCTGGTTCGTGCTAGAACCCTGGGAATCATCATGAACGGGGGAAATGCATAACACAGGGACGATGGCCATTCCTGTAGGAATGCATCCGTGGCAAGGGCCTCCGGATCCGGCCTCCAACTGAAAAACTTGGGAACCTGTCTGTTGAGGCGGGATGCAAATAGGTCTATCTGGCAGGGACCCCAAAGACGGATCAGGTTCTGAAAGACCTGGGGAAGCAGCATCCAGTCGCTGAAATCCTGCAGGTGGCGGGAGTGCCAGTCTGCCACCTCGTTGCTGTAGCCCGGAAGATATTCCGCCACTACCGAGATTCTGTTCTGAAGACAGAAATGCCAGAAGTCCTTGGCAATCTCTGTCAACATTCGCCCAGTTTGTTGATGTAACGTACCGCCGATATGTTGTCCATCCGAAGAAGGATACAACAATCTGTCTTCTGGGGAGACAAGCATCGGATCGCAAAAGAACCAGCTAATAGTTCCAGGCAGTTGATATGTAAACATAGCTCTTCCGGCGACCAACGACCACCCATGGACAACTGGCTGCATCGGGCTCCCCAACCCCACCGGCTGGCATCGGATTCGATTACCACATCCGGGGCTGATCCGAAGAGAGCTCGGCCGTTCCAGGCCTCCATGTGGTTTAACCACCATATCATCTCTAGCCTCGCCTCCTCTGAGAGGGGAATTTGTTCTGAGTAACCGAGGCCTTTTTGAAGATGACGGATCTTGAGCCGTTGAAGGGCCCGGTAGTGAAGGGGGCCCGGGAAGATAGCTTGAATTGATGAAGCCAGCAAGCCCACTACGCGGGCTAAGGATCTCAGGGATATCGTCTGCCTGTGGAGTGTAGACCTCAACTCCCGTTTGATAGCTCTGATCTTTTGCATCGGAAGTAAGAGTTGACAAGTCAGGGAATCGACTAAGAAACCCAGGAACTCGATCGATTGAGTTGGGATCAGTATCGACTTCTGTGGATTCACAATGAACCCCAGATTCTGCAAAAGACTGATCGCCCAATTGAGGTGTAAGTTTACTAGTTGGGGAGAGGTCGCCATGATAATGATGTCGTCTAGATAGACGATGAGGCGAACCCCCCGGGCTTGTAGAGATTCTACCACCGGTCGGCTGAAGCTTCGTGTAGCACCATGGTGCTGACGACAGGCCGAACGGAAGAACCTTGTACTCGTAACAAATCCCTTTTCACAGAAACTGCAGGAACCGACGATGAGGGGCGAAAATGGGGATGGACAAATACGCATCCTTCAGGTCCAGCCAGACCATCCAGTCCCCTTCTCGGAGGAGATCGCGCAGAAGATGGATGCCTTCCATCTTGAAGTGCCTGTAAACGATCCAGGAATTGAAATCTTTTAAGTTTAAAACAAGCCTGGATCCACCCCCTTTCTTCTCCACAAGGAAGACGTTGCTGAGGAAACCTCGAGGGTGGAGAGTGGAGATCACTATGGCACCTTTCCGTAGTAGGGACTCGATTTCTGCTGAGATAAAGTGCTGATCTCGTTGGGAAAAAGACATCGGAGATGGGCGTATGTCTTGAGACGGGGAATCGTAGAATTCTACCTTGTACCCCTTGCACCGTTTCTAACACCCAAGCATCCTGAGAGATCTTGCGCCATTTGTTGAGAAAACACACTACTCTTCCCCCCAAAACCACTTCGGAACAGGGAATCAGGCTCACCTGAGTTTCCGGAATCTTGTTGACCACTGGAATTGCCACCAAATCTGCCTTTGCGGAACCTGTTCCGGGATCGTCGAGTGGGGTAGAAGGAGGAGGTATTGGAATTGTTGTCTTGATAAGCCTCCTCTTTGCTGGCCACGCGGGCGCCTTGACTGTAACCCCGGCCGAACGAGCGCCCCCGAAAGCGTCCGGCCCTGCCGAAAACCAGGCGGAAAGCCCGTTTGAGCGATCCTTGGGCCTTATCTAGCCCACTGAAGGTGGCCACAAATTTGGTTAATTCTTTCAAGAAAGGTTGTCCAAATAACAGACCTTGGGCCAGTGGGCCCGATTCAGATGTGGACAGTTCGGCCAGTTTGGGGTCCAGTTTCAGGAGAATAGAACGGCGGCGTTCCGTCGAAAGTGCACAGTTGGCATTGCCCTTTGGGCCCAGCCAATCAGCTCGTCAGGATCAATGGCGAGAGCTGAATCTTTGGCTCTAAAGCCAAGTTCAAGAATTTTGGTGAGGGGGCCAGCTATATCTAATAATTTGTCCTGACAGGACCTCCAAGACCTGTCAAGGCCCTTCTTGGGGTCCTTCGAGTACTTCTTTAGGTAAGTTAGCATCGAGGGGTCCACCTCGGGGGTCTCAGCTACCTTACCCGCCAGGTCAGGCCTAGGGCATTCCGACCGAAGTCTTGCCCGCACCTCTTTATCGAACGCCTGGCGTAGATGCGATTGGTCGTAATCCGCCACCTCTTGGGGTGGGAGCCAAGCAGTTGAATTAGGGTGGATGATGTCAGCAGGCTCAAAATTGAGGACTCTAGGGGACGGGGTCGGTTCAGAGTGTTTCTCTTTCCTTGCCTTTTTTGAAGGTCGAGGAGCCTCCTCTTGGTCAGTGGAAGGGTCCGAGGAGGTGTCCTGGTCATCATCATCCTGAGTGACCTCAGTGATCGTGGCCTCTCTGCTAGGGGTAGTGCGTTCCTGATCTGCCATGGATTTGGCCAATCTAGCAAAGTCTGCAGCATGTGGATTGGACTTTCCTTTACCCCCAGGTCTCGCACGAGGTCCTGTAGAGGGGAGCCAGCCTTGTTGCTTGGCATAGGTGCAGAGATGACGTTTGAGGGGTGCAATTGCCCTTATTACCGCCTAATTTACGGAATGCTGGACACCTGCGTCCAGTGCCTCCACGAGGCCTTGCTCTATAGACCCAGAGGGTTCCTCCTCATAATAATAATAGTCCTCCTCGTAATACTCAGCCATCTTAACACACCAAGTGTGGATTCACCGACCCAGGAGAACTGCCTGTGATTGTAATAAATCAAGGACAGGCTGGTGTAATATATGCAGAAGAGGTCAGGGGGAGTGGTAACCCCAGGCAAGCTCAGAACAATCCTATTAAGGATCAGTGAAATACAAATTCAGATGTGGAGGGAGGAAGAGCTTGCCTAATAACCACTCTAGGCAAAGCCTATGCGTTATTATGCAGCCCCACGATAATTGAATGCAAGTAGGGCGTCAGGGGAGCAAAAACGAGCCTTTTATGCTTTAATTTATGTAAGCACGAGGGTCTGAAGCATCATAACGCTGCTCCGGCGTTCATCTAATGCCCGGGAGTATGTTTTTGAGGGCAAAATGGCCGCCGCGCATGCGCGATGGCGGGTGCTCGTGAAAATAGAAAGAGGACCGCGCGTCACTCAGACGCGCGTCCTCGTTCCCCGGGATCTCCCGCTCCACAGAAGAACAGCGAGCTCCAATAGAAGTCGGAAAAGATCTGCGCTGCGCTGAGGCTAATTTGCCGAAAACGGAGCAATGAAAGGCGCCGTAGAAGCGGAGGTGAGCCCACACATAGATATACAAAGCACCTAATGGCGATTTCAATATCCGATAAAGGCACAGCCTAAATGCAGTCACACACTCACAAATACAGTTATAACCTTAAAACATGGATCGTAAGCGCAAATATTTGACAGCATATCGCAATACACCAGATAAATCAACAGTATAAGTAAAGGGCACTTAACTGGCTGCGGAGCAGCAAAGAAAGAGGACACTATGATTGTGCTGGCTCCTTATATACCATAGTATTCTATGGTTGGTCATGTGATTTTTGTTATTGTGTTTTCATTGGCTGCTGAGCTTCTATAGTAAAAAAATGAGAAGCATAATCCTCGCCTCCGGTCCTGTCAGAATATCAAACAAGGCACCCTCCCATGAAGTAAGAGGAAGAGCGTAACAGGAAGGGCGGAAGAACAAGCCCTCAGAAGCACAAACCCTCGGAAGCGCTCAGGGTTAATGGCAACAGTTTACCTCACAGGTAAGAGGCAGTGGCTCCCAAAACCAACACTGGAGCATAGGAGATTCCCAAAACGAGAATCAGAGAGCGAAAGCACACCCTCTAAAACAGTCGGGAAGTAAGACAGCCAGCACTCCTTAGACGTAAGGCTAAGTCTCCCAAAGCTTAGCTCACCAGCATTGAAAACCTCACTGATGGAACAGCACCCTGAGACAAAACGCAAGTCTCCCAGACTGCCCGCGAGGGATTGACAAAGTCACTACCAGAAGCTGACCAGAGGTCAGAGGAATCCCGCCAGGAGAGCACTCCAGTAATTTAAAAGTGGCAGAGGATGCTTGGAGGTCGTCGATATGCACAGATCAGGGGCGAGGATTCCAAGCTGCCCCCAGCCAGAAGATTGTTGCCAAATTGTTAAATTAGACTTCCACACGAATGAAGAATAGGGTAATGATGGAGCAAGGTAAATAAGAAATTTTTGAACCGCCTAATATTAATGCTAATAATTAACAACTAATAACTGTTTTGATGACTAATCAACACTTTACGTCTTTTATAGACATCTTTTATAAGTGGTAACCGAAATCTATGTACAAAAGATAACCTACAAACGCTTGTCAATGTGAAATAATCATAACATAATGGTTTGCGTACTAATTAAAATAATGTTGCATGATTTGTGCTATGTAGTAAACCGTATTGTGGCAAAAGTATGCGGATAGTAAGTAAACATAGCTTTATATGTCGCTTTTGCTAGGTAACACCTAATTGGGGTACGTAGAATGACGGGTGGGAAACGAAAAGGCTTATTTTCTTTCTTTTAATTATGAATGTGTTTGTTTTCATAATAGTTCGTTCGGGCCTGCTAGGCCGCGCTGTAAAAATGGCTGCCGAGGCAGTTGGGCTAAATGCGCAAGTGCAAAATGGCTTCCAATTGGGAGAAAGCTGTGGAAAAATGTCACGTGATCTGAAAGTAGAGCCCAGAATGAAAAGAATCAAGGTCACCATGACCTGTCACCAGAATGGGTGCCAAAAAGGGACTCCGCGAGAATACATGAGAACCAAAGATGCAGCCGTGAATTAACAATGAACTGTTTTAATAAAGATACAAAAGAAGTTACATATGAGGAACTGTCAATCGGATTGGTAATGTCCTAAAACCGTGTGAAAGGACGAAATTATAAACATTTTCGGAACTGGTTTGAACAAGGAGGGCAATGAGGAGATGCTTGCCACCCCTCCAATGGACCAATTAGCGTGAATCTCGCCCCCAAAGATTGAAACATTTCTGTTTAGTAAGTTATTAATAGGGTATAAGAGGACCTACTCTTAAGTAAGAGGAGCGCTATTCATACATAATTTTTGAGCACAGAACTTTGACGCTGGAGAATCGCTGTTATTTTCTTTAGGCCATTTTCTTTTAATTTAATTAATCTTTTTGGTTTTAATTCTGACTGGGAAGGAACGAGATCGATGCGGGAAACCTGTATATGTGGTCCGTCGAGGAGGCCTGTTTAACGGGACAGTCAGTCAGTTTTGGGAGTTCTATGCTGTGATCTGCTGTGACGAACTTTATTTTTCCATCTAAAAGGGTATGCATAAATTCTCTGAAGTATTATTTCTTATAATGATAATAGATGTATTAATTGATTAATAAAATTGAGACTTTTCTATGCATTTTAAACAATTAGATAAACTTTATTATAATTAAAACTACGAGTCTGTGGTTCTTTAGCTCAATAATAAATGCAAAATGTTTAATATGTTAAAGTGATTGAGCTGGTCTTAATCACCATCAACTGATTCCTACTAGTTGGTCCATCGACCAATGAGCGGAATACCTTGATGTTTTAGAAATTGACAGGATAAAAACTAATTATGTATGATGTTTAAACAGTTATCTTGTCAACTTTAAAAAGGTATCCCGTTCTCTTCCAGCAGTCATTTAACTTTTTCTCCTAGGTAGAAGGGGATGAGATCCAGGGAATATTTGAGTGAGTGAATGTATGTATATGCGGTGTTATGGGCCCCACCGTCATACTGGTATAGTTGTGGAAAAAGAGTGTTTCCAACCTGGATGCTATGTCCATAGGAGAAGAAATTATATTGGTCGCGCTGGATCAGATTTCTTGGTAGCAGAGTTATGGTTTCTATAGATTAGTTTGGTGTTTATTGATTATCGATTATTGATTATTTCATGTCTAACACTTTATGTTGAGTCGTATTATGTTATATGTAAGTCGGAAATTTTGAAGCTTCCGGGAAGTAGGAAGTGGACACGTGTGGCAAGAGAAGTCACATGGAATAGTGCATTGTCTGGTTTTAAAATTTGTGATAACACAGGTTGTGTTATGATAGGGACATTTTCTGTATAAAACGTGTATGAGTGAAATAGCAACCGGTTTTCTTGTGAAACTCTGGCCTTAATTCTCAGGAGCAGTGTAGTCTCCACATGTGTTTTATCCCCAGAGAAACGGGTTTACCCCTTGCTTGAAAGAAGAGTAAGGTAGAGGGAAGTGCTACACTTATCGAACAAAACTGTATTCTTGTACGATAGAGTAAACTATCACCTTTGTTTAGCGAAAACACACAATGGAAATGTGTTTTATGTTGTAACTAATAAGATTTAGTCAAGAAAAAGAATTGCCGATAAATTTTGTAAAGGAGGGGTCAGGAGCAGAACTGACGTAGACAAAAGGCCGCGCTGGGATTGGCCAGAGCAATAGAAACACGGAAAACGCCCTGATTGGTGCGTTGGTGTGAGACGCGCTGGGATAGGTCTGAATAGCAGTGACGTAGAGGTTTCGGATTGGTGCGTTGGTGTGAGACGCGCTGGGATAGGTCCGAATAGCACATAGAGATCAGAGCAGAGTTACGAGCTTGCAGAAGGGAAAGAAATTGTGAAAAATGGCTTATTATGAATATGGTAGAGAGAAACCGTCATGGATGGCGAAAATTAAGAACTTCTTTAAGAAAGACAAGAAGGTAGTAACTAGAGAGGGACAAGTAATTCCTCCGCCGAAAACACCAGCTTCGCATATGATGCTGAAATACGGTTATCATACTTGCATTTGGTTAGAAAATTGGACAAAATATACTCAGAATGATGGAGTATTGGCTTTTCCAGAGAACGGATCGTTTAGCATAGCGGTACTTCGAAATTTGAGAGAAAAGATGACGAAGCTTGAGCCAAGACCTAGACCGACACAGTTTGAAGCGTTAGGTGAATGGGAAGACGAGATGTATGAACGAGAAAGGTACAGAGGTGCAAAGAATCATGGTTTTGTTCCTGGAAGGTTGTGGGGAGTGAATCATGAGGACAGAATGAAGCGTTGGAGATATGCAAATATGACAGAAGGTTTGTTTCCAGCTTTTACAGTTGAAGAGGGTACAGGAAAGAAGTGTGTAGAGAAAAAGAAACATAATTGAAAGCGGCTGGGTCTAGAAAGACTGCACCTCCTGAACTAGTCACTTATGTAAACAAAAAGAAATATTGCCCACGCAGACACGCTGGTTACAAGACGCGTTCCGGACACGGCACTGACTCATTTCACGAACATTACTTTTACACGGTATCTTGATTAAAAACAATACTGTTCTCTACCACGAGATTTTCTCAATGCAACGTAGAACGGATTTATTTCTTGTTCTTGCTCCAGTTACTGCTGATTGCCCTATATTTCTACCTTAATGCCCTGAAGAAGCCCATGTTTGGGTGAAACGCGTTGGCTGGTCTCATCAATTGCATATCAAGTATCTGAAAATAAAAGACCAGAAACGACTTTCTGTTAATATTCTTTTATTGATGTGCTCCTCATTGTACGAACTGTGTGTGTACATATATTGCCTCTCATTTAACTTGTTTTTAGAAAAAGAAACATGCAGTTACAGAAAGGTACAGGTTTGGAGGTAGCGAGACAGAGGATGAATTGTTGGAAGATATTTTAAACAGAAACCCACCTCCATATCAACAGAATTCTGCGGTGGTGACACCCAATGCACCGCCAATGGAAACTGGGAGGAATAAAAGTCCAGAACGAAGATACGAGATAAATAGGTCAAATGAACAGTTAAAAACTCCACAAAGTGAAAAATGTGACAGCGACAATGCAGCCGAATTAGCAAAAACTACAAAAGAATTGACTGAGAAAATAAGAGAGTTAACAATGAACATGGAATCTGTGACTGTACCAGTAACAATAGGACCAGTAATACCAGTTTTTGAGAACCAGAAAATAGATGAACATTCCCTAGTCATCCCTATGAACTCAAATTTGCAAAGAATGAGAGAAGGGATGGAATTAGAAAACGAAAGGGCAAAAAATTTGGTCAGTTCATATAGACCGAGCCCACCTACTAACCTGACAGTAAACGAGAGTGAGATGAGGAGGATTCCTATGGGAACTGAGTCTGCATCAGAAACACCAGAGAGGAATAGAAATTGGATAGAAATAAATAGTACACCTGTAGGTCCAACTCCAGACGAATTAAATGAATGGATGAGAAATTTGCAAAAGAAAGAGACAGAACCAAAACCATTAGATGTAATTAGGCTCAAAATAGATATGGAAGAATTAATTTTAGGGACTATTGGTACAGAAAAATTGAAAACATACCAGGATGACGAGGTTATGTTCTTGTGCAAGAGCATTACTTGGAGAGCTAGAAATCTACATGACAAATTGGAAGAGACAGCGAATGAACTAGGAGTGGAATTTGTGAAAGTCAGGAGTTTACAGAAACCGTATAGGGTAGATTTTTGTGAAAAAGATATAGAAAATCTGAACACATCAGGACGTATAACACAGATAAAAGAATTGATTGTTTTGCTAAGAAAATGGGGTGATGTGGACAGATGGAGAAGCAGGTGGACTAAAAGGAATGAGAGAACAACTGACAAAGCGCCTTTAGCTTTTGCGGTGACAGACAAGGAGTCGGTTGTAAGGGAGTATCCCATGAGAGAAACTCCAGGAGGCAGTTATGTACATGTCCCTTGGACCAGACAGGATATATTGTCATTTACAAATGACTTTCCAAAATTGAGAGAAACACCTGTAGAATGGTACAGACAAGTGGAAAGGTTTGTCAAAGTTTCGAAGGTGTTGTGGGTAGATTTGGATGGGTTATTTGACATTGTAGTACCAGCCGATTTATGGACAGAATGTAAAATCACCATTGATTGGCCAACTGTAGAATATCCTAGAGACGCAAAAACAGGAGCGCCAGGACCCGAGGTGATGAGGAAATATGAGCAGGTTATTACTTTCCTGAAAAACAAAATTCCGCCCAAAGAAACTGATTGGGTAAAAATTGATAGAACTACGCAGGAGAGTAAGGAGTCTGTACATGCCTACTACGAGAGGCTGCTTTTGGTCTTCAAACAGTATAGTGGTTATGAGACTCTGAATGAGAAGGACATGAGTCACTTTGTATAAAGATTTGTTTATGGGCTAAAACCAGAAATAAGCGCAATGATTAAGCAGCATATGATATGCTGGCAGAATAGTACAGTGGATGAGGTGTTGAGGTATGCTAAGTATTGTAGTGATGACATTGAGTGTAGACAGCGTAAATTAAAGGAGAAAGCAATGTGGGCACAAGTGAAAGTTGCAGAAAAACAAGAAGCTCAACTGAATAATCAGGTTAATGAGGCAGGACAAACTAAATCCAAACCGAATATAGGTAAAGGAAAAGGCCAAATGAGTATAGAAGAAGCAAAGAAAAAGTGGCCATGCCACAACTGCGGAAAATTAGGGCATTGGAGAAACGAGTGTAAATTTCCTCCAAAAGCTAATGCAGAAAATCAATCATTAAATCCACAGGTGCAGAGTGAGGTGAGTTACCAACAACTGCAGCAACCACAGGTAGTTACTCAGCAGAGTCAGGTGCCACAACCACCACTTCCCAAGAGTGTAAATCCACAGAGATACAGTGCAGAGACAGGATTCTACGGAGGAGAGCAGGTAACACAATTGCCGCACGCAGCTGCGATATCGCAGTATTGGTTGCAACAGGATGGGAATGAGTCGGATGAAAGTTTATGACAGTGCCTAGGAGAGGAGGAAGAGTGCGTACTTGGCGCAACTCTAGAGGTAGATCAGACAGGTCCATTTGTGGATGGAGAAGTGAATGGTGCAGATGTAACATTCCTTGTGGACACTGGAGCTACCCGTTCTACTGTCAGATCAGTGGAAATTCCAAACCTTCCTCTCTCAGGTGAATATATCCAAGTCGTTGGTGTCTCAAATCAGCAAATTAAGGCACCACTTACTAAATTAGTAGAAGTAAAAATTGGACCATTCAGAGAGATGCACCGATTTGTGGTATGTGATTGCAGTCCTGTAAATTTACTTGGACGCGATCTACTTTGCAAAATGAATTGCACCATCTATTGTACTCCGGATGGGATTGCATTTCAGACACCAGATGAAGATGTATTATATAAAATGACAATGGCAGAATTAGAACCGGGAGTGAAAGACTTGTTTCCTGTGTTCGATGTAGAGAAAATCCCAATTGAATTAAAAGAAACTGTAAAACAAGAGGTGTGGGATTTTACAGGTGAAGATATTGGGTTAATGAGAGGAGTAGACCCCGTTAAAATTTCTGTTAAAGAAGGAACAAATTACCCAAATACTCCACAATATAAATTGACACCAGAAATCATTGAAGGAATAACACCTGTAATAAATAAAATGATTGAACAAGGAATATTGAAAGAAATAATGAGCAGTCCATGTAATTCGCCTATAATGGGACTGAAAAAGTCAAATGGAACATATAGAATAGTGCAAGATTTATGAAAGATTAATAAAATTGTTGTTCCTTGTTGTCCAATTGTACCAAACCCTGCTGTAATATTGTATCAGATTCCACATGAGGCAGAATGGTACACTGTCATTGATTTGTGCCATGCATTTTTCTCTATCCCGTTACATCCAGATAGCCAGCCATTATTTGCGTTCAGGTTCGGAGAGCGTATTTTGGCATGGTGCCGAATTCCTCAGGGGTACACAGAGAGTCCCTCGATCTTTAATCAGATCCTAAAGAAATCGTTGGAAGATTTAAAAATGCCTGAAAAATCTGTGATGGTTCAATACATTGATGACCTATTAGTGGCATCAAAAACCAGAGAGGCATGTGTTACTGACACCATTGCTTTACTGAACCATCTAGCAGGAGGAGGACATAAGGTGTCCCCATCGAAATTACAGTTTTGCCAACAAGAAGTTCAATACCTAGGTCATAAAATTGAAAAGGGAGTGCGAAAGGTAACGACTGAAAGAATAAAAATTATCCGAGGAATGAGAGCTCCAATGACACAAAGAGAGGTGAGAATGTTCCTGGGAATGGTTGGATATTGTCGACAGTGGATAAGTGGATTTTCGCTAATTGCAAAACCATTACAGCGATTGACAAAAAAGGATGTTAAAGATCCATTTGAATTAAATGATGAAGAAATGAAGGCATTCAGAGAACTAAAAGCGAGACTGTGTGAAGCACCGGCACTGGGAATGCCTGACTATGAAAAAGATTTTGAACTGTATTGTAGTGAGAGAGATGGGTGTGCACTTTCAGTTTTAGTGCAAAGACATGGAAATATGAAAAGACCTATTGCATATTTTTCAGCTGTTTTAGACCCAGTAGCAAAGGCGTTGCCTGGATGTCTGAAAGCAGTAGCTGCTACTTGTGTGAGTCTGGAACAAAGTGAAGGCATTGTGATGGGATACCCACTGAGGGTATATGTTCCACATTCCGTCGAAATTCTCTTGACAAGAACCAAAACTCAATACATGACACATAGTCGGCTGACTAGGTACGAAAAAGTGATTTTAAGTGCAGAAAATGTAACCATTGACAGATGCACAAGTGTGAATCCTTCGACATCATTGCCGGATGAAGAGAGTGTAAAAGACAAAGATGAGGTTGATCATGATTGCTTGAATGTACTTGAATACTGTACAAAACCAAGGCCAGACATCAGAGATGAGCCTTTAAAAGAATCAGATTATGTGATGTTTGTGGATGGCTCATGCTTGAGGACAAATGAAGGAGTTTTGAGTGCAGCGTATGCTGTATGTACAGTAGGTGCCATAATGGAAGCATCTTGTTTGAGAGGGATACGTTCCGCCCAAGTGGCTGAGCTGATTGCTCTAATACAGGCATGCAAACTGGGAAAGAATGTCCGAATCACAGTGATCACGGATAGCCAGTATGGCTTCGGAGTGGTTCATGATTTTGGGCAGATCTGGTCCCAAAGAGGTTTCTTGACGTCTGCAGGAACTCCGATTCGAAATGGTGAGTTTGTGAAGAAATTACTTGAGGCGATACAGCTGCCTAGACAAATTGCCGTGGTGAAGTGCAATGCACATAAAAATGGGGAAGACTACATAACCGTGGGCAATAATTATGCCGACGAGGTAGCTCAGTATTGTGCTAAAAATGTAGTCTCACTGAACAGAAGAAGAGAAAGAGAGCATGTTTCATGTCCTTTGCTTTTTACTAACATTGTCGAAACATGGGATGAGGTGAGACAGTTACAGGAAGCAGCAGATGATGAGGAAAAGGATAACTGGATAAAAGCAGGATGCAGGAAAAGGGAGGAAGATGATGTTTGGGTTTATAGAGATGAAAGACCAGTTATGCCTGATAGCATGATTTCTGACATGGCACGGATGTACCATGGACAAGCTCATATTGGAAGAGATGCAATGATCCGACTTTTTAGACAAACCTGGTATAACCCAAAATTCAGAGCCATAGCTGAAAGTCTTTGTCAAAGATGTCTTATCTGTCAACAGATAAATCCAGGAAGGAAAACAGTAGTGAGCTTAGGAACAATAGGACGAGAGGGAGGTCCTTTCACGAGAATGCAACTGGATTTTATAGAAATGCCCCCAAGCAATAGATTGAGGTATGTTCTTGTGGTCGTCTGTTTGTTTTCTCGTTGGGTGGAAGCCTATCCGACCAGAAGGAATGATGGGATTACAGTAGCTAAGCTCTTATTGAGAGAATTCATTCCAAGGTATGGATTTCCGGTAACGATTGAAACAGATAGAGGAACACATTTTCAAAATGAATTAATTCAACTGATATGTGAAGCTCTTGGTATTAAACAGAAATTGCACTGTGCATACAGACCAGAGGCTTCTGGAGTGGTAGAACAAGTGAATGGAACAATAAAGAATAGGTTAGGAAAAATGTGTCAAGCCACAGGACTGAAATGGCCAGATGCCCTTCCCCTGGTGCTGATGACTATCAGAAGCATACCTGATAGGAAAACAGGTCTGAGTCCCCACGAGATAATCATGGGACGAGCAATGAGACAAGCACATGTACCTGTCAACAAACTGTTGACTATAACTGATGATCTCGTGATGGATTATTGCAAAGGATTGGCTGATGTGGTACATTCTGTGTTTCATCAGGTTGGACCGGATGCGACCACTCTTGAAAGAAAACCAGCTCATGATTTGAATCCAGGAGATTGGGTCCGCATAAAAGTCCACAGAAGAAGAAACTGTTTGGTTCCTCGCTGGGACCAACCACGACAGGTGATCCTGGTAACAACAACTGCAGTCAAATGTGCAGGAGTGAAAAACTGGGTACATGCCAGCCACACTATCAGAGTTCCAGATCCTGAAGCTCGACCTGTAAGTCGACATCTGGAGATATCTGATACCAGTTCAGCATCCGATGCAGAAGAAGAAACAAACAGGGTTCCAGAACTTGAAGATCGACCTGAAAGTCGACATCTGGAGGACCCAAGTACAAGTCTAACAACTGAAGAAGAATTTGAAATAGCAAAAGTTCCAGAACTTGAAGATCGACCTGTAAGTCGACATCTGGAAATATCAGACACCAGTTCAGCATCTGATACAGATCAATCAGATTGTGGTGAAAAGCTAAAGAATAAGTGGAAAATTGACATCATAAACGAAGAAACTGAACAAAAAGACAGTGACAGTGAACAGCCAAGCACAAGTTATGGTAAAAATCCTACAGAAATTGTCAAAGTAGACAAGGCAGGGATAGATTCAAATAGAGAGATAGAAAAATCGGAAGACACCCGAGGAGCAATAGGGACAGATACACAAACAAATGAACAGGGAAATATAGAACCAGATAGAGAGATCAACGAGAATCCGGAAGAACCTCGAGGAGGGATAGAAACAAGTGATCAAACAGAAAAGACACAGGAAGAAAAAGGGCAAGACAAAGAAGGTGAAATCATAAAGTTCAAAATAAGAGGAAATGAAGTAAGGTCTGAAACAGAATCAGAAGAAAGTGAAGGAGAGAGAAAACAGAGACTAGGACCAAGAAAAAGAACTTGGAGAGCTGAACGAGAAGAAAAAGAAAGTGAACCGAAAAGGCCGAGAAAAGGAGATAATTGGCCCCACGAAGTCAAGAGATTGAGATACAAAATCATAAAGATAAACAAAGATAATGCAGAACAAGTAAATGAGATAACAAGTCAAAAGGAACAAGAAAAACAAAGTGGAAAACAATTGCAGAAAACAAAAAGAGTAAAGAAAGTTAATTTAAAATATAAGTCACCTGAATGGCTATACATTGCACTAACTGATATTAAGGAAGAAGAAATCACTCACGAGAACCCGGAACAAAGCTACAAACAAATGGGTGAAAGTGAAGTGCAACAAGTTTGAAGAGATTGAAAAGAAAAGCCGGACTGGACAATAAAAACCTGAATAAGACAAGAAAGAGTTCTGAGAAGAACTAAAGAGAGTACCAAACGAGACAAAGTGAGAAAGTAGAGTGGCTGAAACGTCATTCAGAGGTGTGGTGACACATTTGCTGTACAAAAATATACATAGGTAGTAGAACAAGATGGTAGACAGAGAGAATAGATGTGCGTTTTTACATAGATGGTGTAAAATGTGTTTCTTTTGTACAGGGTTATTAATGTTTGTATGGCTTATTTTAGCAATCACCATTCCAATTAGATTAGCTGTAGAAGAAACGTCCATATTAGAGAACAACACAAAGAAGGATAACATACAGAATACAGCAACACTAATAGATAGTGCAGAGTTACATAAGGATAGATCTATAACAGATTTTTCAAAGAACGTTTTCACAAAATTATTATATGAATATGTAGAAACAATGGATGTAAGAGACTGTTATGTTTGTATGCAATTACCTGCGTCTGTTTCCGAAGGTGTGACCTATCATCACCTTCCTTTGACGTATGGAATAACATGTAGTGTCTTAGCTAGTTTGTTTTATAAAACAGGTAGATTAGAATATTATTATACTGACATAAATAAGATTTTTGCAGAAATTCCTATAATTCCTGAATTGAACAAGGTGAAAGTAGCAAAGATGTTTGGTGAATTTTTCCTAGAAAATAAAGAATTGACATTAGATGATGTAGTTAAACATAACCTTACTTGTGAGTTAAAGAAAGAGGAAAAGGTATTTTTAGAGATGGTAGAAAGCAGAAGAGTAAAATTTCAAAGGAAAGTAGTAGAGGAAGAGATGAAAACACCACTATGGACATTTGAAAGAGAAAGTAATGATAAGAAAAGGACAAATGCAGCTATGACTTTAGATTGGCCCCAACAGGGAAAGTTGTGCATTAGTAGAAATAGAACTAGGTATGACAACTATTTCGTGGGTTCCAGTGATTGCCGAGACAATTATAAAATTTTAGGAGGATGGGGATTCAAAGGAGGAAAAGATCCAATATTTCCAGGGATCTATTATATTTGTGGAAATAGAGCTTATTGCAGGCTCCCGGACCATTGGTATTGGTCTTGCTACTTAGGCCTGGTCTTTCCAAAAATCTTTCATGTAGATAGAGAAGAAAAAGGAACACATGGAATGGGTGCAACATTCATACGTAGAAAAAGGGAAAGTTTTTCAGAAATAGTGGGTGACATTTTTGGAGCAATGATACCAGCAGTGGGAATATCTTTGAATGCATTTAAAATTCGGAAATTGTCCACAGTAGTAGATCGTTTATCAACGAATACTGCTGGAGGGTTCTTGATGGTAAATACCGAGATGGTTGCCATGAGAGCTATGGTGATGCAAAATCGACTTGCCCTTGACATTCTTTTGGCAAAAGAGGGAGGAGTCTGTGGAATGCTGAAAGTCCAACATTGTTGCACTTACATTCCAGATAAAAGTGAAAATATACAAAAGTATATAAAGAATATTACAAATTTGCACAAAGAACTTGTTCCACTGGAGGTTGAAAGTGCTTGGGAGAAGCTTGGTAAGAGTTTTTCCTCAATACCAAAATGGTTCACTGAAATAGGTAGTTCTATTGTAGGGAAAGTTTTGATATCAGCAACAGTAGTAATTTTAGTAGTGTTATTCTTGAAATTTGTTATTATATGTATTAAAAGGAGAAAAAGACAAAACAAAATGAAAAGAGAAAATAAGATAAATAAAGAAAGAGAACGAGAATTAGGTGAAATAGAACTGGAAGAACTAAAAGAAAGCATGTATGAGAGAACAAAAAGACAAGATGAAAGGGATACAGATGTGTGAAACTAACAAGAAGCAAATGGACAAGAAACAATGCTATCAGTAAAATTGTGTAACATGGGCTTTGTGGTGATATTAAAAATCACCAAAGGGGGAGTTGATGGAGCAAGGTAAATAAGAAATTTTTGAACCCCCTAATATTAATGCTAATAATTAACAACTAATAACTGTTTTGATGACTAATCAACACTTTGCGTCTTTTATAGTCATCTTTTATAAGTGGTAACCGAAATCTATGTACAAAAGATAACCTACTAACGCTTGTCAACGTGAAATAATAATAACATAATGGTTTGCGTACTAATTAAAATAATGTTGCATGATTTGTGCTATGTAGTAAACCGTATTGTGGCAAAAGTATGCGGATGGTAAGTAAACATAGCTTTATATGTCGCTTTTGCTAGGTAACACCTAATTGGGGTACGTAGAATGACGGGTGGGAAACGAAAAGGCTTATTTTCTTTGTTTTAATTATGATTGTGTTTGTTTTCATAATAGTTCGTTCGGGCCTGCTAGGCCGCGCTGTAAAAATGGCTGCCGAGGCAGATGGGCTAAATGCGCAAGTGCAAAATGGCTTCCAATTGGGAGAAAGCTGTGGAAAAATGTCACGTGATCTGAAAGTAGAGCCCAGAATGAAAAGAATCAAGGTCACCATGACCTGTCACCAGAATGGGTGCCAATAAGGGACTCAGCGAGAATACATGAGAACCAAAGATGCAGCCGTGAATTAACAATGAACTGTTTTAATAAAGATACAAAAGAAGTTACATATGAGGAACTGTCAATCGGATTGGTAATGTCCTAAAACCGTGTGAAAGGACGAAATTATAAACATTTTCGGAACTGGTTTGAACAAGGAGGGCAATGAGGAGATGCTTGCCACCCCTCCAATGGACCAATTAGCGTGAATCTCGCCCCCAAAGATTGAAACATTTCTGTTTAGTAAGTTAGTAATAGGGTATAAGAGGACCTACTCTTAAGTAGGAGGAGCGCTATTCATACATAATTTTTGAGCACAGAACTTTGACGCTGGAGAATCGCTGTTATTTTCTTTAGGCCATTTTCTTTTAATTTAATTAATCTTTTTGCTTTTAAATCTGACTGGGAAGGAACGAGATCGATGCGGGAAACCTGTATAGGTGGTCCGTCGAGGAGGCCTGTTTAGCGGGACAGTCAGTCAGTTTTGGGAGTTCTATGCTGTGATCTGCTGTGACGAACTTTATTTTTCCATCTAAAAGGGTATGCATAAATTCTCTGAAGTATTAATTCTTATAATGATAATAGATGTATTAATTGATTAATAAAATTGAGACTTTTCTATGCATTTTAAACAATTAGATAAACTTTATTATAATTAAAACTACGAGTCTGTGGTTCTTTAGCTCAATAATAAATGCAAAATGTTTAATATGTTAAAGTGATTGAGCTGGTCTTAATCACCATCAACTGATTCCTACTAGTTGGTCCATCGACCAATGAGCGGAATACCTTGATGTTTTAGAAATTGACAGGATAAAAACTAATTATGTATGATGTTTAAACAGTTATCTTGTCAACTTTAAAAAGGTATCCCGTTCTCTTCCAGCAGTCATTTAACTTTTTCTCCTAGGTAGAAGGGGATGAGATCCAGGGAATATTTGAGTGAGTGAATGTATGTGCGGTGTTATGGGCCCCACCGTCATATTGGTATAGTTGTGGAAAAAGAGTGTTTCCAACCTGGATGCTATGTCCATTGGAGAAGAAATTATATTAGTCGCGCTGGATCAGTAACTTTATTCGTATACAGAATCCTCCAAATACACGAACGATCAGGGGGCTCTTCATCAACACTGCCGTGAGCTTCACCTGAAGGTTCCATAGAACGTGGAGCATAACAATAGGAAGAAGGCAGAGGGGGGAAAGGGAAAACCAGACAGAGAGGGAGAGGGAGCATACCATTATAGATTACCACAGGTTCATAGCAAAGTATCTGACATACAATCTTAGCTTCCATCAACCTTAGTGTATTATTTTAAAGACTTTGTAACTATCAGAGGCTGCAGATATACAGATGTTAATGATTATCTGACAATTATAACCAGTCTTCTCTGCCAAACTGTTTTGTGGATAAGAGGTACTGCGTGTCATGCGCTCTTACATGTCCAGAACAGAATTACCTTACTATCTGCTGGGGACTACTTTGTGCTTACATGCTTTGTTAACCCAGGTTCTTATTGACTGGCAGATGTCAGTCAAGTAAGCCCATGTGATGGCCTAGAAATAAATTGAAGTTTCCTTAATCTTTAAGAGGTAGCCTTTATTCTTATAAGACTATTCAACCAAGAATCTCACTGCAATATTTGAGCAAGATGCTAACAGGAGAACAACAGGAGCACCAGCTCAGAAGAAGATCACTGTCAACAAGCACAGATGAATGAAATCTGTATGAAATGTAATGCTCAGCCAGGAAGTAGATTATTATCTCTCTATAGTACATGTGCAGTGAACTGTAAATGATAGCTCACTTGGTCATTGTGAATATACGTGTCAATGCTGCCTGTAAATGCACCCTTTGTATCTTCAATAATAAGTATGGTTTTAAACAAGAGTGCAAGTATCACAACCAAGACAGACTATCTGCTTCAACAGTAAATTATCCACTGGATGGTCTGCATACCTCTTTCCACTGAGTGTCTCTCCTTCAGCTTCATCCACACATGGAGATGCCTAATATAGGACCTCTATAATTGCTAGTAGCCAATGTCAATTGTACTTGCACAACTCATAGACATTAAAGACACACCTTGTTTGGTCATCAAGAGGTGGCAAAATGCATATATTTCTAGAGAGCCATAGTCTTGATTTTATTCTCCCTTAAAAATAGGCCGCTTTTTAGTGTTTTTCTTTCCCAGACTTCATGCAATTACATGCTACTTTGAGAAAGTCTCTTTGCTAGTAGACTGCTTTTAGTATCCTCTGTTAAGAGACAAGGATGGTTCTGTTTGGTATGAATGCTGATATGAAGTGGTATGGCTACCACTTTGCTACAATTATTTCATACCAATGGCAAACATACCAACCTTCCCGATTCAGACGGGAGACTGCCGATTTCAAGGCTAGTCTCCCGCCTCCCGCCTCCCAAATTCAGCATTCAAAAATCCAACTCTTCTGTGCGCTTCTGCCGAAATGGATTGGTCTAGTGAGACTCGTAGTATTCACTGCCAGCAACCTGCTCATGCAGGCCAGTTCATAGCATTTTTGTCACGCGCTCTCTGTCTGCCATAGCGCTTTCTCCATACTCCTGACAGGTAATGGGGAAAAAAATGGTATCTGCGTTTCTGATATCCGGTCCTGCATCAACACACTTTCAAGTCCCATACGTGCCAACAGACCCGATTCAGGCCTCGATCTAGTCAATGGGAGAAATACATTCTCCCGATTATTTTTCGAAAATCTCCCACTGTCCTCTTCTAAAATGTTGGCATGTATGCGATGGCTTCTGTGTGCTGACATTCCTCATGCAAGGATTGCACATTTTAATCACAAAAAGATTAACAGAGTGTTATTTATGCATTTTTATAATACAAAATATATTTCAATAGTAAATATACATGATTGACACCTTGATTAAGCATCTGGGACTCTGATTACAAGTTTGCCCGATTTTGGTGCAAGGATACTAAAATGCAGAAATCCTCTATTTCAGCCAGAATGCCTTCACCAAATTTTGGCATTTAAGAGTTTTTTTCCCAGGAATGGAGAATAACCACTTGGGCCCTTAATTACTATGCCCTTTTACATGTGGGTTTTCTTGATTCCAGAGAGAAAAGCAGTGATATTTCTGGCTGATCAGAGCAGGAGGTCTGGCGGGGGCTTGTGGTGATTATCTGGGCAAGGATGAACCAGAGCATGGTAAGCAAGGTCTACTCCCCAGCAGGGGTGGATCCTCCATAGGGACTTTAGGGCGGTGCCCCGACCCCACTAGGAGCTGTCATAAACTGTATGTAGTACAAAGCCACATTGAAACAAGCGAAGGGCCTCAGTATTGCATGTGCCACGTTGCAGGGCGAGAAGGCACTGCCCTTTTCACACTGCACTGATATGAGATGATAGAGAGATGTTTTACAGAACATATGTAATAAAGTTGACATTTATAATTTCGACTACATAAAAGTCAGGTTGAAGCTGCCAAGTTAACAATATGGTATCCTACATTGTTACCTATGGCAATCTTAAAAATGTCACATTTAAAATCTATTTTTTTCCATCTCTTTAGTGATTCTCTTTCCTAGTTGGTCACCCACCCCTAACTTTCTTTGAGAGCCTGATTTAGATCTCGGTGGATGGGTTACTCCAACAGTGACGGATATCCCGTCCTCTGAAACATAAATCCCATTATATCCTATGGGATTTATATTTCGGCGAGCGGGATATCTGTCACCGTTGTGACAGAGTAACCCATCCGCCGAGATCTAAATCAGGCCTTTAGTCTTTTTTTCACGTGGGGGCTCCCCTGACCTTCTACTCGTACTCCTTTCCCTGTTGTGGGCCGCCCTACGCCGGACATTACCTTTCTCTTCTTTAGCTGGGGGTCAGACTCTGTGCCTGTGCTCCCCTACCATTTAGCTTCTTCTGTTCTTTCTCTGCCCCAACATGTGCCCTGTCCTTCCTCTTCATTTGTGCGGGGATAGCCATGCTGATGGTTCTCTTCCACTATGGCTAGCACCTACTCTGCCCTTTCCTATCTTTTTGCCCAGGGAAACCCCCTGCAACACTGCTCCTAACACACTCACATCTATTCAACTTTACCCAGCCTTGCCTTGCAAAGCTCTACTTTCTTAGTACCAGGAAGTCCTAAAGAGAATTGTTCTTTTTGACCCCTCCCACCTTTCTTTTCTGTCATCGCCATCTTTACAATGTCATCTCATCCATTTTAAGGCACAACTGTCTTCCATATAGTATGATCCATGACGGTTTGTTATTCTATTTTTTTGTGCTACAACTTTTTGTACACAAATTTTCGACCCTATTTTCTTTAACACAATTTGTGTACTGCAAACCAGTTTATAAATATTTATTTTTGACCTACTTAGGGAGTACTTGGATACTGTGTTTCTGACTCAGGCCACACCCCCAACACAACATCAATTGATCAGTGCTGACTTTTATTGCCTCTTTATAAACTACACTTGATATTGACCACGATTCTAAATCTTACCATACTGCAAAAATAGGTAGAATAAACATAATGACAATTTACTCTAAATTACCATAAAGGGTACATACCTTTAGATAACAATAAATAGCACGTGATGGATGGCTTTAGTGTTATGGCATTCAGCCACTAAGACCTATTAAAAGAGTTCATATTAGTATATGCTGTGATTGATTTTACCATACTTGCTATTTAAGCAGTTCCATTTCCTACTTTAAATACATGATGCTGGGGATATTAAAGTTTCAGATTGACTTTGCAAAACAGCTTTGTCTTATGGTAGATCCAACGTCCGCAGAATACCCATTGTGGATTGTACTCATTCTAGTGCAAGAAATATCTTACGGTAGCACTGTAATGTCCTTGTTTGACTCCGGGATACCTTCATTGATGACGGGCTATAGGTAAAAGTAGGCATCCAGCTTAGAGAATCAATGCTTACATCTTTTTCCACAATGTTCCTGTCTATCAAAATACAATTTTGTGTTGTTGAGCATTTGCTTTGGCAACCACAAACTACTTCTTGGGGATCTTAAAACACTTACCAGATTTCTTCCCTCTGAGTGCACCTTGGAATTGAAAGGTGGTTCAGCACTTGATCATTGTACGGGTTGGACTGCCCCTTCTGGCATTTTTTATAGTACGTTGCTTTCAGAGCAGTATGGACTAGCACAAGCCAAATATGCCCGTATTGTCCTAATCTAGTCATGGCCTCCTAGTATCTATAAAGGACAAACCTAGCTAGAAACCAACAGAGTGGTGTACGTTACATGGGGTGAGGGGATGAGAGACGATCCACAGATCGTGTAAGTAATGAAACTGAATTATTAGTTGAAGGGGGTGAGAACCCACTTCAAATAATAATTGCAATCCTGGTCAGGGTGAATCACTGTAATCACTGAATAAAAACCTGTGCTTAACCCTCTGGTAGCTTGGCGCAAAACAGTCAGGCTTAATTTAGAGGCAATGTGTAAAGTTTTATGCAGCACTCAAACAGTGATAAAGTGAAAAATCAACACAAGAAAAATCCCAAACCAATTTAGAAAAATAGAATAAAGTTTAATAAATAAAAAGACACCAAAACAACAAAAATCTTATAAGTAGAAACAGAGATATGAATTTTTATAGTTTGAATTAAAAATAGCGCCAGAAAGCACAAAGTGCCAATTGCAGTAATCTGGTCGCCTTAGACCCTGCCAAAGTCAAAAGTTAAGGCGGATTACGAAGTAGAGCGGGGTAGTTACAGGGACCACGTTCTTCCCAGTGGAATGTTTACCTTCTGACTTTGAAACTTTTGTAGAGGAAAAGTGGCCTTCGACAAGTTGTAGCCCGCGGGGCAAGCTGCAAGTGGGCTCCATAGCGGGCAGGTTGTTGAAGATCAGGGTCCCATTGCGGTCGTCAACGAAGGCGTGACCAGGAAGGCCTCAACATCTATCGTTGCTGCGCAGTGTTGATCCCGATAAAGCCCTCTGCATTCAGAAACCTTTCTGGAAGTCAGATCTCATTCAGCGGGGCAAAACAGCAAGCTGACGGCAACCTGACAGCGTCAGATTCAACGTTGATTCTGGTCTCCATTGGTTTTCCTGGGAGAAAGATGGCAAAAAGTTTCTAAGTTTCACCTCTTGCAGTATTGGGGACAGGAAGAGTACACTCTAACAGCAGCCGACACTATTTGGGGGTTAAGACTCACTCCAATAGAGGCCAGAAGCAAGGTTTAGTGCACGTCATGTTGGCACCGGTCAGCTTCGCAGTTTAGAGGAAAGGCCCTCTGGAAGCTTGTTGTGCCCCTGTAGCTCAAACAGGAGGTCAGCCAACTGACTCTTGGAGTGACGTCTGGGGTCCTGTGTTCAAGGCATGCAGATCCAATCTTCCTTCAGGATTCTGATAGCAGGGCAGTCCTTCTGATTCAAACACAAGGAGATGATGGACGGAGCACTGAAACTTTTCAGACACTCACCCCCAGTCACAGATCAGGGTTGAATCCATCATCGTTCTTTAGCTCACTTCGCCACCCCAGTTCAGACACAGCTATATGCAAATCAGTCTTGACCCTGTGCCTCATGGGAACAGTCCAGCCCGAACTGCCAAGCCATGTCTTCCCTGGACCGGAAACAAGCATCCTGGGACCGGTTTCGGGCTAACAGCCCTCATCAGCCAGGCTAGCTTGAATCCAGTGGGAAAGTGAGCAAGGGACCCACGTCTGGGCATACCCTGCCAACTTAGGGCGAACAAAGCAAACACAAGGAGATGATGGACGGAGCACTGAAACTTTTCAGACACTCACCCTCAGTCACAGATCTGGGTTGAATCCATCATCGTTCTTCAGCTCACTTCGCCACCCCAGTTCAGACACAGCTATATGCAAATCAGTCTTGACCCTGTGCCTCATGGGAACAGTCCAGCCCGAACTGCCAAGCCATGTCTTCCCTGGACCGGAAACAAGCATCCTGGTCCAGGAGCGTTCTCATGAGAGGTCCTGGGTCTGCCACTTTTATACCCAATGCCAGCCCTCGGTGGAGGCCAATCCTTTGTCTACCCCTTAAACCAGTTCTGGTAGACATCCTTTGAAGCTCCATATAGGGGCTGGACACAGCCCCCAGACCATCCTGTCATAGGAGAAGACCACCTCCCTACGCCCAGAGCCCTCTGTTCACTGTCAAAATAATGATCTTATTGCCTTGACCAAGTCACCCTAGATGAATTTGACTGCTACAATCTGTATTGATCTTTTAAAGTACTTTTACCCATATATTAGCAGGGTGTAATGTGGAACCTCGATATGTTTCTTATGACTTTTTTTTGTACTAATTCATGGTTGTATATATTGTTGATCTTTGATGAGATCGACATCAATCAAATAAAATTTAAATTTGAATTCACTGTCTGTGAGAAACACACATCTCCCCAATTGGAAGCCATCAAGTATCAGGTGACATGTGGACACTGGTAGGATAGCTTTTTAGGTATAGGCAGGAAAATGACAGATTTCTAAAACTGTAATTTCCAAAATAGTAAATTAAATTCCAACATGGCCATTAACGTTCGTTTTAAATTACAATTAAAATGAGACTTTGAAACATTTTCCTACCTTCCCCCAAACTGAATTTAGCACTTATTAAAGGTAATAGTGTAAACCAGTGTTAGCCTGTGGGAGATCCAGCCTTGCCACAGTGAAAACTGACTTTGCGGATTTTTCACTGCCAGGACATGTAAAACATTAACTATACATGTCCTACTGTTTAAATACCATGGACTATGAGCATTTAGGGCCTACCTTAGGGGTGACTTATAAGTATTAAAAATGCAGGGTTTAGGCCTGGCAAAAGGTGTATTCTGCCAGATTGAAAAGGCAGTTTAAACTGTCCACCTAGGCTGCAGTTGCAGGGCTGAATACATGTTTTGCACTGCTACAGAAGTGGACGGCACAAAGAGTGCTGCAGCCCACTGGTAGTATTTAATTTGCAGTCCCTGGGTTCACGCAGTACCATGTACCAGGGGCTTAAAAGTAAATTAAATGTTCCAATCAGTTTCATACCAATTTTACTATGTTTGAAAAGCAGACGACAAGCACTTTACAACTAGTTAGCAGGAGTTAAGTGTGCAGAGTCCTATGACCAGCAAACACGGTTTCAGCAAAAGAAGGCAAAGCTCTGGTAGAATACCACTCAATGGATGGCCATGGCCAACAGTGAACTAAACAGTATATGTTACTGTGCACACTAAAATATATTTAATATCTTCTGAGTGATCCCAGTCTAGGCGTGCTGTCTCATCTGTCTCTGTCTCAGAACACAAAACTAAGTAGAGTCTGGCTATTCTCTCACTTGAGAAGAGACCCAGAGTGCCCAGCTAATTTTTCAAGCCTCCCTGGCTTTTATTTATGAATAACCACTCGTCATACTGTTACCAAAATATCGTTGTTTTTAATGTAAGCTTTTTCGATTCATCGGAGAGAACTTGAAGAATCTCTAAAAAGAAGTAGAACTTTCAAATTAATCCACATTCTTTAAAACAGTAGATCCTTATCATTACAATATTTTTACATTTAATGTTTTACAGGCACAGAGAGATTGTGATTTATACAGAATCACATGATGTTGAACCAAGCCTCAAGGGTGGGGTATGAACCTGGGCCCCAAAGTTTAAAGGCAGCAGCTTTAACCACTAAGCCATTGGTTCTTGACCTGTGGTTTGAGGACCCGTGGGGTCCGTGAGGATTACACAGGGGGTCCACAACTGTTTTACAAAATTAAATATTATTAAAATTAATACATTTAAATTAAAGTATACACAAATAAAGCAAAATTGAAAATCTATATTTGATTGTGAATTAAACAAAATATTTCTATATTTGAGTATTTGTTTGGTGTATATTTGTCTATGTATTTTTGTGTATTTTTTGAGGTTCAAATCATAGAAATTGCTTAGGTCGGGGATTCCCAGCTTCCAATAGTGATTTAGGGCGAACAAAGCGATACCAAAGGGGATGATGGACGGAGCGCTTGAGCAAATCAAACACTCACCCCAGTCAACTGATCTGGGTTTAATCCATCATCATTCTTTAGCTCACTCCACCACTCCCAGTTCAGACATGGCCATATGCAAATCAGTCTGACCCTGTGCCTCATGGGAACAGTCCAGCCCGAACTGCCAAGCCATGTCTTCCCTGGACCGGAAACAAGCATCCTGAGACCGGTTTCGGGTTCATAACCCTCATCAGCCAGGTTATCTTGAATCCAGTGGCAAAGTGAGCAAGGGACCCACGTCTGGGCATACCCTGCCAACTTAGGGCGAACAAAGCGATACCAAAGGGGATGATGGACGGAGCATTAGAGCATATCAAACACTCACCCCCAGTCAACTGATCTGGGTTTAATCCATCATCATTCTTTAGCTCACTCCACCACCCCAGTTCAGACATGGCCATATGCAAATCAGTCTGACCCTGTGCCTCATGGGAACAGTCCAGCTCGAACTGCCAAGCCATGTCTTGCCTGGACCGGAAACAAGCATCCTGGGACCGGTTTCGGGTTCATAACCCTCATCAGCCAGGCTATCTTGAATCCAGTGGCAAAGAGAGCAAGGGACCCACGTCTGGGCATACCCTGCCAACTTAGGGCGAACAAAGCGATACCAAAGGGGATGCTTTGTTCGCCCTAAGTTGGCAGGGTATGCCCAGACGTGGGTCCCTTGCTCACTTTGCCACTGGATTCAAGCTAGCCTGGCTGATGACGGCTGAATAGCCAGAAACCGGTCCCAGGATGCTTGTTTCCGGTCCAGGGAAGACATGGCTTGGCAGTTCGGGCTGGACTGTTCCCATGAGGCACAGGGTCAGACTGATTTGCATAAGGCCATGTCTGAACTGGGGTGGTGGAGTGAGCTAAAGAATGATGATAGATTAAACCAGATCAGTTGACTGGGAGTGAGTGTTTGATTTGCTCAAGCGCTCCGTCCATCATCCCCTTTGGTATCGCTTGTTCGCCTAAGTTGGCAGGGTATGCCCAGACGTGGGTCCCTTGCTCACTTTGCCATTGGATTCAAACTAGCCTGGCTGATGGCGGCTGAATAGCCAGAAACCGGTCCCAGGATGCTTGTTTCCGGTCCAGGGAAGACATGGCTTGGCAGTTCGGGCTGGACTGTTCCCATGAGGCACAGGGTCAGACTGATTTGCATATGGCCATGTCTGAACTGGGGTAGTGGAGTGAGCTAAAGAATGATGATGGATTAAACCCAGATCAGTTGACTGGGGGTGAGTGTTTGATTTGCTCAAGCGCTCCGTCCATCATCCCCTTTGGTATCTCTTTGTTCGCCCTAAGTTGGCAGGGTATGCCCAGACGTGGGTCCCTTGCTCACTTTGCCACTGGATTCAAGCTAGCCTGGCTGATGACGGCTGAATAGCCAGAAACCGGTCCCAGGATGCTTGTTTCCGGTCCAGGGAAGACATGGCTTGGCAGTTCGGGCTGGACTGTTCCCATGAGGCACAGGGTCAGACTGATTTGCATATGGCCATGTCTGAACTGGGGTGGTGGAGTGAGCTAAAGAATGATGATGGATTAAACCCAGATCAGTTGACTGGGGGTGAGTGTTTGATTTGCTCAAGCGCTCCATCCATCATCCCCTTTGGTATCGCTCCAATAGTGATTTAGCAGGGGTCTCTGGATTTCAGTAATGATACATCGGGGGTTCACAGAAGTCAAAAGGTTAAGAACCACTGCACTAAGCCACATCTCCGATTTGGCGCTGCTCATTGTTGCTACACACAGCCTCCTAATTCACAACTGTGCCACATTACAAAATACAGGAGGATACAACGGATATTAAATTGTTAAACAATTGCCAAGGCCTTTGTGATTTGCATAATCGCTTTCCTTGTTCCAACTGAAAATGGGCATCTTGCATTTGTCATGTTTCCGTTGTGGGTAGCTTCAAAATTTGTGCCCTAAAATATCTGTAGTGCAATTCATGTTGAATGATTGGGTCTATGCAGGCTAATAAAAAAAAGAGCGCCTCAGCCATACAGAATCTCTATATTACGAGGGGTTCTGCAAACTTGCTAAGTTTTTCTCTCACAAACTTCATGCCAATTCTGTGAATACTCATTTATTACTGTAGTTTTTGAACTTTCTGCATGTTGGTTTTCATGTTAAAATCTAGGCTTTCACGCCTCTGTTCAGTTCTTTTTTGAGACAAAGGTTACCGAAATACACACAAATTCAAAGTTGCAAGAAAAAC